>CAWUFW010010721.1:0-671701 GCA_963921515.1 Calotriton arnoldi | reverse complement strand
TGGTGGTAGGCATCTGGCACCCCATGGGTAGAGGTGGTAGTAGTGACAGGCATCCAGCTCCCCATGGGTAGAGGTGGTAGTAGTGGTAGGCATCCAGCCCCCCATGGGTAGGGGTGGCAGTAGTGACAGGCATCCAGCCCCCATGGGTAGAGGTGGTAGTAGTGGTAGGCATCTGGCACCCCTGGGTAAGGGTGGTAGTAGTGGTAGGCATCCAGCCTCCCATGGGTAGAGGTGGTAGTAGTGACAGGCATCTGGCACCCCATGGGTAGAGGTGGTAGTAGTGGTAGGCATCTGGCACCCCCTGGGTAAGGGTGGTAGTAGTGACAGGCATCCAGCCCCCCATGGGTGAAGGTGGTAGTAGTGGTAGGCATCTGGCACCCCATGGGTAGAGGTGGTAGTAGTGGTAGGCATCTGGCACCCCCTGGGTAAGGGTGGTAGTAGTGACAGGCATCCAGCCCCCCATGGGTAGGGGTGGCAGTAGTGACAGGCATCCAGCCCCCCATGGGTAGAGGTGGTAGTAGTGGTAGGCATCCAGCCCCCCATGGGTAGGGGTGGCAGTAGTGACAGGCATCCAGCCCCCCATGGGTAGAGGTGGTAGTAGTGGTAGGCATCTGGCACCCCCTGGGTAGAGGTGGTAGTAGTGGTAGGCATCTGGCACCCCCTGGGTAAGAGTGGTAGTAGTGGTAGGCATCCAGCCTCCCATGGGTAGAGGTGGTAGTAGTGACAGGCATCTGGCACCCCCTGGGTAAGGGTGGTAGTAGTGACAGGCATCCAGCCCCCCATGGGTAGAGGTGGTAGTAGTGGTAGGCATCCAGCCCCCCATGGGTAGGGGTGGCAGTAGTGACAGGCATCCAGCCCCCCATGGGTAGAGGTGGTAGTAGTGGTAGGCATCTGGCACCCCTGGGTAAGGGTGGTAGTAGTGGTAGGCATCCAGCCTCCCATGGGTAGAGGTGGTAGTAGTGACAGGCATCTGGCACCCCATGGGTAGAGGTGGTAGTAGTGGTAGGCATCTGGCACCCCTGGGTAAGGGTGGTAGTAGTGACAGGCATCCAGCCCCTCATGGGTGAAGGTGGTAGTAGTGGTAGGCATCTGGCACCCCCTGGGTAAGGGTGGTAGTAGTGACAGGCATCCAGCACCCCATGGGTAGAGGTGGTAGTGGTGGTAGGCATCTGGCACCCCATGGGTAGAGGTGGTAGTAGTGGTAGGCATCTGGCACCCCTGGGTAAGGGTGGTAGTAGTGACAGGCATCCAGCTCCCCATGGGTAGGGGTGGCAGTAGTGACAGGCATCCAGCCCCCCATGGGTAGAGGTGGTAGTAGTGGTAGGCATCCAGCCCCCATGGGTAGGGGTGGCAGTAGTGACAGGCATCCAGCCCCCATGGGTAGAGGTGGTAGTAGTGGTAGGCATCTGGCACCCCCTGGGTAAGGGTGGTAGTAGTGACAGGCATCGAGCCCCCCATGGGTAGAGGTGGTAGTAGTGGTAGGCATCTGGCAACCCCTGGGTAAGGGTGGTAGTAGTGGTAGACATCCAGCCTCCCATGGGTAGAGGTGGTAGTAGTGACAGGCATCTGGCACCCCCTGGGTAAGGGTGGTAGTAGTGACAGGCATCCAGCCCCCCATGGGTGAAGGTGGTAGTAGTGGTAGGCATCTGGCACTCCCTGGGTAAGGGTGGTAGTAGTGACAGGCATCCGGCACCCCATGGGTAGAGGTGGTAGTAGTGACAGGCATCTGGCACCCCATGGGTAGAGGTGGTAGTAGTGGTAGGCATCTGGCACCCCCTGGGTAAGGGTGGTAGTAGTGACAGGCATCCAGCCCCCCATGGGTGGAGGTGGTAGTAGTGGTAGGCATCTGGCACCCCTGGGTAAGGGTGGTAGTAGTGACAGGCATCCGGCACCCCATGGGTAGAGGTGGTAGTAGTGGTAGGCATCTGGCACCCCTGGGTAAGGGTGGCAGTAGTGACAGGCATCCAGCCCCCCATGGGTCGAGGTGGTAGTAGTGGTAGGCATCTGGCACCCCTGGGTAGAGGTGGTAGTAGTGGTAGGCATCTGGCACCCCTGGGTAAGGGTGGTAGTAGTGACAGGCATCCAGCCCCCCATGGGTGAAGGTGGTAGTAGTGGTAGGCATCCAGCCCCCCCTGGGTAAGGGTGGTAGTAGTGACAGGCATCCAGCCCCCCATGGGTGAAGGTGGTAGTAGTGGTAGGCATCTGGCACCCCATGGGTAGAGGTGGTAGTAGTGGTAGGCATCTGGCACCCCCTGGGTAGAGGTGGTAGTAGTGGTAGGCATCTGGCACCCCCTGGGTAAGGGTGGTAGTAGTGACAGGCATCCAGGCCCCCATGGGTAGAGGTGGTAGTAGTAGTAGGCATCCAGCCCCCCCTGGGTAAGGGTGGTAGTAGTGACAGGCATCCAGCCCCCCATGGGTGAAGGTGGTAGTAGTGGTAGGCATCTGGCACCCCATGGGTAGAGGTGGTAGTAGTGGTAGGCATCTGGCACCCCCTGGGTAAGGGTGGTAGTAGTGACAGGCATCCAGCCCCCCATGGGTAGGGGTGGCAGTAGTGACAGGCATCCAGCCCCCCATGGGTAGAGGTGGTAGTAGTGGTAGGCATCCAGCCCCCCATGGGTAGGGGTGGCAGTAGTGACAGGCATCCAGCCCCCCATGGGTAGAGGTGGTAGTAGTGGTAGGCATCTGGCACCCCCTGGGTAAGGGTGGTAGTAGTGGTAGGCATCCAGCCCCCCATGGGTAGAGGTGGTAGTAGTGACAGGCATCTGGCACCCCATAGGTAGAGGTGGTAGTAGTGGTAGGCATCTGGCACCCCCTGGGTAAGGGTGGTAGTAGTGACAGGCATCCAGCCCCCATGGGTTCAGGTGGTAGTAGTGGTAGGCATCTGGCACCCCCTGGGTATGGGTGGTAGTAGTGACAGGCATCCAGCACCCCATGGGTAGAGGTGGTAGTGGTGGTAGGCATCTGGCACCCCATGGGTAGAGGTGGTAGTAGTGGTAGGCATCTGGCACCCCCTGGGTAAGGGTGGTAGTAGTGACAGGCATCCAGCCCCCAATGGGTAGAGGTGGTATTAGTGGTAGGCATCTGGCACCCCCTGGGTAAGGGTGGTAGTAGTGGTAGGCATCCAGTCTCCCATGGGTAGAGGTGGTAGTAGTGACAGGCATCTGGCACCCCCTGGGTAAGGGTGGTAGTAGTGACAGGCATCCAGCCCCCCATGGGTAGAGGTGGTAGTAGTGGTAGGCATCCAGCCCCCCATGGGTAGGGGTGGCAGTAGTGACAGGCATCCAGCCCCCATGGGTAGAGGTGGTAGTAGTGGTGGGCATCTGGCACCCCTGGGTAAGGGTGGTAGTAGTGGTAGGCATCCAGCCTCCCATGGGTAGAGGTGGTAGTAGTGACAGGCATCTGGCACCCCATGGGTAGAGGTGGTAGTAGTGGTAGGCATCTGGCACCCCTGGGTAAGGGTGGTAGTAGTGACAGGCATCTGGCACCCCATGGGTAGAGGTGGTAGTAGTGGTAGGCATCTGGCACCCCCTGGGTAAGGGTGGTAGTAGTGACAGGCATCCAGCACCCCATGGGTAGAGGTGGTAGTGGTGGTAGGCATCTGGCACCCTCTGGGTAAGGGTGGTAGTAGTGACAGGCATCCAGCACCCCATGGGTAGAGGTGGTAGTAGTGGTAGGCATCTGGCACCCCCTGGGTAAGGGTGGTAGTAGTGGTAGGCATACAGGCACCTATGTGTATGTGTTGCATTGGTGAGGGCCATCCCGCCCCTATGGTGCTGCTGCTGCTGGTGTAGGTATTTCTGCATCCCTCTGTGTGTGATGTGTCGGGTACGTGTAGTTTGTTTTTGTTGTTGGTGTCTGACTTACCTTCTGCGCAGTACGCGTCCGTGCCTGTTCCGGTAATAGAGGTAGAATATTGGTAGGATCGGTACGAAGGGATTCATGGTTGGTTCGTCTCGTTCGTCTTTCTCTTTGCTTCGCCTCGTCCTCGTCGCTGGCGTGTTCGTCTCGTAGCCGTGGATCGTGTTGTGGCGCGAATCGGAGCTTATGTGCACCTCGCCCAGATGCTTTGACGTGCCGTGCGTAGCGACGGGTTCGGCGCGTACGGGATGCGCATCGTACTTGTCCGGCCGGACGGGGCTGCATTTTTGCTTCCGTGCGGCTCGATTCTACGATTCCGGATCCGGCTCGGTCGGGGAACAGGACCTGGATTGGGTGAGTACGACTGGGTCGGAATCTATGCTGTAGTGCGCATCGTACTTGCTCGTTCGGAATAATGTGCGGATCGGTCGGGAAACAGGCATTCGCATGGCTTTTTTCCCGACCGAATGGTGTTAGGTGCGTCTCTGACCAAGATCGGAATCGGCCCCTGTGTTGTGAGGGTGGGTGATGAGGTGCTAGAAAGGGTCCAAAGTTTTGTTTATTTGGGGGTTATACTGTCTGAGAAGTTCAAGTGGGGACCCCAAATTAATAAGAGTCTCCTACTTCTCCAACACAGGTCTAAAGCTCCTGCATGAATGCATAATAGAACTAACTCTCACTCCATTTCTCCTGCTTTTGAAGTCTATCGTGCAAAGGCACAGAGTGCCACTCTCTACGAAGCTGATTTTTGGAGTTATGAAGGCATGCATTAACCAACCATAGCCGAGAATAATTTTATAAGAACCCTTATTTCTATTCCTCTTAGTACTCCACTTGTTCCTCTTTTTTATACTGGTCTTAGAAGAATTCATGATGTGGCAAAATTGAAGCCTTTGGTTTATTGGGTATACCTATGGTCTTCCACAGAGCTTTATGATTACAGGGATTCCCTCAAGGAACTGCTGAGTATGTCTAATGCACTGAAAGTTCCATGGCTAAAGTTTGTATCGAACTGGCTCTCAAAGTTGGGCCTAACCAAGTTGTGGGAAAACCTGGGAAGCATCTGTAAGCCTCGCTATTGGTCCTTTGTCCATGAACAATATGTGCTGAATACCAATAACGAGCATTTAACTAACCATTTTTTTAGACTAAGATTATCCCGCATTTTGAACCGTTTTTTAGACTCCATTGTACACCCCCCCACCTAAAGTTTGTAAATTCGCTTTAGATTGGGTAATTTAGCACTCAAGGCGCTTACAAAAAGGTGGACTGATGGTCAGATTTCTAGAAGCTGCCAGCCTGTGGCATAGACTCTAAAACGGAGGAACAAGTTTTGATTTTCTGTCAGGCATACCTTGGTATCCCCCGTAAGCGTACACGTCAGGTGTGCTTGAATTTGGGAATTACTCTCGGCCTTGTAGCCTATAGGATATTAAAAACTGATACTAGGGCTGCACAGTATTTGCTGTGAGCTGCTATCTATGACATGTTTGGCTCAAGCGGAATAATATCCTGTCCTAGTCATCATCTTAATAACTTTGATTGAAGTGAATAAAGATATCATGGTATTTTGTGAGTGTTACTTTTGGCCATTTAGGTACCTTTTTGCACTATATTTTTACTAAATTTGTCTAAGCATTTTAAGTCATTTTTTTTTAAATTTACAGTTTGACTAGATAGATAAGATTGCACTTTACTGCACCTTAATATGCTTAAGCACTTTAGGAGTCATTTTAGTGTATTTTGATGCTTGACAGGCAACTTTTAATAATGAGACTAGTCAAATTGCTGGGACCACTAGGCCGGGCATTATCACGATTATTATATGCTTGGCCCTTGGGGGCGCTATATACTTGTTACCTTGAGAAACCTTATGTACCAACTGTATTAGCACATAACATTGTTTTATCTTTGTCATGCTTTGATCGTGGTTAGATACCAAATAGTTTATTTTAAGTATAATGTATTTATGCTATCATGCTTTTAAATACTGTTTTTATGTTGACTTTAATAGTTGTGACATCGGTATAAAGTATTTTGATTTGATTGAATTGCTACTTTTACATGAAGTACTGTTCTCCAAAGAGGTGTATCTTCATCTGTTTCATAAATTGAAGCAGGGCTGGGTATTCCTGATGGATACAGAGTTATTGTTTCATATCCTTGGTGCATAAATGGAGAAAGCCTGTTGCCTTGTGATTTTCTATTTTGTATTTCTTCATTCCAATCTGGTGGTATCTGGTCTGTGAGTGTACTGAGAGCGACCGATTGTGATGACCTTATTATTAGGAAGATAGGCAGGGGTGTCAGGCTGGCTGACAAGGGTAGTCAGTGGAGTTTTACTAGGGTGTGGGTAATAGTTCTTCAGGCCCAAGACAAAGCATTCTACAGCATTTAGTGCACCCTTAGTGAAGTCTGGAAAGCCATGGAGCAGGGCGTGGCCCCCATCCAGATGCATGCATATCACCACTGGAGGAGGGTTCTGATTTACTTTTTGTTGCAACATCACCACGCGGTTACATTCACTGTAACCTGGAGGGCGACTGCTCTCCCTTTCACAGCCAAGTAGAGACTCCCAACTTGGAACCGCGCTGCTCATTTCGACCGCCAAGTGGTTTCGGATTTCCCTATATCTTGAAGGCTTATCCACTGAATAACCAGTGTCTGCTCCAATTGATTACCTCCGGGGCAGAGGACCTGCACCATTTCCAACCATGAGAGGAACACACCCCAACGTCGTGTTAACCTTTTGATGATGCCCTGACAAGACACCCATTTGCACTCCATCCAGTATTGGAGAAGTTCAATTTTCTACGACTCGGCTGCCACATTCCCTTTTGGCCTGAAGAAGACCCTTTGTGATGTCCTTATAATACAGACATTTTGGATAGAAACGTCGACGTATTGTTCTCTTATGTCCTAAAACAGTGTAACCATAATAAATTGAATGCTCAGGTTACTACTGGAATTATACATCTGGACAGAGATTTAAATATACTGGGCACTAATTTGTTATTTATGTATTGGTGTTTTTTGTTTCTTGCTTTCAGTTTTTTCACTTCTATCACCTTATGTTACAAGAGTCACTATTGAACCACTAATTCTTGTATTGTATGACAGCCTTTTTTCTGTGAAAAGAAGTTGATATATATGAAAAAAGAAAATATATATATACATACTTATCTAAAAATCGGTGTTGTGTGTTTGTGCTTAAAAATCTATGTTCATCTGTTAATTTACTATATGACTATTGCATGTCTAAAGGGATTAGGTGCTACCCAACGGAACTATTTTGTAGACTATAACGTCAATACCCAGGTTCCGAGGGACACTGGGTTACCCCGTTGCATTTAATTGAATGATGAACACCACAGCAGTTCTGAAGTTGCATTCTGGGAGGTATGACTTCTTTTTCTTCAGTTAAGAAAGCTGGTTTCAGGTCATCCTGTTCTTTATGCCAATGTGTTCCTTGTGGGTGAGCTCAGTGTACACAAAAAATCTGAGTGACTTGTTAGTAGGTGAAGTTTAGGGTTCAAATCCATCCAGGTTCATGACATTAAACCAGGTGTGAATGAGTTGTTGCTTCTTTTTCTGGGCAAACAGAAGGAATTCAGTGTTGGTGGTTTGAGGATGATTTTGTACATCTGGTCCTAAGTTCCCTTTAGCACATGACTCTCAAGGTAGCAAGGCAGAGCATCCATTACATATTCAGCCAGGTCCTGTGTACTCAAAACTCACAACTCAATGACACAGCAAATATTACTGTATAAATTAATGTCCAAAG
Source organism: Calotriton arnoldi (assembly GCA_963921515.1). Taxonomy (NCBI): domain Eukaryota; kingdom Metazoa; phylum Chordata; class Amphibia; order Caudata; family Salamandridae; genus Calotriton; species Calotriton arnoldi. The sequence continues at coordinate 664,059 of CAWUFW010010721.1, read as the reverse complement.
TACTTAAGTGCACACAAAATTGAATACTAAGTACAAAATTGCAAGTGTTTACGAAAGGCAGGTGTCCAAAAAAAGGAGAACACATTCTAAAGAGCCTCACAAACTATAGAGGGTGCACAATATCAATAGACAAATAATTCCCTGATTGAGGACCAGACCCCATACATCCGTGGCACCTTTAAAGGTTTTTGCACCAGCAGACCTTGCCTCTAAATTTACAATGCACAATGCACACAGAGATGTGGTACTTCATATTACCTGTACTAGTTGCACACTAGTGATTTCATGCCACCCCAGTGGGAACGAAATAGAATGTGTGCATTCCCAAGACCATACATGCTGCCCTGAATCACAGATGAAGCCAGAACGGATGGCAGACAACTGTTGGTGCCTTTGAACAGTAGTAGTGGCAGCCCTCTAACACTCTAGGAGGTATATCTATGCTACTAGTGGACCGTGGACTCATCTGCTGGTGCGATGGCTGGTGGTGACTGAGACAGCCAACAGGAGAGCGGGCGGTACATTGTTCACACCCATATACCTCCATAAAATACAGCTGTAATCAGAAAGAGTAAGGTTGGCAACTGCCCACCATAGCTAGACCACAAAAGATGCTCGCTTCGGAAAAGTGTCTGGCATTACACTCACATGCTGCCAAAACACTAAGCCCTAACAAAAAGAACTGATGCATGTGCTGTGTACTGGGAGGGGTCTTGTCTATGGGGACACCAGAATCAGCAGTGCCCGCTCTCTTTTTTGGTGCAGTCCTGCATGGACATCTGGCAGTGGGATGTACAGCAATGATTAGGCCGAAGCAGAACAACCACCTTCCCAAAGTGACAGCATGAATTGAGGACCCTGGGGTGTGGAATGCTGACATTGGAAGGACAATATGGAGGTCTGAGGATGTGTGCAAAAGTTAATCCTGCAGTGTAATTGTGGGTGCACTATGACATGAGGAAATAGGCCTGAGGAACTGTCTCTTGAGCAAGGTGCTTGAACATTCCCAAAGAGATGTAGTAGACTGATTTGGCATGCAGTTGTAAATGTCTACTTGACACTGACTCCACCTGAAGGTTCTGAGTAATAAGCAAGGCTGTCTCTGTAGTATTTAGCAATAAAGGACAATTTGTGTGCTTACATTTGGGGGAGTGACCCTGAATTGTTAAGACGGCAGCTACTTCCTACAGGAGGAAAAGGAATGCACTCTGGGCTTGATTCACAAAGGTAAACTTACACTTTTGTGTAAGTTTACTACTTTTCAGTATTTGCAAAGGCAAACTAAGACCAAAGTCTAACTTTACTAGCAGTAACCCACCTTTGTGAATACCAAAAAGTAGTAAAGTTAGACATTTGGCCAAAGTTAGACTTTTGGTCTAACTTTACCTTTATGAATACCCAAAGGTATTTAAAGTTAGACTTTTGGTTAACTTTACCTTTGTGAATAGAGCCCTCTGGTTGTATATCATGTGCACCTCCCTGATCTAGTGAACGCAGACCCCTCTCTAAACAGTTGAACCTTTCTAAGGGGGAGATGCCTAGAAATGTTGGCAACAAGAGACAGAACACACTGCTCCCTAAGCCTGACCTACCTTATACAGAAAGGTGGCGGTGGCATGCAAATACACCATCACCTATGTCTTAACCAAAGTCGCACAGGCAGTTACTATTCTTGGGAGCTGTGATGAGAGTACACAAAAGTCATCCAACCTCTCCACACCCGCAGCCATAATGTCTGAGGCAATGTTAAACAACCTGATGAGGGAGTTGACCTTAATTAAGACCACAATAAAAGTTGTTCAGGAGAGAATGGAGAGACAGCCGGAGTGGTGAAGTGAAGGAAGTTAGAAATCTTGGCACTGCACTCAATGGTAGATGTATTAGAGAAAAGGCTGGATGCAGTGAAAAGGCGAGTGCACTGAAATGCCAATCGCCCAGAATGGAGACAAGAATATCCAAGATAAGGTTATGGACCTGGAGGACAGAATCAGGAAGTTTAATGTGTGCAGTATGGGAATCTAGAAAAGTGCCAAACAATCCAATGTGACTCACTTTTTGTTGAAGCTACTTCCCAACCCTCTACACTTGGAATTCTCCCCACTGTTAGAGTTCCAGAGAACCCATAGAATGCACTCCAGGGAAGCCCCAAAGTTGGACAGTCCAGGATGCATTATAATGGTCTTTGTCCATCTTTAGCAGTCAGGTTAGGTCATTGGCACCCTAAAGCAACACTGGAAACCTCCGTTATACAAATAAATCAGAAGGTCTTTGTCATCACAGACTTGTGAGTAGACACAAACATTAAATAGAAGAGATTTCTTTTTTTTGGGAATATATTTATTTGGTTTTTTACATAATATAAATAATGCTTAGCCCCCCACCCGCCAAGCAAACAATTTTAATAAATACATCATGTCCATAAAAGGAATAACAATAGATATTTCTCTAAAGTGCTTCAGCTACAAAATATCTATGAATCACATCAAACATCTAAAAGGAAGAAAGAAGAGAGGCAGAGGAAATCTCTTTATATACATGCCGGTATAAATATAAGGGCGAAAGAAAGTGTATATCCAAATTTGTGATGCCCACTCCCACCGAGCTGATTTAGCTACTATCTCTATTCCCTACAGCATTTATCAGTTTCCAATTACTGAGGGAGAGCCAAACTTTCATTATTTTTGTTCGAGTCTTTTTACTTTTTCGAGAATAAATTGCCTTTTCCAGATGATAAACTGATAAGAGGTGCGTAAACAATGATGGAATAGCGGCGGGGAAGGGTCAAGCCAGGCTGTAGTCAAACACAGCCTATAAACAGCCAAAGCCACAAACAAAAAGGATTGTACATTAACTGGAACTGTCTTGTGATAAACCCCTAATAAAATTAATCCAGGTGACAGTCTAGCACCAATCCCTAGTTTATTTGAGAGGAACTCAATAATTTCTGCTTTAAGACTGTCTAACGCCGGACAAGTAGCCAGCATATGCGCAAGGTCCACCCCGTATGCTTTGCACCTTGGGCATCTTGCACCCGTAGTCCCTCCCCACTTTGCTATTTTTCCTGGTGTTATGTAAAGGTTAAAACAAGTCTAAAATGTTGGGCCTGTAAATTAGCAGCAATAAAAACTTCTGGGCATTTTCTAGTGACTTAACCAGGTCGCCAGGTGATGAGTTAATCTTGTCTTCCGAACCTTTTACGTGCCTAGACAGGTCATCCGGCATAATTTTATTCAAAACTCTATATAAGGCCCCTATTGGGGTTCTGTCAGCGATGATCAGCTCGATGGCTTCCATTCTTTCAAACCCAGAGGTCCCCCCACCCTTCTTCCTTAAAAATTCCCTAATCTGTAGATATTTTAAAAATCTTTATGATCAAGCCGAAAATTTTGACGTATAGTATCAAAAGTCTTAACCAAATTTGTAATAAAAAAAATCCCCCAGAGTGGAGACTCCCAGTGTCATCCATTTACTAAAATACACATCTCGAAAAATTTCAGGCAGTAGAATATTATCCTGTATTGTGGTATAATAGTTAAGTCTGCCCAAACCCAATCTTTTATGGGTTTTACTCCATATACGGAAGGCTGTAATTAACACCTTAAATCGCACTCTCTTATAATACCCAAATTCGATTTGTTGGAGCAGACACCCTCAACTTTCATCCACTAGGAGCACCTCATAGATAGATGGAGTGCGAGGCTCCTGACCAGCAATGGGCTCCTTCCTATCTAAGAGGACCGCAAATTGCTGTAGGGCAGCAGCCCAATAGTATAACTTAAGATTGGGCACAGTTAACCCACCACGTTCTCTCAGAAGGGTCATACATATGAGAGCTCTCCTGGGATTAGCATAAAGCCAAAGAAATCGTGATAATATCCCATCAAGTATCTTAAACCAATTATTACCGAATTCCAACGGAATAGCCGGAAAAAGATACAAGACTTTGGGTAGAAATATCATTTTGATCAAAATACTCCAACCAATCAGTGAGAGTCTCAAGTTGTTCCATCTCCCAAAATCCTGCTTAGTCTTATGGATCAGGGGTATCAGATTAGTTTCAATGATTTTTCCACTTCTGACTTAATAACAATAGCTAGATAAAGCGCTTATTCAGTCACCCGCCTAGCAGATATGAGCCTATCTTCATTGATCATAATTTTGGTTTTCTCCTGATTTAATGCATAGCCGGAAAATGACCCAAATACCTTGGTCTCCTTTTCGATCTCCAGCAGCGCACTACTAGGTTCGGGGGTAACAATGGCCAAGATTTTTGTCTCCCCCCCACCAATTTCATTGCTCTAATTGCCTCACTTTGCTGAATGCGCCTAATCAATGGGTCAATATATAACGCGAATAGAAGGGGGTAACAAAGGCAACCCTGCCTAGCCCCCCGTTCTATGGCTACTTCATCTGAAAGGCTTCCCATTAAAAAAATCTTCGCTCTTGGTTTATAATAGAGGGCCTTCACTGAGCTAATGAATCCTTGTCCAAGCCCCTTGTTTGACATCACTGCCCAGAGATACGGCCAGGAGACCCGGTCAAAGGCTTTTTCTGCTTCCAACAAAATTAGTGCCATTGGATCTTGTGTTACTCTGGCCACATCGAAGAGGGAAATGACTCGACAGATATGATCTGTGGTTCCCTTCCCCGGGCTAAAGCCATGCTGAACAGGGGAGACAAGCCGCTCTATAACCACAGACAGACGGGTGGCCACATTTTTTAATAAATCTTTGAATCGCTAGTAATGAACATAATAGGCCGATATGAACCCAGCTCTGCAGATGGTTTATTCTTTATTTGAAAGACAACGATTTTAGCCATAGCCCAGCTCCCCGGTGGAGTGCTTTCCTTTTGAATCTCCTGGAAAAGCTTGATCATATACTCTTTGAGCACCCCAGCAAAGATTTTATAAAATTCTCCAGGGATGTAATCCATACCAGTAGCTTTCCCCGATTTCAAATTACTGATGGCCAAGCCAATCTCTTCAGCTGAGAAAAGTTGCCCCAACACCTGCCTATCTTCTACCTCAAGCACTTCTTCACATGTGGCCGATAAAAAATCCCCCATTATATTGGTTAAATCATTTCCCTCTTTGGATTAAAGTTGCTGGTAATAGCGCTGAAAGGAAGACCTAATGTCACCAGGATCAGATTTCATGCCATATTGTGAATCCCTAATTTCCCTGATCTCTCCCCCCACTGCCATCTGTCTTGTTCTAAAATCCAGAAGTCGCCCCACCTTTTCGTTATATTCATACATTTTCTCTTGCCACACTATATATTTATCGGCTGCTTTTTTTACAGATATGTCAACAATCTTTGCCTTAACTGTGGCTATTTCAAGAAGGGCTGCTTCTACACCAGACCCGGCAGAAATCATCTCTATCAGCTCTCCCTCGACTCTAGCTAAGTCTGCAGATAGCCCCTGGATCATCAATTTCTCTTTTTTCTGCTTCTCCAGGCTATACCTCAACATCTTGCCCCGTAGGCAAGCCTTGAATGTATCCCAGATGATGTTTATTGAGGCGCTCCCATGATTGTCTGACATAAACTGAGGAATCTATGCTTGGATATGTCTCACATACTGTGGGTCTAGCAGGAGCGCCCTTTCGAATGACCAAGACCGGTCTACTTTAAAATACGGGTCATTTCGATCTCAAGCATGAGGGGATTATGATCCGACATCACCCGGGGAAATTTTGATATCAAAGACTTCGAGGCCATGCTTTTTGAAACAAAAAAGGAATCTAATCTAACGTGGACCCTATGAGGGGCAGAAAAAAAGTGAACCCAGGATCCGCCTTCATATTCTCTCTCCACAGATCGATCAACCCGTGACTGCGCACCAAATCTGCAAGGGCACTATAAACTTTAGGTTTCCTACCAACGTAGACCTTCCCCCCTTGAGTATTCCTATTATAGGGCAGATTAATATTAAAATCACCCCAAATTATAAGAGGTAGTGGCCAGAGCGCCAACTCACCATTTAACCAATGAAAAAGAGCGGGATCATCTACAACCGGACCATACAAGGAACAGATAGTAAAGGTGTGAGGGCTGAGATGGCATTCTGTTATAACCCATCAACCTATGCTATCTGCTCGAGAATGGGGAAACCCACAGACCTCCTTTTTTGCCAGAACAGCAACCCCCTTGGTGCGACTACCTTGAGTTGTACACCCCACAATTTGGAATCCCAGCCCACCGAGTAGACTCTTATCTTTATTCTCAATAAGCGTTTCTTGTAGGCATAATATATCTGGTTTTAAAGTCTTTAAATCGAGCGCCACTCTCTGTCTTTTTCAGCTGTCATTAAGCCCACATATGTTGAGGGATACAATACGAAGTTTACTCATTAGAAAAAGCAATACTTGGGCCAAAGCCTAAAGCCAGCAATGAAAAGGACAAAACAAAAAGGGGTAATACGCCTGGCCTGCACATTCCCTATCTCAAATGTTTGCTCACATATAAATATTTGTCTGCTTGTAGAATCTCCCCCCTTCCCAACCCCACCCCTGCCCTCCCAACATTTGCCCTCCTTCCACCCCCAACCTCAACCCCCAAACAGAGCATCGGGTCCCTCAAGACCCTAGTGATGGCTCCTGCTAAGGTGCCTACCCACCTCCCCTAAGCCCCAGTAAAAAAAGAAAATCCAAACAAATTAGAAAAAGGAAAAAAAAAGCCAAACTTGAGGGAAACAGACGGCAAAAATACATTTTCCTGAGAACCACCTCTAGACTATAGATAGCCCAGTAAAGTCAGACGTCCCAGCCAATCCGTACTTCCACATTAGCCAATACCCCCTTCTCTGAGGCTTTTTCGACTGTCTAGAATCTCATCTAGAAACTCTTGAGCTTTTATCTCTGAAGTAAACGAGCGGGCTCTGCCATCATGAATCACCTTTAACCTGGCAGGATTAAGCAGGAAAGCTTGACAGCTTGCGCTTTGTAGAGGCGTGAACATCTGGCGGAGGCGCTACCTCCGCTCCACAGTGGCATGGCAAAAGTCAGGTCTCACGAAAAAGGTATGGCCCTCGAATGAGCGTTTAGCATCTGGTTGTGTTTTTTCGAAAATTGCCTGCCGTAATAGAAAGTTACCAAAACAAACTAAAATTGCCCGGGGGCGCTCCGGCTGACTCGTCTGCCCGGTTTTCCGTAGCATCAATGGAAATCTATGTACTCGCTCTATCTCTGTCTCCCAAATCCAGTTGGATAGGTCGGGGAAAGCACCTTTAAGCAAATTGATAATAAAAGCCCTGATATCGTTCCCTTCGGCGTTCTCGCCAATGCCCAAGAAGCGGAGATTATTCCGTCACTGACGATTTTCAAATTCTTCCAGCTTACAGTGCACATCCACCAATTGGGCATCTTGGCTGTCAACTCGAGTTTGTACTGCACATGTAGCCTCCTCGACAGCGACTGTACCGGCTTCTATAGCAGACACTCTTGCAACCATATCAGTACAAAATGTATTCATCTTCCAGATTGCACCCTGAATTGTCTTGGCAGATAGATGTGCCTTCCGGGTTTCTGCTCTTGCTTCCCCCTGAACCTGTTTTAAGGTATGATATTTAAGGTCCATTGTGGGACGCCCAGGATAAGCCGGGTTCATTTGTTCTGTATGTTGATCCACCACCCCCCACATCCTCATAGACTTGTTGGGTCGCAGAGTAATCCCAATCTAGTTGGGATGTAGGGGCAGGGGCCGCACCATTGATATCCCTTACAGCAGTGCCTTTACTGAGGAGGGTACTCCTGGTTTTCCATTTCTTTGTAAGACGTTTCAGGGTATTTGGAGTCTTAGCCCCCTCAGACGTACTACTGTCATTATCCCCTTCGATGCTCATGACGAGCTCAGCTCGTCATGCTGCGCGGTGGGCGTGTACGCATGACGAGCTGAGCTCGTCACGACCACGTCCGCGATCGGAATGTCCAGCACCTGGGCGGAATTCCGATCACAGCGAAGGTGTTATCTTTGGAGCTTTTCCCTTCCTCAGAAAGATCTTCGGTCACAGCTGCGTCGTCAGACTCATCAGTTAATGAAAATAATTTGTCCCCTTGGTCCGGAGAGTTTAGGCGGCTTGAATCCAAACTATGAGGGGCAAATTGTCAGGCATCATGAATATTTAACAGGGGGGCCGTCGCACCAACCAACTGTGCATGATCTCCCAATCCTATGCTCTCTGGGGACTCAGCTGGTATAGGGGGGTATCCTCTAGTATCAAGCATTTTACGCATCTCTCCTCTTTGCCATCACCCCCCACATCCACCTCAGCACCTCCATCCTGGGAATATATCGGTGGCCCTGATATGCCACTATCCTCTGACATATCTTTTAAAGTACTCACAGGTCTGTTCTCTCCACTCTCTGCAGCTTCTTGTGGCAGGCTGCCACCTTTCTCTTGTTCTGCCTGCACAGACCGCCGTGCAACTGAAAAGATTGCCGAGATTGCAGGCTGCTTTGCATCCCCCTGTGCCTGCAAACTGTTTGTGACCCGGATGTCTTTCTGTGACCTTGGTTTCTCAGCCGGGCCCCCTGCCTTCAGTCGTGGTTTCATATCAGTTTCACTTTTGTCGTTTCTCTTTTTCCCTTTGCCGCCGTTGGTAATCCAATTCGAAGAGGCTGTGGTTTTGTGGCGCCTCCCTGCGCTCTTTCGCTTTCTCCTTTTGCGCTTTGTTGGAGCGGGGCGGCATCGCTGGATCCTGACACCCGCTCTGCGGTAAGGATCTGATGCCTGCTCCAAGCCGTCCGGCCAGCAGCAGCATGGATGCCCGCCTAGCTCTCTTCAAGCACACAAGAAATTCCAGCAGTACGTAAAGCCTTCCACACCAGGACCGTCTCATGCCGGGATGCAAAAAATAGGTAAACGATCTCCCTTTTCTCAGTTAGTCATCTTTCATAGCCAAAATCACCGGAGTCGGTTACGGTGAGCACCACGGCAGTCTAGGCAGCTGTTATCTTGCTGTAGAAGAGATTTCTTATGCAACGGCCATGATTGTACTAATGGGGCAAAAGATACAGACTTTTGTAGTCAACCATTCTACTAATCGCCATTGCATATGGTAGAAATAATGAATTCCACAAACTTGATGACATACAATGATTTCTGGATTCTTTGGAAACATTGGCAATGCACACATCTTGATCCAAAGACTAAAAGGAGAAAGAGTCTAATCCTACTCCATTCAAGAATTAAGCATCAGATTCAGAGAGAGCCCAGATCACAGAGAGGGAACAATTGGATTCAGTAACATGGATATGGGTAAACAACAATAGTGTGTCAAACACCCACCAAGAGAAGGACAGAGGCAACTGTGAATAGCGAACACCCTTGATGTAGGGAACGCTGGTGGAATCGCCATTGGGATGATGTGTTAACATAGGCACAGATGCTGTCATCACTTCATTTCACTGTTACCTAAATGTCTAATCCTGCCACTGACCTCTTTTCCTCGGTTGAATACTGGTTTACGGGACTGGAGTCATGAAGAACACATATCTGAGTTATACGGGTAATGAAGCTTGTGGAGTGGGACGGCCACTTCCTTGGCATCTATATAACATTCCCAGTGGTGGTATATCTGAAGCTGTGATGGGTATCAGCACTTTTGATTTTTATTGCATTTACAATTTACTTCTAATTATTCAATAGATTTCCTGTGGCCAGAGGGGTTTAGCCCTCCAATTTAAAGAGTCTTTTTTCCCAAGCCCTTAGTGGGTTTAGTTAAGTTATTTAGTAAGTTAAGACCCAGCATTCATTTCTTTGACTTGTTTTACCCCTTTACTGATTGTTTTGTGCCCTGGGGAGACATGTTTTGATTAATTTAGCATGCAGTCTGCAGTGCACATTTGTAAGTGTGTTAGTTACAATACATCGCAAAAAGCTGAGTGGCTATGTGTGTGCTCTGGCTATGAGCCCATGTGACCTCGTGGTGCTGTATTTTAACCTCACAAACCATATTAAGAGAAAGAGGGCCCTGAATTATTTGGCATCTTGCTCCCAAAATGAGTCAGTGTGAGAAACTGGGTTGTGGTTGAGTGGGGTATTAACCCTGTTTAAGCAACAGCCACAATCCCTGTCAGGGTGAACCAAAAAGTCACTAAATTAACATGGCTTACCCTCTGGTAGCTTGGCAGAAAAGTAGTCAGGCTTAACTTAGAGGTAATTTGTAAAGTATTTATGCAGCACACAAACAGCAATAGAGTAAAAACACCACACAGGAATTTTTTTTAGTACATTATTTGAAATCAAAATGACAAAAATCAAATTAAAAGCATGAAGTTATCCATTTTTTATGTTTACAGTAAAAACTAGCACCTAAAAGATCAAAGCACCAACCACAGACATCTATTCGCACAAGACCGGATCAACATTGAAAAATATGGTGGACCGTGAGGGGGAACACGTCAGATGCAAGAACTGAATGTGTGCCTACCTTTGGACTAAGAAGAAATTTTTAAGAGAATGTTCTGAGAAGGTAAAGTTCAGCGGGGCAAGGCTGAAGGCAGTGTCCAAGGAGGGAGCATCATAGTCAGGGAGCTGCTGGATGAAGCAGTGGTGAAGATTTCTTTGTTTGAACTTTGTTACTTTATTAAAAGTCAAAAATCTCCAGCAGGACAAGGCTGAAGGTTGTCGCCGACGAGAGTTCCAGGAGGGTGGATAACCCTTTGGCGAAGGACCGTTAAACAGGATTTTCTGCTAAAGGCAAGAATGTAGGAGGAGCTGCTGCAAAGTCAGGTTGACCGGAGATGCACCTTGGGCGGATAGACGAGCAGGCTAGTCCTGATCTCCTCTCTGTTCTCAGAACAGTTTTTAGCCAAAACTTCCCAAGAATTGGATTCTGCCAATCTGGATACATTTAGCACCCCCCATCAAGGGTCCAGGATTGGAGGGGCAGCACTTAGGGGGTTAGGACTGGCTCAGGATGGGTCCAGGTGTGGGTTCAAGATAGCTGGAGCCTTTTCTGTCTCTGAGGCTCTGATCAGGAGGTTAGTCAACTAGCCCTAGGAGTCACTGTGGTAGACCTAGGTTCAGCATTAGAACATGGCTCAAACAGCCAGGCAGGCCTCTGATGGTTCAAGCCAGGCTTCAAGCAGCCGAGCAGTCCTTCCAGGTGCAGCAAAACAGTCTACTGAAGTACACAACAGGCCATAGCAGCAGGCAGTACTTAGAGAGTCCTTCCGCTGGTCCAAAAAGTGAACTGAAGAGTAGATCTGAGGTTCCTATTTTTATACCTGGGGCCTCCTTTGAAGTAGCAGATGTTTCTAGAGAATTTCCTTTGAAGTTCTTCAAGTTTCCCGATTCCCTTGGCTCCAAGCTGGCTACATGAACAATGCAGGGGTGTAAAGTCCTTTGTGTGAAGGCTGAGCACCGCCTTTTCAGTTGCAAGCGGGGCTGTGCCCAGCGCCGCCCCCATCCTGCCAATTGATGGCCCATCCAGGTACACCTTATCCCTCTATGGTCTGGGTGGAATAAACAAAGTCTAACTGTCATGTTCACTCAGTCATGTGACCCAGGAACAGGCTGTAGGAACCAAATAGTTGGGGCAGGAAAATGCTTACTTTGTAAAAGTGGCATTTTCAAAATTGTAACTTGAAATCCAACTTCACCATTAAAGAGGGTTTTTAAGTACAATTTCTCAGACACCAAACACAAAATGTCAACCTGTTCCTGTTGGACTTGGCCTTTTTGCAGGGTCATCCCTAAACTTTTTGCCTTTCTCCTAGCCATTTTTTTGACATGGTGTTGGTGGTTTTAGGACTCTGGGCACTTTAGCACTGCTGTCTAGTGTAAAGTGCGTGTGCTCTCTGTGTCAAATATGGTAAGATTGGTCTACACCTGTTTGGTCTATTTAATTTACCTGTCAGTCCCTTGGAAGGTGGCATCTCCTATGCTCAGGGCTGGTAAATTAGATGCTACTGGTGGGCTTGCAGCGCTGATTGCGCCACCCACCAAAGTAGACTTTCAAACCTATCCAAGGCCTCTGCCATTGCAGGGCCTGTGCGCGCAGTGTTACTGCCGCTGTGACGTGGCACCTAAAGTGTGTGCCATGTCCGTGACCCCCCTTTTACTGCATGTCAGTCACCCCTAAGGTAGGCCCTAGCTAGCCCTATGGGCAGGGTGCATTGTAGGTAAAAGATAGGACATGTACCTTAAGTGTGTGACATGTCCTGGTAGTGACAAACAGCCATTTTGGTTTCTCACTACTGTGGGGCTGCCCTCCCATAGGAATGCATTGGGGATTCCCTGATAAGTGTTTCAGTGGTAATTCCTGATATGAGAGGCGCAACGTTGTCAAGTTTGGTATATTTGGAATAGTGATAATAAATGCTACGCAACGGTGTGCGCAGATTTATTATAACTATTTTAGAAATGCCACTTTTAGAAGTTGGCATTTCTGTGTGCTATGTGTCTGCCTGCCTGATGTGAATTGCATGTCTGGCTTGTGAGTGACAGGGGCTGGGAGGTGTGTGTGGCTCCAGGAGGGGCAGGGTGAGTCAGCGCTAAGCTGAATGGGACATCTGCATGTGAAGTAGTGGGAGGAGAAGTCCCTGAATAGGGCTGTGCCTAGCCTGTAAAATGCTGGCTCTGCCCCCTGTGGTGTGTATGATCACCTAGCCCCCACCTGACAAAGGGGAAGAGGAGCTTGGCAAACAAAGTGCTCCTATTCCCCCCTGAACCAGTTGCATCTGGTTCCCTCCCCTAAGCCCTGTCCTGCAGACAAAGAAAAGAGGTGTATAAATGTAGGGGCTGTGACCCCATGAAAAGGTTGTGTTCTGGGCTTTGGTCCTGTGCTGGGGGCTTGCTGCTGCTGGTGCCCAGGAGGAACCGCCATGGGGGCTTACCTCCCTGCTGGAGGGCCCTGTGTGCTGGCCTCCCTGGGCCCAGCTATGCCCCATGGGCCTGGAGGAACTTTGGCTTGGATTCATTCCTTTTAAATACAGGACTCCTGCTTCTAGCGCCTCGTGAGCGCTTTCTTTTTATTGCCCTAAGAAGGAGGACAGCGGGGGCTGCGCAGCGCTGAGCTGCAGCCCCTTTTAGAGGGAATCCCAACGTAGGGATTCCCCCGTGGGGCCTCATGGGGCGGGTGCCCACCCCGCTTTATGGTGCCTTTGATTAGCGGGTGCCCACCCCGCTTTATATTTAAATTAAGAGGGAGCCTACCCCTCATTCCCGCCAAGAAGAAAAGAAATTGTGGCCGCCGCGATCGTGCGGCCAGGAAGCCAGGCAAGAGCCGCCTGACTGTGGGCGGGGCCTGGCGCACGCCGCCAGAAGTGGCCGGGGCTCCCGAGAGCTGTGAGAGCCCTGCGGCATCAGCTGAGGAAGCAGAGAGGTGCTGCTATGGTTGGCGGGGCTCCCGGAAGAACGAGGAGAGCCCCGCACCTTTGCTTATTTTAAAACCGGAGCGGGAGCCCACCCCGCCGGTTCATGCCCCCGCAGTCGAGAGAAGCTGCAGGCAGGCGGGAGCCCACCCCGCTTGCATGGAGGCAGCCGGAGTGGAGGCGGGGCTCTCGTGCAAAGAGAGAGCCCCGCGTGTTGCTGCCCGCCATGGGCTATAGCGAGAGAAGTCCCGGTCCCAGGAAGGGGGACCGGGTGAAGAGACGCCCAGGAGCAGGAAACCGACGCCCGGAGGAGCGGAGGCCACGAGGGAGTCCCCGGTGAGTGGGGCTGCAGTTCTTCCTCGTTGGTGCCGTTCGAGGCACATTACCGGTGCTTTTGTGAGTCTGAGCGGCCCCACCTGACAGAGGGCCGCTCCAACGAGGGGCACAGTAGTTTCAGGGCCCCAGTGGGGGTCCCGAGGGCTAGGGGTGCCCGTGCCTAATTTCTTCTTGGTTCTTTTTCCAGCTGCCCCGCCTGGCAGAGGGCAGCTTCACCGAGGGGGCAATTTGTGCTAAGAGCCCTAGAGCAGGGCCCCAGAGGCCACAGTGAGTGCCCAGGCCCACGTTTTGTTCCACAGCTGCCCAGCAATTAGTGGGCAGCTGCAACGTTTACGCCAGTGCCTGGGCGCGCTCTTGGTGATGGCTGCTTGGCAGCCCACGCCCTGACTTTGCTGGACATAGGGCATTGGAGCCCTAGAGGAGGCCAGTTGGCCTGGGGGTCAGTTTTATGTGGTAGGGCGCAGAGCTCTAATATGGCGCATAATGTATTGATGCCTAATGTGATGCCTACAATGATTTATGCATGAGGTGTATGTATCCTGTGATTTATGCACCGTGATTATTGCATAATGTGTTTATGCTGGTGAGGCCTAATTGCGTAATGTGTTTATGCTACTGAGGTTTGGGCCTAATGGGATTTATTGCCTAGTGTCAGGTTATGATGTTTGGGGGAGTACCTATTTGCGTAAGGTGTTTATGCTTATGAGGTTATTGCATAATGTGTTTATGCTGGTGAGGCCCATTGCGTAATGTGTTTATGCTGATGAGGTTTGGGCCTAATGTGGGTTTATGTCTAATGCTAATAGGATAATGCTTAGGTCATTATGGTACCAGTAGTTACTGGTTGTGTTTTATATTTGCATTTACTTACCTGTTCTGATGGTTCTGACCGTGGCCCGATTGGCCTGGTCCTGTATATAATCCCCTGTGAATATTGCCCGTGCCAGTTGGCACAGTGTAAATGTGTGATTCTGTTTCTAATGTGTTTATGATAATACAAAGGCTATTATATAACCTTGTGTGGAGTTTCTTTTGTGGTGTGCCCAGTTTGTTGCTGCTGTGTGTGTGTGTTTCGCAAACGCTTTACACATTGCCTCTGGGATAAGCCTGACTGCTCGTGCCAAGCTACCAAGGGGGTGAGCAGGGGTTATCATCAGTGTGTAACTCCCTTGCCCTGACTAGATTGGTGGTTTCTGCCTGGCTTTGGCGCAAGCCCTAGCCAACCAGAAATCCCAGTTCTAACATTGGTTGTCAGCGGTGAGGATAGGACTTGCGTTTGCGCAGTACCACAGCGACAACTGGTTGCAATACAAACTCTGCATTTAGAGAATCACATGTTTGGGGAATATTTTTACTGATTTTGTTTTCTCCTCAAGAGTGTCATTTTTAAATGGTGTTTTCTGCGCTTTTATTTTGGTGGCAGAAGAGAGAAAATGACAGGGTGGGGACGCCAGTAGATGGGGAGGATCCCATAGATAGGTAGTCCCTTGCTGGGTCCAGTGCCTTTCCCTTTCCCTGTCCCCAGAGGAGTGGGTGGATAGGAGGGAAGGAAGGGAGTGTGGAGGAGAAAAGGCTAGCTCTGGAGGGTAGGTTATCCCCTGAGTGTAGTATGAGTTGTCTGGATTCACCAGTAAGGGTGGGATCCAGTGGATGTCAGCAATATGGAGTCCAGTGCAGGAAGTCCCATTCCCCGATCCCAAAGTATGGTACCTGGTTCCCAGTTAGAGGGGGACAGGTTGAGATTCAGGGGCAGTAAGGAACTGTCTCACCAGTCTTGGGGGGGGTTTGTGGATGAATGTTGTGTTGCACTGGACGATTGGGTGATGGTTAGCACGGCAAATGATTTTGAAGGGCTATTCAATCTGTGTGTCAGAGAACACGTGTTCAGTAATTGTTTTCCGGGGTTGCGCCAACACCTGTTGAGGTGTAAGTTCTCTGATCCCAGGGAGCTTGCACGGAAGGCAGACCTCTGGCTGTGTGCTAGAGGGTCTGAAGAGGCATTGGGGAGTGATTACAAAAGTAGTGGCTTGGGTATCTTCTGGTCCTGTGTGGTGGAAGAGGTTCAGTGTAGCCCAGCTAGGTCCCAGTGTAGTGGGAGGGGTGTAGGGGCTCACGTCCTGTCTCAGTGGAGAAGGAGTGAGTGTGGGACTGTGTGTCCCAAGGTGCCCGAAACCCCGTCTCAGGGCCTGGAGGGTTCCCTAAGGGAGCGCCATGTCGGGTGCCTAGGCTGTACTTGTAGGCCATTTGAGGAGGATCTCCTAGTGTCAGGAGAACGTGGAGTGTCTGTAATCAGAGCTCCAGCGGTTCTGGTGTCTGGCGGTGCCGCTCCAGTTGGGAGGGTGCAGAAGTCCAGAGTGAGGGGTGAGAGGGGGATGTGTTCCCCAGTGGGAGAACCAGTGTTTCAGGGACCAGCCAGAAGGGCTGAGTCTCCTAGAAGTGACCATGGCGACACCATTTCTGTCCTGGGGGATCTTCGCGCACTGTCAGATGGACAGGGGTCGGGAGATCTGCGCCAGGCAGACTGTCACACAACACATTAGTCATGTGTTACCCTCGGGGGGGATACTGTGTGCATCCTCATAAGTCCTGACGTGCCAGGCAAGTGCTCAGCCGCGGGGTTCAGCTCCAAGGTTGGGAGGCCAGGTTCAGGTTCAGCCTGAACTGGAGGGAAGGGCATCTGTAATCAGTGTCCTGACCCGTTTTGGCTTCCAGGGGTACCGCTCCAAGGTGGGAGGGTGCAGAACTCTGGAAGGGGGTGCAGAGGGAGGGAGTCCTTGCCTCTGACCCCGGTGCAACCTGAGGGTTTAGACCCTAGGTTGGGAGACTTGGAAACTTCGTGATCGAGGGGGAATCCCTGCCAAAGAGAACAGCTGAATAGACTTAGGAAAAGTGCCGCCATTGCTGTGTGTCTGGGGGCTGACCTACAGTTTGCTGTTTCTGCTGAGGAAGAGGACTAAGGGACTTTGCTGTGTGCTGTGTCCCCCCTGCTTGAAGAGGAACTGTGCTGTGTGCTTTGTTTTTCTGAAGACAAGAGTCTCTGAGGGTCTGAGTGAGCTGAGTGAGCTGGCCTCCTGTTAGGGAGTTTCAGCAGGTTGGAGAGTTGTGTTCTGAGGGTGCCTCTCCAAGGAGGAGGGTACGGAACCCCAGAAGAAGAAGTAGGGGAGGAGAGCCTCTCCCGTGACTTCTGGTCAGCCTGAGGGTGCGGACCCTAGGTTGGAGGATCAGTGGCAGTTTGGAACTGCCCTGATGGGAGGAAGAGTGGAGAATGGCTACTATGTGCCAGGGGCTACCGCCCCCCACTCTGTGGATTGGCAAGGACCAGTGACATCTGGGTGGCCTAGGGCCTGGTCCTGGCCGTGGACAGCTAGGGAGTACCAGTGGGGTAGCCTAGTTGGTCCTGAGAGCTTTTTGACAGAGGGAACCACGTGTGTTCAGAGTGGCGTAGAACTGGAGGGTGTCCCTGCAGTTGCGGGCCCGCGTCCGTGTTCTATCGCCCAAGGCAGGGAAGCCCATCAAGGTGGTGATTGGTCTACCCTGTGTTTTGGCTGGAAGGGGGTTGTGCTGGACTTGGCCCTTTTTACAGGGTCATCCCTAAACTTTTTGCCTTTCTCCTAGCCATTTTTCTGACATGGTGTTGGTGGTTTTAGGACTCTGGGCACTTTAGCACTGCTGTCCAGTGTAAAGTGCGTGTGCTCTCTGTGTCAAATATGGTAAGATTGGTCTATACCTGTTTGGCCTAATTAATTTACCTGTCAGTCATTTGTAAAGAGGTATCTCCTATACTCAGGGCTGGTAAATTAAATGCTACTGGTGGGCTTGCAGCGCTGATTGCGCCACCCACCAAAGTAGCCTTTCACACCTATCCCAGGCCTCTGCCATTGCAGGGCCTGTGCGCGCAGTGTTACTGCCGCTGTGACGTGGCACCTAAAGTGTGTGCCATGTCCGTGACCCCCCCTTTTACTGCATGTCAGTCACCCCTAAGGTAGGCCCTTGCTAGCCCTATGGGCAGGGTGCATTGTAGGTAAAAGATAGGACATGTACCTTAAGTGTGTGACATGTCCAGGTAGTGACAAACAGCCATTTTGGTTTCTCACTACTGTGGGGCTGCCCTCCCATAGGAATGCATTGGGGATTCCCTGATAAGTGTTTCAGTGGCAATTCCTGATATGAGAGGTGCAGCGTGGTCAAGTTTGGTATATTTGGAATAGTGATAATAAATGCTACACAACGGTGTGCGCAGATTTATTATAACTATTTTAGAAATGCCACTTTTAGAAGTTGGCATTTCTGTGTGCTATGTGTCTGCCTGCCTGATGTGAATTGCATGTCTGGCTTGTGAGTGACAGGGGCTGGGAGGTGTGTGTGGCTCCAGGAGGGGCAGGGTGAGTCAGCGGTAGGCTGAATGGGACATCTGCATGTGAAGTAGTGGGAGGAGAAGTCCCTGGTCCCTGAATAGGGCTGTGCCTAGCCTGTAAAATGCTGGCTCTGCCCCCTGTGGTGTGTCTGATCACCTAGCCCCCACCTGACAAAGGGGAAGAGGAGCTTGGCAAACAAAGTGCTCCTATTCCCCCCTGAACCAGTTGCATCTGGTTCCCTCCCCTAAGCCCTGTCCTGCAGACAAAGAAAAGAGGTGTATAAATGTAGGGGCTGTGACCCCATGAAAAGGTTGTGTTCTGGGCTTTGGTCCTGTGCTGGGGGCTTGCTGCTGCTGGGGCCCAGGAGGAACTGCCATGGGGGCTTACCTCCCTGCTGGAGGGCCCTGTGTGCTGGCCTCCCTAGGCCCAGCTATGCCCCATGGACCTGGAGGAACTTTGGCTTGGATTCATTCCTTTTAAATACAGGACTCCTGCTTCTAGCGCCTCGTGAGCGCTTTCTTTTTATTGCCCTAAGTAGGAAGACAGCGGGGGCTGCGCAGCGCTGAGCTGCAGCCCCTTTTAGAGGGAATCCCAACGTAGGGATTCCCCCGTGGTGCCTCATGGGGCGGGTGCCCACCCCGCTTTATGGTGCCTTTGATTAACGGGTGCCCACCCTGCTTTATATTTTAAATTAAGAGGGAGCCTACCCCTCATTGCCGCCAAGAAGAAAAGAAATCGCGGCCGCCGCGATCGTGCGGCCAGGAAGCCAGGCAAGACTGGTGCGCGCCGCCGGAAGTGGCCGGGGCTCCCGTGAGTTGTGAGAGCCCTGCGGCATCAGCTGAGGAAGCGGAGAGGTGCTGCTACGGTTGGCGGGGCTCCCGGAAGAACGAGGAGAGCCCCGCACCTTTGCTTATTTTAAAACCGGAGCAGGAGCCCACCCCGCCGGTTCGTGCCCCTGCAGTCGAAAGAAGCTGCAGGCAGGCGGGAGCCCACCCCGCCTGCATGGAGGACGCCAGAGTGGAGGCGGGGATCTCGTGCAAAGAGAGAGTCCCATGTGCTGCTGCCCACCATGGGCTATGGCGAGAGGGTGAGAGAAGCCCAGGAGCAGGAAACCGACGCCTGGAGGAGCGGAGACCACGAGGGAGTTCCCGGTGAGTGGGGCTGCAGTTCTTCCTCGTTGGTGCCGTTCGAGGCACATTACCGGTGCTTTTGTGAGTCTGAGCGGCCCACCTGACAGAGGGCCGCTCCAATGAGGGGCACAAAAGTTTCAGGGCCCCAGTGGGGGTCCCGAGGGCCAGGGGTGCCCATGCCTAATTTCTTCTTGGTTCTTTTTACAGCTGCCCCGCCTGGCAGAGGGCAGCTGCACCGAGGGGGAAATTCGTGCTAAGAGCCCTAGAGCAGGGCCCCAGAGGGCACAGTGAGTGCCCAGGCCCACGTTTTGTTCCACAGTTGCCCAGCAATTAGTGGGCAGCTGCAATGTTTAGGCCAGTGCCTGGGCGCGCTCTTGGTGATGGCTGCTTGGCAGCCCACGCCCTGACTTTGCTGGACATAGGGCATTGGAGCCCTAGAGGAGGCCAATTGGCCTGGGGGTCAGTTTTATGTGGTAGGGCGCAGAGCTCTAATATGGCGCATAATGTATTGATGCCTAATGTGATGCCTACAATGATTTATGCATGAGGTGTATGTCTACTGTGATTTATGCACCGTGATTAGTGCATAATGTGTTTATGCTGGTGAGGCCTAATTGCGAAATATGTTTATGCTACTGAGGTTTGGGCCTAATGGGATTTATTGCCTAATGTCAGGTTATGATGTTTGGGGGAGTACCTATTTGCGTAAGGTGTTTATGCTTATGAGGTTATTGCATAATGTGTTTATGCTGGTGAGGCCCATTGCGTAATGTGTTTATGCTGATGAGGTTTGGGTCTAATGTGGGTTTATGTCTAATGCTAATAGGATAATGCTTAGGTCAATATGGTACCAGTAGTTACTGGTTGTGTTTTATATTTGCATTTACTTACCTGTTCTGATGGTTCTGACCGTGGCCCGATTGGCCTGGTCCTGTATATAATCCCCTGTGAATATTGCCCGCGCCAGTTGGCACAGTGTAAATGTGTGATTCTGTTTCTAATGTGTTTATGATAATACAAAAGCTATTTTTTATATAACCTTGTGTGGAGTTTCTTTTGTGGTGTGCCTAGTTTGTTGCTGCTGTGTGTGTGCGTGTTGCGCAAACGCTTTACACATTGCCTCTGGGATAAGCCTGACTGCTCGTGCCAAGCTACCAAGGGGGTGAGCAGGGGTTATCATCAGTGTGTAACTCCCTTGCCCTGACTAGAGTGGTGGTTTCTGCCTGGCTTTGGCGCAAGCCCTAGCCAACCAGAAATCCCAGTTCTAACAGTTCCCAATCAAAAGTTAGCACTTATCAAATGTCAAAAAGCAACCCAATGTTAACCTATGGGAGAGGTAGGCCTCACAGTAGGGAAAAATGAATTTAGGAGTTTTTCATTACCAAGACATGTAAAACTTAAAAAGTAATGTCCAACCTTTTAATTACAATGCGCCCTGCCCACGGGCTACCTAGGCAGCGTCCCCAAATTGCTGTGCGATGGTGTCAGTCTGATCTATATCTTTCGTATCAACAACCCTCTTGACTCGGGACAGGAATGGACTTCTACGTTGCAGTCGATGTGTTTTGTGATAGTTAGACGGGGCAACATATACAGGGGGAAGAAGGAAGGAGAGATAACATGTACCTTAGGGGTGACATATATGCAATAAAAGACAAGTTTAAGACTAGTCAAATGGGTTATATTGCCAAGTCGAATTGGCAGTTTAAAATTGCATTCAGGCAAAAATGACAGGTCTGGGACATGTTTTAAGGAACTACTTAAATGGGTGACACAGTAAGTGCTGCAGGCCCACTAGTAACATTTAGTTTACATGGTATATTACTTTACTAAGGGCCTACAACTAAATTAAATATGCCAATCAAGTGTAAGCAAATGTTACCATGTTTTATGGTGAGAGTACAAGCATTTTAGCACTTGGGGGGTAGACCAGGTCTAACAGTCAGACAAGTTGAGAGGCAACTGAATGGGAAAAGTGAGCTGTACATGTACAGAAACAGCTTTGCACCCTATAGAGGTGAATCCATCATCATTCAAGAAGAGGGGGTGGGGTAGCCATACTTTTCAGTATAAAAATCAATTAAGAATTAGTAAAATTAATATAACCTACTAAGGCAGGAACTGGCTGGGGCCTGCTCAAGTCTTTCGGCCACGTACAGTCAGAATATGGCATACAGCAGACTCAGCGTTAGTGTAATAGTCAGCTGTCACATTGTACAAGAATGGTCCTTGGACTGTTACCATAGAACTTATCCTCATCTCATGTATTTTCATGCTCATACTTTTACAAATAGGGGTAAATGTAGGAGAGTAGACTCAGGCATCTACTGAACTTTGGTGGATGTTCTAGTCTCTATCCTGATGGCAGATACTTTGAGATTGAAATGGAAAGATAAGCTTTCACAGGCATTTTCTGAAAAGTCATGGAACATAGTGCTGACGCCCCATGGGGATGAACTGATCTGATCTTTTTCATGGTTTTTCATGAATGGCACTGGATGCCATCTAGGCTACATCAATTTACCTTACTTCTCACCTCTGTCTGTGATCAGGAGGGGGGAGAAATCCTGCATTTACTGAGGTCCTGCACAGGAACAGCTGAGTTCTGGTCAACTGCCCATGAATAGAATATAACATATTCGTGGACAAAGGGACATCAGTATTAACAACAGGTCACATATTCAGTATCAGGGATGGAGGCTGCAAAGAAAGATGTAGTCTCAAAAATACCTTCGTAAATCTGCATCAAATCATCAATTTCCTTTTGCAACATAATTGCAGCATTAGTATCATGAATTGACATTTTCTGTTGGGAGTGAGGATATTAATACAATAGGAACAACAAGCTGGAAGACATTGTATGCAGAGACAACATGTGAAGAAGATACCGGCAACTACGGCCAAAAAAATGAGGATCTTCCAACCCCAGGAAGTTAGCGTGTTCCAAAACCACCCCGACAGTGTCCAAGTACCTATTTCTTGGTGTATTTCAGTGGATAGTCTATGTCATTTTTGTAGCGCTGAATAAACATTGGGAGCGTTATCAGGTATGTAAACACAACAGCTGCTGCCAATGACACGACAGGCCCCTCCCCTATCTGCAAGGATAACGTCTAGCACCATCCGGTTCTGAAAAGTGATTAATCTCGTAGCCTGGAGCTCAGCAGTGATATTTGTCATTATCCCAGCAGTCGTATTGATAACCCCTTCAACAACTCTTGTTAGCTGACAAATTTGAAGTCTATTAGCCATGGGGCCCCAATAAGGTAATAGGCCCTTTACAGCGTCCCCAAATTGCTGTGCGATGGTGTCAGTCTGATCTATATCTTTCGTATCAAAACCCTCTTGACTCGGGACAGGAATGGACTTCTACGTTGCAGTCGATGTGTTTTGTGATAGTTAGACGGGGCAACATATACAGGGGGAAGAAGGAAGGAGAGATAACATGTGCCAGACCATCCCCTCGGGAGCCAGACGTGAGCTTGTGATCCACAGACAAAGTAGACATTATGGGGCAGTATCAAAGGCGGAGTATTAGTCGTATTCAATCTGTAGGTAAAATTACATTTACTGTCCCCCACCTTTATCTCCCCAGTCCCCTGGACACAAAAACTAGCTGTCGTATTAACCACTGACACAGGTATCGGCTTATCTTTGGTAATATTGCGACCTTGGAAGGATAGAAAATACTCAGAGGTGTTAAACCGTTGAAAATCTGCCATTTCCGTTCGAAACCAGGCATTATCCTTTACTTCACGATACGTATTCAAACATGACTTTGGGGACAATGTGCCTAGAGTCCCTTGTCCTGCCGGTCCTATGGGGGTAAACCCTTGGTAGAAGCGTAAATATTCTATCGCAGTGTGAGAATCAGAGGATGTCATACCCAAAGTAGAAAGTTGAAATTGTAAGTACACCAGTCGAAACAATTCGTACTCAACCATTGCAGCTGCCAGTATACGACAGTGGCATTGACAACAAATTGTCGCTCTTATGAGTGACCAAAGGAAGTAACCCACAAACCCAACAATTAGTTGTATTGGACACATTATGAGCCTGATGCAACATTTGTATAAATACGGTGTCTGTGTAGGACTCTCTATGTGCTACTTTGTGAGGAGCTAGAGTAACAAAAATGAGTTCAGAGGGAGCGAGAGTTGTACCAACCAAGGAATGTACAGGAAATTTCTCCTCTAAAAACCAGGATATTCCAAGTATTCTTACTAGTGCAATCACAACTATTAATATGCCAATTATTTTACTCTTTGTCGACCAACCCCTCATTTAACATGGCGGTGCAAATGGCTGTTCCTCCTCATCAATAGGCCAGCCAAATGGATGCATAATTAAACAAGGAGAGAAGTGCCACAGAAATGATGGTGCAACAAAAATGATAGTAAAGGCAAGTGTTCCCAGTGTCCGTCAGAGCCTCACTGGTACAGGCTCCTATTGTTCATCAATACGTTGACGCTCTTGAGAACCGGGGATGGAGCTTGCTCAGTCCTAAGCTCTTGATGTATCCCACGTCGATCAGGATGGTGAACCCCCAAGGGGATACCTTTTGAGCAATCCTGTCCAATGTTCGGAAACAACACAGTGCACAAGTCTCACATCACACTAAACTAATTCCGTTGGTACTACAGAAAAGAACACCCCTAACTTACACAGTCCATCCCTGTCTAATCTGACTTCTCCTTTTGTGCACTATTCCCCAGTCGGGGCCGCAAATTGTACCTGGCAACCCCAGGCACCGGCTAGATCAACAAACAGAGGCTCCTTAATAGCTCGTATTTCTGGAAGAACCGCTGCATTCAGCACTTCATCATTCTCCTTTTCCGTCTGGGTCCAAATCAGCCTTGCATCACTAAAGGG
Organism: Calotriton arnoldi; assembly: GCA_963921515.1. Lineage (NCBI taxonomy): Eukaryota > Metazoa > Chordata > Amphibia > Caudata > Salamandridae > Calotriton > Calotriton arnoldi. The sequence goes on along the minus strand of CAWUFW010010721.1, from coordinate 640,044 downwards.
GACGAACTGGGGCACCTTCTCGCATTCAGAGTCCCCAATTCCTTCCCTCACCCACTGATCATAGGGCAAGGGCAGAGGTATCCTGCGGCAGTGAGCGGCGTGGACCCAGTTCTTTCAGCCGGTGACCTTCATGGCTGTATGTGTGGCCAGGAGGACTTGTTCAGGTCCCTTCCAGTGCAGCTCTAAACTCTTCTTCCGCTGGAAATTGCTAACCAAAATAAAATCACCAGGCTGGATATCGTGTCCGGGCCTCTGTGGTGCAGCTGGAAGGGACGCCCGGACCTGTTGGTGAATAGAACGCAAATGTTCAGTTAACTGGCAAAGATAGTCTATCAGCAATGGATACTCAATATCTGAAAACCTACCAGGGCGCGGGACGCCCCAGACATTTGCCGGGCGTCCAAACACGACCTCGTATGATGACAATCCTGTCCTAGAATGTGCCGTTGTTCTTATTGACAAAAGAGCTAATGGTAAAGCATCTGGCTACTGTAACCCTGTAGCCTCTTGAATTTTTGCCAACTTTAGTTTGAGAGTACCGTTGTACTTCTCAACCAAGCCTGCTGACTGTGGGTGGTTTGCAGCATGAAACTTCTGTTTTATGTGCAAACCATCGCAAATTAGCTGAATGACCTTGGCATTAAAATGACTTCCGTTATCACTCCAAATCAAACTACGCAAGCCGAAACGAGGAAAGAACTCCTTCAGGAGTACCTTTGCAGTCGTAACAGCTGTATTGTCTTTAGTGGGGTAAGCCTCAACCCATTTACTAAATGCACAAACAACCACCAACAAATACTTCAAATTATTACACCTGTCTAGCTCTATGTAGTCCATCTGAAGGACCTCAAAGGGGAAAGTAGGTGGTTCAAAAGTACCAGATGGTGTAGGGGTACCCTTTCCAGGATTGTGAATCATACACACTATACAGTTTTTCACTAAATGTGCAGCTGTTTTTGGGATGTTGTCATTCTGCCATGCAGGGTCTAACAACTTGCAAATACCTATAGCGCTGATATGGGCTGGACCATGGGCCATCGTAACCACAGGGAGAACATATGCATCTGGCAACATCCATCTCTGTTTCCCTGACTTGTCAATCCAACATCCATCATCGTTCAATTGTGCCGTGCTTTCTTGCCATACTGCTAATTCTTCTATTGTAGCCTCACTCTGTATCTCCTTCATGTTCTCAAGCATATCCTCAAACATAGTGACTTCCGGCACCTACCTAGCGGGACCTGCTGCAAACATTTTCTTCATTTTAGTTCGTGCCATTTCCTTAGCTGTCTGGTCAGCAAAAGCATTCCCCCTACCTACATCATCAGTAATCTTCCTATGGGCGCTACACTTCACTATTGCCAGCTTCTTAGGGAGCGTCAAAGCAGACAAAAGCCTCAATATAAGGTGACCATGTTGGATCTTCGCGCCATGGGAAGTAAGGAACGCTCTCTCAGCCCAGAGACTGGCTGTCAGTATAAATATTGACAACCAGTCCCTCGCTCAATTCACAAGCTCGAATAAGGGCCGCTAACTCAGCTGCTTGGGCTGACTGATAAGGGACTCGTGATGTCTCTACGACTGTACGCAGTGTGGTGATAGCATAAGCATCGACATATAGTTCCCCTTGTGGATCAGATAAGGGAACATCAGTCAAGTCTACCCGTCCTTTCGTCTCTTCTTCCGCCCGGAAGATACAAACATGTTTCTCATTCTCATTTTCATCATTTTCAGAAGGGAGGGGCATTAACGTGGCTGGGTTCAGAGTGGCACATCTTTTGATCGTGATGTGTTTTGCAAGCAGGGTCAATTCATAACCTGTCAGACGTGCACTGGTGAGGTGCTGTGTCTTGGTCTTATTCAAAAGTGTAAAAGCTAAAGCAAAAATTGGGGACCCCCTCTACACAAGATAATTTAAGGTCAGGGAGAAGAGGGGAAGACAACTATACAATCTAGAGTGGCTCCCTCGTGACCTATATTTCTTTTACAGATCTGAAATTAAATTCAGCATGGGCTAATCAACTATGTCCGAACAACAACAGAATTAAAAAAATTAGTTTTTAAACATTAACATTGTTTATTTAGCTTCTTTGTTGTATATCAAAATCTTTTTACTTTCTTTTTCCTTTTTTTAAATGTAAAACCATTATTATAAACATATACAGACAAATGTACAAAATTGTTACATAAAATTTAAATACATATCATTCTTAGATCAATGACCCCTGAGTGAGAAAACAAGGCAAAAAATTCATACATACTACGTCACAAACATTCAACCTCATATACACTCATACAACATTCACTAATACATATATCTGGAAAGTGAGAGAAAAAGGTTGCACAGTCTCCACGACCAAAAAATGACTGCGTGTAGCAGGATCTGAACAGCATTGGTCGACGCGCGTTTCGGTGGCATAAAGAGTGGTAGCACCACCTTCCTCAGGACCTTAGCCAGATGCCAGAACAACACAAGAACACCCAGGGGATACCTAGAAGGTATAAACACATTGTATTCAGAGCCCATGTAGAGAACAAAATTAATCGATTGGACCTTAATGCACGACATGTGATTCACGTGTTGATAAAGAAATAGTGAGGAAAAGACCAAAACTTAGAAACCTTAGCTTGAGAACACCGAATATTGTGCACAACATACAACAAATGGTAACATAAATTCCTCCCCATACTCACTATGGGAGGAATGTGAAATAAAATCTAAAAAACACACATAGACTAAAATAAAGATGTGCATCAACCACCTTGTAACATAATGAACAGCCTAAAGAGGAGAAGAGCCCACATAGTCAGAAAGAAAAACGAAACTCGCCATGTGACTATTATGTGTTTCATAGTGGACCCACTTTAAGGAGATAAAGACTCATCTAAGGGTACTTACTAGTACTGTCAACATCGAGGTCTGACAGTGAGGAGAGCCACTGACAGTCTCTGTATAGTGTGGCTATATTCTTTGTTGATATAACACGTTCTGTCAAGGTAAGTGACGCAGAAAGTGTCATGAGCAATAGAAGCCAAAATTAATATGTTGAAAGTACTTTTAGAGAAGGCCAGTTATATCTTACCTAAAAACCTCGTATATAATATGCACTAGATAAAATGTGCATATATGATATATATCAGCGGGGTAGAATCTCCTGTGAGAAAAAGAAACCAGAAAATTGATATATCTGGGAGGGAGGTATTATCGTGGCTGCAATTATGTGTGAACCATAGATATCGACATACCTTATAATGAAGGGCTAAAGACTATTCAAATCAGTAAATCTCATTTATTCATACTGTGCCGGTCAGCTTCGTGAGTGTCCCATTATATATATAGAACTCGTCAAAGTCAGTGCCGGATGGCTCTACAAAGGAATTGCATAGAGTTCATTAGTTCTGGATCATATAATTCAAAAGAACTTTCTATACAGGTCACACCTAAAACGTATGTCTGTGTCAGGACGGTGACATCATAGACCGCGCGTATTGCAATATCCATGTGCGTATTAAAAAGCTTACAGGGTATTCCATTATGAGTTCCAAATTTGACTAAATTACTGCCGGTTAAGCTTTATAACTGGATCATTTCCAGTATAATGTCTATGCGACACTAGCTCGGAAACTCTGCCACAGTCACTACAAGAACATGTAAGGAATTCTATATAGTGGCACCTAAGCACCGCGTATTTTACAAAAATGCAATGTATATGCCCGAGTTCTAACATGAGATATACACGGTCTCGAGGCAATACCAAAACAGCCGGTTATGCAATTAATGGAGGCTACATGACCCTAGCCGTTATTAAAGATGGCGACTGATACTGAAGGCAAACATAAGAAAGGCGATCAGCCACTAATAGTCTAGAATATACGCGCAGGTTACCGAAGTACAACAAAAGCAGGATATGCCAGGTGCCGAACTAGATCTTACCGTAGCTTGTAGGCGCAGAGTCGTCTACCCGTCAATAACATAGGGACCAAACGGTAACCCAGCGAAGTTGATGTCAGCATACGCTGGGCTGGAGTTTATAAAGTACGTGTTCCAAAATACCGCGCAAACTAATATTGGTCACATGATGTATAGTAGAGACTAAAATAAGATTAGAAAATAAGGCAGTAGCGCCATCTTGAATTGGTAAAAAGCGTTACAATAAATCGGAAAAGAATTTTACAGAGGGATACATAAGGAGGTACAATTAATTTTCACTCCCTAGGCTACACAATACAGAAATATGTGATCGAAATCAAAGATCACAGGTGCAACTATTTTATTTATGCTGACGCTTGTGAGGATGGTAGGACTTTTCTAGCGGTCAATTGCCCCAGTAAACTTCCTATATCCTGCTGTTCCATTAAGTGAGTGGATGGCAAGATACCAAACGATGTAGAGATCGACAAAGTTGTTTGTCAGAATGCGGCTCCCCGACTATACCTCTGGGCATGGAATCATTATAGACATGATAAGATACAACACGATGTAGACATCGGACAATTGATATGTCAAAACGCGGCACTATAATGAAACGTGTGAACACGGGGTCATTATATTATGCCAATCGGGCCAACACATAAAGCTGGTTCTTTACATATGCTACCCCAAATTAGAGTCACCTAACTGAATAAAGCCAAAAGGTAAATAAAAGAACAATAACCTTAACTTCGAAGACAGTGCAGATTATTACAGATGATAGATGCCCTATATCATATTAATCTTATATGTTAACTATTAGACACATACCAACAACAAGAGGCTAAATAACTGAATGTGTCTGTTATCATACAAACAGTCAGATGAGAAGATGACATAAATACGGCCAGGTTAAGATAATATGCATCACAGGTATATGTGACTAAAGTAATAGGCCTGTACTTGGGTCATGGCAAGGTTAGTGGACACAAGATTTATATGCGGATGGTACATAAGTTAAAAGATCCACTAAAGGATAACATATGTGTAATAACAACCGTAAAGGTGCTGAGAAGGACTATGTTACCAAGTTCTGGTTACATTCCAAACAATATCTTCATTCAATCCCTGTTTAACGCTATTCAAAGTAAAAATCCAGAAGGTTTCTCTTCTTTTGCGAGTGGTTTCAACAGGGACGCCTGCTTGACACTTCACTTTTTCCAGGATACACCACCTAAGGTCCTTTTCTGAATGTTGTTTATCTAGAAAATGTTGGACTAACGGAGCTGTGGTCTTATATGTGCGAATGGCTGATTTATGTTCGCTATATCTTATGCGAAACTCACGCGATGTCTCACCAATATAAGCTAACTCGCATGGACACAACAACATATATATAATGTTGTGGCTCCTGCAATTGGTGAGGTCTCTTAATTTTATGTTGTAGCCCTGATAAGTCAGGAAGTCTGTGATTATAGCCGTATCGCAAGCGTGGCAGGACCAACATTTGTGGTTACCTAGAATTACTGGTAAACCAGTAATAGTGGTCTGACGTAGGTTACTATATGGTGGAGGTCTAGTATGCACCAGAATATCGCGCAGATTGCGATTTCTATGATAAGCCACCAAGGGTGGTTGTAGCTGGGACACATTTTCATTGGTGTTTAAAATCTTCCAATTTTTGTGAATTATGTTTTTGATCTTATAATTAAGTGGGGAATGATTGATGACACATGTGACTTGGTTTTGAGGTGAACGATGTGTCCCTTGTAAGAGGGCATTGCGATTGTAATACTTAGCCCTTTTAAATGCGTGTCTAACTAACCTATGAGGATAGCCTCTAGCCAGCAGTCGTAACTTGAGAGCATCTCCATGTTTGTGAAAATCATTTATGTTGGTACAATTACGCCGCACCCGCAAAAATTCCCCAAAGGGAATTGAATCTTTCTGGCATGTAGGATGGAAGCTCTGGTATTGCAATATGGTGTTTTTAGCTGTAGGCTTCCTGAATAGGCTAACTTCTAGTACGTTGTTTGATCCAGAAATCAAAATGTCCAAGAATTCAACCTGATTTGGACTAAATTTGGCAGTGAACTTGAGATTGCTGTCGCTAGCATTGAGCCATAAAATATACTTGTGCAGTGTATCACTGTCACCTTTCCAAATAAAGAAAATGTCATCAATGAACCGTCTCCATGTGCTGACATTTTCAAAAAAAGGAGCCGCCTCATTGAATACATTTTTAATCTCCCATTCACCCATGTAGGTGTTCGCTATACTTGGGGCACAGGAAGCTCCCATACTGGTGCCCTTTATTTTTTGGTAAATAAGCCCATTGAAGTCAAAGAAATTGTTCATCAGAACTATCTCTAAGCATTCAAGGATGAAAACATCAGGTCTATCTCCTGGGGACCTCTGGAGAAGAGATGCCACTGCCTGTAACGCTTGACACTGAGGGATGTTGGTGTATAACGCCTCAATGTCAAGCATTACTAATATTTCAGTGTTGGAGTTGTATGGCATGCCTTCAATTTTATTTATAATGTCACCCGTGTCACGGATGTAGGAGGCATAGTTTTGGGTTAAGGGGCACAGGTGAGAGTCAACATATTTTGAAAGGGGCTCAGTGCTTGAGCCAATGGTAGAGATGATGGGGCGTAGTGGAGGGTCAAGCACATTTTTATGGGTCTTGGGAACCCCGTACAAAGCTGGAATTTTGGGGCAAGACTTATTAAGAAAACTGTATTCTTCTTGGCAAATAATGTCATGGTCCAAAGCTCTCTGTGTCACCTCTTGGATGGTGGTATTCAATTTAGCTAACTCTCTCGGGTGTGATTTTTTATAATGTTCAGGGATTGCTAGCATTTTCAAGATTTTGTCGTTGTAATCAGATTTGTTCATAACAACTATTCCCCCACCTTTATCGCAAGGTTTAACAATCAGATCTTTGTTATGTTTGATCTTGTTTAAAGCCACATTATCTATCTGTGATAGGTTGCTGCGTGTGGTGGGAGGATGTTTGATGATGCGAGCTATCTCTTTGATTACATTTTGCTCAAAGATATTGACCTCTGGACCTACCATGTCCAACGTAGGTGTGAAGTGAGAAGGGGGTTTACATTTCGAATGATTATCTTCATTGTGGTCCATAGGTCTGTCCAGAAAGAATTTCTTGAGTCTCACTTTCCTGAAAAAAGCAAACAAGTCCTCATGTTACTTAAAAAAGTCGGGACGAGTGCTAGGGACAAATGAGAGGCCATGGCTGAGAGCAGCACGTTCCTCAGTAGTGAGATTGACTGAGGAGAGGTTAAAGATGGGTAAGGTGTCTTTGTTGATAGGGTCACATACACTGGTTGTCCTTTCTAACGCCAGTACTGTTGGTTGCGTGTTTTCAGGTATGGTTGTTGATGCTGTGGGGCCATATGTTGTGGTTCCCCCCTGTCTTGTGCCCATCTTTTGTTCCTCCCTCTGTATTGACCTCTCGGTAAATAAGGAGACTGACCAGGAAATGATTGTTGTACTATTTGTCTGCCCCTGTATGGTCTGGGATTGTATTGGGCTCCTGCCATTTCATGAACATTCTCATTGTCAGAATCTGACGAGTATGTGTCATAAAAGTTAATTACTCTTCTTCTATAGTTATTTATGTTGCCTTGTTGATTAGGACCTTAGTTCCAATCTTGATAATAGGGCGAGTTAAGGTATGGGTATGCTTTTTCTTGAGTATACCACCTGATGTCCTTCTTTAGTTTCTCAGTTTTTTATTTATCAAGTAGGTCTCAAAATCCTTCATGTCAGTGTTAATCCTCTCAAGTCTTGCTTTTGCTTCTTCAAGGGCCGTTGAGGTGTTCAATTTATCTTCAAGTGCTGTTATTTCTTGGCTCAAGACAGCCATGACCTCTCTTGCTGTTTCAATTATTAAAATCATCCAGTCCCTGGAGCAGCGGTAACTGTGAGGTCAGTATCAAGTACGAGTCCAGCCGACTGTCTTATGGAGACAGGCACAGCCGCGACCGGTCTTAGACAGCTCGGGAGGGCTCTTGCGACAGGGTCAAGAACAGCGGAGAAATAAGCACACAGCTGTTGCTTCTATCCAAATTTTTGTGTTGGAACAGAAAGCGCACAACCAGCCGTCTCATGGACATATAATACAAATGGCTTGTTGTAGTTAGGCGTGCTAAGCACTGGAGCCAAGCAAAGCACACTTTTTAGTTGCTCAAAAGACTGCTGACATTCAGGCGTCCAAGGCTGGGGCTCATGCACATCTTTAGTGGTTAGTGCGAGCAGGGGCTTGGTTAGTAAGGAATAGTTAGGTATCCACTGGCGACAATAGAAAGTGATACCTATGAAAGAGCGCACTTCTTTCTGAGTCTGTGGAACGGGCATTTTAACAATGGTACTGATGCGCTCAGGAGTCAATCTCCTACCCTCCTTCGACAGTAGGTGACCTAAATAGGTGACCTCCTGTCGACAATACTGAAATTTGGAAAGGGACACCTTATGTCCATGCTGTGCCAAATGCAACAATAATTTAACCGTACTATCCCTGCAACCTTGTTCTGTGTCAGAAGCGATGAGGAGATCGTCAACGTACTGGAGCAATACATTACCTGTAGGAAGCGAAAGGGAGTCCAATTGGCTCTTTAAAGCTTGACTATAGATACTTGGACTCTCAGTATAGCCCTGAGGAGCTCGACAGAATCTAAAACTTCTGCCAGCTAGTGTTAAACCGAACAACCTGCTATCTGGATGGATAGGAACACTGAAGAATGCATTTTTCAAGTCAATGATGGAGAAAAATTTAGCAGTGGAAGGAATCATTGTCAAAAGAGTGGTAATGTCAGGGACTACAGGAAACTGGGGAACTACTATTTTATTAACTTCGCGCAAATCAATCACAAAACGATAAACGTCTGCATGATCATCAGAGGAACCCGAAGGTGTCCGTTTTAGAATGGGAAGAATAGGGCTATTACAAATATTAGCAGTCGTCTCCTCGACCACACCTTTCTCAATCAAATCCTGTACAATTTTCAATAAAGCTCGCTCTCCTGCCTGCGGTATTTTATATTGAGGGATACGAGGCAAAATAGCATTGTGTTTAACTTGGATCGAAACCGGCGGTATCTGTAACAGTCGCACATCTGTGTCACAGAGTGGGCAGCACATCTTTAAACTCAGCAGGAAGAGGCGCATCTTTGGACAGACACTGCTTAGTGCGTGCCACATCTGGACCCATTGTCATGTAAACACCTGCCGGGGAGCAATAAATCGTAGCATGCAATTTTTTCAACAAGTCAAAACCCATCAAATTTTCTCCACAATTAGATGACAACAAAAATGGCGAATCCACAGTGAAAGGACCAATAGTCAAGGCAAGAGGTTATGGAATGGGGCTTATGAACGGTACACCAGAAAAACCTACCGAAACATTATTATGGCCAGACAGAGCTGCCCCAGGGACCAAAGAGCGAGAAATAGAACTGTTTGTTGCACTTGTATCCACCAAAAATTCCTTAGCCGAGCCATGCAAGTCTGCAGTAACATAAGAACCGCGTTGATCTACAGGTATCAGAACTGGTCCCTCACTCTGTTCCTGGCTGTCCTAGCTGTAAGACATTCCTGTCACCTCATCTGTGTCATAGTCATCATGATAATACTGTCCACCCCGAGGGTCATCAAAGTAATTATGATCAGAACGACTCTGTGAGGCTGCAGCATTCTGAACCCTGTCCGCTCCTCCAGCTCCATGACCCCATCCACGAGAACCTCGTCCTCTGGGGACCGCCACCTTCTGCAACAACACAGGACACTCGCTACGCCAGTGTCCCTCCTCCTTACAATATGCACACTGATTCGGCTCTAAAGGCGTAGTATTAGGCTGCCTGCTAGTGCGTGGAAGCTGTCAGGCCAAACCACCACATCCTCTACCATTCCCTCTAGAAGCCTGCTGTAACAACACCTTCGTCTTCAAATCCTTATACTTCTTCTCCGTCCTTTCCTTATCCTCATTTTCCCTGTGTTCATAATACTGCACCATATTCAAAATAACAGAAGGGGAAGAGGTGGACCAAGTGCTCTCGGAAGCCTGCAATCGAGTCGCTATTTCAGGAAGCAAATTAGAAACAAATCTATTGACAAACAACCGAACACCTCCCTCAATAGACAAATCCTGCCCACTATAATCCAGAAACACACCTTCGAACCGAGTGAAAAAATCAGACACTTTCTCATCTTTCTTCTGGCGACAAGCCAATAACTTGTCCCAATCAACGTTTCTCGGTGGAATAAGAGAATGCATATACGTGACAATGCGACCTGGCAAAGCAAGAATCTCTGCCTTAGGCTCTCACCGGGCTTCCTCTCCTGATCCCATACTTTAATTTGATCCCAGGTACCACCCAATTCCGCAACATGATCCTGTGTGTGCACTTGCCTCCAAATATCAACCGGAACCAGTAAACCAAAGAGCATTTCAATATCCGCAAGCCTCATTACTGTTGAAGAGGCAGCTTCAGTCAATTCTTTATAATATGCAGTAGGATTTTTCCTAGGATCAGGTCTTAAGAGACAAAACTTCACTCCTTTTCCACGGAGTGTAAACCCATTGTTCTTGGAAACGGGCCGCCACAACTGGTCTAGTGACAATACCGTGCTCCGTCAACTCTGGTATTTCGGGGTGATATATGGGATGAACCTCCTGCATCGGAAACTGAGATACTGGGGTGGAGCTCTTCTCAAGTAGCCTACCCCGGTAAGCAATCAAGGTCGTAATACTGCCAAGAACTTGATCAGGCCCCATATTAGTGACATATACATGATCTTTAATATCATATAAAATCTGTGGTGCTGCATCTTTGAAACACTGCTCCCAAAGACTAATCAGAGTAGCAGACATATTCTTAAGGGCATGCTGTTGTACAAAGGGCTCATAATCTTTCATCACATTCCACACATCTTCCACACTGTAAATGAAGTTTCGGGCCCACTGTGCAGCCTGGTTAGCCACTGCCTTTTTCTCTGCATCTCCCACTTCAGATCGCACATACAGACCCATGCGCTCTTTAAACTTTGTCCAATCTCTGTCTCCAAACCTGCACACAGAAGTCCCATCACTCAAGGAAACCAGAGGTTGAAAAACCAAGGAAGGAGAGGCAACCGGAGTGACAGGTATTAACGATGCTGAGGGCTGCATCACAGGAGAAAAGGCTGGTGAGAAAGATGCTGAAACAATGGGCGAGAGGGGGTGCTAACAGTCACGGTTGCTGCAGACGACAAGGAAACAGAAGGAAGAGAAAGAAGAGAAGGAGCCGATGCCACGGCCGTCGAAAAAGCAGCAGTAGATACAGGAACAGAGACAGTAGAAGCAACAGTAATAGGCGGCTGCGAGAGCAATAGAACAGTGGGATATATTCTTTGTGGGGCGTATGGGGGCGGGGGTCTATTATCTAATAACTCCTCCACGAAAGTATCTTTTTCATCTTGAGCCACATAAGATTTATCAATATTCAATTGAAACCTCCTATCTTCACGTTCAATTCCTATTTCTTGTTTCTCTCTGTCATGTGCTACAGCTTTCTGGGTCAATGTTTGCATTCTCCCCTTTCGTGCCTCTTTTTCCATCTTTAATCGTCTCTGTTTTGCCTCCTTTTGCCACGTTCGAAGAGATACAAACATAGACTGCCTACTTCGCTTCGCAAAAAATTTTCCTGTAAAAACCCAATTTTCTGCTCATCAAAAGTGCCCGTCAACGGCCACTGCAACTCGCTGTTGTCCCTCGTATATTTGTGCCATAATGTACTAAACATAATAGGGCCAAGACCATGTTTCACATACATATCAAAATTAGGAGTGCCTTCCGGAGGCGCCGGCTGAGCTTCTTTCAATCGAGCATCTGCAGAACAACAACGACAATAAAAAACCAAGAATCGACTAATCCCAGGCATTTTCAAAAGAGACCCCAATTTGTTATGTTGCCTGTCAAAGCAATTGCTAGTGTTTTGATCCCAAAGACGGTACTCAGACTGTATCAAATACAAGTCAAAATGGTACCATATCCACAAAGAACCAAAACAAACTCACCTGATGTATGCAGGTCAAAACAAATCTATTCTCCACTGCCGACTCTTCGGACCAAACCGTCAGATCCAAGGGTTTCGTCGTTCAGGACTCCAATCGGGATGACCACTGGACTAGGCACCGTCCGGCGGGACAGAAGGGGCAGCTGCGAGTGCAGGGATCCCTGATCTGTCCGTCTGACCCGACGATAGCCCCGACCTCCCCACCCGTCCACGGGAGGGGATGGGTCACTCACCCGAAGGAGGCCCTGTTTGGGCGCCAACTGAAGGAAGTGGCCCGTTTAGGGACACCCGGGTCACTCACGACCACCTCTCAGCCTTCCATACCAAATGAAGAGTCAGTCAGGCAGTAGAGAATACAAACCAATATATGTTTATTCAGATACACTCGAGCGGAGCCCCGTCTGCCCAGTCTCTTAGGGGTGCTGTAGAGAGGACTTACATCAGCAAACATGGAGATACATTATGTACAATTCAGAACCAATGAAGGCACGCCCATAATGGAATTTTCCGAGCAGATGCAGCTAAACAGAGAAGTACAGAAGGATAGGTTTCGACTCTGAGGCCGGGCACACACTATCTCCAACCCAAGGTCACTCTGTCCGTGCCCGCCACTAGACTAGTGGGAGAAGGCCTCTATCTAGTGGGAAAGGTATGCGCTAATAAGAAGTGCATTCATTAGCAAAGCAAGGCCCAACCTTGGAGAAATGAAACTTTCCACAACCCATTTATCGAAGAGGCATGAAGCAGTTTCGAGCATGGTTCAAAATGGCGGTCAAACATAAAATGGTGTTGCGAATGCTAACTTACATAGAACAATGCACAGGCAAAATGACAAACACATTTTCATTCCAACACAGTGAACCATTTCTTTGAACCTGGAGATACAGTGGATGAATGTGCTACTTAAGATATCCGGGGATAGTTGCTTGGATGCCTTCTTATCCTGTGACACGCCACTACTCCATGCTTGTCCAATGGAGATACCAATAGTCAAGGGTGGTGAAGATAGAAAGCTGAGGTAGAGAGAGGATGCACTACACCTGTACAGAGGTGCTCACAAGGAGAAGTACTGCCATCACCTACCAAGATGCATGTTTTCATTGACGTCCCACAAAAGATTGACAAGAGTTGGGAGGGTGAGTCTTCTCAAGACTTTCAGAAGTCTTAATTTGATGTGTTTGCAGTCTGCATCTTTTCTCAAAACACTGAATTAGATTACCTGTCTTATCTATTTCTTCTATATGTTTTGCGGATTGCACACACCTATCGGGATTCTGGGAGGCTAACAGCCTGATATGAGTTGGAGCTTGGGGGTTGAAGACTGGAAATCTTCAATATTGTGGGACACTCTGTATGATATATATATATATCAAGATGGAGGGACTCGGAGCACATAAAGGTCCAGCATACATGCTCGGATAAGCTGATCAAGATCACATGGGTATGCAATTCCTCGTAAGTACGGATTTGTCTGCTTCCAAGGTTGCCAGCGTGAGTAGGTCTTCCAGTGTGCTGATATACAGGAGTTCCATGCTAATAAGCGTGTCACCAGGCAAAATACTCGAGGAGTCCTGATTTATACCCTCAGTGGGTCTTCTCAAAAATGTATTTACTCATTTTGATACAAAGAGAAGTATACGTGGTTGGGAGTAACACAACTGAACTCATATATTGAAACCCCCGTCACTGTGTAGATTAGGTTTTTATGGTCCTGAAGAAAAGCTGCTAGATCATTCACATGACTAAATTAGGCTTGAAACATGCCGACCTTCAGCTACCTTAGATAATCAGTTCTAGTAGGTGGCACCACATATTTTAATATAGGCAGTAGGACTCAATCATTAAAATATTTCTGTAGAGTGCCCCCTATCCTACTTTTATCCCACTCTTTCACATATTTACTTATAATACACCAATCTACTATTTTACCCACACACCCACAAATCACCATACAGCTTATAAAAAGATCTCTGGTAAAGAGCCCCCATTGAGGGTGCCCATCGGGCATTGCAGCGCCGGCCCGATGTGGAGCAAAAGCCCAATGATGAAGCATGACACCTATCTAGCTGTGTGAGGGCATTTGTTCCTACAGAGTAATGCTCCCTGCAGACTCTGTAGAACTTAATTGACCTAAGCAGACAAATCCGTACTTACTAGGAACTGCATACCCCTGTGATCTTGACACTCTGTACGATGTCAATGGGCCAAATTTTGAATGGGGTCCAGAAGCCTTGGAGGGTGTGTCTTGTCCTATTGGGTTTCCATAAGGGGGTATGTGATATTACTGATGGGTGTTACCTCAGAATATTACTTTTACATCTGTTTTGTCACTGATGAATAGCTTTAAACTTGTTTGTTATATTATTAAAAATCTAGAAACAAAGATCTCAAACCAAAAACGTGATATTCAGTAGGACAGTGAACAACAATGAACATTTCACTGAAAGTCTTAATTCTAGGCTCAACAGCAATTTTAAACACCTTTTGACATCACCCACTGGAGGGATTAATAAGCAAGGGGCAGTGAACCGCAAGTACCAGCATGCAATAAAAGTGACCCATTTGGGCACCCACCAGGGGGCGAACATTATAAATAACTTGCAATCGACTTGTCAGGCTCCTGCTCAGCGTAAACGATGTCAAGCCGCCCCTTTGAGAAAGGTAGAGTGCAACCGAAACATGTAAGGACTGCCGATGCTGTGCGTTATTAAATTACAGATTATCAGCGTTGTGGAGTGCGGCTATATCTCTTCTAAGGGGGAGAGTTGGTTGATATATATATTTATATATTCACTGAAAAAACCATAGGTTTTAGGGGCGTTATAGTTAGAAATTAGCATTTAAAAAACCTTTGAAATTCACTGAAAAAACCATAGGTTTCAGACACGTTATAGTTAGAAATTAGCATTTAAAAAACCTTTGAAATTCACTGAAAAAACCATAGGTTTTAGGGACAGTTATAGTTAGTTGGACATTTCACTCGTACAAAACCCGTGAAATTCCCCTGTTATAGTTAGTTCAGCTAACTATAACTCGCGCCCCGCAATGCACTGCTGATGACGTCACATATTACATCACTCATGACATGGTCAGTGACATCACTGATGACATCACTGATGACATCTCAAATGACATCACTGATGACATCATCCAGTGACTGTGTGTTTCTGTAAAGTTTAAATATTTTTAATATATATAGGAAAAGACGTATTGAAGAATGAGTGGGTGTCTAAGTGTCTGTATGGATGATTTAGTAGGTGCGTGACTGACTCTATAAGTGAGTGATTTAACGTATCTTACTGAATGAATGGGTTAGTGACTAAACTGGGTGAATGTCTGTATCCGTCTGTCTGTTGCTGTGTAAGTGGCTGCATGTGTTTGTGAATAGCTACATGAGTGTCTATATGAGTTATTGAATGGTTTTCTGAGTATCTGTATGGGTGCCTCAGTGTTTGTGTGGGAGGGGTGTGTGCGACTCTGTGCATAGATGTGTGAGTGGGTGATTCACTGGGTGGATGGTTTCAAGAGTGCATCTGTGATAGACTGTATGGGTGGGTAAGTGTGTGTAAGAGTGTGTTAGTGAGTGAATATATGTCCCAGTGGTACATGTGTGAGTAACTACATATGTGAAAGGCAGTATATATGTGTGTTGGAGTATATAAATAGCTATAAGCGAGAGTGAGTGATTGTGATAGTGGCTGTATGGATGAGTGTGTGCTTGTATCAGTGATTGTATAAGAGCGTAACAATGTGGTAGTATTTGTATGATTAAGTGAGCTGGTGTGTGTATAACTGTATAGGTGAGTAAATGGCAGTGTGTTTAATTATTTGCATGACTGACTAGGTGTGTGAGTACCTCTATGGATGAGTGGCGGTGTTTGAGTGTCTATATAGGAGTAAGAGTGCATATGATAGTCCTGTACTGAGTGACCATAAGTATGAGTGACTGTACGGGTGAGTGAGTGGATGTGTGTGTGTAGACCTAAGAATCAGTGAGTGGGTATGTAGTTATTGGTGTTGGAGTGTCTATGGTTTTGCGAATGGCAGTCTGTAATTTAGATTGGGTATATCAAAGGTTATATTAGGGTGTGAGGAGGTGCATCAGATTATCACGTGGATGATGTCATCAGTGATGTCATTTGAGATGTCATCAGTGATGTCATCAGTGATGTCACTGACCATGTCATGAGTGATGTAATATGTGACGTCATCAGCAGTGCATTGCGGGCGCGAGTTATAGTTAGCTGAACTAACTATAACAGGGGAATTTCACGGGTTTTGTACGAGTGAAATGTCCAACTAACTATAACTGTCCCTAAAACCTATGGTTTTTTCAGTGAATTTCAAAGGTTTTTTAAATGCTAATTTCTAACTATAACGTGTCTGAAACCTATGGTTTTTTCAGTGAATTTCAAAGGTTTTTTAAATGCTAATTTCTAACTATAATGCCCCTAAAACCTATGGTTTTTTCAGTGAATTTCAAAGGTTTTGTAAATGACAATTTTTAAATGTATTAATTGTTATATTTATTTTTTTGATACTGATTTACTACATTTTTTAAAACTATTTATTTTTATATATTTTATTTATTAAATTACATTGTAATTACATTATACATTACATTACAAAATATACTTTCTCAGAATGAATTACTTTAGTTTAAATAGTTTGCAAATAGGCAATAGAGTTTTAAGTACAGTAGTTACAGTTGTTGCAATGGGCAACACAATTTCAAACACAATGCAACATTGAGCTCAATGTGAATTTCTAGTTAAATGCAATTAGTTACTTTATGGATTACTTTTCTAACCACAGGACTGGATCCTAGATTCAGTCCTGGGACATCTCCTGTAAACAGTTGAGTAAAAGCGTTTTGGTTACAGTAGTGATTTTTAAGGAATATTATTGTATTTTAAAAGTTGACACAGAAACTTTTTCACATAGAATCACCAATGTTATCCTATGGGAGGAAATTCACTTAGCAGGTAAGTAGTGTTATCGTTACTTTTTCTTACTCAGTGTTGGATCCTGGATCCAGCACTGGTGCATCTCCTGTAAACAGTTGAAAGAATGCGTTTAAGTCATACAGGCGATTTTTAAGGAATATTTGTAATTTGTGAAAATCGACACTGAAACTTTTCTGCTGAAAACCAGACAATGGATTCCTATGGAAGGAAATGTAAGTTACTGGTAAGTACGGTTAGAATTACTTTTCAGGGTCAGTGCTGGGCTAAAAGATGCAGCACTGGGTTCTCTCCTGATAACAGGTGAGTAAATTGGAATTCGTACTTTGGTTGATTTTAGAGGAATATTATAAAGTTCCAAAACTCCACACTTAGAAGAATTTCCAAGAGAAACCAGTCAATGTTAGCCTATGAAGGAAATTCAAGTTACCGGCAAGTACGGTTAAAATTACTTTTCAGGACCAGTACTGGGCTGAAAGATGCAGCACTGAGGTCTCTCCTGATAACAGGTGAGTAAATCAGAATTCGGATTTCGGCTGATTTTAGAGGAATATTTGTATGTTTCAAAATCAACACTTAGAAACTTTTTCAGCAAAAAGCAGGCAATGATATCCTATGGAAGGAAATTCAAGTTACTGGTAAGTACGGTTAAAATTACTTTTGAGGATCAGTACTGGGCTGAAAGATGCAGCACTGAGGTCTCTCCTGATAACAGGTGAGTAAATCGGAATTCGTATTTCGGCTGATTTTAGAGGAATATTTTAAAGTTCCAAAACTCCACACTTAGAAGAATTTCCAAGTGAAACCAGTCAATGTTAGCCTATGGAAGGAAATTCAAGTTACTGGTAAGTACGGTTAAAATTACTTTTCAGGACCAGTACTGGGCTGAAAGATACAGCACTGAGGTCTCTCCTTATAACAGGTGAGTAAATCGGAATTCGTATTTCGGCTGATTTTAGAGGAATATTTGTATGTTTCAAAAATCAACACTTAGAAACTTTTTCAGCAAAAAGCACGCAATGATATCCTATGGAAGGAAATTCAAGTTACTGGTAAGTACGGTTAAAATTACTTTTGAGGATCAGTACTGGGCTGAAAGATGCAGCACTGAGGTCTCTCCTGATAACAGGTGAGTAAATCGGAATTCGTATTTCGGCTGATTTTAGAGGAATATTTTAAAGTTCCAAAACTCCACACTTAGAAGAATTTCCAAGTGAAACCAGTCAATGTTAGCCTATGGAAGGAAATTCAAGTTACTGGTAAGTACGGTTAAAATTACTTTTCAGGACCAGTACTGGGCTGAAAGATACAGCACTGAGGTCTCTCCTTATAACAGGTGAGTAAATCGGAATTCGTATTTCGGCTGATTTTAGAGGAATATTTGCATGTTTCAAAATCAACACTTAGAAACTTTTTCAGCAAAAAGCAGGCAATGATATCCTATGGCAGGAAATTCAAGTTACTGGTAAGTACGGTTAAAATTACTTTTGAGGATCAGTACTGGGCTGAAAGATGCAGCACTGAGGTCTCTCCTGATAACAGGTGAGTAAATCGGAATTCGTATTTCGGCTGATTTTAGAGGAATATTTTAAAGTTCCAAAACTCCACACTTAGAAGAATTTCCAAGTGAAACCAGTCAATGTTAGCCTATGGAAGGAAATTCAAGTTACTGGTAAGTACGGTTAAAATTACTTTTCAGGGCCAGTACTGGGCTGAAAGATACAGCACTGAGGTCTCTCCTGATAACAGGTGAGTAAATCGGAATTCGTATTTCGGCTGATTTTAGAGGAATATTTGCACAATGGTGAAGGGAGGGGGCGGGGCCTGAGGTGACATCTGTGCAAACGCGCCCCGTGGCACGTTTTAAGTTGGGGGATTAAGTCCCCTTGAATCATGAGGGTCCCTAGGGGCCAACTAGCCCACCAGGAACCTCCGGTATGCGCCAGGGGGCTGCTTTGCAGAGACGTGTAGAGAGGCCACACCCCTTTTTACACCTCTCTGCAACGCAGCTCTGTGGCGCTTTATGGATGTACCTGTTGGGCTAGTTGGCCCCCAGGGACCCTCAGGATTGAAGGGGATTTAATTCCCCATCTTAAAACGCGCCACGGGGCCTGTTTGCACACGTCACCTGAAGCCCCGCCCCCTCCCTTCACCACTGTGAAAACGCGCCCCTTGGCGCGTTTTAAGTCAGGGGATTAACTCCCCTTGAATCCTGAGGGTCCCTGGGGTGCAACTAGCCCACCAGCTACCTCCATTAAGCGCCACAGAGCTGCGTTGCAGAGAGGTGTAAAAGGGGCATGGCCTCTGTACACCTCTCTGCAAGGCAGCCCCTGGCGCATACTGGAGGTTCCTGGTGGGCTAGTTGGCCCCCAGGGACCCCCAGTATTGAAGGGGAATTACTTCCCCATCTGCAAACGCGCCAGGGGGCGCGTTTGCAGAGTGGTGAAGGAAGGGGCGGGGCCTGAAGGGGGCTGTGTGGCCCCCTTCCTTTTTCCTATTTTTGGGCCCTGGGGACCCCATCCCCCAGGGCCATACCCTCTTTTTTTTTTTTTTTTTTATTAAACGGGAAGGGGGCCGCGTGGCTCCCCTCCCGTGGTCGAATCCTGCCCCGGGGACCCCATCCCCCGGGGCATGGCCACACTTTTAAATTAATTTTTAAGGAGGGGGCTGCGTGGCCCCCTCCTCAGGCCTCTCTTTGCCCCGGGGACCCCATCCCCCGGGGCAGGCCTTTTTTTTTTTTTTTAATTATTTCTGGGGAGGGGGGCCGCGTGGCCCCCCTCCCGGGCCACTTATGGCCCCCGGGGAGCCCATCCCCCGGGGCCTGGCCTCTTGTTGGGGACTGTGGGGGGGTCCCCAAACCCCCCACAGTCCCGCCGGCTCCCCGTGTCCTAAGGGAGCCGGGCATTGCTTTCCACATGGGGAGCAGCTAACATGCTGCTCCCCATGTGGAAAGCAATTGTCTTTGGATACTGGAAGCGAGAGCAAGTTTCCCTGCTCTCTCTTCCAATATCCAAAGCAGTTTGTAATGACAGGACGGGAGCCGCGAGGCTCCCGTCCTGTCATTGCAAACAGCAGTGTCCCGGGGGTAGGCACCCGGGACACTGCAGGAGCCGGCCCTGGGGGTGGCGGTCCCCAGGGCCACCACAGGCTCCAGGAGGGGGCCGCGCGGCCCCCCTCCCCACATCAGCACAGCCCCGGGGAGGTGGTGGTCCCCAGGGCTTCGGGGGTCCAAAACGGACCCCCATTTTAAATGTGTTAGTGCCCCGGGAGGTGGCGGTCTCGGGCGTGTGGGGGCTCGAGCCCCCCACACAGGAAATTTAAAAAAATAAAAAAGAAGCCCCGGGGAGGTGGTGGTCCTCGGGGCTGCGGGAGGGCCGAGTACCCTCCCGCACCATTTTAAAATGAAAGCCCCGGGGGTGGCGGTCCCCGGGGCTTGGGGGCCCTTGAGGCCCCTCATACATAAATTTAACCCCCCCCCACCATGCCCCGGGACTTGGGCCACCCGGGGGCAAAATACAATCGAAGCGCTTCGATTTTTTTTTTTTTCGGCAGGATCCGCGCACCCTGAGCGCATCCTGCCGATTTTTAAAAAAAAAAATTTTTTTTTTTTGCCCAGGGGGTCCTTGTGGGACCCCCTGAGCAGACCTAGGGGGTCAGGGTGTTGCTACGCTTCCCCCTTTTGTGCGCTTTGCGCACTTGTTTCTGTCCCTCGGTTCTACCGAGGATAAAATGGCTGCCAACACTTCCTGATTTGGAGTGTTGACAGCCAATTAGCATGCAGCTCGTGATCGGGAGGGTGCGCGGATCCTCCGCGCCCATAGATATATATGTACTTTTACTTTTGATTTTCTCAGCAACTACTGAACGGATTTACACCATTTAACAAAAGGGTTCTTTCTGAACCAAGAACTACCTCTTTGCCAAATTTGGTGTAATTCCGTTCAGCAGTTCGGGCTGTAGCCGTGTCTAAAGTTTCCTATGGGAAATTGATTTTTTGACTCTTATTTTTTTAATTTCTCCGCAACTACTGAACGGATTTACACCATTTAACAAAAAGGGTTCTTTCTGAACCAAGAACTACCTCTTTGCCAAATTTGGTGTAATTCCGTTCAGCAGTTCGGGCTGTAGCCGTGTCTAAAGTTTCCTATGGGAAAATGAATGGGGAAAACACGTTTTGGGACCCCCCTTTTTTCTCGGCCCCCGCTTGACGAATCACCCCGAGACTTTCAGGGTAGGAGCGGACCGTAGCGGGCCATAAAGTTTGAAACTTTCGCGAAGATTCGTCAACCGGCAAGAGAGTTATTTCAAATAGAATGTCGCAGATTTCCTATGGAAAATAGGTCCTAACTATAACTATCTACTGGCGACCGCCAGTATATAATATATATATATATATATATATCAAGTTCCTCGTCTCACACACGCGTCCCTTGACTCGGGAAGAAGACGATGCGGACCCAATTTGCTGGTGCTATATTTTTATTTTGTTGTATGCCCTGCACCAACCGCCACATATTTATATATTATCTACTGGCGGTCGCCAGTAGATAGTTATAGTTAGGACCTATTTTCCATAGGAAATTCGCAACATTCTATTTCCAATACCTTTGGCGCCGGTAGACGAATCTTCGCGAAATTTTCAAAACTTATGGCCCGCTCCGGTCCGCTCCTATTTTGAAAGTTTCGGGGGTGATTCGGCAAGCAGGGGCCAAGAAAAAAGGGGGGTCCCAAAACGTGTTTTCCCCATGTAATTTTCCATAGGAACCTTTAGTCGCAGCTACAGCCCGAACTGCTGAACGGAATTACACCAATTTTGGCAAAAAGGTAGCCCTTGGTTCAGAGTCGTGCCTTTTGGTTAAATGGTGTAAATCAGTTCAGTAGTTCCTGAGAAAATCAAAAGTAAAATCACATATATATCTATGGCCGCGGAGGGTCCGCGCACCCTGAGCGCACCCTCCCGATCACGAGCTGTATGCTAATTGGCTGTCAACACTCCAAACCAGGAAGTGTTGGCAGCCATCTTGTTCCTCGGTAGAATTGAGGCACAAGAAACAAGTGCGCAAAACGCAAAATGGGGGCAGGGTAGAAACACCCTGACCCCCTAGGCCTGCTTAGGGGGTCCCACAAGGACCCCCAGGGCCCAAATTATTATTATAATTTTTTTTTTAAATCGGCGTGATGCGTGCAGGGTGCGCGGATCCCGCCGTGATAAAAAAAAAAAACGAAGCGCGGGCTCCAGCGCTTCGTTGTTAATTGGCCCCCGGGTGGGCCAAGTCCCGGGGGCATGAGGGGTTTATAAAAATAATGAGTGGGGGGGCCTCTAAGGCCCCCCAAGCCCCGGGGACCACCACCCCCCGGGGCTTTCAATTAAAAATGGTGCGGGAGGGCACTCGGCCCTCCCGCAGCCCCGGGGACCGCCACCCCCCGGGGCTTCTTTTTTTTAAATAAAATTACCTGTGTGGGGGGGCTCGAGCCCCCCCACACGCCCCGGGGACCGCCACCTCCCCGGGGCACTAAGAATTTGAATGTGGGGGTCCGTTTCAGACCCCCGAGCCCCGGGGACCACCACCTCCCCGGGGCTTTGCACATGTTGGGAGGGGGGCCGCGCGGCCCCCCTCCTGGAGCCCTTGATGGCCCTGGGGACCACCACCCCCCAGGGCCGGCTCCTGCAATGTCCCGGGGTGCTCACCCCGGGACACTGTAGTCTGCTATGGCAGGGCGGGAGCCTCGCAGCTCCCGTCCTGTCATAGCAAACTGCTTTGGTTTTTGGAAGAGAGAGCAGGAAACCTGCTCTCTCTTCCAAAAACCAAAGATGATTGCTTTTCCACACGGGGAGCTGCATCTTAGCAGCTCCCCATGTGGAAAAGCAATGCCGGCTCCCGAGGGACGCGGGGAGCCAGCGGGACAATGGGGGGATTGGGGACCCCCCCACGGTCCCCAACGGAGAGGGCCAGCCCCGGAGGATGGGGTCCCCGGGGCTACAAGTGGCCCGGGAGGGGGGCCACGTGCCCCCCCTCCCCAAAATTGAAATAAAAATTAAATAAATTAAAAAAAAAACAAAGGCCAGCCCCGGGGGATGGGGTCCCCGGGGCCATAAGTGGCCTGAGGAGGGGGGCAACGCAGACCCCCTCCAAAAGATTTAAAAAAAAAAAATAAGGCCAAGCCCCGGGGGATGGGGTCCCCGGGGCCGATTAAGGCCTTGGGAGGGGGGCCACACGGCCCCCTTCCAAATTTTTTGGATTTGAAAAAAAAATTAGGGGGCAGGCCCTGGGGGATGGGGTCCCCAGGGCAAATAAATTACAAAAGAAGGGGGGCCACACAGCCCCCTTCTTAAAAAAAAAAAAGACCGGCAGCGCGCCGGAGGCCACGCCCTCCTTGCAGCACTCTGCAAACACGCCCCTGGCGCATTTGCATATGGGGAACGAATTCCCCTTGAATACTGGGGGTCCCTGGGGCCAACTAGCCCACCAGGAACCTTCCAGTATGCGCCAGGGGCTGCGTTGCAGAGAGGTGTTCTGAGGCCACGCCCCTTTTTACACCTCTCTGCAACGCAGCTCTGTGGCGCTTAATGGAGGTAGCTGGTGGACTAGTTGCACCCCAGGGACCCTCAGGATTCAAGGGGGGTTAATCCCCCGACTTAAAACGCGCCACGGGGTGCGTTTGCACTGTGGTGAAGGGAGGGGGCGGGGCCTGAGGTGACATGTGTGCAAACATGCCCTATGGTGTGTTTTAAGTTGGGGGATTAAGTCCCCTGGAATCCTGAGGGTCCCTGGGGTCTAACTAGCCCACCAGGTACCTCCAGTAAGTGCCACAGAGCTGTGTTGCAGAGAGGTGTAAAAAGGGGCGTGGCCTCAGACCACCTCTCTGCAACGCAGGGCTGTGGCGCTTACTGGAAGTACCTGGTGGGCTAGTTGGGCCCCAGGGACCCTCAGGATTCAAGGTGACCTAATCCCGCAAATTAAAATGCGCCATGGGGCGCGTTTGCACAGTGGTGAAGGGAGGGGGCAGGGCCTGAGGTGACATGTGTGCAAACACGCCCTGTGGCATGTTTTAAGTTGGGGGATTAAGTCCCCTTGAATCCTGAGGGTCCCTGGGGTCCAACTAGCCCACCAGGTACCTCCAGTAAGCACCACAGAGCTGCGTTGCAGAGAGATGTAAAAAGGGGTGTGGCCTAGGACCACCTCTCTGCAACGCAGGCCTGTGGTGCTTACTGGAAGTACCTGGTGGGCTAGTTGGGCCCCAGGGACCCTCAGGATTCAAGGTGACCTAATACCCCAACTTAAAACGCGCCACGGGGTGCGTTTGCACAGTGGTGAAGGGAGGGGGCGGGGCCTCAGGTGACATGTGCGCAAACACGCCCTGTGGTGCGTTTTAAGTTGGGAAATTAATTCCCCTTGAATCCTGAGGGACCCTGGGGGCCAACTAGCCCACCAGGTACCTTCAATAAGCACAACAGAGCTGCGTTGCAGAGAGGTGTAAAAAGGGGCGTGGCCTCGGAACGCCTCTCTGCAACTCAGCTCTGTGGTCCTAACTGTAGGTACCTGGGGGGCTAGTTGGGCACCAGGGACCCTCAGGATTCAAGGGGACTTAATCCCGCAACATAAAACGCGCCACGGGGTGCGTTTGCACACATGTCACCTCAGGCCCCCCTCCCTTCACCACTGTGCAAACGCGCCCTGTAGCGCGTTTTAAGAGGTAGTTTTAATCCCCCTGCCCTATTATGTACTAGGTACTTACAGAGGAGGTCATGCTAATCACAGCGGTACCCCAACGCATAGTGTTCCCTAGTGTATGTAGGTGTTTTCACTGTATTCTAAGTGTCTTTTAGCATAGCACTGGCTCTGGTTAGTCAGAGTCAGTTACCACCAGTACCCGTCTGAAAAAGTTGTGGGCACAGGATGATTTTGCAACAAGGCCTCTTTCTGCTCCTCTGTTGGTTCTTTCTGCACATCTTTTGCTTCTTCCTGCACTTTTCTTCGTCTTTGTGGACTTCTGTTGCTTCTTTCTGCATTTCTTTTGCTTCTTTCTGTGCGTTTTTTCTTCTTTCTTCACATGTCCTACCTCTGTAGGCATAGTTAGAGACTAGCATTTAAAAAACCTTTGAAATTCACTGAAAAAACCATAGGTTTTAGGGAAAGTTATAGTTAGTTGGACATTGCACTCGTACAAAACCCGTGAAATTCTCCCGTTATAGTTAGTTCAGCTAACTATAACTCGCGCCCCCGCAATGCACTGCTGATGACGTCACATATTACATCACTCATGACATGGTCAGTGACGTCACTGATGACATCACTGATGACATCTCAAATGACATCACTGCTGAACGGAATGACACCAAATTCGGCAGGACGGTAGATGTTTGTCTCGGGAAGTGCCTTTTTGTGATTTGGTGTAAATTTGTCCAGTAGTTGTGGAGTTATTTAAAGAAATGTTCAGATGTATAGGTAGGGACGCAGAGGATCCGCTGAGATCTGATTGGCTGCCAACACTTCAAACCAGGAAGTGTTGGCAGCCATCTTGGGACTGAGCTTGAGCTGAGTCCCAGAAAAAACATTTAAAAAAAAGAAAAGGGGGCAGGATAGGAATACCCTGACCCCCTAAGCCTCTTAAGACTGCCCCACAGAGACATCACAGGGCCAAAAAAGCATTGTTTTGGCTTAATTTTTGGTGGGAGCCACGTTAGATAGTGGCTCCCGCTGACATTTTGTTTACTAAGTGCTGGATCCCGTGCTTCAGTAGTATTCGGCCCCCGGGTGGGCCAGGTCCTGGGTGCATTTTCTAAATAAAGGAGGAGAGCACACAGCCCCCCTCCTGGGGCTTATTAATGCCCTGGGGATCACCACCTCCCTGGGGCTTATTTATTGATAAATGGAGGGGCCTCTCTGACCCCACTGGGCCTCAGGGACCACCACCTCCCCGGGGCTATATTCCAACAATAATTTGGGGGGCCTCATGGACCCCCATGCCCCGGGGACCACCACCTCCAAAGGCTTATGCATTAGTAGGGGGAGGCCTCTCAGACCCCCCGGCCCTGGGAAACACCACCTCCCCAAGGCCAAATTCATTTTTAAAAATGGGAGGGGGCAAGGCGGCCCTGCTGTTCTTGGCACCAGGGAAAGCCACCTCCCTGGGTTCCCATTGAAAATGCTCTTGCTTGCTGGAAGCAGAGCAGAATTGCTGTCAGACACAGAGTGCCTTTCCAGCAGCTCCCTGTGTCTGAAAGCAATGCTGGCTTCTGCTAGAGGCTGGGAGCCGTCAGGTACTGCTGGGGCATTCAGGCTCCAACTGCCGTCCCAAGGGAGACTGGGTCCCCTGAGGGCACCCAGCACACATGGCCGGGCCTCGAGGGATGGGGTCCCCGGCCAGAAATTGACCCATTGAGGGGCCCGCACAGCCCGCCTCCACCATTTAAGAAAGGCCAGGCCCTGGGGAAAGGGGTCACCAGGGCCAAAATCAGTCCAGGGAGAGGGGCCACGCAGCCCCCTCCCCAGATTTGTATATTTGAAATTAAAGGCCAGGTCCCAGAGGATGGGGTCCCTGGGGCCCAAATTAGCCCAGGGATGGGGACCATGTGGCCCCCCTCCCTTATTACAAATTGGCCAGGCCCCATGGGATGGGATCCCAGGGCCTGAAATCGGTCCGGAGAGGGGGGCACAAAATTAAAAAAGTGGAGGGGAGCTGCAAGCCTCATTCCAAAAAGGCCTAGCCGTGTGGTATGGGGCCCCCAGGGCTGAAATCAGCCCAGAGAAGGGAGGCCACCCAACCCCCATTACCTAATAAAAGATCAAAATAAAGGAAAAATCACCACTCTGCAAACGCACCTCCTGACGCACAACTGGTTGGGAGATGAAGTCCCCTTGGATGATGAGGTTCTTGGGGGCTAACAACCCCTCCTGTCATCTCCAGTAAGTCCCACACAGCGGGATTGCTGAGAGGTCATCGGAGGCCCCACCCCCTTTCTCTACCACTCTGCAAATGTGTCTCCTGGTGCACTACTGGTTGATGGCTGAAGTCTCCTTGGCTCCTGAGGGTCCTTGGATGCCAACTACCCCTCCTGTTACCTCCAGTAAATCACACACAGCGGAATTGCTGAGAGGTCATGAGAGGCCTGCTCCCTTTCTCCACCACTCTGAAAACGCACCTCCTGGCTCACTACTGAAATCGGCCCAGAGAGGGGGGTCCCCCTCCCCAAGTACAACAAAATTAAAAAAGGGGAGGGGAGCTGCATGCCCCATTCCAAAAAGGCCTAGCCCTGGGGAATGGGTCCCCAAGAGCCATAATTGGCCTGGGGAAGGGACCACCCGGCCCCCCTTCCCTAATAAATGATCAAAAAAAGGAAGAATAACCACTCTACAAACAAGCCTCCTGGCGCACAACTGGTTGGGGGATGAAGTTCCCTTGGATGCTGAGGGACCTTGGGGGCAAAGAACCCCTCCTGTTACCTCCAGCAAGAGCCACACAGGGCGATTTATGACAGCTGGTCAAAGGCCCCTCCCCGTTTATTCACCACTATGCAAATGCGCCTCCTGGGGCACTACAAGTTGGGGGATGAAGTCTTCTTGGATGCTGAGGGTTCTTAAGGACCAAGTAGCCCTCCTGTTACCTCCAGTAAGTCCCACACAGCAGGATTGCTGTCAGCTGGTCGGCAGCCCAACCCCCTTTCTCCACCACTCTGCAAACCCAAGTATTAGTTAAAAAACCATAGACATTCACTCAAAAAACCAAAGAATACAGTGACGTTATAGTTATTAAATAGTATTTAAAAAACCTTAGAAATTCACTTAAAAAAACAAAGGTTATAGGGAGGTTATAGTTAGGCTCAGATTTCATAAGCAGTGCATTGTGGGGGCATCAGGTATAGTTAGCTCAGGTAACTATAACTGCTGAATTACACTGGTTTTGAATGAGTGAAATCTGAGCTTAACTATATTGTCCCGAAGCCTTAGGTTTTTTTCTGTATATATATATATATATATATATATATATAAACACCACATCCGACTCCTTGAAAATGAAACTGGACACCGACACTGGGGAAATTTCGGTAATTGAGTCTTTTAATCCATGTTTTCGCTGCGATGCATTTCGGCAACAACTGCCTTGATCACACAGTGATCGCTACTTAATCAGCGTGCATTTTTAAAAGCCACAGGGTGTCCCGGTCACATGACCCAAAACTTCACAGTAGATGGTGAAGACAGACTTACGTATAGGCATGCTAACAACAAAATGCATTCATTTTTCCTTTTACATTTGCTCAATGGGTTTGTTCTCACACTTATAATAAATTCATAAAACAGTATAGCAATTAAAAATTAATTGTTATCTATTTACAGTGTTAATCTAAAGTGCATATGCCTCATTATATCATCTTTCCTGATTTCAATATAGCATGTTAGGCTTGTGCCTAAGTTCCAATGTTATAAAACCTCACATTGAAAGAACGTTAAAAAATATATAATACAACTCATTCTATATAGTAGTCAGGTTCAACTGCTCCCAATACATAATTTCATCACACCTTCATTAAAATCCATGAAGTGCTATTCATTCCTCTAATTAATATTGAAACCAAGTTATACTGCAAAAATATCATCATATATCCCATGAGTATTCTATCCAAAGAGGATAACTAATGGTAAACAGTGACATCACATAGTTTTAAGTCTTTATCCACCGTAATGCAATAAAGTGCTAGTGCTGGTTTTGTACTGGTTTTGACCTCCGATTGCCTCATGAGGGCAGTTCTGATGTTCTCTCAATCTGAGTATTCTGGGATCTAAAAATTAATTAAAAATTAATAATTAAGAATGCCTATGGAGTGGGTTTCAAGTTATTGTCAATTTTTCAGTGCAAAATTACGCAATAAAGTGCAAGTGCAAGACAGTACTATAATGACAATCTCAAGTCGACCAGCCTCTCAGCATTTGGCGCATGTGCATCACCTGGCATGTTATACTGGTCTCCATAAATAGTGCAAACAATGTTTCATAATAAAGTGCTAATGCAATACAGTACTTAGGATCTTAACTAAAAGACAGATTTTTCCTTTTATCTTAAACCCACCATTTATACTTTCCAAACCTATTTTGTTAATTATACTCCCAGAGCAACCCAGATAAAATCTCTCCAGATGATAAAAGCCTCCATCCTAAAATTTATGCTACAGAAGGTCCAATTAATGACTTGTTGTGATAAGGCTATGTCATGCTGATACTCTTATTCATTCTCCTCTCTATATCACATTTCATATGCTTCTCGTCCGTCTCAACCCATCAATGTTATGTCACTCTGCTTTAAAATAGGTAAAAATTTGAACCTGGATAACTGATTTAACAAACGTGGACATACAAATATTCCTCAACATTCAATCCGAACGGACTCTTAGTATTAAATAGCAAAATGTATTTTGACTCCAATTGGCGAAGTTTGCCCTCTCTATTATCTCCTCTTCTCAGTTTAGGGACCTGATCAATCGCAAAATAGGACAACTCATTTAGATTCCCTTTGTGGACTTCATTTAGATGCCGTGCTACCACATAATTTTTGTCATTGTTCTTGACAGCCCTTAAGTGTTGTAAAATGCGAATGTGTACCATATGTATAGTACTGCCCAGATACATTTTTGGGCATGTACATTGCAAAATGTACACTACATATTCACTCCTACAATTTAGGAAGCACCTGATCTTCCATGGGATGTACATTAGTGGTGACATTACCTGTTTTTCATTACGTCTAATCTTACAGGCTTTGCATTTTGAACATCTATGGAATCCTGGGACACTCTTCAGCCAACCCTCTGCTTTACTAACTTCAGGGCTATTGACTACCAGATCACTTCTCATAGATTTAGCTTTGTTAAAAGTGATCATGGGTCTTCGTGATATCATCCCATTGAGAATCGGGTCTCTTTGTACTAGGTGCCAGTGCCTACATAGACTATCTCTCACTCTAGACTGGTAGGCACTATACCCAGTTATCATTCTTATCTGATTCCCTGTATTCACTTTTTTCATCTTAACTTTCGCAGCATCAGGTTTCAAGAGCTTCTGCCTCTCAATTGAGGTGACTTTTTTTCTAGCTTGGTCCAAGATGGCAGGGTTATAACCTCTCTGGATGAATCTCTCAGTCAGAGAGTTCTGTGCTTCTGCTAGTGCATGAGCTTCACTACAGTTCCTTTTCATCCTTAGATGCTCAGCGTAGGGAATACTCATTTTGAACCTCTGAGGATGAAAGCTCCCAGCATGGAGGATGGTATTCCCCGCTGTTGGCTTTCTGAATGCTCTAGTGTGAATCGCTCCCTGCTCAACATATACCTCTAGATCTAAAAACGAAACCGCAGTCTCACTGATGTTATCCGTGAACTTCAGATTGAGGTCGTTAATATTAATGTCTTGTGCGAATTTCTTCGCTGAATCCCAAGAGCCATCCCAGATCACAAATAGGTCATCGATGAACCGAATCCAGGTTATGATGTTACTGTCCCATTCTTTGGCATGTTTGACTTTGAGCATCTGCTCCTCCCACCATCCCATATGCAAATTAGCATAGCTGGGGGCGAAGCAGGTGCCCATCGCTGTCCCTTGCTGCTGCCTGTATGTCTCACCCCCAAACATAAAGTAGTTGTTCATTAGACATAACCTGCACATTTCCATAAGCATCCCTGAATGGTGGTAGAAGTTAATGGGGCGTGTGTTTAGATAATGACGAATTGCACGAAGACCATCGTCATGTGCTATACTCGTGTACAAGCTAGTCACATCCAATGTCATCAGGAGGTAGGTTTCCTTCCAGATCACATTGGAAATTTTATTCAGGAAATCCCTGGTATCCTGAATGTATGCCAGGAGTGCTTGGACAAACGGCTGCAGGAAGGAGTCAAGGTATCTCGAAGTGGGTTCAAAGAGGCTCCCAATTGCGGATATTATGGGTCTGCCTGGAGGGGTTTCCCTATCTTTATGTATTTTGGGGATTAAATACAGGACGGGGTGACTGATTGCTCTATCTTCATAAACAGATACTCTGCTTGGGTTAACAACCCCATCCCTCTCCAGCGAGCACGATCCTTCAGGAATTTAAGTTTCACCTCCACTAGATTACTTTGGGGTACTTTAGAATAGCATTGTTGGTCCCTTAGTTGCATTTTAGCCTCCGCATATATATATGCAGCTGTCAGTAGGTAGTTATTGTTAGGACCTAGTTTCCGTAGGAAAAGCATTTTTTGTTTTTCCAATAACTTTGGCGCCATTTGACAAATCTTCAAATTTTCAAAATTAGTATGACGCTCGGTTCAGCTGCTGTGTTGAAAGTTTCAGGGTTATTCGTGAAGTGGGGGCCAAGAAAAATGGGGGTCCCAAAACCTATTTTCCTCATGCAATTTCCCAAAGGGATTTTGAACACCACTACAGGCTGAACTGCTAGATGGAATTACACCAAATTTTGCAGAAACATAGTTCTTTGATGTGGGTTTTACGGGGACTGGTCCATGTCTATCGACCTCTTCACGTGATATGCTTTTAACCGGCATCAGTCAGACATGTGGCCCATCCTGTGGCAATAGTAACATTCTCAGTGGTCTGGCTGCTTCCAACCTCCCGGATTCCTGCCATTGTAGTTAGGTTTAAACCCTCTGGGGTTTATCCATCTGAGCCCAAGGCACATAGATTGTTCCTGACATGCCCGTTTGCAGTAGTGGGTGCATTTTGGCATGGGGAGCTCCACTGATTTTTTGCTATCATAGCATTCCCGTCTTCTTAGGCATTTCTGCATGAAGGGGAAGTTCCACTTGGCATCTCCCTCTCCATGTTGGATGCAGTCTTCAGAGACAGCCACGTCCTCTGGTTCAAAGGATCCATCCACCGGCCAGGGGCTATCACATTAATCCTTTTCCTTAGTCCAGTTGGCTAGCATGTGGTAAAATGGCTGTGCAAAGTTTTCACTTTCCTCTCAGGCCACTATCTCCCTTGGGGTTAGTCTATCTATCTTGCGTGTCTGGGACGGGCAGCAGATGTCTTCATCACTGCTCGCCTCACACATGAAGGTGCCGTCCTACTCCTTCTATGTCGCAATTGAGTTTGTTTGTACCAGGCAATCCTGGTCCCTGATTTCCTAGTTGGCACCTCTCCTACAATGATAATCTGATGGGACACATGTCCCAGCCAGAACCCCACCCCTCTAGCTCTGTTTCAAATTCTACCTGGTATGGTGCTCTGTGCCTTCCCCTCTCTCCCCAGGAGCAGGGCGTGCTGCTTTGCTTTACAGCTGGGCCTCTACGGTGCAAGCTCTCTCACTCTCTCTCTCCTTAGTTTACACCTTTCTTCGACCTCCCACCTAGATTGCCTCCTTCATTCCAAACTATGCATGGCTCTTTTAGGTCGGAACTTGTCTTCAAACTCGCTACCTGTTGTTTCTTTGGCTACTTCAGCAAACCCTCTGGCTCCCACC
Organism: Calotriton arnoldi; assembly: GCA_963921515.1. Classification (NCBI taxonomy): domain Eukaryota; kingdom Metazoa; phylum Chordata; class Amphibia; order Caudata; family Salamandridae; genus Calotriton; species Calotriton arnoldi. Next base: position 607,639 of record CAWUFW010010721.1, on the reverse strand, counting down.
TCATCATCGGAACCCGGAGGACTAGGACCCCATTCTCTGCCCCAGCTAGTCGTTTCGTTATCCAGAACAGCTATGAAGCTCCCTGTTACCCAAGCGTTTTCACCTGACCCGTGGGAGTGCATGGTCTTTATGCTGCTAGAGCTTGATAGGCTTAACACGACGGACTGGGTGGTGCCTGGGCCTGCCGCCCTGTTAGCTTCTCATGTCTAGACCTAACAGGAATTGGGAAAAAAATAGCAGACTTTACTGTGATATAAAAGAGCGATTGAGAAAAAATGACAATAGCTTCATACGGCACATCAAGACATCGACAAAACACAATACTCAGGCAAAATACAGTTGCATTAAATTACTAGCATCAAATCATCAATGACACCACAACAACAAATATCTTGCATCAATTTCAATACCGCAACAATAATAAAAAACTGACAGAGAAAAAATGAGGATCTTTGTCAAAAACACCTTAGCCCGTTCCTAGCACATGCTACCCTGTGACCAGGGGATACCATGCGCGGTACACGGGACTAAGTGACCCCGATAGTCTGTCAATATCGGCTCCAGAACAAAGAAAAGGAATAACTCAAAGTACCACAGGCCCATCTTGGCCAAACACAAGGTACATCCAATTTCCCAGATCCAAATCCTTCCCTAACATCTGAATCACACCCTGTTTCACACCCAGGAGCTTAGCGTACCATTTGTGTCAGACCCAGCAGTCCAAGCGAACAACACCTCTCACTTCTTTCAGACACTACCAGTGTTTAAGGGAACAGTAGTACTGAGAAAACCCTTATAGACTAAAAATAGAATTGAGTTGATGGCCCTATATCACAGGCATGAGCAGAAAAACCAGTGGGTTTTTTAGAAGAACCCTCACCCACCAACCTAGATGGTGGCATGCTTCATCACTGGGTTCCCAGCTGGGCTGCCGAATGCAACCCAGCTGTGCTGCGACGCCTGAATTACAGCGGAGTGGGTTTTTTTGGTTTTTGAGTGAGAAGAGGGTGCTGGAAGTGTGGTTTAAAAGTACCTCTAGGATGCTCAATAACTACCTTTTTTCTCGAGGTTCTAGGGCACGATTAAAAACAGAGCGGGGATACTGTGAAGTTATAGTTGGTCTTCCTTATCCCACTTTAAGTGGTCGACATGTTTCAGCCTTGACAGGGGTGCTGAGGCTTTCTTCAGGACCAGAACAAGTAAATTGTGTATATATCAGCACACACGCTAAGGTGTGCTGTGGTGCAGTGAAGTTACCGTACTTACGGTTCCCACAGTCAGGAATAATATAGGAGCTACAGGGAATCTGCAGCTGATAGTGATCCCGGAGGGGGCGGACTCCTGTAGTCACACATTCATCAAGGATGTCCGTCCACCTTCGATACCTACTGTGGTCCTTCACGGGATCCCGGGAAGGACCACAGTAGGTATCGGAGGTGGACGGACATCTTCTTCTAAAAAAAACACTGGTTTTTCTGGTCATTCCTGTGTATGACAGTGTGTCATCCGTGCATTTGGATCCCCTATCGGGTCCGTCCACGTTGTTGTTTATTGATTGAACCCAGAGAGAAGGACGTTCCCTTTATTTTTCCTCGCGCTCTCTTTGTTGTTTCCTGGCCCTATATCACACCCAGTGCCTATGCATACCATCTGTATCACGCCCAGCGGTCCAAGCGGTAACTCTGTATCACTTCCAGAGACAAGCGTACCACCATCTGTATCATGCCCAGCGGTCCACATGACTACCAACTTCACCATTCCTAGCCTGTTCACTATCGGAGAAAGGTGACCTCCTTGCATCTATTCAGTTCAGGCACATAAAGTGTGTGCCATATGCCAGATTTCTGTCAGTGACAGGGCCCTCAGGTTAAATGTTTGTGCTTCTTCCTTGTTTGCCATACGCCAAATGCTGGGGAATAAGGATCAGATGTGGTCTCTTACCCTTCTCGCTGTGGCTTAAGGGCGGACCTCCGCCCTGCGGATTCAGCCTAACTTCCAATCAATTGCAGTGTCTGCTCACCTTCCTTGCTGCACAGATGGAAAACCACCCGGGTTATGTCCTTAGGCTGCAGTCGGGCTTGAGGTACCAATCTCTCCCGCCTGACTCACGAAAATGTTGCTTGAATAAGAATTTACCTTGAAAAAAGGTGGTTGGCAAAACAGGAACAGTTGGTTTAATTAAACACTTCAGCCGGGAGTACAACCCACAGGAACGGGTTTGAGGACTATGTCAAAGTACAATCAATTTGTGCAGGTCTAGATACAGTTTGGAGTACAATAAAAGTACATCCAGTGATCCTTGTTTGGTAAAAGAATGCGGGCTTTGTCAGTGGAGTCATAAATAAAGGGTCTTTGATAACAAATGCAGGCGGCTCAAACTTGCATGGACACAATGTGGGCCAGTGGGTAGTGTATCCAGATGTCCAGCATGAGGAGCGTGTGATCACTGCTTGTACTGTGTGTACTGTGTCCTGATTTGATGTGTGTTCCTAACTGCATGTGGCATCTAACTTTATGGTGTTTTGGAATGAGCGCACCACTCTGGCCATATGCTCTTGATTGGGGCAAATTTCCCTGGACCATTGTCGTTTTTCTGCACTTATCTGGGGAATGGACTTGAGTTTCCTGTTTGCGCGTTTGTCTGCCAGCTGCGTGCCACCTCACCTGTGACCTGTCAAGCAGTTACTGCAGGCTGGATTTGCAGAGCCTTCTTGATCATGTATTTTCAAGTCTGGGGTAATGGAGAGTTCATGACGGGCGAATTTGACAATAGCAATGCAATTTCGTGCGGGTGTACCATCATAACCATTAGCATCATTTTTATCAATATCAACATTATTACCTGAGAGTGTTAGTATGTTTTCTTTTATAATATATATGAATGCATTTAGAACCAAGATAATTAATAATATCATCACAATGCAACAATAGAAAATGTATTTCGGACATGGGAGATGAGCAAAACGCAATAGACTTGCAATAGCGATTATGCAAAATATCTCTTTCAACCACTGCCCCCGCTTTGGTCTGGCCTGCTGAAAAGAAAAACACATTTAACCTTCTGTCATTATTACTTGACATTTTTAACAACAAAAGATGATCAAGGGCATTTGATCTATTCATAAATATTTCTCTAATATTCTGAGATTGAATGGGCAGTGGTGAACACTAGTGGGGCCTTGAATATTTGCATGAAGTACTGTAGTACAATTACTGGAAGGCCCTAAGTCTGACTCCAGGGATCTCCAGTAAAGACATGAGATACTGCAGCCTGCATTGGAAAAATTGCCAGGGACAGTAATTTATTGGTTGAGTTACATTCTTCCCTTGCTGAGATCAGAGAATTGCTTTTTTTAAATTATTGTCTCATTTTACTTTTAGGTAATGGCAGTGCATGTCATTGTTTCACCTTACCTTCTCTCTCCCTGTTCTCTGCTCTCTTACTTTCTTTTTATTGTCCACTTGCCTATTTTTACATATAAGTGCCTGGTATTAGGTAAGAATTTACTGTAAGAAACAGCTTAACGACCTGCATTCTATTTCAGAAAAGGATTTCTTTCTGTCTTCATAGGTCCTTTAGTAATGGTCTAAGGTATTACACCATGATGTAGAAAAGGATAGGTGTCTCACTCAAGTGAGACTTCTACAGAAAAGATTTTTGTTTGAATCAGGAAAGGAAACCGGTGCACAAGAAGTGAAACATATAGACTTGTGCTGATTGGCTCTTTAGACTATAGTTAGGGCTGGCTTTAACACTGGTGGTACCTGGAGCGACAATATTTTTTGGCACTCCCCTGCCCATGACCTCCTCCTCAGATTCCCTCACTATCACCTGGCAAAAATGCCCCTCATCTCTCCATAGTCCCTCTCTCACATACATTTCATTTGTTTAAAGCACCGGTAAAGGTTGGCTTTACTAATCCACTATGCTATCCATTTAAAATACAGACCTGTTCTTTGCAGCAGGCATATTAACGCTCTAGGCTACTTTATGGTGAGTCAAAACTGTCACTAGACAAAATTCTGATCTCTCTCTCTCTCTAGCAAAAACATTAATCACAAGAGCTATCTTGACATTTTTATTGCTGCCTGAAAGCTGGATGCAAAAGGAACTCTGCAGCAGGTGCTTTTAAATCATAAGATATTGCTAAATGCCCCCCGAGGTCAGTGACCCCCTCCAGGTCAGTGCTTAGTGCTGCTGCACCGGTCGCACCACCCTAAAGCCGGTCCTGTTATATGTGCATCTAGACGTAGCAAAACCAAGCTGTCCAAAGTATTTGGTGGTGATACATAGAACATAAGAACAAGTACACGTGCTTTGGCACGCAAGGTTATGAACTGGCATACATGGGTTCACCCTAGTCAGATGAGGTTGCATAGAGGCATACCAGGCAGTGTCCGGCCAAATGATGATTGATCCTTGGCGTATTAGTTGGTGTTTGGGCATATAAGGCAGTATTTGTCCATGTGGAGCTTAGGTAAATAAGAGCACTTGGGTCAAAAGGTGCACTAATATTTTTTATACCTTTGTAAAATGAAAAAAGATAACAATGTTAATGTATTTCCAGAAATATACTATGTGATTTTTGGAAAGAAGATCAGTTTATTTAGTAAAAACAGTATGCTGGTGTTTGGGGAACACAATAGATGTATTTTCAGTAAATTGCAGATTAGTGTTTGGTATTAGTTGGGTTTATTGACTAAAATTAGAAAAAGGATAATTTGTGGGAATTTTGGGACAAAGTTAATTTCCAGATTCTTTAAGGTGATACTTTATAAATACTTTATACTATAATGGTGCCAGTTATTTTTGATTGTTGGCTTCTTTTGTTTAGTATTGGATTGCCCATTCTTTATATTGGGGCACTTATTTCATAACTCGTATAGCAGCATTTTATAATCTACCTACAAAACTTTTATGACCTTAGCATTGCTATTTTTAACTCTGCTGTTTGTGCCCGAGAGGTAGGTCATGCAATCGTAGAGATGTAGTTGAAGTTGTGCCTTATAGCTATAAGAGCATTTTAAGTCTAGTATGGTCTAAGTATAATATACTTACTTATTTGGACGTACAGCCTGTCTTGCTCATTCATTGGTCTATTGTTGTGTCATTCACATTTTTCTTGCACCCACTACATCATTCAGCATGAGACAATGATTTAGCCACTGGTTATCTCCAGTAAGAGTAGCAGCATCCTGCTCTTTCGCAAAGAGCACATCCACACACACACAGAAGCTCCTTTCGAAGTCTGGGACTACTATTGCAATGTGTGTTTTTAAGACCAGAAAAATATTATTGCCTTTAGCCAATTGTTTTTTTATTAGCGAGGCCCCAGCAGCCCCCCAACATTAAAGTTTTACAAACACTATGACAAAACATGCATAGACAACACCAAAAAGCTGGCGGCCTACTCCAGAAAAATTGACTTTGCCATTGTTTGTTTAGGTCTGGTGTTAGTCGAGATCTCTGGATTTTACTAAAACTGTACGTATAATATACTTACTAATAGGAGCTGTCTGCCAGCTCTCTTCACTCATTGGTTAATTATTGTGTCATTCATATTTTTCATCTGCCCACTACAGCACAGATTGGGGAAATCTGTTGGCCTACTTCTGTCATTGGCTAACTCACTGTGAGTGATGGCATGCTGCCCTTTCACATAGAGCACATCCACAAATAAGGTACTATGGCAAGGGAGTCTCCGATGTCTCAGTGATACCTACCTCTTCCCCACAACCATCAGAATTAATGACAAACTTGACACCAGGTCTTTGGGTTAGGGGTCGTTAGACCCCCAGCCATATTTATTTTACATACACACAAACACATTTTAAAAATCACCAACATTTGCACAGTAACCACAGTATTTCACTCCTCTGGTAGGAGCGCTGTTTGGTTTATGTGCTCCCACTTCCCCCTGAGTGCGTTATCACTCGGGAAGGAGTGTTTTGTGTTTTACTGCACTGTTTTTAAATAACATTTATTTCCTTGTAGCACATATTGCTGGGAGGTTCCTGGCTCCCTTAGTTTAGTATTTGTTTTCCTTGTAGCATCTCGGTGCCGGAGTTGCCTGGCTCCACTCTCCATACTTTACCTGCTGCATCTCGTACTCTGCCTCTGCCTGCGATCTCACCTGACACCAAGTGCAGGGCTCGGCGAGTCATCTCACTTCACACCTGCTGCCTTGGGATTGGCTTGTTCTGGCCACGCCCCCGGAGGCGGCCTACTCCTCTATGTCCACAGCGCGGACACGCCGGATTCCACTTCTCTGGTAGGAGCGCTGTTTGGTTTATGTGCTCCCACTCCCCCCTGAGTGCGTTATCACTCGGGAAGGTGTGTTTTGTGTTTTACTGCACTGTTTTTAAATAACATTTATTTCCTTGTCGCACATATTGCTGGGAGGTGCCTGGCTCCCTTAGTTTGGTATTTGTTTTCCTTGTAGCACCTCAGTGTCGGAGCTGCCTGGCTCCACTCTCCATACTTTACCTGCTGCATCTCGCACTCTGCCTGCGATCTCACCTGACACCGAGTGCAGGGCGTGGCGAGTCATCTCGCTTCACGCCCCGCTGCTTTGGGATTGGATGTTTTGGCCATGCCCCCGGAGGCGGTCTATTTCTCTATGGCAACGGCGCGGACGCGCCGGATTCCACTCCTCTGGTAGGGGTGCTGTTTGGTTTATGTGCTCCCACTCCCTCTTGAGTGCGTTATTCCTCAAGAAGGATTGTTTTGTGTTTTACTGCACTGTTTTTAAATAACTTTTATTTCCTTGTAGCGCATATTGCTGGGAGGTGCCTGGCTCCCTTACTTTAGTATTTGTTTTCCTTGTAGCACCTCGGTGCCGGAGTTGCCTGGCTCCACTCTCCATACTTTACCTGCTGCATCTTGCACTCTGCCTCTGCCTGCGATCTCACCTGACACTGAGTGCAGGGCACGGTGAGTCATCTCGCTTCATGCCCCGCTGCCTTGGGATTGGCTTGTTCTGGCCACGCCCCCGGAGGTAGTCTATTTCTCTATGGCCGTGGTGCGGATGCACCGGATTCCACTCCTCTGGTAGGAGCGCTGTTTGGTTTAAGTGCTCCCACTCCCCCCTGAGTGCGTTATCACTCGGGAAGGAGTGTTTTGTGTTTTACTGCACTGTTTTTAAATAGCTTTCATTTCCTTGTAGCACATATTGCTGGGAGGTGCCTGGCTCCCTCAGTTTGGTATTTGTTTTCCTTGTAGCACCTCGGTGCCGGAGTTGCCTGGCTCCACTCTCAATACTTTACCTGCTGCATCTGGCACTCTGCCTCTGCCTGCGATCTCACCTGACACCGAGTGCAGGGCGTGGCGAGTCGACTCGCTTCACGCCCTGCTGCCTTGGGATTAGCTTGTTCTGGCCATGCCCCCGGAGGGGGTCTATTTCTCTATGGTCACGGTGTGGACGCGCAGCAGACACGTGCAGCGGGCACGCTGCTGGCACCCCAAAGGCAAGCCTGTCTGCGCCTGTCCGCATCCGGCTGGGGCCAGGGGCCAGAACCTCTGTCAATTTCACTAGCAGTCAGCCTCTTCGATACTCGGCTGAACAACTAAAGAAGCTAGCACCGATGACTCTGGAAGCTTGCCGCCATACATTAACTGTTGGGACAGACCAGCTCTTATGCATACACTGCTAGTTCAAACAGAGCCTGCCTAAGAAATCCTCTATTAGTAAGTATAAACTTAAGTTCCTACTCAACAACTGCAGGTCGCTAAGTAAACATAAATATTAAATATATGAATGTCTTGTTGGCAAACAACCGGATGCCTTGTTTCTCACTGAAACTTGGCTGAATGAGTCCTCAACCCCTGAGATTCTAGAAGCTCTACCCCAAGATTATGGCATTTTAAGTTATGACCGCCCAATAAAGCGAGGCGGAGGGGTTGCTATTATTCATAAACTCTCCCTTAAATGTAATGTTAAAGCAGCCAATATTGATAACTGTGAAGTTATCTCCTTCACTATTGCTGCTGTAGACGACTATGCGATAGCCGGTTTTTTTATCTACCGGCCTCCTGGGCCGGCGGCCAACTTCATAACAAGCCTCATGGAAAATGTGGTTCAACTAGCTTTGTGCTACAACAATTTGATTATTTTAGGTGACCTTAACCTACATTTTGACATTAACACGAACATGGAAGCGCAGTCCTTATGTCAGGAACTAACTCCCATGAAGTTTAATCTGAAAACCAATCTTCCCACACACCAGTTGGGCCATATATTAGACCCAATCTTCTCCAACTGTCCTGAGATCGAAGTGGAGACCCTGATTGCGGTCCCTTGGCCGGACCACCATCTGGTGGCCTTTTCCACCCCTTTGGCCAGCCCCCCCTCCCTCGCCAGGACCTGCCAGAAAGTCGTTTGCAGAAAATGGTCTAGGTTCAACCCGGATAGTTTCACTCAAACTCTCCAGCAGACCCATCTCCAACTGGAGGATGATATTAACTCAGCCAATTCGGCTGTTGAAAAGTGGATCTTAGAAACAATGGATGCAATTGCCCATGTATGACCAACACTACTCAGAGGCGGACTAACTCCGCGCCTTGGTTTAATGAAGACCTGGTGACAGCCAAAAACTCCTGTAAGCGCTTGGAGCGTCAATGGAGGAAGGATTTTTCCGACATTAATAAAACTGTATATAAGAATGAGCTAAAAATATATCATGCTCTTACTAGGAAAACTCGTGGTGCCTACTATACAGATAAAATAGAGCAAGCTGAAAACTCTTCTATAGAACTCTTCTCTATTTTTAAATTCTTATTCTCACTGGAGCGAACTGTGGACCCGGCTCCCAGCTCTCTAGAGAATTGTAACAAGATTGCTGACTTCTTTGCTACGAAAGTAGCAAAAATTTATGATACTTTTCCACCTGATGTTTGCAATGGCACCTGTCCAAATTCCCCCAATAATACCCCGCTTGAGGGTATCGCTCTCTCGGAATTTAGATCACCTATGTTGGAGGATCTTAAAGGTCTGGCCCTGAGCATCAAATCCAGTTCCCCTTTGGACCCAGCCTCACCCAAAATCTTAAGGCAAGGGTTTGATGCTATCTTGCCCTATGTACAACAATTCCTAGATCTCTCCTTCCGCGGTGGCAAAGTCCCACTAAAATGGAAGCAGGTCATTTTTCTCCCGCTAAAGAAAAAGCTTCGGCCGACCCGGGTTTGCTGGATAATCTTCGCCCCATTTTGCTTCTGCCTCATTTTTCCAAAATCGCAGAGAACGTGGTGAACTTCCAACTGGTTTCCCACATCAATCGAAACAACTTATTCCATCCTTCGCAATCAGGTTTTCGAGCCGCCCAATCTACGGAGTCGGCGTTGCTCCTCGCAACTGAGACCTTACGTAAGTGCGCTGATGATGGTCAAACTGCTACACTGGTCCTGTTGGACCTCAGTGCAGCCTTTGACAGCATCTCCCATACGTGCTCCTTCAGAGATTAAGGATCTGTGGGATCGAGTGTCCAGCTCTGTGCTGGCTGACCTCCTTTCTTCATGCTTGCAGCTTCCAAGTTGCGTAGCACCCGCATATTTCCAAAAACATCCTACTTTCACAAGGGGTCCCACAGGGCTCAATACTGAGCCTTACTCTTTTCAATCTATACATTGGACACTTGGCAGGGATTGTTGAAAAATATAAAGTCACCATCGATTCCTATGCAGATGATACGCAACTAATCGTCACCTTATCTCAAAACTCGGAGGAAGCAGCCAATCAGTTTTCTTCCTGCTTGAGCGAGCTTGCCACCTGGATGACTAATAACTGCCTTAAATTAAATGGCAGTATAACTGAAGGACTGATTGTGGGGAAGGCCCCCTCTATCTGGTCCTCAGCATGGTGGCCCCAGACTCTGGGCCCAACCCCATCCCCTAAGGAGGAAACTAAAAATCTTGGAGTTTGGTTTGACCCCAAACTCCTCTTCGAGACCCATATCAAGAAGGTTGTTGGAAAATGGTTTGGAACCCTCAAAGTTCTAAGGAAAACCTTAGACTTACTTCCTCTATCGGCAAGGAAAACCTTAGTAGACCCTTGTCACATCTCAGTTGGACTACGGAAACATCCTTTACTTAGGAGCAGCGAAAAAATGTCTGAATAAACTGCAACGCATTCAAAATGCGGCTGCACGTCTGGTTTTCAGTCTCCCCAGAACAGCCTCTTCTGCCAGAGCTCTTGACACCCTCCACTGGTTGCCAGTAGAAAAAATAATTTTCTGCAAAGCATTGTGCTATTGTCACCGAATTTTGTCGGGAAAAGGCCCTAGTTATCTTCATCATATGCTAATGTCTTAAAATCCCCCTGCAATTTGAGGTCGGCTGGAGCTCATCTGGTCAAAATCCCCATAGTTCAAAGGGCCAGAATGGGAGCGCGTTCCTTTGGATACTTGGCAGCCATAAAGTGGAACTCCTTACCTCTCTCCTTGCGAGCTGAGCCCTCGGAGAACGCCTTCCGTAAAAGATTAAATACTTGGCTTTTCCATCCTTGAGTCTCTCATTTGCATCTCTGCTCTGTTTAGTATCTAGGCTTCTTTTGTTTCCTGCTCCCTACAGGAGAATGGTTTCCACACAGGGACACACCCTTAGGTGTAACCAGGCGCTTTATAAATGGAATTATTATTATTATTTCCATTTTTGTTCACAAGTGAGACCAAGCCTTAACAGAGACTCTAGTACATGGGAGTTAGATAATCATAACTAGTTTGTTCCTGTGCAACCAAGAAAATGTTAACTGTTTGAGTGAGATCATGACCGGTTTTGCGTCCCTTCCTCTTAAACCCCCCGTCCATAGGTCTGGTCCCTCCTTATGGTAGAACCCCACATTCCCTGTCCCGTACAGGGAGCTCTCCATGCCTAGGTGCAGGGGGCCTGCCTGCCCTTAGGATACCTATCTCGGGTACCCCTAAACCCAAGTTCCTTGTCCACCAAGGGCCTGTGCTAGCTCGTGCCAACTGTGCCTGAGCGGGTGGTTGGCAGATAAAGACCATGGGTCAGCAACCGCCCCCAGCCCCCGCACCATTGCAACCTCTTTTTCGACTTGCTGTCAGCACCCCTTGGAGTGTCCAGTGATGCTGATGTTATTTTGGTATAAAACAATGCCGTAAAGGGAACCGGAGGGTCCCCACCAATAATGTCCTCACCCGCCAACCTGCTTAAATGCAATCTATTCATGACATAAATTGGGTGCCAGAAAGAAAAGGTGTTAAACAATCACCTACACAAGCACTTAATTTCACACTATCATTATCCATTTCCTTGAAAGAGGAAAAAAAGCATACATGTTCCCCGTCCCAAACAACCACACCCCTTGCATGTCCTGCCCCTTATCCACTTGCTCTGGGGATGGTGGGTGGGAAAAAGCTCTCAGTCCATGCAGCTCCCGGAGGGCAAGGCATGAAATGCCAGCTGTCGGTGGGTGGGGGAGGGCTGGAGCATGTGGACCTCTTGTGACACGGCAAGCAGAAACAAAGAGACCTGCTCACTGCGTCTCCTTTTGAAGGGCGTGGTCCGGTCCCATGCATCCCTGGAAGCACATTATTGCTTCCGGGATCGCGCTTACTGCGGCCAATCATCGACCCAGGCCAGCCCCCAGCCCGTGGGCAAGAGCCACAACCGCATATGGCCTGGTATTGCTGAGTCCCCTCCCTTGACATGATCAGTTAAACACTGTCCCCAATCTCTCCCCCCACGAGGCATCAGTAATAATATCAAACACCAGTTCTTTGGATTAGGGGTCGTATATCCCCGGCCGTATTTATTACAAATTAATAAAACATTATTAACAATTCATAATCAAACGATTTTTAAAACATATACGCAGAAAACCCAAACACATCCAATTACATTTGGCAATACAGAGATTAACCCACTTCTCCTATGACATATAAACTAAGGAGATACAGTAAACCCAAAGTCAGAATGCACAAAAATCATAAATAAATATATTTATTGAAAATATAAAACATTATGCATGCCCTGAGGATCTCTGAACAAGTGTGCACGGACCTCGAGAGACACCTCTTTTTTATGTTTTTCTATGAAGAGGTGCTTTGACCTTCTACTGGCAATTCTATAATTTTACTGAGAGTCACAATAACGGTCTTGAAAAAGATGGTGTAAATTCAAAAGATTCCATCGAAACGCGTCGACACTCCATAACACAATCTGGGGAGTGACTGGAACTACAGATTATTAATAAGTTCTACAATATCGGGTTCCAGCCAGTATTGTTTATAACACGGATGTGTAGTTTTTAATGACAAAGTGTGTTGTCTTTTGTGTGTTCTCTCGTGATATAGAGATTTCTCGTGTTATTATCTCAAATTGTCTTTTATGTATTGTTTGATTAATTGGGTCTATGACCCACTAGGCTCTATCAGTACTATTGTGATTCCATTTCATTCCATGAACTGTTTTTAATATAGTGGTGTATTCACAAAGATATATTTTTATGTGCATGATGTTTTATATTTTCAATAAATATATTTATTTATGATTTTTGTGCATTCTGACTTTGGGTTTACTGTGAGATCTCCTTAGTTTATATGTCATAGGAGGAGTGAGTTGAATGAGTGAAGTGTTGGATCGGGACAACAACGGTGCAGTAATTACTAGCATTTTATCCAATAGTCCTAGGAATTAAATCCAAAGGAAATCTTCTCCTGTTTTGTGACGTTTGAACCCTATTCCTTTAGTACAAGGGGTCCCTCTCGTTTGTTTATAATACAGAGATTGATACAATTTATGGCTAACCTTAACAAGAGTCTAATACAAAGCCATACCTAACCTAAAACTGGAATATGTACAATTTGTTTTCTGCGTATCCTGGATGAGCCTACGTGCAAGGTCATGACTGTTCCCAACTAGTTGCCAGGTCCCCCTTTGCCAGAGTGACCTTGCGCATGAGTCCTGTATGCCCACCAGATTCCGTGGGTGCCCCCCACGCCCTTCCATCCTACCTCCCAGGGGCTGATGTTGTGCCAGGTTGGCGCCCAATGCGCCTGCACAGGGGTTGGCCCAAGCGGCCTACCGGAAGCGGGACTTCCTACCCCCCGTACCCTTCAGCCTACTGGCCATAAGTGCCCCCTGGAGTGTGATGAGGGACCACTGTCCCCCCCAGGCGTCCCCGTTAAACAATGGGATGCCTACTAAGAGAAGTAAATATTTTCTAGCAATCATGACCTTACCGCCACAGGCCAGCATAGTTGACCGACTATCTGTCCCCCCCATCCGCTACATACCCCGAGGTCATGTCCTGTGACTTGCCGCTACCAGCCAGGCTAGCATACTCTCTAAGAATATTTTGTTACACAGTTTAGAGAGGTGAACCCTGTCCTGTAAAAAACAATGTTCTCCCCGGATGCACCCATGTGGAATTGTACAGAGTTTTGGAGTCCTGAAAAGTCTATCAATCCTGTTATTGATCCTCTTTACCGAGTGATTCAAAGCCCAGACAGACTCCCCCCCCCGCCAGTGGAGCCTCTGGATCATGTGAGACCATACTAGAGTCGCTAGGGGGCACTGCTTGGCCAACCATCCTACTTCTGTGATTAGAGACTCCACTACCCCCTTTCTGCCCATGTGGACCAAATCATTCCCTCCTAGATGTATTATTATTGCAGCTGGTGCCGCTGGGGACCTAAGCAACAAAGGACCAACGAGCTTCTGGAACTGCTCCAGTCTCAAACCCCCTTGACCATGCATTGATACGTTCCAACCCGCCTGGCGGGCCCTGTCCGCGAATTTGCCTGTAAAAAATTGTTGCTTCAACCTATTTACATATGAATGTCCTATGATCCAGACTTCTCTGCGGCCCGGCCCCCCGGCGGGTACCTGGAGCGGGCGAGGCGCATTTGACCCACGGGTGATGACAAGTTCCCCTTCTGCGGGTCAGGATGTGGAAACTGCAGAGAAATGGAAACAAGGCCAACGTTAGCGATGATACTTAAAGCAGATGCAACCGCACATAGCGCTTGTAGCAGTCCGAAGACCAACGCCCTATTCTTTGGACATCTTGACCAGTTAGTCCCCGGGGCATGGCCTCTGTGGCTGCCCCAATCCTGAAAGAATGGGTCCCAAAGTTGGAAGCGTCTAAGCCTGCTGCCCCCAAAGCTAGAGCGAGGACCCTCCCAAACTGAAACCTTGTAAGGGGGGAACCGTCCTGGTGGATCAATAGGGGCCCACCTGTGCCCTGCGGCCTGCAGGCCATATATGACTCCAGGTTGCCCACTGAACAACATGGGCTCCCTGGCGCTCTCTGCAGGATAACATGATCCCCCCTCCCATTCTGGTCCATTTTTGATCTGGGAATTGATAAGGATATTGAACCAGCCTGCCTTTGCACGTGGGCAAATTGCATCCCCCCCTGTCAATCCTTCTTGTTACGCGACACCAGCTCTCCCACCCTGAAAGCGCCGTAGAAGGTGAGGGAAAAGGCACACCTGAATAACTGGACCTCACTGCTGGAGCTACATACCGTTCCTAATGCCGCTATAATGGCTGTGAGTCCCTCAATGCTAATCGGGTGTCTAATGTCCGGCTGTGTGCCCTGCAAGCGTTGCCAACCTTTCAGAGCCCTTTGGACCAAGAATGTGCCCGTGGGATCCCTATGTCCCATCATTTTTGCAAAAAATGCCACTGCGGTCATGTGGCGCCTTGCGCAAGCCACCGACCGCCCTCCGTCCCTTAGTTTCCTTAAGAATGATAGGATGGATGGTGGATTGTGCCAAGTTTTATCCCAGTCCTGCCCTAGGGATGCGCAGTACGCGGTAAATGCCCCCTCATAGGCCCACCTAGTCCTGGGCGCTAAGCTTGCTGCCACGAGGTCTGGTAAGTTGGGGCACCAAGCTGCCACAGATGCTCCGGAAAAGGCGTTGGACAGTCCGCTGCTTCCGGATGATGAGACCTGAAAACCTGCATCTTGAAATGAGACAATGCATCAGTCGTGTGGTTGAGAATGCCCGGGACATGCCTAGCTCTAAACAACACATTTAATCTCATACATTGCAGCACAATTTCCTTAAGCAAGCGAAGCAACATTTTACATTTTGCGGACTGCTGGTTGATGCACTCTACCACTGCCATATTGTCTGACCAGAAAACCACGGACTGATTACTGAACTGTTGCGGCCAGATTGTCACAGCCACCAAAATGGGGAATAATTCCAAAAATGAAATGTTATTTGTGACACCACTGTCGACCCACCAATTGGGCCAATGCTCTGCCGCCCAAAGGGAACCCAGGATGGCTCCAAACCCCTCGCTCCCTGCCGCATCTGTCATAAGGCCAAGCTCTGGACTGGACCTGGCTGGGCTGGGCCACACTACCGCGCCTTTGAAGTCACGCAGGAATGCATCCAAATCCGCATATCCTGCTTAACCTCGCTGGACAGCCGAGTGTGGTGATGCTTGTCTTTTAGCCCTGACATTGCCTGCGCAATGGAACGGGCCATAGGAATAATTCTCAGTTCAAAGTTCAGCATGCCCACCGCTTTTTGTAACTGGTGTAAAGTAACTTTTTCTTTTCGCAAACAGTCTGCTAACACCAGCGAGAAACCTTTTACCTTGCTCAATGGTAAGCGTGACACACCCTCAATGGAATCAAGCTCAATGCCCAAGAATTCAATTTTTGTTGCTGGCCCGACTGTCTTACCCTGCGCCAGGGGGACCCCAAGTTCCCCCATCAGTGTGCAAAATGTTTCCAATGCCCTGCTACACTCTTGTGCCTGTGGTGCACCTAGCAGCAAGAAATCATCCAAGTAGTGCAATACCCAGTGGTGCCCTGAGACTTGCCTGAAAACCCATTCCAAAAAGGAGCTGAATTTCTCAAAATATGAGCAAGAGACAGAGCACCCCATTGGCATGCACTTGTCCATGTAGAACTTCCCTTCCAACTGAAAACCCAGTAGATGGAAATCTTGTGGATGCACAGGTAATAACCGAAACGCAGACTCAATGTCAGACTTTGCTAATAAAGTGCCTGGGCCAAGTGACCGCATCATAGCAATCGCCTGGTCCAATGATGCGTATCACACAGAGCAGAGGGCTCCATCAATGGCCTCATTCAAGGACTGGCCCCTGAGAGCAGACAGGTTATGGATTAGGCGGAAATCCCCTGGGTCCTTTTTGGGTACCACCCCCAGTGGTGAGCAGACAAAATTACCCACAGGCATTGAGTCAAAAGGGCCTGCCAGTCTCCCCAGACGCAGTTCTTTCAGTACTTTTTCTCTTGCCACAGATATGTTGTCCCTCACTGACTGCTGATTGCGGCAGTAAGACACCCCTGAGTAACCAGGAGCTGGGATACGGAAGCCGTCCCTAAAACCTTCCAACAAAATCTGGGCTGTGCTTGGGCAGGAATACTTATTCAACCAGGGTATCAGGGCCATAATGTCAATAGGTGAGTGTGCTTTCCCAAATAAATAATCCTCATTCTTGTTTCTTGGCTCCCTTGTCTTTTCCTTTTTTAAAGCACTTAGACTCTGGGTAGGAGGAGAGGCCACAGAACGAGCAGGCATGCTTGAATTTACAGGAACCACTAGGCCTGGTGCATGTCTTTCTGTTGAAATCCCAACATGCTCCCTTCTTGCTGCCCCCCCCTGCTTTGGGGTGTACCTGACCGAAAGGACTGCCCTTTTGGCACGTCCTTGCATTGATAATTCATGTGTCTTAACCACAAAATCATATCCACCTGGTCCCATGTGAGCGCTGGATCAGATGCCTTTACCCTTCTAAAAGCTTTGTCATATTCCTTCCAGCACATTCCACCATACTCATCATGGGCACATGTAATTCTGTTCTGGTAGCACACCAATTCTGTACTCAGCCCTGGAAATTTCTCTATCATTACAGCATGGAAGTTTCCAAATGCCTTAATCCAATTAATTAGTGTTTCCTCAACCTTTTTCCTGGTCGGCCAATTGGCCCAGTCCCTTGGGTGAGCCCATTCCCTTAATTTCTTGACCTCCTCCCTCTCATCTTTGTCCACCAACAAGGAAAACATGTTTACATATTCCCCCTTCCAAATTTGCTCTTTTACATCCTGTGCGATGTGCCTAGCCAGATGCTCCCTGTTGGAGCGCACATCCCCCAAACCTAAACTTGGCAGCAGTTGTACTGTACCTGCCGATGTGCCCGCTTGCATCTTGGCGTCTTCAGGTCCCGCAGTTGCGGCCTTCTTTGGGGGTCCAGAGTCAGTTGTGGTGCTCCCCGTTCTTTTGGGAACCTCAACTGGTGGCGGCACCACCTGAGCTGCTTTCTCCACTCACGCTACCAAGTTCCTTGCCTCCTCTAACGCATTCCCCTCAGTTGACAGGACCCCACTACCTGTAGACGGAATCACTGCCCCTGCTTTTGCCAGCCATGGTAGCAATGCTGCTAGGTTCACCACTATGTCCTGCTGACCCGGCGCTAAATTGGGAGTACTAGCTGATGGTACTACCGGCTGAGCTGGGATCTCATTACAATTGGCATCCCCCGGCACGCTGGTTGGTCCTGTGCCTCCCAGGCCTTGCGATGGAGTCGCCCCCCCTGGCGTCACCCCCCCCCCCCGCCGGGACCCCGGGTACTGGGAGTACAGGCCCCGGGATGGCTGGTATTAGTGGTACTGGTACCACAGGCCCCGGGATGGCTGGTATTATTGGTAATGGGACCACTGGCACTGGGATGGCTGGTGCTACCGGCTCCGTGGCTTGTGGCAGGGTTGGTACTAGCAGTTCTGGTAATACTGGTACTGCGGGTATTTCTGGGACAGCCCCCCCTTCACACATTTTTGCTTGGATCTCCGGGGTACCGGAGGAAAAGCTGCCCTGGGTGCCACACCAGAGCGCCTGGGCCTGTCCTCGGTGTCCTCTTGCCCATCTACCCTTCTGCTTAGCTCTGCCATAGTTTGATTTAGATCGCTCATGGAGCGCATCATGCTTGCCATCCACTCTTCCATCCTGGATGGAACCTGCCCCCTCTTAGCTTTTGGCGCCATCACTAACTAGGGGTCACCTGCTCACTGTAGTTGTGCCCCAGGTGCTAGTACTGATCCAAACACTGTTACCTGGTTTGTGCGGTAAACAACACCCTCAGTGCTCACCCCAACTTGACAAACTACTAGCACTTGTTTGCCTATTTGCCCAAAACACCCCACCTAGTGCCCAGCAATGTGCCCATACACACAATAATCCTAGCTGAGCCTCCGATAACCCCTGCAAAACACCCCTGCCCCAACAGCTCAATTTGCAGGCAAAAAACGATTCCCCCAAGACCCCCTTACCTCCCTATAAAACAGGACCCCAAAACCGCAGCTACAGCCAGAGCCACTCCCACACGTTCAAGAATGTGGGGCAGGTGAGGATAACCTCCAACCCGCGTGGCTCCTGGTCTGTGCTTGGCGGGGCTAGTCCTGATAAGGAAGGTGAAGGGTGCTGCTGGTCGCTCCAACCAATGGCTCCGATCTTGAATTATGAGCCTGCACGTGGGGAGAGAAATTGCAAGAAGGGGTTAAATTCCTTGTGCCCCCGCCGCGTAGGGCCGAGGCGTTGGTTGGTAGGGTAATCAGCAAGAAATTCCCCCGTCCGCTTCCTCCTGCCGTGCCCCCTGCGATCGCCGAAAATGCTGCCACCTGTATGGAGAGAGAAAGAAAAAGAAAACTGAGGCTTCCTGAAGGACCTCCAGGGGTGCAGCTGGGCGTTCGTCACTGGCAGAGCGGCGAAGAAGGAAGAGGATCTCTCGCCGCTCTGCTGAGGTCCTTCAGTAGGCACTGTGAGGTGCAGCTAGAATCCATTTATTACAGTACCAAGCACCAGCAGAAGGAGGGTTCCTCTAAAGTTATGTGACTTTGCTAGAATACAGTCTAGTGTTCATTATTTCAGGAAAGTACTAATCTGTTTAAGTAACGTTTGCCAATAACATAATGAATGATGTCAATCAAATATTTGACCCTTTCTAGCCATTTGCAAGCAGTTAAAATCAGGGCCGGCTTTAGGAAGTGCGACCAGTGTATCCACACCTGGCACTAAAATGGGGTGGCACAGTGTTTAGCAATAACTTATAGGTTTAAAAGCACCTGCTGCAGAGTTCCTTGTGTGTCGAGCAATTTTCAGGCAACAATAAAAATGTCAAGATGAATCTGGTTATTAATGTGCCTGCTGGAGAGAGATTGGAGTTTTTTTTAGTGGCAGTTTTGACTCATCATAGAGTTGCGCAAAGGTTAATATGTCTGCTGCAAAGAACGTTTACCATGCAAATCACAGAACTGTACTTTATGTGAATTGCTCAGTTGGTTACTGCTTTTGTCACAGAGATCCTTTTGTTACTTACATTTCTTAGGTTACAATCCTAATATAGCACAGTGACCTATGACCTGTGATCTAAGAGCTGCATGAAAACTGCATGGTATAGGCTTGAATTATATATTTCCCACAGTCTTTTATTAATCTAATGCTGCTTAAACTGGTTTGTTTGGCTATAAATTCAACCACTGTGGTACCTTTTAAATCCTGAGTTTGTTATTCTCCAGACCAAAAACTCTAAAAATATACTGTCTACTCATATGGCTGACGCAATTTCTTCACCTAGTAATCCTCAATGTCTTATGTAACATTTCCTATAGAATGATTTGCACACATATGAGTCCTCCCGAACTGGTTTAAACAGGTCCCGGCGAGATCCGGGACCCGTTTACCTTACATTTGCCCCGGAAGCGCTTGAACCGCTTCCGGGGCAAATCTAGCTCAGCCAATGCGCGAGGGCGGGACCCCGCGCATCACTAGCGCGGGCCCCGCCTCCCCCTACCTTGCCTGGGAAAGTACACCGGGGACCGGCACAACCGCCATATTGGCGGCGTAACCGAGTTCCCGGTGTCGCCTGTGGAAACTGTCCTCTGGCTCCCTGCCATACTTGTCGGCTCTCCCGAGTTGGGAGAGCATTGATAATTCCCTTAAGTGCCAAGGTCTACACTGGGTCTTTTTTTGTGCTACTGATACCAAAAATATTTTTGTTTTGGCCAATTCTTTTTAGATTTATGAAGGTCCAATAGCTTCCTCAATAACAAATGTTTACAAAAACCATGACAAAACAAACCAAGCATTGAAAAAAGCCAAACGGCGGGGGACCACCGCCGACCTATTAGCTTTGCCGATGCTTATTTTAACTATTCATAGGACAAAGCTGGTTGTCGTTTTTCAAATGAATATATAAAATTCTCTTTTGGGACGTATATCAGATATTACAACTAAGTACGAGTCCATCTTCAGTATCAGAAACCAGCTTCTCTCAATTCCCTTACTCACTGTATCTTTGCCTTTCACCGTGTACTTCGCTCCGGTGATTTTCACTATGTTTGACTTTGTTTATGGTATACAGATATTATGTAAGTACACATTAAATTGCTAGCAATAAAGGTTATCTGATATGGGCTTAGTGCATAAAGTGTTTCGCCCTTTCCTAATGTAAATAAAAGAGCAGCCATAAACCCTTCTTAGTTTGTGCGAGGCTGTATGTTTCATATCCTGCTGTGTCCAATTCATATTTTCATAGTTTCTGAATGAAACATCCCTTCCAAAGCATATGACAAAAATCGAGGCAGGCCATTTGAACTGTGCCGAATAGTTCGCTGCTCGCCTAATCTCTAAGCAATTAACCGCATTAGTTAATTATTCCCGATACTTTTCACAGAGCCAAGTTGGCCTGAAAGATCGTAACGCGCTAATCATTCCCGGGTGACGGGGAGTCGCGCTAATCGTTTGTGGAAATTCTTAATGACCCTTGAATGAAACTGGGTGTAGCCGCATCAAGGCCTCAATGAGGGAATGCAGCCGGAAACTGCGGCGCTAATTAAGGCCCCGATAAGCACACTTTCTCGGCCCCTTTTTTGAATCGGATTGTGTTATACAGCTTTAGTGTAACCTTTGAAAATCCCAAACATAAAACCTAAACCATGACATTTTCGTATGCATGAGATGGGAGAAACGCGAACCACCTTTGGAAGCACCGCGTCAGGTGGACGGGGAGCCGCGCAGGAGTCGAACACTGACATGCGGCAGGCTCAGCATGAGAAAGTCCCTCATCAATACGTACTGTTCACGCCTCGGCGCTCAGCCTTCACTGCCTCTGGCTGTGCTCGTTTTTATGGTTAACTGAACCCCACAAGAATGGCGAAGGAATATCCATTGAATTAGATGTTCCTGGGAATAGGCAACGCTCCAAACAAACGAAAAATTGATTGCAGCCCTCGCCGTTTACTTTCTTGTAAAGTGTGTAGAGGGGAATTCGTGTTTTCCCAACTGGTGGAGGCTGAGCGGTTTATTACACTCGCTCATTCTGGATGCTTTGTAGACTGCGGCGTCCACCACAATTGGCAATCCTCACAACACACAGAGGTAGGATTAAAGTTTAGCTTATAGGTTTGTCTGAATGCTTTGAGCTTTTGAATAAAACGGATCACCATTTAAAAAAAATATATATTATTTTATACATTTTTTGTACTTAAGGCCTTACTTCCTGTGAAATTCTGGCATTTTGTATTCAACGACAAATATAGCTATTTGTCTGTCTATTCCTAATGGCTTCATTTTAATTGGCGCTTTTCTTCTCAGCATGATCTACAGATTGTTATATGTGTTCAAATAACATTCAAACTTAAAAGAAAATCTTTTAGCTGCGGCCCATGCAGGTAAGAGCGGTGAGGCGGGATTTCGACAGAAGACGAGGGAAAATTATTTATTTATTTATTTTCCCTTGTGGTCGTCTGTCGAATCCCCCCCCCCCCCCCAACCCGGCCCACCGCTCTTACCTGCACTGGCCGCGGCTGAAATCTATTCCTTTGTAAACAGAGCAATAACCATAATACTACTACCATTACTATCACTACTAATACTAAAAATAATAATTATCAATAATATTCATCACCATTCATATTGATACCAATACTATGGCCCCAACTTATATTGCTGACACTGCTGCTTCACCTCCTCTTCCTCTGGAGTGCTATCAAAGTCTGGATTCGTCGCCCAAGAGGAACACTAGCCCACACCAAGGATATTCGCTGTGACCACTGAGTTGCGAGATTGGTAGCCCAGCCACAGCTGACATTGTATTGCCGCAAAGAGGACATCATGGGACCCCTAGTTTCGTGGCTAAAGTTGCCCCACCTCACACGTGGACCGAGGAATCACCCGCAACTCACCCCCGTCGACCGCACAACTTGAATAGCATTACTGAGCATCTTTTCTGCCTGCATCCCCAGCATCTGGACCGCTCCATTGTCGTCTATGGCGGTCGTTTCCTAAAGGCTGGAACTGAACTGGAAAAGGCTCTGGTGGCCAGGTAGCTGTCCAAAGTAACGTTACATAGAAAGAAAAATGATGATGCCAATAATAATATTTCCATTACTATTGTTTATTATTACCATTATTATTGTTACTTTTATTTTACTATTAAAATTATTATCATAATTAGCAACAGCACTAGTTTAACAGTAGTATCAGCCATTGATCCAAATTTTAACCAGGGCCGGGTTGAGTGCTGATGGCTCCTTGTGCGACAATCCTTTTTGGCACCCCCCATGACCTCCTTCACTGATTTCCTCACTAGTACCCTCCAACAGTGCCCATCATCTGCCCCTCTCTCACATGCATTTAATTTGTTTTACAGCGCTACTCATACCAGCGTAGGGTGTGAGAGCACTTTACATCACCCATATATTATACAGAGACAAGGAATCATATGTGTGCAAATCATTCTATAGGAAATGTTACATAAGACATTGAGGATTACTAGGTGAAGAAATTGCGTCAGCCATATGAGTAGACAGTATATTTTTAGAGTTTTTGGTCTGGAAAATAACAAACTCAGGATTTAAAAGGTACCACAGTGGTTGAATTTATAGCCAAACAAACCAGTTTAAGCAGCATTAGATTAATAAAAGACTGGGGGAAATATATCATTCAAGCCTATACCATGCAGTTTTCATGCAGCTCTTAGTTCACAGTTCATAGGTCACTGTGCTATATTAGGATTGTAACCTAAGAAATGTAAGTAACAAAAGGATCTCTGTGACAAGAGCACTAACCAACTGAGCAATTCACATAAAGTACAGTTCTGTGATTTGCATGGTAAACGTTCTTTGCTGCAGACATATTAATCTTTTGCGCAACTCTATGATGAGTCAAAACTGCCACTAAAAAAAACTCCAATCTCTCTCCAGCAGGCACATTAATAACCAGATTCATCTTGACATTTTTATTGTTGCCTGAAAATTGCTCGACACACAAGGAACTCTGCAGCAGGTGCTTTTAAACCTATAAGTTATTGCTAAACACTGTGCCACCCCATCTTAGTGCCAGGTGTGGATACACTGGTCGCACTTCCTAAAGCCGGCCCTGATTTTAACTGCTTGCAAATGGCTAGAAAGGGTCAAATATTTGATTGACATCATTCATTATGTTATTGGCAAACGTTACTTAAATAGATTAGTACTTTCCTGAAATAATGAACACTAGACTGTATTCTAGCAAAGTCACATAACTTTAGAGGAACCCTCCTTCTGCTGGTGCTTGGTACTGTAACCTCACAGTGCCTACTGAAGGACCTCAGTCCTCAGGTCCTTCAGTAGGAACTGTGAGGTGCAGCTAGAATCCATTTATTACAGTACCAAGCACCTGACCGAGCGGCAGTGACCTTTCTAGAAGTGCATTTTAGGGGGCATACATTGGTCACTTATACAACTTGTAGGCCCATCTAACATATAAATACACACACACACACACACACACATGTATATTTGCTTAAACTGTTTAAATATAACTTCGTATGTATTTGTGTAAAGGTCTATGCACCTAAACATATGTTTATTTAGATCTAGACATATACCCACATACATACAAAGCTTGATTCAAACATTTTATATAAACAACTCTACTTTCTAAAGAGAGGTAGTTCAAAAAGTTAGTGTGACTGACAAGGTGTGGTGTCTATTGTTCCTGCCTCTCCTCCTGACACATTCGGAATCTATGGTGGTGGAGCACCGGAGGGGACGCAGGACAAATAACGCCAGAGCACTGGCCCCATCTGTCCCCTCTATAGACGTCACTGCTGTTTGGGTGGGGTTTGGTCTCTAAAGCATCTTACTCTTCCATGTACTTTGAATGCCACTACAGAAAGCCTGGTGTCTCTTTTCTAGAGCAGTAACTACATAGGTTTATCAATCGCTATGTAGGCAAGAACTGTGCTTCTCGTTTTGGCATAACATAGCATTCTGTCTTACTATGAAGGATACTGTGTTTGCCCCCTTTTTCTGAGAGTGTGATTTATTTCTACGTTGCGTAGTAAACTAGGTAAACCATTTAAGTTTGTTGTGAAATAAATTTGATATAACAATCCTTCTATTTGTTTTTACTTAATTGTTTGTCTATTTTCTGTCTGTCTATGTAGTGTTTTCTGTCTCTTTCCTCCCGACTCTGCCCCTGGATCCATCCTTCTGTTTGTCCACCCATCATGAAATCCTTATTTTTCCATTTTTCTGCACATCCATCCATCCATCCATCCATCCATCCATCCATCCATCCGTCCGTACGTCCATCTATCCATCCATCCACCCATCCTAAAATCTATCTATCTATCTATCTATCTATCTATCTATCTATCTATCTATCTATCTATCTATCCATCTGTTGATGTGTCTCTCCATCTATCAATCTCTACGTAGTTCCGGTTACAGATTTCGACTCACACATTTTTTAATTTCTCATTAACTACACGAAAAGAAAAAAATGAAAAACAATAGGCATAATTTAAGTCTCATTATGACTACGTTCTATCCTTCATTTTGTTGACAATAAAGTTCGAAATGTGTGTCAATATATCCTTGTTTACTTCCCTCTAAATTTCCGTGTCTCTTTTTCCAAAGCATTTCAAAGTAGACTAACTGTTTTTAGAAAATCCCTCTTGATCTAAATTGAAAGGAAGCTTTTTATTAGTTGCGTCCAAAAATCTCTTTAACCAGTCGTTGATCTTTCTTCCATCCTATTGTATGGATGAACTTCTATTCAATCACTTACAATGTTTAAATGTCAAAGCCTGAAATGCAATTATCTTCTTTCATTTCCAAAGTGAGACCCAATAACTCTAAGACTGCAATATATTCACTAATTTCTCCAATAATCTTGCAGGCATACTCTATAGCGGTTTACATTTGCTAATGTCTGATATCATGGATTATATTCGGAGTTTGTGGTACATTAAGGCAATACTAGGCAGGCATTTAGGACACTATCACTAAAGGGACACCATACTTGAAATCTAAGAATCAAATATGATTCAGCACCAGCAAATGAAAGGAGAGACATGTCTCTTGCCTTGATCCATCGTTTATTCCACAATTAACAACTACAAGTCCCTAACTTAAAGCTTCCACCTCTCAGGAGGATTTTCAGTTTCAGTTGTAATTTTTTTTTTTATAGATGACTCAAGCAAAAGGGGAATTAGTAAAATCATCCTTTAAAGACCTAAAGAAAGGACATATCAAAACCTGCACTGCAAATGTTCATTAACTTGATTCACACAGGCTTGTCCATATACATTGTACAATTGGTTTACACAATCTTTGCATAGCAACCAATAGTAATTGTTCAATGCTAGCTTTATTATGTAAAAGGAGAAAAGATGGGTTACAACTGTGGTTGAGAAAAATAAACTGATATTTCTCCACAAATTCACTGTTTAGCAATTCTCCTTTAGATATTAAATATGTATACGGTCTGTCCCATGTTAGTTCTGGGACTGATTCTCATGCTTTATGTCAACCCATTAACTTTCAGGCGAATACAGATCTTTTCCTACCTGCCCATATAATTTGTCAGCTGTTTTATTCAGGTGACACATAAAAGTGTTAGTTTCATTAGGTTTTAATTCAAGGTTTTTGAGACAAGGTATGCAACTTCCTGGTAAGTGGCCCAAAAAGAAAGAGGCAATAGTTTGTTTTAGACATCTGACCAGTAGTCGAAATGGATCAATCAGAAAATGGTCACTCAATCAACAAGTAAGAAAGTAAAATCTAACCAGTGGAATAGAGTTTACACGAACCTGCTTAATATCAGGAAGTATTTTCTGAGTTTAAACGGTGGTTAAAGGTGTTCCACAGTGATCATTAACTATTTTCCACTGAATTTATTTGGAAGAATTGTGAGTATATTGTGTTTGCCCATCTTAGAATTCTAAACAGATGATAACAACTAAGTAAGATAATCTCATGAGTGGTCAAGTAATGCTACATGGAAAAGACAAAGGTCTCTGAGGTGTGGCTGCCCCTTATTGTGAATTCATTATTGAGTGATCTTACTGCCAATGGGATGTAGTGAGAGTGTTTCAATACAAATAGCAAATGGTGACATAGTTCAGGAATCTTTGACGCTTTGACAGTGATTTTTATATGGGTTCAGTGTTAACGCTAATGTGGTAAGCCAGATGGTACATTATCACAGCAATAACTAAAACACTATTTTCAGTGAGGTGGAGGAGTTGTGAAGCTTTTGAAAATGTCTAATTGAAAGGAAAACAGAACCTCACTACAAAATATTACACTCAGGTAATCCACTTGCTCTTGCTCTGTGAAAGTACAGTGGTGCCAATGCTTTTGCCAAGCCACATGAAGAAGAAAGGGATTGATTAGGCCAATGATCTAGATTTTAGCCTTTTCTCATTCAAGCAAAATCAGTTTTTCCTCACCCAGTGTTTTGCCTGAAATTGGACAATAAGTAGATTTTAGACGAGCCACACACATAATCATTTACCTTTAGGAAGCTTATATGATTATTATGAGCACACATGGTATCTAATGTGTGTGAGCAGAGGTGTTAGACCTGGCTTTTTCAGTGGGTTTATCTCCAGACTTTTTGCTTCTTGGCCTCCTATTTCTTTTGACCCTGTTTTTGTTGGTTTTAGGACTCTGGAAACTTTACCACTGCTATTCAGTTCTAAAGTGCATATGCTCTCCATGTAAATTGTCTTTATGGATTGGTGTTTCCATGATTGGCTTATTTGGTTTACTACTAAGTCCCTAGTACAGTGCACCGTGTGTGCCCAGGGCCTGTAATTCAAATGCTGCTAGTGGGCCTGCTACACAAGCAGCCTTTCAGAGGGTTCTCAGACCTGCCACTGCAGTGTCTGCGTGCAGTTGTAACTGCCATGTCGACCAAGCAAGTGCACCCACTTGCCAGGCCCTACCATGTCCCATAGGATAGAATGGGAGAGATTTTTTTTAACAGCTTACAAGTATAACTTCCCAATGGTACAGGATAGAGAAATAGAGTTAAGGCTCTCTGAACTCAGAATTTAATCACACATCTTTTAGTAAAGATGTTTTTTAAATTATGTGTTTTTAAATGCCACTTTTAGAAAGTAATGCAAAAAAAGGGGTTACGCCCTATATTGGAGGCCAGGTGGGGCGTACTTCAAGTGTTTATAACAAAAAGAAGAACCTAGCCGCCGTTTTTGTAACGCTGCTTTATTACTTTAGCAGACTAAGGACCAATATCTGTAATCCTTGGACCTTGGCTTAATCATTTCACCATGATTTACCAATTTTAAGGAAACTTTTAGACAACTTCATCATGTCTGAGACTTAAAATACAATATTCATTCTAAAGCATTGAGAAATACAAAACATTCATTGAAATATTCATTCTAAAGCATTGAGAAATACAAAACATTCATTGAAAATTATAAAAAATCATTGGAAATTATAAACATAAGACAATACAACAATTATATCAATGTCTAAACAATCAAACCATGTGTAGAGTTACACCAGTATGTGATTTATACATATAATGAACTGTCGAGCACTCTCATCAAACCCTATCACTGTAATTCTTTTGAGAGATGCTCTCCATGGAGACAAGACATTTGGGGCCTGTGGGGATTAAATCAATGTTCAGGTTCCCTCAACAGGATCTGTGCCAATTTAATTAGTTTCCCTCATGGACTAAAGAAGGTGCTGACGCGTTTCAAATCCCTGCTATGATCGAGGGATTTTCTTCAGGGCAGTAACACGGTGTAATCTGTAATTAACAAAAAGAAGAATAACTAGCAAGTTTAGTTCTAACCAAAAGTTACAAACAATGGACACACTTGCGAAATGTAAAATATTGTATGTTCAATTTCACAGATCGCCTCTAGACCTGGCAAGGAACGATTAAAAGACAATTTACCATACGGTTAGGAGAATCGATCCCGATAAGAATTCAGGTACAATATAACCCAACAAGACCTCCATAACCTAGTGAGAGAGAAGGGGCATAAGAAACTGAACATTCTTTTTATTCTTCTTTTTATTAATTACAGATTACACCGTGTTACTGCCCTGAAGAAAATCCCTCGATCATAGCAGGGATTAGAAACGCGTCAGCACCTTCTTTAGTCCATGAGGGAAACTAATTAAATTGGCACAGATCCTGTTGAGGGAACCTGAACATTGATTTAATCCCCACAGGCCCCAAATTTCTGGTCGCCATGGAGAGCATCTCTCAAAAAGAATTACAGTGATAGGGTTTGATGAGAGTGCTCGACAGTTCATTATATGTATAAATCACATACTGGTGTAACTCTACACATGGTTTGATTGTTTAGACATTGATATAATTCTTGTATTGTCTTATGTTTACAATTTCCAATGATTTTTTTTATAATTTTCAATGAATGTTTTGTATTTCTCAAAGCTTTAGAATGAATATTTCAATGAATGTTTTATATTTCTCAATGCTTTAGAATGAATATTGTATTTTAAGTCTCAGACATGATGAAGTTGTCTAAAGGTTTCCTTAAAATTGGTAAATCATGGCGAAATGATTAAGCCAAGGTCCAAGGATTACCAATATTGGTCCTTAGCCTGCTAAAGTAATAAAGCAGCGTTACAAAAACGGCGGCTAGGTTCTTCTTTTTGTTATAAACACTTTTAGAAAGTAGGCATTTTCTTGCTTAACCATTCTGTGTGCCTCTGTTGGGTTGTAGAGTGACTGTCTAGCTTTGGAGTGACAGGGGTTGGGGATGTGCATAGGTGGTGTAGACATCCCCTGGGGGGCATGAGGTGTGTCCTGCCTCTCCTGGATGAGTCCGGGCTAGGCTGAATAGACCTGGGCTGCCTTTAGAGTAGTGGGAGGAGATTTCCTTGCACCTGAATAGGTCCTGTCTGCTTTACACAATGCTGTCTCCACCTCCTGCCAGGAAGCTGGGCCAGAGAGGACAGAACTGGCTTGGACTGAGCTACGAGACTCTGTCATAAGAGAGCAAAGGAAAATGTAGTATAAAGATTGTGGCCCAAACCCCAGAACTTTAGATTACTTCTGGACTCAACAGGAACCTCTGCCAAGGAAAAGAGCTGGCAAAACTGAAGGAGAAGTACTGCCCCTTTGCTGTGTGCTGTGTGGGCTTGGCCTGCAGTGGCTGTTTCTGCCAAGGAGAGGAGACTGTTTGTGTATCCTGCTTTAAGAAGATCTCGAAGGGCTTGGTGTAGAGCTTGCCACCTGTTCTGAAGTCTCAGGGACACAAAGACTGCATCCCCTCTGTCTTCTTGCACCTGGATCTGCTGTTTCAGCTGCCACAGCGGGAAAAAAGCAACGCTGGCGAGTGATGCCGCAACTTGCACCGAAGCCGTGGGCACCGCTCATGAAGTGCACGACGTACCGCCCCGACTTGCACCGCAGCCTCGACAACTGCTGCCGCCACACCGGATCAACTCTGAAGCCATCACCGAGTCTGCTACCTGCACCGGAGCTGAGGGCACCGCTCGTGACGCTCACGACACACCGCCCCGACTCACACCTCAGCCCCGACCTCACCAACGCTGGTGCTTCATCATCACGGAGCCGATACCTGACGTGGATGACCTCCCGAATCCATCTACCCCAAATTGTCGTAAGGAACCGACACCTCGACACCACTGCAACGTCACCTCCCCGGCAACAGTAAGGAACCGACTCCACACCTCCCCTTCATCGCAGTAAGGAACCAACCCCTCACCTCCCCTGTGGTCGTAAGGAACCGACTCCGCCCGGCGCCAATGAAGCATCACTTCCCTGACGCCGTGCACTGTCTTTGTTTTCCTTATTTACCAAGGTACCGTTCTTTGGGGTCCACATGGCTCCCGGCCCGATGCCGCGTACCTCGCGGTCTGTGCCATACTGTGGGATTTTCACCTGTCACAACATCGCAATAGCCCCAGGTGGAGCTATTTGTTGCTACAAGTTTTATTTTTGTGAATACCCTATTTTGGTGATATCTTGATATATGCATGGTGGATTTTTTGTCATTTGGTCTTGTTTGGTTTAGATAAAGATTACTTATTTTTCTAAACTGAAGTGGTGTCGATTTGTAGTGTTTTCACTGTGTTACTGTGTGTGTTCACAATTGTTTTACACACTGCCTCTGAGATCAGCCTGCCTGCTCGTGCCAAGCTATCAAAGGGGCGAGCAGGGGTTGTCTAAGGGTGTAACTCCCTTACCCTGACAAGAAGCAAGAGTCCCTACTTGGACAAAGGTGCAAACCATTGCCAACTAGAGACCCTGATTTATAAGAATTAATTATTATGTTTTGTGGGAAATGCATTTAATATGTAGACAACTCTAAAAGTCAATTGGATGTTACCCCTTCTCAAGAATTTGTGATCAACTAAATACATTTTTTTTCTGAGGAAACTACCTTGCTAAGGGAAAAGCTTTATTTGGGATCTTTTCAGAAGGTTTTTATAGTAACTAACTCATGTTAATTTATACATCTTCTCCCTGCTGCCTGAAGAGAAGCTGACAAAGTCCATACTTTCTGCCAAATCTTGCTCGCCTCTTGATCCCTGTACAATTTAAATATATAAACAACTATGGACCTGATTTAAAGTATTGTAGGCAGGCTGCTTTCCATCAAAGTGGTGGAGGTCATTACCTCATTCACCCTTGCTAAACTTCCACTTGCCTTACTTTGAGTTCACTATCAGCCCTGCATTGTTATCTGCGCGTTCATAGGAGCTTCTGTGAAGATACAGAATGTTTTCTGAGTGGTTGCCATGTTTCATGTGGCTACTAACAAAACATTTTTTGTTTTTAAAAAACAAGCTCCCAAAGTGGAAGTTTGTTTATTTTTAAAACGAAATACTATTGACATTAACACCATGATATTTCTCTCCCAGAGTGTGGAGTTCATTATCATTTTTATTCTGTTTGGGACCGACTGTTTTTTTGTTGTTGGTCCCAAATAGACAATAAATTATAAGACTGTCTGCTCTAAATAGGAGAGAAGGTCTCATGTTGTGACACCGATGGCCCTAAATCTATCAGGCCATCAGTGTAATATTTCCAGCTGCAGAGCCAGATGGGGCACCACCATCGGAAACATTACAGTCCACCCATCTCACAATATGGTGGACAGACCATCACTTTGATGGACATTGTACTCTATCACGTTTATGATGGAGTACCCAGTCCACCAAACTCGTAATCAGGCCCAACGTCATGTGATTATATGTCCTGTATCATATCTCTTAAATTCCTCTTTGGATATTGGTATTGCTCTGTCAGCATTTAAAACTTTCACATTCATTTCTGTACTGAAAAACCAGGGGGCAGAGAGTTGGATTCTTAATAAGCACAAAAGGTCTCAGTCAGCTGTGGGGTGCCTCAGGAATCCTCCTCACTTTCTCCTCCTCTATTTAACATATATGTTAGCTCTCTGGCAAGCACCCTCTCGAATATTGGCCTCATATCATACATGTACACTGAAAATATGCAACTGCTGCTGAACCTAAAGAGTGATCCCTCAGCGCATTTAGTATTTCAGCAAACTATGAGGCTTATTTGGCAGTGAATGGGGAGTAACAAGCTCAACTTTAATTCCAATAAACTGAGATCTTGATTGTTAACAGCTATAGTTATCTCTGGTTTGATGCCTAGTGGCCTGCTGGGATTGGCCTTTTACCAGCCATGTCCAAGTTGGTGAAGTGTATTGGCTTTAAGATTGATAGCCAAGTGTCAATAGCAGCCAAAGTTTCCTCTGTAGGGTCACCTTGCACATAACATTTCAAACTTCTGAATAAGATTATTCCTTAATCTTCAGATGGTAAGTTAATGGTAGTTGTCACTCTAGTAGACTCCCACTTATTGTAAATAGGTATGTTATTATTTGGGATGGATGTCAGTCCTTAACAATAGTAAGTCTGCAACCTTCTATTTATTGGGAACTATGTACCACATTGTAGCACTTTACTCTCACAGGGTAGCGAGGCACAGCAGTCCAAGGTCTACTCAGGGCAGGCTGTGTGGACTAGTACCCCAGTCCACAGGCACACAAGCAATACCAATAAATCAGCGCTCAGTCAGTGCTTTTGCTTATAAAAAGCAGAGGACTTTACTACACACACACACACACACACACGCAAACACACACACACACAAAAGTCAGGCCTACTTGTTCTGTCAGGGTGTCACCACAATAATAATAGTAGAACTATGTTATGATAAACTGATACAGCACCATTAAGACCTCTTAGGATGGTGCAATCTAACAATGACATTCATTAATACAAGTAATGATTAAGATAACTTGGTCATTTTGACTGAAGCTTTTCAATATTCAATAACCTGTGTGCATTAATCTTTTTTAACTTTTACACATGCTGGAAAGCAGCCTTAGAACCCATCAACAAAAGTCCCTACATCCTAGATCCATTAAGCTAAAAAGCTCAATCTATAGGAATACTTGAACCGTCATTTATTACAGTACCTGGGAGATTTTAGGATGACATAAGTTTGAACAAAGGCTATGAGGGTATTGTGGGGCAGGTCACTGCTGCTCCTGGAGATGGCCTCCAACAGTGTCCACCTTGCACCATAGTGCCCCTGTCCATCAGTGCACCACGCACCAAATATACAAATTAATGCCTCTTGGCAGAATGTCGCATGACTATGTCCAGAGGAAATCCTTATACAAGCCACTGCATGCTACAGATGAATGTGTTGTTTTCTTTTTTTTCAGTTCCCTCTTGGGCATGTCTTTGTTTCTTTTTCCTCATTTTTTCCAGCTGATGCCTGGCCCCAGTCGGACACCCAGGAGAGCCCCAATGGTCTGGACAGGCTTCCCACACCCAGCTTCACTCTCTTCATCTCCCCCACACCAGGGGGAAATAAAGGCTGCACTGGCTCTGCCATTCCAATGCAGGAGATTGCAGAGCTGTGCATTCAGCAAGTGAGAGCCCACGCCTCGAAGGCTGCTCCTCTTCAGTCCTGGGGCTCCATGGGTATGCGGAATAATGATGCCGGAGCTTAGGCCCTCCACAGAAGCCTTTTCAGTTTAAAGAGTGGGGTGCTCCAGGTTAGTCTTTTGGTCCTTTGCTCGGCATTGGTCCCCAAGGGACAATTGAATAAAACATAAAGAGGGTCATCATGCACACCACTCAGACAATTTTGTCCCTGGGACCTTCCAAAAGCTTAAAGGAGGGAGGCCACTTGTGTCCCTTCTCGGCTGGTTCCCCGGGGAACCCACCTTCTCCCCTTATTTTCTCTGGCCCGCTTGGCGAATTTTGATGATATTGAGCCTCTTTTGCTCCTGGTGGTATCCCCTAGACACCAGGAGTTTTACTTTTCAGCCATCTAGTATCTAAAATTCTCTTTACTTGGGGAATCACCAAGTAGCTATTTTGCATCTTTACACTCTGTCCATTGAGGGAGAGACCATCCACTGCCCTCCTGGTATTTAGTACCTCATCAAGAACCTATTCTTTGTCCAGTGCCTAGAGTTCTCCTAAACCGTGGTCACCTCCCACAACACCATGCAGATTACCCTCCTTGCCTGCCGTCTTCAAATCCCACAGCCTGCTTTGCCACTTGTATGGCATCCGTATGATGACAGAAGTCAGGGGGCTATCTTCTAATGAAGGTTACCCCTCTGCAGGCCCAGTCCTCAGAAGTCTCAGGAGAGCCCTTCTCATCCAGGGGTCCCCAGCAGGTTCATCCTTCTGCTGTTGCCTCAGCGGGTGCAAGGAGGGAGCAGTGCCTCTAGTCCAGAGTGTCCCAACAATTCAGACAGGATATTTGCCATTGAGGGTTTGCTACCCCGAGTATTGGTACGCCGCGGCTCCTGTAGGTCCTGGTGTCTCCAAACTTGGTGAGGAGACAGGTATGACCCTCCAGAGCAGTTGTACCTTTTCTTGCTTTGGTGCTGTGCCGAGGTCATTGGGGAGCAGCAAGTCGACAAACCCAACATCACGGGATCGGTGCCTGCGGTATGTGGGGAAGTGATACCTTCACTCCAAGGGAGCTTCTTGGCAATTTCTTAAAGGCTGGAGGTGCTACAGGGTTCTTGGAGGCCTCACAGTCACAGGACGAGAAAACACACCACGATTGTTGCAGGGTTTGGCGCCAATTACTTCTGCTGGAGGGTGCGAGTCTTCGGGCAGCAGCTCTTCTTTGTCCTTTTCCTTTTCTTGTCCATCAAATTTGATGTTCAGGTCTTAGGGTGCCACCTAATTATTGAATTTAGGAGCATTGCAATGGGAGACGGGTAGTAGCCAAAAGACTGCCTACCTTTAGGGTGTCTACACACTCTAGTGACCGCTTCCTGTGGGAAGTGGCACTACCCTAACCATGATAGGTTGTTTCTCCACCATCCCAGGATGGTGGAATTTCAGGAGAGGGGTTCACTTAGCCTGCCCCACCCTAGGGGTAGTGTAGGCTAAGGGAGGACCCTCTTCCTAATGCAATTAATTTTCCCGCCTTTCCTCTAGCCAAACGTGGAGCAGGAAGGGGGCTTGGCCTCCCCCACTATCTGGAGGTTCCTGGGTTGGATTTCAAAGGTGGCATCACCTTTGAAGCTTCCCGCCCAGGAAGGCCATTCTGTCCTGGAGGAGGTGTGAAGCACCTCCGTCCAGACCACGCTTTGTCTCTGTCCTCTGAGAGCACTGGCTCTCATTCCATGATGTCAGAAACATGCCTTGTGGCGGCAGACTGGCAAAAATAAGTCAAAGACCACACCAGTGCTTGGTAGGTTTTCAAGGGACCCTCTAAAAGGGTCTCCTGTGTGAATTTATTAATAACTCCATGTTAGAACTGGGGGTCTCTAGTTGGCTGAGGTATGTACCTTAGTCCAAATAGGGACCCTTGCTTCTAGTCAGGGTAAGGAGGCACCCACCTTTAGACAACCCCTGCTCACCCCCTGGTAGCTTGGCACGAGCAGCCAGGCTTATCTCCAAGGCAAATGTGTAAAGTATTTGCAACCACGCTCTCAGTGACACAGTGATAACACCACAATTGGACTCCACACGAGTTTCATAAAAACAATTATATGTTTATAAAAAAGATATACGATGAGACCACACGATAAAAATCCAACATATGCGTATTTGTAATATTTCACCTTGCTGGTTATTAGGCCAGCACGCACTGGTAGGTTCTTGCAGTATTAATGAGCAATTTCGATGATCCAATGCAGTCCTAATGCAATGCTATGCAGTTCGTAATGCAAGAATCAAGCACTTCGTAATGTGAAAATAATGCAATTCGTAATGCAACAATCAGGCAGTTCGTAATGCAAAAATAATGCAATTCGTAATGCAACAATCAGGCAGTTCGTAATGCAAAAATAATGCAATGCGTAATGCAACAATCAGGCAGTTCGTAATGCAAAAATAATGCAATTCGTAATGCAACGATCAGGCAGTTCGTATTGCAAAAATAATGTACTTCGGCACCGATCGCGGTGCTCTGGACGGTCTCTATGCCACTCTTACTGACTCGCGGTCAGCTACTGCCAAAATATGCCCCCAACACTGTTATGATAAAAAACAAAGTGCAGCTCCACACTCCGGCCCCGGTACTGCCACTCCTCTGCAAGTACTGGCCGCGATACGGGCTTGAGTGGGGGCTTGCGCTGCAAAGATGGATAAGGCCGAGAGCGTTTCTCTCGTAGCCCGCACCCCGCCCCAGGCGGCGACACACGCACGCTCGCTGAGCATTACCTGGGGGGTGCGATCTCACTCTCGTCTCCTCTCCTCTCGGCTTGGGCCTCCGGTGCGACTACGTTGATCTTGGGCAGTGGAACTCTGACCCCCCTGACGGTGATGGTTCGAGGTCTCTCCTTGGCAAAGGCAGGCTCGGGCCGGCGGCGGTGAATTCCCAAAGCTCCTCTGGGGATGCCGGTCCGGGCCGATGGCAATGACGATCACAGCAGTTCTGGCCACGCTGTCGATCGAAGCAGAGAACAAGACTGCTCCGGGACACACAGTCACGGGGCAATTTCTCACGAAGGTCTCAGGCTGCAACAGGGCACACGCACACAGCGTCGCTGAGACTCACTTGAGCTCCGGGTGCACACGATCACAGGGCAATCCTCCCGAAGGTCTCAGGCTGCACGAAGCACACGCACACAGCGTCGCTGAGACTCACTTGGACTCTGGGTGCACACGATCACAGGGCAATCCTCACGAAGGTCTCAAGCTGCACGAAGCACACGCACACAGCATCGCTGAGACTCACTTGGATTCCGGCTGCACATGATCACGGGGCAGTTCTTACGAAGGTCTCAGCCTGCAAAAAGCACACGCACACAGCGTCGCTGAGACACACTTGGAAACTTTTATGTTCCTGAGTTTCCACAACAGGGAGCCAGCTCTCCTTGGGCCCTTGGAGACACGCTACTTCAGGACACACCACACAGCAAAGTCCTCACAAGCAGGGGGACACAGCACACAGCAAAGTCCCTTGTCCTCTCCTTAGTCAAACCAGCAAACTGCAGGCCAGCCCCAGAACACACAGCAAGGGTCAGTCCTTCTCTTCAGTCTCTTCAGCTGTTCTTCTTTGGCAGAGGTTCCTCTTGAGCACCAAGTAGGTTCAATCCTTTTCAATAGGGATTTCAGTCTAAAGTCCAGGGGTTTCAGCTCTCATAGTTATACCCCTAAATGTCTTTGAAGTCTTTGTGTTCAGGGGGCACTGACCCCTGTCCAAACCAGTTCTGGGTGTCTCCCTGCCAGTGACACCTTCTTCCTTTGATAGTGGGGTCTGGATCTTCAATCACTCAGCAGGAGATGGAGCCTTTGTTTTATGGCAGCAGCC
This sequence comes from Calotriton arnoldi, assembly GCA_963921515.1. Lineage (NCBI taxonomy): Eukaryota > Metazoa > Chordata > Amphibia > Caudata > Salamandridae > Calotriton > Calotriton arnoldi. The sequence goes on along the minus strand of CAWUFW010010721.1, from coordinate 570,556 downwards.
CAGGCCTCTTCACCTCCAGGGGCTACTCCTCCCCCTACACTCCAGATGCAGGTCAACCGTGGCTGTCTCACCTACTCCTCCCCTGGGTCAAGACATTTCCCAGATCCTATCACATTCAAATCCAGACAGTCAATCCACAACCAGGCAGAGACACACAGAATTGTTAGAACAAGAAAACCAGCCACTTCTAAAAGCGTGGTTTCCAAACACACAATTCAAAAACCACCTTCACAAAAAGATGTGTTATTAAATTGTTAGCTCATGCAAACTAAACTTCACCTCTCCATCTTAAACCTATGGGAAGATAGGCTGGAAACATATTACATAGCCTCCCCCATTCTGTCCTATGGGCAAGATGGCCTTGCAACAGTGAAAAACAGAATGGAGAGTATTTCACTGTTAGGACATGGTACACACCTCAGTACATGTCCTACCTTTCACAGACACTGCACCCTGCCCAGGGGGGTACCTTGGGCCTACTATAGGGGTGTCTGATGTGCATGGAAAGGGAAGGGTAAGGCCTGGCAAGTGGGTGCACTTGTCAGGACAACATGGCAGTTAGCAAACTGCGCGCAGGCACTGCAGTGGCAGGCCTGAGTTCTCTCTTTGGGGGCTACTTATGTGGGTGGCACCTAGTGCTGCAGGCCCACGAGTAGCATTTGTATTACTAGCCCTGGTACACATAGTGCACTTTACTAGGGACTTTACTAGTAAGACAAACATGCCAATTATGGACAACCAAGTACCATTACACTTTACACAGGGAGCACTTGCACTTTGACACTGATCAGCATTGGCAAAGTGCCCAAAGCATCTAAGTTGGCAACACCATGTCAGAAAAAAGGTCTAGGGGGAAGGCAAAAAGTTTGGGGAACTTTAGCCAAAAAGGGCCAAGTCCAACACTCCACCACTGGCATCAGTGAGGATTTATTAGAGCAAGTTGTTTGGTACCAACCTCCTTAGAAATCAGTGAAGCCATCTTGGAGCTAGGGAACACGTTTTGACAAGTATCCATCCCATGTACTTTTTATGGCTTCCCTGTGCACTTACAATATCTCAGAATAGACTGGACATTGTAGGGGCATATCTACCCATGCTGATATGTCCATTCATAGGAAATAGTGCACCCTGCCTTAGGGCTACAGGCCTGCACTAGGGGTGACTTACCTATACTTTAAGCAGTCTATGTGTGGCATGGCACACAGGGATGGTTGCCATGTCGATTCTTGGGATTTCCCTGCACAAGACATGCAGCCTGCAATGGCAGTATGCATAGTCTTGGTGAGGGGTCCCTGGGGTGGCACAATATATGCTGCATCCCCAGTGGACTATCTTCAGTAATGTAACAAAAATCCCTAAATGACGGATCCATGAACCTAACCAAGGGAATGGGGGTTCAGCTTAATGTACGAAACACACCCCTGTAATGAGAAAAGTAAAATTCTTTTCTTGAGTCCCCTCACTCACCAAGGGTTAGACCTAGGTGACATGCTTCATCATTGGGGCCATCCCAAGCAGCTACTGTTTGGGGCATGCTGCGACTTGCGGAATTACGTAGGAGCACTTTAATGTGAAAATATGTGTAGTGCAGTGTTGGGGGAGTGGTGTAAAGGGCGTTAAAAATACCTAGCTAGTGAGCTAATATTTTATTCTTGCTCCTAGTTGGGATGGATAACAAGCATTGCCATAGCCAATAGGTCTCGCCTTTGGGGCCTTATAAGTGTTTTGGCAGAGCTATTGACTTTGCCAATGTGTTTAAGCTGTGCTTTAGAGAAGTGTGGCTGCTGTGCAGCATGCTGAAAACTTGTAATAAAAGTGCCAGAAGCCTTTTTGTTACCTTATATATGACCAAAAAGGCATTATGTCCTACAGAACGACCATATTAAAAAAATATGTACAATAAAAAATTTCCTAATTTTTATTTTGTTCTTGCAATGCTGGCAACTTGTTTTTGCCTATTCCAATGGTTGTTTGTTAAAGATTTTTTTGAGGGGGCATAAACAATTGGAGGTTGAAGGTTGTGAACTAGTACCTGTATTATAACACTAGCAGCGGCCAGACGCTAGGGGAGAATCAACAGATGGCAGATTCAGAGAGCAGGCTGAGGTGGTGTTGAGTGATGTTGAGGTGGTGGTAGTGGTGGTGGTGGTGGTGGTGACTGGTGCTGAGACGATGCTGAGGTGATGCAGAATGATACTTCGGTCTTGCTGAGTGATGATGATGTGGTGGTGTACTAGTGCAAAGGCGATGCTGAGTGTTACTGATGTGGTGTTGAGTGATGTGGTTGTGCTGAGTGATGCTGTGGTGGTGCTGAGTGATGCTGTGGTGGTGCTGAGTGATGCTGTGGTGGTGCTTAGTGATGCTGTGGTGGTGCTGTGGTGGTGCTGAGTGATGCTGTGGTGGTGCTGAGTGATGCTGTGGTGGTGCTGAGTGGGGCTGTGGTGGTGCTGCGTGGTGGTGTGGTGCTGAGTGGTGGTGTGGTGGTGCTGAGTGATGCTGTGGTGGTGCTGAGTGATGCTGTGGTGGTGCTGTGGTGGTGCTGAGTGGTGCTGTGGTGGTGCGGTGTGGTGGTGCTGAGTGGTGGTGTGGTGGTGCTGAGTGGTGGTGTGGTAGTGCTGAGTGGTGGTGTGGTGGTGCTAAGTGATGCTGTTGTGGTGCTGAGTGATGCTGTGGTGGTGCTGAGTGATGCTGTGGTGGTGGTGCTGAGTGATGCTGTGGTGGTGCTGTGGTGGTGCTGAGTGGTGGTGTGGTGGTACTGAGTGGTGGTGTGGTGGTGCTGAGTGATGCTGTGGTGGTGCTGAGTGATGCTGTGGTGGTGCTGTGGTGGTGCTGAGTGGTGCTGTGGTGTGGTGGTGCTGAGTGATGCAGTGGTTTTGCTGAGTGATGCTGTGGTGGTGCTGTGGTGGTGCTGAGTGGTGGTGTGGTGGTGCTGAGTGGTGGTGTGGTGGTGCTGAGTGATGCTGTGGTGGTTCTGAGTGATGCTGTGGTGGTGCTGAGTGATGTGGTGGTGCTGTGGTGGTGCTGAGTGATGCTGTGGTGGTGCTGAGTGATGCTGTGGTGGTGCTGAGGTATGCTGTGGTGGTGCTGTGGTGGTTCTGAGTGGTGCTGTGGTAGTGCTAAGTGGTGGTGTGGTGGTGCTGAGTGGTGGTGTGGTGGTGCTGAGTGGTGTGGTGGTGTTGAGTGGTGTTGTGGTGGTGCTCGGTGATGGTGCTGAGTACTGCTGTGGTGGTGCTGAGTGATGCTGTGGTGGTGCTGAGTGATGCTGTGGTGGTGCTGAGTGATGCTGTGGTGGTGTTGAGTGGTGCTGTGCTGGTGTTGAGTGGTGGTGTGGTGGTGCTGAGTGGTGGTGTGGTGGTGAGTGGTGGTGTGGTAGTGCTGAGTGGTGGTGTGGTGGTGCTGAGTGATGCTGTGGTGGTGGTGCTGAGTGATGCTGTTGTGGTGGTGCTGAGTGATGCTGTGGTGGTGCTGTGGTGGTGCTTAGTGGTGCTGTTGTGGTGCTTAGTGGTGGTGTGGTGGTGCTGAGTGATGCTGTGGTGATGCTGAGTGATGTGGTGGTGCTGAGTGATGCTGTGGTGGTGCTGACTGGTGGCGTGGTGGTGCTGAGTGGTGGTGTGGTGGTGCTGAGTGATGCTGTGGTGGTGAGTGATGCTGTGGTGGTGCTGGGTGGTGCTGAGTGGTGGTGTGGTGGTGCTGAGTGGTGGTATGGTGGTGCTGAGTGGTGGTGCTGAGTGGTGGTGTGGTGGTGCTGAGTGATGCTGAGGTGGTGCTGAGTGATGCTATGGTGGTGCTGTGGTGGTGCTGTGGTGGTGCTGAGTGATGCTGTGGTAGTGCTGAGGTATGCTGTGGTGGTGCTGTGGTGGTGCTAAGTGGTGCTGTGGTGGTGCTAAGTGGTGGTGTGGTGGTGCTGAGTGGTGGTGTGGTGGTGCTGAGTGATGCTGTTGTGGTGCTGTGGTGGTGCTGAGTGGTGCTGTGGTGGTGCTGAGTGGTGCTGTGGTTTTGCTGAGTGGTGGTGGGGTGGTGCTGAGTGGTGCTGCAGTGGTGCTGAGTGGTGCTGCAGTGGTGCTGAGTGGTGGTGTGGTGGTGCTGAGTGATGCTGTTGTGGTGCTGAGTGGTGGTGTGGTGGTGCTGAGTGATGCTGTGGTGGTGCTGAGTGATGCTGTGGTGGTGCTGAGTGATGCTGTGGTGGTGCTGAGTGGTGGAGTGGTGGTGCTGAGTGGTGTTGTGGTGGTGCTGAGTGGTGTTGTGGTGGTGTTGAGTGGTGTTGTGGTGGTGCTTGGTGGTGGTGCTGAGTAATGCTGTGATGCTGTGGTGGTGCTGAGTGATGCTGTGGTGGTGCTGAGTGATGCTGTGGTGGTGCTGTGGTGGTGCTGAGTGGTGCTGTGGTGGTGTTGAGTGGTGGTGTGGTGGTGCTGAGTGGTGTTGTGGTGGTGCAGAGTGGTGGTGTGGTAGTGCTGAGTGGTGGTGTGGTTGTGGTGCTGAGTGATGCTGTGGTGGTGCTGAGTGGTGCTGTGGTGGTGCTGAGTGGTGGTGTGGTGGTGCTGAGTGGTGCTGTGGTGGTGCTGCGTGGTGGTGTGGTGGTGCTGAGTGGTGGTGTGGTGGTGCTGAGTGATGCTGTGGTGGTGCTGAGTGATGCTGTGGTGGTGCTGTGGTGGTGCTGAGTGGTGCTGTGGTGGTGCAGTGTGGTGGTGCTGAGTGGTGGTGTGGTGGTGCTGAGTGGTGGTGTGGTAGTGCTGAGTGGTGGTGTGGTGGTGCTAAGTGATGCTGTGGTGGTGCTGAGTGATGCTGTGGTGGTGCTGAGTGATGCTGTGGTGGTGGTGCTGAGTGATGCTGTGGTGGTGCTGTGGTGGTGCTGAGTGGTGGTGTGGTGGTACTGAGTGGTGGTGTGGTGGTGCTGAGTGATGCTGTGGTGGTGCTGAGTGATGCTGTAGTGGTGCTGAGTGATGCTGTGGTGGTGCTGTGGTGGTACTGAGTGGTGCTGTGGTGTGGTGGTGCTGAGTGATGCTGTGGTTTTGCTGAGTGATGCTGTGGTGGTGCTGTGGTGGTGCTGAGTGGTGGTGTGGTGGTGCTGAGTGGTGGTGTGGTGGTGCTGAGTGATGCTGTGGTAGTGCTGAGTGATGCTGTGGTGGTGCTGAGTGATGTGGTGGTGCTGTGGTGGTGCTGAGTGATGTGGTGGTGCTGTGGTGGTGCTGAGTGATGCTGTGGTGGTGCTGAGTGATGCTGTGGTGGTGCTGAGGTATGCTGTGGTGGTGCTGTGGTGGTTCTGAGTGGTGCTAAGTGGTGGTGTGGTGGTGCTGAGTGGTGGTGTGGTGGTGCTGAGTGGTGTGGTGGTGTTGAGTGGTGTTGTGGTGGTGCTCGGTGATGGTGCTGAGTACTGCTGTGGTGGTGCTGAGTGATGCTGTAGTGGTGCTGAGTGATGCTGTGGTGGTGTTGAGTGGTGCTGTGGTGGTGTTGAGTGGTGGTGTGGTGGTGCTGAGTGGTGGTGTGGTGGTGAGTGGTGGTGTGGTAGTGCTGAGTGGTGGTGTGGTGGTGCTGAGTGATGCTGTGGTGGTGGTGCTGAGTGATGCTGTTGTGGTGGTGCTGAGTGATGCTGTGGTGGTGCTTAGTGGTGCTGTTGTGGTGCTTAGTGGTGGTGTGGTGGTGCTGAGTGATGCTGTGGTGGTGCTGAGTGATGCTGTCATGGTGCTGAGTGATGCTGTGGTGGTGCTGACTGGTGGCCTGGTGGTGCTGAGTGGTGGTGTGGTGGTGCTGAGTGATGCTGTGGTGGTGAGTGATGCTGTGGTGGTGCTGGGTGGTGCTGAGTGGTGGTGTGGTGGTGCTGAGTGGTGGTATGGTGGTGCTGAGTGATGCTGAGGTGGTGCTGAGTGATGCTGTGGTGGTGCTGTGGTGGTGCTGTGGTGGTGCTGAGTGATGCTGTGGTAGTGCTGAGGTATGCTGTTGTGGTGCTGTGGTGGTGCTAAGTGGTGCTGTGGTGGTGCTAAGTGGTGGTGTGGTGGTGCTGAGTGGTGGTGTGGTGGTGCTGAGTGATGCTGTTGTGGTGCTGTGGTGGTGCTGAGTGGTGGTGCTGAGTGGTGGTGTGGTGGTGCTGAGTGGTGCTGTGGTGGTGCTGAGTGGTGGTGTGGTGGTGCTGAGTGATGCTGTGGTGGTGCTGAGTGGTGGTGTGGTGGTGCTGAGTGATGCTGTGGTGGTGCTGAGTGATGCTGTGGTGGTGCTGAGTGATGCTGTGGTGGTGCTGAGTGGTGTTGTGGTGGTGCTGAGTGGTAGTGTGGTGGTGCTGAGTGGTGTTGTGGTGGTGTTGAGTGGTGTTGTGGTGGTGCTTGGTGGTGGTGCTGAGTAATGCTGTGGTGGTGCCGAGTGATGCTGTGGTGGTGCTGAGTGATGCTGTGGTGGTGCTGAGTGATGCTGTGGTGGTGCTGTGGTGGTGCTGAGTGGTGCTGTGGTGGTGTTTAGTGGTGGTGTGGTGGTGCTGAGTGGTGTTGTGGTGGTGCTGAGTGGTGGTGTGGTAGTGCTGAGTGGTGGTGTGGTGGTGGTGCTGAGTGATGCTGTGGTGGTGCTGAGTGGTGCTGTGGTGGTGCTGAGTGGTGGTGCGGTGGTGCTGAGTGATGCTGTGGTGGTGCTGAGTGATGCTGTGGTGGTGCTGAGTGATGCTGTGGTGGTGCTGTGGTGGTGCTGAGTGGTGGTGCTGAGTGGTGGTGTGGTGGTGCTGAGTGGTGGTGTGGTGGTGGTGAGTGATGCTGTTGTGGTGCTGGGTGGTGCTGAGTGGTGGTGTGGTGGTGCTGAGTGGTGGTGCTGAATGGTGGTGCTGAGTGGTGTTGTGGTGGTGCTGAGTGGTGTTGTGGTGGTGCTGAGTGTTGCTGTGGTGGTGCTGAGTGTTGCTATGGTGGTGCTGAGTGGTGGTGTGGTGGTTTCTGAGTGATGCTGTGGTGGTGCTGAGTGATGCTGTGGTGGTGCTGAGTGATGCTGTGGTGGTGCTGAGTGATGCTGTGGTGGTGCCGAGTGGTGGTGCCGAGTGGTGGTGTGGTGGTGCCGAGTGGTGGTGTGGTGGTGCCGAGTGGTGGTGTGGTGGTGCCGAGTGATGCTGTGGTGGTGGTGAGTGATGATGTGGTGGTGGTGAGTGATGCTGTGGTGGTGCTGGGTGGTGCTGAGTGGTGGTGTGGTGGTGCTGAGTGGTGGTATGGTGGTGCTGAGTGGTGGTGCTGAGTGGTGTTGTGGTGGTGCTGAGTGGTGGTGTGGTGATGCTGAGGTGGTGTTGAGTGGTGTTGTGGTGGTACTTGTTTCCTTGTCTTGCCACAGCTGCTTGTTCCAGGACAAAAAGTTACAAAAAGTAATGCTACAGAAAGTGACTGGGGTGCGATCGTAGCCTTTGGAAGCGGGTGAGCTGAGTCAGCGAGAACTGAAGGAGTGCTGCGAGGAGGGGTCCGGGTGGAGGAGTTGGAGCATAGCGACATTTATTTGTGCCAAGTGCCGAAATGCTACAAGGAGGTGCCGAAGTGAAGGAGCGCAATTGTAACAGTGTTAGTATATTTTCCGTAGTGCAATTTTATTATACAAATCGTCCCAATGGTTATAACTGGAAGGTACGTACAAGATTTAAGTACTGTTAAATATTGCAAAAGTACTTATTTCCAAGTTATAGTATTGCCGTTTACACAGGAATTCCTTTATCGTATGCTGCTTTCGTTAAAAAAAAGCATTAACAGTCTTTATCGTATGCTGCTTTCGTAAAAAAAAAGCATTACACAGACTGTTAAATAGTGCAAAAGTACTTATTTCCAAGTTTTAGTATTGCCGTTTTCACAGGAATTCCTTTATCGTATGCTGCTTTCATAAAAAAAAAAAAAGCATTACACAGAGATTGGGCAGTAGAGGATGCCTGGGGTCGAGCAAGTGAGATGAAAGCCAGATGGCGGCTGGAGCGATGCGAGGAATGCAAGCGCTGGCTCAGGGCGAGACCTAATGAAGCTGACGAGAAGGGAAGGGGGAGAAGGGAGGGGGTAGTGCAAGCAGAGGAGCCTGAATGAAGCTGACGAGAAGGGAGGGGGAGAAGGAGGGGGTAGTGCAAACAGAGGAGCATGAATGAAGCTGACCAGGAGGGAGGGGGAGAAGGGAGGGGGTAGTGCGAGCAGAGGAGCCATTACAGAAACCCAGATGGCAGCTGTGCACGTGCACGCCATCGTGAACGCAAGCTGGAGGCCAGCAAAAGCCTGTGGGTAGCACTTTCAAAACCCACTTACTAAATATCTCGGCCAGAGCAACGCAAGCGCTGGCTCAGGGCGAGACCTAAAAAGGGGTTAATATTAGGGAAAAAAAAAGTAACTGTTATGTGATTACAGTCCCTAGCATTTTGTCGACATGTTTCGAGGTGCCCCCTAAACCTCTTCTTCAGGACCACATGGGGACCAGCCCCATGCATACCACTCCGTGAAAAAACCTATAATCAGGAAAAACTATAATAAAGACAAACATATGCACACCTAATGTGTGCGCATCAAGTAAAATACATACGGTTTCAAATTAGACTTGTAGTATCTGTTCAGGGAATAAAACAGAATGCAAATTAGTACATACTGCCTGCCCACCTCTCACGTGGGCAAGTGGATACCATATGCGGTGCTTAGATCAGTGTACTCCTCTAAAGATAGTGTAGGTGCCCTTAGAATTAAAATTAAGTTAGTGCTTTAAATCCAATGTGACAAGATGATACACATTAGACGACTCTGTTGTGAAAAAGCGTGGTTAGATGGTTTAAAAACACTCGTGAAAAAAAGGACAACACATGACAGACAAAACACATAACATATAATGTTCGTCGTTTCTTGGAACATACTTATTCTCAGGCTTTAATAAGCCTCATGGTCTGCCTGGGTGGAGGGGCTTGTAGTAACCCTACAGAGGTAAAGATAGTATAGGAGTTAGGATACCGGGGTTGCTGTCAGCCGTCCCCTATTTATGGAGGGGAGAGATGCTGAAAAATGCAAAAAACAGCGTTTTTATATATATATCTCTCCCTTGCCGGTTCCAGTATGGAGAAAAAGAAACTTACTTGACTCAGCACTCCTCCGTCAGTCTGACCTACTCGTTGCCCGGGCGGACCGCATCTTAGTGTGTCTGTCGTCCGGTGTGAGCTAAATAGTGAAAAGAAAGCCAAGTCATGCTCGCGTGCAGCCAAAGGCTGGAGCGTGGCATTGGCTGAACAATATGGCTGCGTCGTAGTGGCAATTGATGCGCGCCATGTTGGGGGTATATCCCACTATCGAGAACATTAAAGGACTATACAGCGGCCTCGAAAGGAACACAACCACCAGGGTTACGGCGGATGGTTAGACCTCAAATTAAATTGAAAATAAAAGTGAAAATAAAAATAAAATAAATAAAGAGAAGGTCTGGCTCGAAACCTCACGTACTGTTGAGGGTCGAGAACGTATTAGAATGCGGCGGCCATCTTGGGCTAGTTCCTAAGGGCTGTTAGGGTGGTGATGCCACACAGGGGGTGCTTATTGCAACGGGTGCAATCGTGCCCCAGAGGTCTATTATGTAGCGGCCTAAAAATGGTTGCTGGTGGGGCCACAAAAAGGAGAATAAAAATGAAGAATGAAAATCAATTAAATCAACTAAAATAAAGGTAATGTAAAATAGAAGTTCAGGTTGGAGCTGTATTCTAAAGGACTTAATCAGGGTGGTATTCAGGCAAAATTGCTGGGTGTCTTATGTCTCGATACTGAGGTTCATCTTGTGAACTGCCCCCATGGAATATTGTCATTCAGGCCTGCAGGACGCGGCTAACCCGAACAACTATCGACCAATAGCCCGGTTGCCGTTGCCAGCCAAAATAATAGACAAAATCATGAATACTCAATTAACACAATTTATTCGTGAAAACAACCTGTTGGATCACTCCCAGTTTGGTTTCCGCCAAGAACACAGTACGGAAACGGCACTCATCAAAGCCACAGAGGAGATCAGAGCGGTGTTGGATGGAGGAGGCACAGCCGCCCTTGTGCTCCTCAATCTGTCAGCCGCCTTTGATACGGTTGACCACTCTCTCCTGGAACAGCGACTGGAGTGTCTGGGGGTCAGAGGCACGGCACTAGCCCTACTGTCCTCCTTTCTTAAGGATAGGAGATTAACAGTTTCGGTTGTTGGGTATCATTCAGAGCCTTACACCCTCCCGTGTGGAGTACCACAGGGTTCCTCCTTGAGCCCCTCTCTTTTTAATGACTACATCTCCGAACTGGCTCCTCTGATCCGGGACTTTGGGTTTAGTCTGACGTCGTATGCCGACGACACCCAGATAGTGGTGGCTGCCTACAAAAACCAGGCTCCCCCGATTCAACAATTTCAGAACTGTATGTGTACCATAAACAGATGGATGAGTACACACTGTCTCAAACTCAACTCTGAAAAAACAGAGGTCCTGATTTTTGGCAATATGCAGCCAAACTGGGGTAATCTGTGGTGGCCGGCAGAGATGGGAGAACCACCAAAACCAGCGGTCAAGGCTAAGAACCTTGGAGTTTGGATTGATAACAAACTATCGCTCTCTCAGCAGATAAATGCAACTGTATCCGCCTCCCACTTTCTTATCAAGAAAATACGGAAGATCCTTCCTTATATTCCCGTAGTCACCAGGAAAACTGTGGTAACCTCGCTAATCCAGTCTAAATTGGATTACTGCAACGGGCTTTACCTGAATAGACAGAAACAGTGTTTAAAAAAGCTTCAGATGGTTCAAAACTCAGCGGCACGTTTGCTGGTCAACATCCCTAGGGGAGAATCTGTATCTAATGAGATTCGTAACCTGCACTGGCTTCCGGTGTCACAACGCATCAAATTTAAGGCTCTTTGTTTGGCGTATAAAGCACTGACCCACACAGGTCCTTCCTTTCTGCAAAACCTGTTTGTCTGGTATGAACCAACAAGACACCTCCGTTCCACAGGGGCCAGACTCTTGACAGTGCCCAGAATTCGAACATTGCGCTGGGGCGGCCGCAGCTTTCACTACGGCACTTCCAAACTCTGCAACACTCTTCCGAGTGAGCTCAGAAGTGCGAGCTCCCTTTCCACCTTCATGAAAGAACTAAAAACCTGGCTGTTCATGAATTAGACGTTAGCGCGGGCGTACTGTGTCCTCAGCGCCAAGACACCTCGTGCGCTTTATAAATCCTGTTAACATTAACATTAACAGTGTCTGTGCGCAATTTGAACACTCATCTGTGTTCTTTTTCCAGCAGTTTCTTTTCCAAGTTGTCACAGGGTTTGATATGTTCCAACACTGCCCATCGCATGTCATTTGGGGTGAGTTTCATTTTGTTGAAGTGTGCTGTCATCCTTGTACTAGCCCTGTGGCATCTAATATTGCTACAATGCTCGCAGATCCTTGTGCTAACTTTCCTGGTAGTCATATCTACATAGTGTAGGTCACAGCAGCATGTAATCAGATACAAAACCCCTGAGGTGTTGCAGGTGGTGAATTTCCTTAATTCCCATGACGTTCCTGTGTTGAAGGTGCCCTTTTTGGTGGTTGTAGTGAGATGGCACACACTAAAATTGCCACACGGGTGGTGTCCTGTAGGTAAGGTACTGATTACTTGTTGGTTTTTTTTGGGTTGAGGTTTTGGGCGGGTGTGCACTAGGATATCTCTGAGATTTTTGCCCCTCCTATGTGAGAACATAGGTGTTGGTATGTTCAGTTTTCCGCTGTTCAGGATCCACCAGTGTTTTTTCACTATCTTAGTGACGCTATCTGATGAAATGTTGTAGGTTGTAATACAGATGGGTCTCTTGTCCTTTGCTGTGTCCTGTCTCTCATAGGTTTCCATGAGAGCGTCCCTATGGTTGTTGGTTGCTCTTTTCTTTGCCTTTTAATGATGTTAGAAGGGTATTTTCTCCTCCTCAGTTTTTCGGCCAAGTCCTTGGCCTGTGCTACATAGTCCCTCATTTCTGTGCAGTTTCTTCTGAGTCTAAGGAACTGTCCGAAAGGGAGATTCTCTTTTAGGTGTCGCAGATGGAAACTGTCGAACAGAAGGAGACAGTTCTTAGCAGTTGGTTTGAAATGAGTCGTGGTTTTGAGTGCCCCTTCCGCCGCGTAGATATTAAGGTCTAGAAAAACTAATTCTGATCTGCTCATTGTGTGGGTAAATTTTAAGAATGGGTCCTGTAAGTTGAGCCACTCCAGGAAGGCGTTGGCCTCCGATTCGTCGCTTCGGGCTTCTACCAGCCATTAGAAGCCCGGGCACTCCATTGTTTTCAATGGCACTCCAAACATTCCAATGTTCTAATATCAAGATTTCCACTTCTAGTTCTAATTATAGTATGATCAACTGTCTTTTTTTTCTTGGATTCTCACCTTCAACCTTGCCTAGAGACCTTGGTAATTGTGCACTCGTCAGGCAGGCACATCTTAACATAGCTGAACATAACATAGCTCAACATAAGATAAGTTAGCATAAGATAAGATAAGATGAGCTAAGATAACATAACATAGCATGAGATAACATAACATGATATAACATGACAACATAACATAACATAACATTACTTTACATTTTGTTGCTAAAACATCAATACATTAAAATTGCTTTGATATCAACCTTTAGTACACCATTGTGGCTACAAAACCTGCCTGCATTATTTCTGAAGCTCTTTATGTAAAAGTGATGTGGCACAAGTTGGAAGTGGTATCAGGGGTAGAGGCATTTTTAATAATGATCAGGCAGCCTCTGAGATACATTTTTTTCCTTAAAATGCACAAGCACATAGTAGAGATTGTACTGTTGACAAATCGATGTTCTATTTAAGATCTCTGTATTCCATACGGGGTGACTGTATGTCAGCTGAATATTTTGACTAATATACTCTCTGGAGTCTTATGCTTAAAACTTATCTCCCACCCTTAACTCACTACTCTATTTGCCCACTAAAGCACCACAACACCCACTGTTAAAGCTGTTGACTTCACTACAAGACTCTCTTCTAAAATCACCACTATCAGAAACAATTGTGGAATTCTCTTGTACATCCTACTACCTTCTTCTTAAATATCATCCCTTCAAACCCCCACAATCCATCCCAATTATTTCACTGCAGATGCTGCACTGATCCCCATTATACAATTTGCCAATACATCATATGCTCCATTGGACCCTGCTACCTGTGTACTAATTAAACCAATTGTTCTAAAACAGTATTCTCAACTATCTCTTCCCCATCTATAACTACCCCCATTCTCCAGACGTTATCTGGACAGCTTTAAATCTGCAATTGTATTGTTGAAAACCAAGAGCAGGTATTTCTTCTGGATCCAATGATCTTCCCATTTCCCACCTCCCCTTTTCTGCAAGAGCCTGGAACTGCTGATATTCAACCAATTCACCTCATCTGATTAAACAAACTGAAATTTTCACTCACCCAAAGCAACGATTACTTGTGTTTATAACCATATCACACCTGCTCACCACAATTGTCTATCTCCTTTCCTTGAGCTTACTGCAGCAGTTGACAGCATGGACCAAGCTACTATGCTTAGACAGTTGCTTCCTTGACATCACAGGCAAACCCTTGCAGTAGTTCTCTTCCCGCCTCTCTGAATGCTTCTTTTCTAACACCTGGTGCTCTAGACTAATGCCACTGGTGGCTTTTCTGGCATTCATTGTCTCACAAGTCTGATTCTTGGGACCCGTCGTCTATTTGACATAAGTTGGTGATAATAAGTACTATTTTTTGTTTCTGTGACCACTTTTACACTGATGCACACGTCTTCCTTTGATTCTTTCACACTCACACAACAATACACACTCTGCAGATGTCTTTCAGTCACCGACTCTGGATGGCCCCTTTATCCCTTAAGTGTAACACTTAAAAAATGGAACTCATCTACTTCCCAACTCCATCTTCTCAAACGTCTCTTTCTTCACCCATCTTCTTACTCCCTAGCACCCGTTGCCTTTTCTTCTACCACATTCCAATGTGTTCTTCTTTACTCCAAGATGAGCTTGGAATCTTGTATATTTTTCACCATTAAATATATAAATGGAGGCTTCAACTTCTCAGTATTAGGCAAATCAATTCTTTGATCCATTGTTCTATTATAATGTCATGGATCAATGTTTTATTGCAGGGTTCTCCAAACTTGGTCCTGGAGGGCTGTATCCATGCCAGCTTTTTAAGATAACTACATTTATCTAAATGGGGATATGCTAAAAATATTGCATGGATCCGGCCCTCCAGGACTGACTTTGGAGAACCCAGTTCTAGTGTTTAATAATGGTGGCTACTGTAGAAGCCTTTTGACTGAATGCTACCCTGGACCAATTTATCAATTTTTACACCAGAATATTACACATCCTTCCCTGCCAATCACAGACCACACAATGCCAACTACATTTAGGATTGCTCTCCAGCAAGTCTTGCAGCAACTACATGTTACTCTTCCTTGTGTTTAAGGCAAATCATGACTCATGTCACAGCCCCCCCGTTATCTACCTGCCCTAATCACTTGGCACTGACCTCGCCAGACAGTGCTCGTTAAACAATCTACATCTTTTTACCATACCCAAGGCCACCGCATTCCTTATCACAGTTCATTTTTTTTGCTGACGGGGTCACTATTCTGAAATGCCCTACCCATCCAGATACACATTCCCTCACAGAATAAAAATAAACATTTAACTCACACGCTAGTGAACCCAAAATCGCTTATTCGCCCAAAGACTTTGACCCCTTAATTTGTCTATATATGTATATAAAAGCTCTGTTCATCTATATTGTGCCTAGTGGTCAATATCTTTTGAATGTGCCATCTTTTAGATTTGTTTTGCGTTTTTCCCCTTTCCAACTAATATCTTTACAAATCACTCTATGTATAACCAAAGAAAAGGTTTATCTATTCTTATGTCCCACCATGTTAATTTGTATATTCGTCTGTTAAAAGGGCTTCGATTGCAAATTAATAAAAAAATGTAAACATGTACTTCCTTGACTTTCCTTCCAGATTGCAGCAAACCTCTGTCTGTTGCAAGCTAAATTTGAGGTATTTTTCAGCCTCTTGTGGGGTTGATTTGACTATTATCTCCGAAAAGACATGCCATGTGATAGTTGGGCTCTAAAATATCTAAATAACATAAAATGTTATAACAAAACATTACAGAAAATAACAGAACAAAAAAAATGTAATAGGGGCGAACCTGCCAACTCCTCCAAACTAAATTGAAATGTGAAAAACAGCTGTTGAAAATTGTGAACATCTCAATTTTAGCTACATTTGAAAAAGTGTTTGATCTATTAGGGAAACCTGGGCACTTAGGGGCGTATTTATGAGCCCCTTTGCATCGTTCTTGCACCACGCAACATGGTGCAGGATCGACACAACTTAAAAATGAGATTTATGAAGCCACGCAAGCCCATCTTGCATGGCCCTGAGTGGCTTCATAAATCTCGAGTCATGCAATGCAGCGCAAAACGCTATGTTGCATTACTCTGCATCAGGGAGGCATTTCCATGGGTGTTTCCATGCAACATCCATGGATTTTGACGCATTCCCAGATTTACCAGAAGTGGTGGACCTGGGAATGCGAAAAACCTCTTCCTCCCGAGATGAGGCGTAATGAGGAGAAATATCTTTATTTCTCCTTGTTTTTTCCTCTTTCTATGTGTCCTGAATTCTGCAACACACATAGAAACCAGTGGCAGCTGCTATTTAACGGCATTGGGGCGTTGGGTTGCAAGGGAGAGAAGGGGGACGGAATGAAAAAAAACTTAAACATTCACTTACCTGTGTGCCACCGCCTCTCAATCCTCTTCGCCCACTTCCAGGACTCCAGGGCAGGAAGCAGGAACAGGAAGCACCCAGGCTTCCAGGCTCCTCTAAGCCAATCACAACGCCGCAATGCAGCGTTGTGATTGGTCTGAGCGCCGTGGTTCGCGCTCATATGGGGACAGGGAGCCTGGGCATGTTCTCCACCCAGGCTGTAATGCAGCCTGGGTGGAGAGCATGCCGAGTGCGCATGACGGTTTGGCTGGCCAGAGACAGTTGGCCAAATCGTCATGCCCACTTAAGAGAATGCAAACCACTCCTCCTCCAGCTCCTCTGTGAGAACCCAGCCCCACCCTGCCCCTACCCAAATGACCAACAACGGAAAAATAAAATGATAATAACAATGAGTTATTATCATTTTATTTGTTCCTTTTTAACCTGCTCGGTGGGGTGACGCTCCTCCACTTTAGCGGAGGAGCCGCCCCTGATAGAAACAGGAAAAAGCCTCAGGTGATTGTTTTTCTGCAAGAGGGGGGCCCCTTCCTGCAAAAATCAATCCTCTTGACAACGCAGGCACCCTTGCACCATAGTACATTGGCTACAGACAGTCAAAAGGGCACCAGTGCATAGGAAAAAGCAGGAATGCACCATATTGACTTTAAAGGTGACTTGCTGCGCTGCACTGTGTGACTTGACCATAAATATGGGCCTTAGTCTTCCACTGGACTACGTATCGGGGTGAAAATTTTCCAAGATGACTCATAAAAGATAAGAAGATGGGAGAGAACTCCATTATTGTGAAGGTATCACATGATCTTGGCCAAAAATATTTTTAAATGCTGATTTGTTCATTTAGAATTTTAAAACTACATAGAGGGCTCCATTCCTAAATCCTGCGGCGTTCTGGGCAAGGACTAGAAAGAACTGACAATGAACATGTATCTATAATTCACTGCTGTTGACACATCGATTTAGCCATACACTGAGCTATCAGTCCTTCATGCATCCATCTTTTTATATGTCTGCTCTTCCAGACAGTCATTAAACAGCCTCTCCTTTCATCCATCCATCTCTGCGAGCTATCTAACCTATGCATTGGGTCTCTACCTTTCTGTTAATATGACTCTGTCCCTCTTTGAAATTGTTTAACATAATGATGGACATAAAACAAATTATTTAGCAAACTATAAGAGCCCTAACAAAATTAGCCCAACCAAATATATATTTTTCTATAGATTTTTTGTCTAAGGACAGAATGTTTTTCATTTAGTTTGAAAGCTTTTTTGTTCTTAAATTTGTTTCACAGAACAGCATTAGTCAGTATGCCTCACAATCACAGACATTAAGAAGTTAGCCTCGGAAGTTCTCACTTTCTGCAAAGTTTCTGATTGGCACACTTTTTTTAGAGAACTAATTTATTTTGGATCTCACATGGGAATTGAAATGAGAGAATCAAAGATCTGAAGGAAGCTATGCGCAGGGGGCTTCACAGTGTTGCAGAAGGTGCCTACAGGGGGGGAGAGAGAGCTAGCGCATCAGAGCAGGAGGTGCGGGGGCATCTGTGAGCTCAGCAGGAAACATTTTGGGGACAGATACATGTGCTTGACAAATAGGTTGAAATACTTATCTTTACTGTGCCTGGATTGCCTATGATAGATATGTTTATATCTGTTATGATTATATTAATGTATCCTTTTGACCACATTAGCAAGTTGTGGCAAAGTATAAAATGACTCAAGTGCCCTAGTTCTACAGTCAATAACATAACCCCGAGTATGTGCCCATATATCTGTGATACAAATTTAACACCTGTTTTACGCTTGCCACATTTTGTGAAGTTTATCAATTTAAGCACATCAAGCAAAACATGCATATTTGTGTCTGGTAAGAAGCAGATTTCTATAATTTACATGTTCATGATATATATCATATCAGACAACACATGGCATATTTAAAAGTCAATTTAGAATATAAAACCACATCAGCTTAATAGAAGGAAATGTCTGTACAAAATACTTTATACTATTCAGGTATTGTTTTATACTGTGTTATTCTACTATATCGTGGTCGAAATATCGACCTGCGAAAATATTCCATCCTCTACATTGGCTGCCATTACATCTCCAAGGTAAGTTAATAATAGTGAATCTATACTTAACTATATGTACTTACCTTGATAATGTAGTTGTAGAGGATATAATGGATGAAATGGTTTTGCATTCAATGATGCGACTCTCGATAAAGTGACATGCTACAGGGACCATAAGATTGCTTCCTTTCCTTGTATAATGCCCTAACTACCGTACAGAAAACTACTCTTTTAAAAAGCATTATGTTCTCCTGTTGCAAATTTATTGTTCACACAGCTTATCCATACTCATCATCAATAAATGACAGTTTTTAACATATACCTCTGTTGCAAATTATTTGTTTTGCGTAAGTCTTACAGGAACATATTCACAATGCTTCAATCTTTAGATAATAACTTTATTCAGCCTCTCACCGATCTTATAGTGCTTTCATTGCTACTATTCAATACAATACAATAAACTTTATTCGGCTTTAAGGATAAAACCATAAAAGTCATACAACCTTCGATATACCATAAATCAGGCTACAAATTGAAAAGTATAATAAAATCCAAATAGTCTATATACAAAATAAAAAGCATGGGTTACAATACAGATATTATTTACAACTTGTCCTTTGTCTGATAGCGACCCGTAAAAAGTTAAGAGTGTACAAAACGGTATCACTAGAGAGAAGTTGTAAAAAGATAAAAGCTGGTCTCACCCTCCTAAAGCCCATTATTTTAAGATAGGGATGATAAATAATCTTCTGGGAACAGCATAAAAAGTACAGAACATTAAAAAGTGCATCATGTCCTGAGGAGACTCTCCGTCGCAGCCACAGGGCATGAGGCACTGACCTCTGTGAGAGCCATCTGGATATGCCAGTAATAGTGGAAGAGGTCGAGCCGGAACCTCGTCAAAAGAAAACGATTGTGGATGCTTTTAAGCCCAAGAAGATAAGGCTCCATTGTGGGCACAGTTTTCAGTACAACGTACTTGCTCACACTGGGCTTACACAACTCTTTTCCCTCTCTTTCACAATATCGCATTCTTGAAAAACACTCCTTGGCCCATATGAGGTCCCTTTTACCAATACCCTCAGGATTCGTGAAAAGATCTGCTCTTCCTAGCCTAGCAAGGCCAACTTTTATGTACTGGAGCCATCGAATACGTGAGATGTGATAAAGAGAGAGACAATCCCTTAAGATGTCTTTACTAAGAACTTCTCTTGCTTGACCCATATCTTGAGCCACAAGGCCAAAGGTCGAAAAGCCAGGTCGTCAGATAGAAAAGACATCCCCAGTTCCTCATGAACAACATAGGATGGGGTGCATTGCGGGACAGAAAGAACTCTTCGCAGGAATGAGTTTTCGGTGCTCTGAAGAGCACCGAGTGTGATATGGCCCATATCTCACTCCCATAACTAGCCTTTGAGATACATTTTGCTTGGTAAATCTTCCGGAGGGCCCCTATTGGCTTCCATCCCACTCTGCCGGCAAAATTAAAAACAGCGGACTACCGCACTGGAATTTTGGTGAAGATCCCTCAAAGACCAAATGATGTTTTTGTCGATGCCAATGGATGACATCAACTGCCATAACTTGGACCTGTTCACACAGTCAAAGGCTGAGGACAGGTCCATGAAGGCTAAATATATGGGACACGAACGAGCCACAATATACTTGTTCAGGACAAAATATAAATTCAAACACTGCTCCACGGTTGATTGACCAGGGCGGAAACCATATTGAATTGCGCATAAAAAGTTACTTTCGTCCGCCCAGGATACCAGTCTGTCGAGAATCATATGACCCACCACCTTCACCACGGAATCTACGAGGGAAATGGGCCTATAACATGAGGTACTGTCCCGATCACCCGTTTTAAATACCGGGACTATAGTCGATAAAGCCCAAGAATCAGGACGACTGACCCTCACTGCAGCATTAATAACAGCTGTAAGGATGGGCGCCCAAAGTTCTACGTGGGCAATGTAGAGATCAGGCGGGATCCCGTCTGACCCCGGGGCCTTTCTTTAGGTCAGACCTAATATACCACCTCTCACCTCTTGGATAGAGAATACGAGATCCGCCTTACCTTCCACCCTTTCCTGCCCTTCAAATAGCGTAGGATCCGGTTGAAAGATACCCTCAAAGTGATGGACCCAATCATCCTCCGTGATATGGGCAACCAATAATTGAGCGTTCTCTTCTGAGAGAAATGGGCTGTTAATAATAGCCCAAAACTTAGAGCTGTTGCGCAATGTACTTGCCTCCACTAAGTCAGACCAGGCCCCCTCCTTCAGGGAGGACTTGCGAGTTGCTAATGCGGCCTTATATGCTCTGCGAAGCCCTTTGACCACCACCATATCTCGGGGCTTGTTGCTCAAGGCCTGTCTCAGCTTCCTGGAAGCCTGAGAACACACTGAATCAAACCATCTTGGGCCAACTGGCTCACGGCCCCCGACCGGGGCTCGTAATAGCCTCCGTATGACAGTGGACATAGTTCCAAATGCACCCAGGATATCCGAGGCGCTAGCCTCGCCATCAAGACAAGTGGCAAACTCCCTGCTACACTGATTTGCTAGGGACTCGTGAAGAGACTCTGGTGCTATACACCCCCATTTTAAACTCTTCCCCGCCTCAACCACTTTGAGAGGGACACCCCCGCGCCCATCTCAGTGTATCTTTGTTCTCGGGCTACTATTCAAATTTCCCCTTGGGTAGCATTACATTGATTGCATTCATACTGGTTCAATACCTCAGTATCATTAGCAACATCTGATAAATACAAAATCAACATTTATGCCTACGAAGTTCTCCATGACCAAGGACCCGCCTACATGAACCACCTCCTGCACTTCCACCGACCCCCCCCCCCGAGAACCTTCCCTACGCACACCTCGCCCTCGCACAGATCCCTTGCATAATGCCGCTGCCGTGCCGGCGGACACTCCTCCTCCCATCTTGGGGCCAAATCCTGGAACGCCTTGCCTTCCACTTCCTCACCGCACCCTCGCTGACCAACTTCAGGAAGGGGCTCAAGACCTGGCTCTTCGACTGAGACCTGCAGCAAGGGCCTGGATACCCTCTTGGGTGACAAGCCATGCTCTACAAGTACGATTTGATTGTTAATTGATTACAGTGTTTGATTTAGAGAAAGTTCCCTTTTGCACAATAGGTCGATCCAAATGTTGGTGCAAAATTGAACCATCTCCAGTTCAATCTATGTAGTTCGTTCCTTTAAAGATTTCAAAGTGAGATTACGTTTCTAGATCTGTCTTGGCAGCATAGATCTCTGTAAGACCTAAGGTTACCAATTGCTCAAAATGTATATAGAGAAGGCTTTGGCTCCACGAAGAGCTGTATTACTCTTCACCTCATGCTATTGGCTGTTTGTTATATAATTCTGCCTCCTTTGAATTGCTTGCACTGCAACGTGTAAAGGACTACTTTTAATCTCAAAAGTACCCTGAATGATCACACATTATATTCTTAAACTCATATATGCATTGCCTACAGAAAGCAATTGATTTTTGTTTTTCATTGTATTAGGCTTTTTAAATATATTTTGACAGGACGTAAAATGCAACACTACAGACCTATTGGTTTTGCCATTTCTTGTTATTTATGGATTTGGTACACGAAAAAAAATACCTTTTTGCACAGGAAGACTCACAATTGAGTGTTCGGAGAAAAGGTAAATATATAAGTTTAGGTAGATATATTTCAAAACGTTTGAGGCACATATTCTTCAATCATGGTTATAAAGAGTCAAAAAAGGTCAGACAAAGAACACGGACCTACAAACAAACAAATCAGCATTCTGAGAGATGTTACATTGGGGGTGATAGTTGTATTTACAGATGTCGGTATATATGTATGGCCTGGGTGCCATCCAAGTAAAATCTTAATCACAATTCATACAGTAACAGGTGTTATCAGCTACATAGGGATTATTAGTGATGTGCCAACAACGCATCTTTCACCCTGATATTTCCCCAGCTGAAAGCAGAGGAAATGTGCGGCAACAAAACAGACAGAAAATGGGGAACAATGCGCAAATTGGCGCAGAAACACAGATCCCTGAATATTATTTCTATTTCCCATGATAATCTCTTAACTGCCTGGTATGCCTCTGTAACCCGTAATCGGCCATTGGAAAGAAAGGTCAAGCAAAATTCACACACACACTATGCAGACTCCAGAATATTTGTTCATCAGTAGCTCTAAAACCTTTTTTTCTAGATTTAGGGCCTCTTTCACAAGGAATTACCGCAGCGCGGTGTCGCAAGCCATTTGGCTGCACCGCAATGCGTTAATTCCGAAGCACAGGGATGCGTCATATCTACAACGATATGACGGATCCCTTTGCTCTCCCCTCCGCTGCGCACAATTTGCTGCCATGCGCCGACGCAGGCACCCTTGCACCATGGTGAAAGGGTGCCTCCATTGAGGGAAATGATTGTGTATGTGCAGGAAAATGTCCCTTCCTGCACATAAATAATCTGAAAAAGCATTTTTAAACTTCTATGTGTGCTGCTTAATGCAGCACATATAGGAGTTGAAAAACAGCATTTTTTTAAATTATTGTTTTTTGCAGGAAGGGACACCCCCCTGCACAAAAACAATCACAAGAGGTGATTTCCTCTTCCTATGTGTGCTGTAGAATGCAGCACGCATAGAAAGGGGGAAAAAAAACGAGGAGAAATGAAAACATTTTTCCTTGTTGCACCTCGCTAAGCCTCCCCTGGTGAGGTGTAGAATTCAGACGCATTCCCAGGTTTACGATTTCACGTAAATCTGGGAATGTGTCAGGTTCCATGGGTGTTGCATAGGAACACCCACAGCAACACCAATGGAAAGCCCCTTTCACGCAAAGTGCTGCGTGTAAAGGGGACATATTTACAAGGACAGGAAAAGCAACGCAGGGTGGCTTTTCGTGTCCATGTAAAAATGGGGCTCCAAAATGTGCCACCGGTGTGTCACAAAAAGTGACGTACCGGCAGCGCAAGGGGCTTGTAAATAAGGCCCACATTACTTTCAACACCAGTTATCTTTATACGAATATGTAGGCGCCTTGTAGGAGATACGTTGTTGAGGCAGGTCTCTGTGTACCATAGCTCACATGCATGAAACGTTTTGGGGACATAATGACCAAATGTACGCCTTTAAGAAGGTAGTAAAAATGTATCCATGTCCAATAATGAAATAGATCTGAACAACAAGATATTCTTAATTTAGCAAATACTGACTATGATGCCAATTCGGTCACTTTATGGTATGCCTTTTTTTTGTTTCTTGTTGTCTCATAGAGTACACCCTTCAAAACTGAGATTGCCTTATAATTGCTAAATACTTTCCAGTTCAGAGTTTACAAAGTAAATCCAGGTTCTTTCCCATAATGTGGGATTGTCAAACTGTAGGAAGGAGTTAAACCCAGTTAAACTTTTCTTTATAGACGATTTTGAAGTGATGTGTCATTGTGCATACCATTTGGAAATTTCAGGCCTTGTAGTTCCAAAACACTGGCACCTTACATGTGTGGTAGGCAATGACTAGCATGTTTCCATAATATACCAATTTACTGTGTGCAACATATATTTTGCATGCCTGACTGCTTGTGGTTTTTAATTTTGCATCTTCAAGGTAGTATTTCAAGAAACTTCCCATGAGTCTTTGTGATTCGGAAAGCCTATGCATTGTGACATCTATTCGTTTTTTCCAGTTGCCCTAAACAAGGTATCACAGCCTGGATTTGATTCAGAAGCCTCAAAAGGTTAATCCTTTGGAGTTTGCAAGACCAACCAAAAACTAACTGTCCAGGACAGTCAAAAGCTTTTGTGGGGTTAGGAGTCAAACGTTCAACCAAAAACTAACTGTGCAGGACAGTCAAAAGCTTTTGTGGGGTTAGGAGTCAAACGTTCAACCAAAAACTAACTGTGCAGGACAGTCAAAAGCTTTTGTGGGGTTAGGAGTCAAATGTTTTGCAGAGTCTCTCTTTGATTTGGTGTCCAAGGAGCAGCTCCTAGTTAAGGAAGCTGGGGGAAAGGAAAATACTGTAGTTACTGACACATGTAGTTGCTGCTGCATAACTACAGCGTATGTTACAAGCAGCAGGACATTGGGAGGGATATAGAAGAACACTTAACATGCTGCGACATGTAGACCATAATTTCAAAGTAAAAACCTATGCCAGACTCTAGATTACTGTTGGCTCAGAAGCCATGCACAGCTGAAGATGACCCTTAAGGCATGGATGTATGACAATACAACGAATGCCTTTACCACGCATCATTTACCAGGCATTGCCTTTACAACACAATGCCTTTATCACTCACGCCTGGCCTTTTTCTGATGCAGTTAAGGTCTACATGTATCACCATGTTGAGTGTTCTTCTATGCCCCTCCCTATTTTTTTCTTCACATGCCTGGCTGGCTATAAGAAACTCGTGCTCCCCCCACCCCTAATCCATGTGTAATTACATTTACCAGAATATACGTTTGGGACATGCATGGCCTTTAGTTATATATTACCAACTGAAGCCTAGTTGCAGGATGCTACAAATGCGATGTTTATGCACAGAACAAGGATAGGGTTCGGAAAACATAGAATTCTGTGGGGTTTTTTAAAAATACCTTTATTACATTTTTTTACAATTTTACTCCCTCCTCCGGCACCCCCCTCACAGAAGCATAACTGTACAATACAATAGAATATGACATCAGTGAAGAGCTTGGAATGAAACAGAGAGAATTTTTTACAAATCACCGTGACTCTCAATATCTTACTATGGGTTACATAAATCGCTTAAATACAGTGCATATTCAATCTTCTTGTTCTCTTCTTATATAAAAAAGAAATGGTCAATAAATACTAATGTGACCGATATCTATCAAAATTTGCTTATAAAAGCTTCTTGTAATTCAGTTAGATAATTCAAACAAATAAAGTGCATGTGCCTTTTCACCCTTCTTTTTGTTCTACCCAAGTAGCGAGGGCCTTCCAGATTTTTACACCTTTCGTTTTGGCCCTATGCCCTTTGCATGCATATATGCATTTTTCTAGATTATAGGCTGCTAGCAGTCGAGCCAGCCACTGCTGGAAGGAGGGGGGATTAGGATCTAGCCGTGCTGATGAAATACATAACCTATAGATGGTCATAGCAATACTCACCAAACCCTTTCTTTCCTCGGACCTGCCACTCTCTTGGATTTCCAGTAGGATTAGGGCCGGAGTCATGGTTATTTCTAGCTTCAGTTTGTTCCTTATAAATTCTTCAATCCGGCCGATTACCCCAGTAAGGGCATTACATGTTGCAAATACATGAACTATATCAGCCTTATATAGGGAGCAGCGTGGACATTGGGTCCCCTTCCCTGTTCCCCACTGCGATTCGGTCTGGTGTGCAATATAAGAAGAAGCATGTTTTATAAAACTGGACCTGCAGTGTGGCAGACATCAAGACATCCTGAGCCCTTAAAAAAGCTTGTTGAAATACATTATCTGTAATATCTAGCTTGACTTGCCATTTTTCTGAGATTTTGGCCAGATCGTCTGTCTTTAATATATTTAAAAGATTATATACAGTACCAATACAGGGGAGAGTTTCCTGCATTAATTTTTCTATTAGCTCATTCTTGGTCACTCCGCCTCCTCCTTTCCCCTTTTTCAAAAGGAAATCCCTTATTTGGAGAAACTTAAAAAGCTCACTATAAGTGAGGTAAACTTCCCTTTAAGCTCTTCGAAAGATATAAAACCCAGGGGTGTGTAAAAACAGCCTATTTTATCAATCCCACTCTGCCACCAGTTTGTCATACAATAGTCATCAAAAATCCCAGAAAGATTCTCATTACCCTGAAATGGCGCATCAAAATTTATTTTTTCCATCCCTAACAATCGTCGGATAGGGGCCCAGGTTTGGAATGCAGTCAAAAGAGTCTTGAACCTAACCCTTTTATTGTATCCTAGCTTCAGCCAGCGCCATAGACATCCCCAAGCCTCTACCCCAATCAGTAATTCATATGTAGAGGGGCAGCACTGCATCCCCCCCCACCCGGATGATCCCTAAGTAGTATTGAATAATGCACCAGACATGTGGCCCAATAATATAACCCCAAGTTGGGAAGGGCCAGTCCTCCACGCTCTCTTGGAAGTGTTAGAAACTTGACTGCTCTTCTTGGTTTTAAATATGACCAGATAAATTGTGAGAATAAATTCTCAAATTTTTGGAACCAAAAATTGGGGAAGATAAAGGGTATGGCTCTCATTAGATATAAGATTTTTGGGAAGTATATCATTTTGATTACATTGCATCGGCCTACCAGTGTTAAGTGTAAATTATCCAACTTACATAGTGCAATTTTAATTTTTGTGCTACTGGATTTAAGTTCTCATTCACCAAAGCATCAAAATCCGCCTTGAATGTGACCCCCAAATATGATACGCTCTCTACCACTCTGCTATCATTTATTACAGAAAATTCATTGACAATGATCTGCGTTTTTCCCTTATTCAGGGAATACCCCGAGAGTCCCCCAAAGATCAGTGCTTCTTCTTCTATTATTTTTACAGCTTCCTCAGGGTTAGATGTTAGATGTTACCACGGCCACATCGTTGGCATATGCCAGAACTTTAGTACTGCACCCTTGTAGTGTTACTGACGGTATGTGTGGGTTTGAATTCAGTCTTTTTAAAAACGGGTCTATGTAGAGTGCAAAAAGTAACAAGGTGCACGGGCACCCCAGTCGAGTCCCCCTTGTGATTGTCAGACACTCCGACAATTCTCCATTTATACATACTGTGGTCGTATGATTTACATAAAGGGCTTTGATGGCCCCAATAAAATTAGGGCCAATCCCCTTTTTGACCATCACTGCCCAGAGGAAGTGCCAGGAGACCCTATCGAAAGCTTTTTCCGCGTCCAGCAGAATCACTGCCATAGGGTCCCCTGACACCTGCCTCTCGTCGAACATTGTTATGATCCTCCGTATATGATCTGTGGTGCTCCTCCCTGGGATAAATCCGTGCTGCCAGTTGACCACCATTCCATCAATTAATAAGGCTAATCGGGCTGCTAATGTCTTTGAGTATATTTTAGTGTCGCAATTCATTAGCGTGATAGGACGATAGGAGCCTAGCTCTTCTATTGGCTCATTTTTTTTAGGGAAAACCACAATTTTTGCCTCTGCCCATGATTTTGGTGGAGATTCTCCCTGGAAGGTTTGTCTAAAAATGTTTGTTATTACTTTCTTAACTTGATCGAAAAACTTTTTATACAATTCTAAGGGTATTAAATCTGGCCCTGCAGCTTTTCCGTCTGACAAACTCATGAGTGCCACCGACACCTCATCCCATACCAGGGGATCTTCTAGTTGTTCCTGTGTCTCCTTTGTCAATGATTTTTCTGGGATCATATTTAGATATTGCTCCACTGCGTCTCACTTTTGGGATTCGGAACTGCCTATTCCTTCCTGATACAAGGTTTGGTAGAACTTCTGGAAAGCCTCCCGTATCTCCTTTGTGCCATATACCATGCCCGATACTGGATCCCTAATGTGCGTAATCATGTTACGTACGCATTCCTGTCGAGTTTGAATTGCCAGTTGATGTCCTATTTGATTACTAAGCTCATATATCTTTTCCTGGTTGATCGTTATTCTCCCGATTGATTTTTCTGTAATGGCTTCCCCGATCGCTGCTTTGGCTAATGCTATCTCAGCTTGGACATCCTTGATGTCGTTCGCATGTTGTACAGCCATGATGAGTTTTTCCTCTGCTTGAGCTAATCTCAGATATAGCTCCTGTGCCTTGCGCTTCTCGTCTTTCCCTTTTCTCAGAGAAAATTTGTGCTGTTTCCCCCGGACCGATGCTCTAAAAGAGTCCCATAAGACTATCAGGGGAGCAGTCCCTACATTTCGATTCAGGAATTCGGGTATCCATACTCTCATATGTTATCTATAACCCTCATACCACAGCAGAACTCTTTCAAAGGTCCAAGCAGAGATTTTTGGTGTGATTCCCATCATTGCTACTTCTAATACTAATGGATTGTGATCTGATAGAAACTTTGGGAATCTTTTGATTCTACAATCTTGTTGTAAAGAAGCTGATACTAAAAAGTAATCTAGTCTGCAGTGCTTAGAATACGGGGCAGAGAAGTACGTGAAACCATGTTCAGATGGACTTACTTTAGCCCAAACATCTAACAGTCCATGTGTACCACAAATATTAAACAATGCTTGAAGTACTTTGGGGTTTCCTACCCCCATACTTTGGGTGTGACTCCCAATTATTTGGTAAGTTGATGTTAAAATCCCCACAAATGATAATGGGCAGTGGCCAGTGTGCAATTTTATTACTCGACCAGTTAAATACCCCCGGATCGTCCAATATTGATCCATATAACGAACAGAGCGTAAAAGACAGATTCCCCATTAGGTTACATCTAGTGATCACCCACCTCCCCATCGGATCGGTGCAAGACTGCACAAACTGTAATTTGCTGTTTTGGGCTAAAATGGCAACTCCCCGAGTGCGGGTGCTTTGAGTGGTCCCTGCTATACATCTAAAACCCAAATTCTTAGGAGACCAATTCTAGATACTTCTATATGGGTTTCTTGCAGACAGATATCTGCCTGCAGCATCCTCAGCCCCTGTGCCGCCTTTTGTCTTTTTTTAAAATCATTTAACCCACATATATTTAAAGTGGCAATTGGCAGTATCCCTGGTCCTCTTACCAAGTTAGCCACAGAAATACCGTAACCTCCGCTCCCCCTTTGTTACTTTGAAGAAGAGAAAAAAAACATGTATTTTTACATTCCCTTATTTTCATTAAACCCTGATTTCCAGGCCACTTCACCATCACACCCATCTGTGCGGGTCTCCCTCCTGACCCCCTCCCCGACCTCCCCCCTCTCCCCCAAAACATGAGTAATCAGGCAGAGCCTGAGCGATAATGAGTGCTCAATCCCCTACCGCACCTCCCCTCCCCCGATCCGTGTCCACAAGTATTGAGCAAAAGAAGAAAAGACCCCGTTAGGTTTAAGAAAAAACACTGAGTGAACAGAAAGAAAAGAAAAAAAAAATAAGGAGAGAGAAAATAGTAGCTAGTAACTCTATGCCTCCCGGTAGCATGCACTGTCAGACTAGACACCTCCTATGTAGCCATTATATCCTATTGCTACTGGCCCCCTGGCTGATGCTTGACAAATATTCCTGGGCCTGAATTTCGGAGGTGAAGCTACGGATATGACCCTGAAACACAGTCTTCAGTCTAGCTGGATTCTAGAGGTAAACTTCAGCTCCAGTTCTTTGGAATGGGTTGATGAGTTGTCGGAGGCTCCATCTTCGCTCCACGGTAGCGTGCACAAAGTCTGGTCTGGCAAAAAAAGTGATATTTTCGAATGTTTTCTTAGAGTTTGTGTGAGCCTTGTCATAGATCAGTTGTCTTAGCAGGAAATTGCCAAAGTAGACTAGCATTGCCCTGGGCCTTTCCGACTCTCTCTGTGGGTGTTTTCTTGTCAGAAGTGGGAAACTATGGGCCCGTTGGATCTCCATATCCCAATCCCACTTTACTTGATCCGGAAAGGCACCTCTCAGCAGCTTCACCATGTGTTCCCTAGGATAATTTCCCTCCACCCCCTCCGGAATCCCCAAGAAACGTAGATTGTTCCCTCGTTGACGGTTTTCCTGATCCTCTAGTTTAGACATTGCATCTACTAGTGCAGCTCCCTGAGATATGTTTTCTGCTCTCAGGGTTTCCAGTTGTACTTCCAAAGATTCAGTCCGTCCTTCCACCATACTCAGCCGCTCTACAATCTCTCCACAAGTCTTGTTTATTTTTCGCATCCCCCCCTTGTAGTTTCTTACATGCGAGCCTAGCGTGGCGACTCTCACTCCAGTTCTCTTCTTGCATTTGCTTCAGTGAGGAGAATATATTGGAGAGTGATGGCTCCTGACTTTCTGCAGGCATTGCGATAGCTAATCCATCCACTTCACCTACTTCTTGAAAGGATAGTTGAGCATTAGAATAGTCCCATTTCATTTGTTGCCTGTGGGTCCCAGACATGCTATTTCTCCTTTTCTTGGTCTTGGTCTTTTTCTTTGATGATTTCATCCTTTGGATGAGCTGTGAATCGTCCATAGTGCTATTTGAGTCCAAGGTGTCTTCATTACTCAAAGAGAAGCTCTCCTGCTTAGAGGAATCTGAGTCGTCGGTGAGTGAGAAGAAGTGTTCCCCCCCCAGTTACTTCCAGGGATAAGGCACCCATGTATCTACTACTGGTTTTCACTAACTCCATCGGGTTGCCTGTCTTATCTTTCATTATGTCCATTTGATCATCCTCGCCTTCCTTCTCCTTCCCCTCTACTCCTAATTTGCCAGTGGTCTCAAGGCCCTCCGTAATCCCATTTGTCATGGAGCCACCTACATCCTTCTCTCCAGCGATGATTTTGCTAGTTTGCCCCAGCTCTGTGCTTTCAAAGTTGCTACCATCCCCTGTATCAAAAGATAGAGGGGTTATGGGTCTCTCCCAGGAGGGGGGTCGCTTACCCCCGATGCCGTAAACATAGACACGATCAGAGGTTGGGACCCACCTTCCACATGGCCTGCAGGTTCTTTACAGGCTGATTGTTACTCCCTCCCTGCTCCCATTTGGGCCTACCGGGGCACTCCTTCTCTTTTTCCCGCTGCCTGCAGACCTCTCCGGCAGCCACCGATGAGCCAGAAAGGGCTCTGCACGTCCCAGCTCCAGTTACAGCAGAGCTCATGTGGCGCCGCGCGTCTTCCCTCTACCGCCTCGTCAAGCCATTTTCTTGAGCGGTATTCCAGCTGTCGAATACAGCGAACCTTCCACCACCGCTGCTTTCCCGAAGAGTTGTGCGAGGAGCTGGCAAACTACCCGACGAGCCACCTCCCAGCACGCCTGGATCAAGAGACCCGGTCCAATCGCCGATTCACGGATCATTGGGAGAGCGAGGCGGCGCGAACCAGGTAGGTCAGACAATCACCATCTTTACTCTGACCTTCTATACCCCTCCCAATGTCCTGCTGCTTGTAAGATAAGCTGCCACAGTTCCTCATTCTATCAACATGAGATGTCTGGGGGTCAGTCATCTTACTTACAGCGTATGATCCCAAAACATCAATTCCTCTGACACCTGCCATTTCCCACTCTGTAATCTCTGCCATATCTATAGGTCCATATCTGTTTCCAGTCATTGGATGTACCACCCTTGTGGATTGCACATCATGCTGCTCAAAAACTGCTGTTTGGACGGGTCACAGGTGGAAACACATCTATGAATCTGAAAAACTGCCCATCATCATGGTAGAAAAGTTTTCCCAGTTAACTGATGCTGTGGGAGAAGGTTTTACCTCAGTCAGCCATATGTTTATGCATAGTTGTAAAGTTTTTACAAGCATTACAACGACACATTTGTAATGACAGGATAATAGAGTATGGAATATAGGATACCATAGAAATATGGGGCAGTAGAGATTAATAACAATTGTACAGAGGAGCCAGTTTTTTTAAAAACATATTTTATTAAATTTTTCCAGTTTTCAACCCATCAATTACGGCATTTTGCAGTTATACACAATACCGTGGTACATTGAAGTCATCGTACAGTGTGCGTGCATTATCATCTACAGTAATTGTATGACATATGAATACAACTATCCCATCCCTCCCTCCCCCAACTTCGTCTGGCACCAATCAATCATAGCGCATATGGCAAGGTATTCCCCCGTCTACTCCCGACTGCATATAAACATTCAAAGTGTATGTATGCACCCTATGGCGCAGGATTCACAAACAATGGAATTCCGTAATCATGGAAACTAGAAAACCGGGGCTAGATGATAAAACAATTGTTAAATCTGAGCTACCGGCACAGGTGGCGGGGCCAAGGCCCTGAACGCTTCCAGAATACTGTCCCAGTCTAAAGAGATGACTCTTTTGCTCAATCCCCGGGCTTCCTCCCGGCGGATGGCAGCACTCTCCGCTCCACCCCATCTCACTACTTCCCCATGCCAGCCGTAAAGCTGTGGGGGTGTGGTCGATGTCCACCGCATCGTAATGGAGCGTTTAGCCAGGAGCAAAGACAGGTCTACAAAGGGGAGTTGCACTTTCTGCGCCTTGGGGCGTCGTATCAGTCCCAAAAGACACACTGTAGGCGTGTCTGGGACGGGGATCCCAACCGCAGCTGTAAGCAAGGACAATAACTCTGACCAATAAGGGGTAAGCACGGGGCACTGCCATAGCATATGTAGCAAGTCAGCGTCCTCTAATTTGCATCTAGGACAGCAGTGTTGAGTGGTCGGGAAAATACGTTGCAAGCGGTGTGGGGTTAGATACGCTCTATGTAAGACCATATATTGGATGAATTTGAATTTGGCGTTCCATGGAATTCTCCTAGGGTATGCCAAAGCTTTGTCCCAGTCCCTATCTGTCAGGTCTGTCCCCAGGTCTGCGGACCATTTATCGCGTAGGTCCGTTAGTGGGATTCTAGTGTGGGTGGTAATGCCTTTGTAAAGCCACTTGGTAAGGTGGCGGCCGTCACCCATCAGGTAGGTCATAAAGACCATTTCGTGGCGTGGGGGTTCCTCCCTGTGTGGGGCCCAATGTTTCTTCACATATTGCACAAGTGCAGCATGCAATAGGTACAATGCATCCGTGACTCCCTGACGCCATACAAAATTACCATGGTCCATAAGCATGCCGTCGTTAAATAGATCACCCACTGTGGTCACACCACCCTCCGCCCAAGGAAGCAATCGTCGTTTAGTAAGCAAGCCAGTGGGGGTAGGGATCCCAAGAAGTGGTGTAGTGTCAGAGTAGGGAAGGCAGCTACGCGTGTAGTGAGTGGCTTTTTTCCAATAGGTAAGCGCCGTGCGCAGGAGCAGCGAGGCGTCCGTTGGGATCTTAGCCTGCGGGAGCAGCAGTGTGTGGAGCCACCCTCGGTCTACATCAGCGGAGGAAAAATCTATTTCGTGTAAGATGCGCCCTGCCAGCCAATAAGATAGCCATTGCAATTGGCTCGCGTAGCAGTATGCTCGGAAGTCTGGGGCACCCAGCCCACCCTTATCAGTGTCCAATTGTAACTTGGTCAGCCCTACCCTGCGGCGGCCATTACCCCAGATCAAAGCGGAGAGTGTAGTGTTCAGGGAATTGAGCATCGGGGTCGGGATCACAACTGGTAAGTTAGTAAAAAAATATAAATGCCGGGGCAGGACCACCATTTTCGAGATCGCTTCTCGGCCCATCACCGAGAGTGGTAGGGAGGACCAGAAAGTGACCTGGGAGCGGAGCGAACGTATAGCCTTGCCCAGATTACCCTCAATGAGATCTGGCGCTGATCGGTAAATCTGTATGCCTAGATATCTAAAAGTATGTGCGGCGACAGTTAAGGAATGGGGGCCGAACTGAACCGTCTCTGGGCGGTCCCCCTGCCGGAAAAAAAAGGCATAAGACTTACTGTCATTGATTTTAAGGCCCGAAAGCCGTGCAAACGAATCAAAAATGCTCAGGACGGGTGAGAGGGAGGCGAGGTCGTCAGCATACAGAATAATGTCATCCGCATATGCGGAGATTATGTGTGTCGTTTGCCCCAGGCGGATCCCCTGTTGCGTCGCCGATAGCCGCACCCTAAGGGCCAAAGGCTCCAAGGCTAGCACAAATAGCAGGGGGGATAGGGGGCATCCCTGGCGGGTGCCTGTACCAACCGGGTACTCCTTTGAGCTGTGCCATCCTGTGCGGGCCCGCGCTGTGGGGTCCGTATATAAAAGCCTCACCCACTTTAAATAGTCTGGGGGTATACCAAATCGTTCTAGCGCTCGGAACATGTAGTCCCATCGGAGCGTGTCGAATGCCTGTCTCAAATCTAGGGTGACACATCCAGCGTTGGCTCTCTCCTGGGGGGTGGCTGCCATGACCTGATACAATCTCCTGATATTAAGCGAGGTGCACCGCGCTGGCACAAAGCCGCATTGGTCTGGGTGAATGAGCTTGTGCACATATGGGAGCAGGCAGCTAGCAAGTACCTTACTCAATATTTTATATTCGGTGTTGAGTAGGGACAATGGTCTGTATCCGGACAGGTCCGTCGACGGGCGTCCTGGTTTGGGGAGAGATACTACCAGTGCCTGTCTAGTGGAGTGGGGCAGGGACCCTGAGGACAGCGCAGCTCCGTACAAGCTCTCTAGTTGCGGCACCAGAGTGTCTGAAAATGTGGCAAAGAATTCGGCCGGGAGGCCGTCCAAGCCTGGGGCCTTATTCCGAGGTAGGGCCCTGATGGCCGCCTTAATTTCGGTCCTTGTAATAGGGCCAGAGAGAGCGTCCTGCGCCGATTTGTCCAATTGTGGGAACTGCACATCCGCTAAAAAGGCGTCAAGGGGCTCTTCCACCAATGGGGGGGCGCCCGATATAGGGCCTGATAGTAGTCACAGAAGGCCGCATTTATGTCCTGTTGCGTATTTACTGTGTCCCCGCTGCTAGTGATAATCCCATGGATCGGGGAATGTGGGGGGTCATCCCTGAGTATGCGTGCTAATAGCGGGCCTGCCTTGTCTGCGTCAGCGTGTTTCGCGTGCGTGTAGGGGGTATAGTCTATGTGCCTAAGTGTGTCTAGCAGCTCTGCATGTTTTATTCGGGCATCTTGTAAAAGCGTTCCCTTTGTGGGGTCCGTCGCTGCAGCCTGTTCGAGACTATTTAGAGAGTTTTCTACCTCTTTCAAATTATTATGGAGTTCCTGTCGTGCCCCTGCTGTGATGCTGATAGCGATCCCCATGATCACCGTCTTGAATGCATCCCACTCCACCTGAGGTGTGGATGCAGTACCAGTGTTCTCAGTAAAGTAATTGTCTATGCCAGTCGCCAGTGCCTCCCGGAAGACTGAGTCCTCAAGCATCAGGGGCCATAATCTCCAAGTAGGAACCGGAGTTGGGATTCTGCCCCAGCTGAGGGAAACCTCCAATGGGTTATGGTCAGAAAGGGTTTTACCCAAATATGTTGCATGTGTCATCTGGGCTGTAATGTGGTTGGAGCAAAGGATCCTATCTATGCGAGTATGAAGTTGGTGCGGGTGGGAAAAGAATGAATATTCCCTACTGGTAGGGTTTTTCAAACGCCAGACATCACCCAGGCCCCAGCCCTCGGCCCAGTTGCATAATGCCTCCGCTTGTCGGACAGTGTTTGCTCCTCCAAGGGGGGGATGAGATCTATCAATGGAGGGGTCCATTACAGCATTATAGTCCCCTCCCAGTATCCACGGACATTCAGCCCAAGGCGCCAAGACCGGATTGAGGCTTAAGAGGTATGCATCCTGCTCAAAGTTGGGCGAATATATGCTGCCAAGGATGATCTGTGCACCATCCAGTGTGCCCCTCACTAAGATATATCTGCCCAATGGATCCACCCGTTGCTCCAGCGCCTCAAAGGGGACCCCGTTCCTGACCCGTATGGACGCGCCCCTCGCAAAGGCAGAATATGACGTGGAAAAAATCTGACCCCTCCACTTTTTGCGAAGTTTAGTCGCTTCGGCTGCAGTCAGGTGGGACTCTTGTAGAAATACTATGTGCGCCCGCCGCCTGTTCAACTGTGCATGTACTCTGTGCCATTCGTGGATCGACCCCAGTCCCCGTACATTCCAGGTAATCAAGTTGTAGCTATCCTGCATTGATATCTAAGGTGTGTAACCATGTAATGCCTGCGCATTAGCGTGGGGGCAGTAGTGTATCGGGGGTCGCAAGTGGTGGGCCAGAGTCTAAACGTTACAAAACTCCCATCTACAATACTCGGGCCAGCTATCTGAACTTTGCTGGCCCAAACCCAATGCACAACGGTGCAAACTAAAAACATTGTGTGTGTTGCTTTCGCTATAGGGGGGTGTGTGCCCACAGCCAGGTCAGCTGAGTTAGAGCGTTACGAGCTTCACGCAGCCCGGACCGCTATTGTTACCTTTTCATTTCGCAGTTTCGGTACTAGAGGCATGGCATTGTGCCGCTAAGTACAAGACATAAAGGGCAGGGTCAGTAGACAACTCGCGCCAACATAGGCCGTAAGCCAACATCACCCTAAGTAACCATCAGCAGTTTGGGGTGTAATATTGCTGAATAAATTAATACTAGAGTCTGAGTCCGAGTGATTTGACGCCTCCTCGGAGGAGTCCGATAGAATTGGATGGGCTTCATCCCTGAACCTGATGGCCGTTTCCAGTGCCTCAGCTTGATCCCGCAAGGCCGGTTCCGGAGCGGGAGTTCTGGACTTCGCGGTGAGCCCCCCCCGGAGGCGTTTTGATTTGCGAACTCGCCGTGGTTTCGGAGAGGCAGGGATCATTTGTGAAGAGGGCTCAGATCCGCCGGGGGGGAACATGATTTCGATCCATTCTGCCACTTCGTCCGGGGATTCAAAGAATTGTGTCTTGTGATCATGGATCACTTTCAGCTTGGCAGGGAATAGCAGTGCGTATTTAACATGCAGTGCCCTGAGCTTGACCTTCACGTCTTGGTAGTGGGATCGTTGGCGTTAGACCAGAGCGGTGTAGTCCGGGTACAGGGATATCCGCTGATTCTCATATTGTATGTGGGACAGCTCCCTCGCCTTTTGTAGCAGGACGTCCTGATCCCTGAAGTTCAGGACTTTGACGATCAGGGGCCGAGGGCGTGCTCCCGCCACTGGTCTACCCGTCGGCACCCTGTGCGCCCTTTCTACGCAGAAAAGATCTGAGAGGCCCTCCGGGGCCACATGTTCCCTGAACCACTGTTCCATGAATCTAGTAGCGTCTGCTCCCTCGCATCGCTCCGGCAGGCCTATGACGTGGATGTTATTGCGCCGGGCACGTCCCTCCGCATCGTCCGCCCTCTCCTGCAGACCCGCAACCTGTTTTTGGAGCAGTGCAATCTGTGCACCATGTTCCTTGTGTTGTGGCGCCAACTCCAGTAAAGTAAGTTTGTTATCTTTGACAACCGCAGCAAGTTTGTCGTGATCAGCTTTAAGGAGAGTGAACCCAGACGTCAAAGTCCCAAGTTGTTTTTCAATGGCCTGTCGCGAATCACGCACCTCCTTTAGGATAAGGTCCAGCTTGTCCGGGGAAGTCCCCAAGTCAGAGGACGGATCGCCGGTAGGCGGCTGCGTGGCAGGCGTAGAGTCGTCAATCTGCTGACTATCAGCAGCGCCAGCATCTGTCCCCTTGGCCCTGGGGCGGCCCATTGCGGCGCAGTGAACTAGGGTGGACTGCAGGTCCAGGCATGCCGGTAGACACCGCTACGGAGGTTGTCGGAAGCCTCCACAGTCGTTAAGGGCGCTTTCTCCACCGGTCCGGGGGGATCGCCACTCAGCACCGCAGGGGGGGTCGGGGAGGGGCAGGTAGTAGGTGCGGTCAAGATGCGCGCAATGAGCAACGATATATGAGGAGGGGTGCCTCAGGCCCTAGGCAGAGTGTCTCACCTTGCACATTACACCGGGCAGCACAGCAGGACCAGGTTTGTGCCAGATCGGCTCCCCCACACTGGTCCAGGCGTATGTTATTCCTCCAGTAGCCTCAGGGTCCCAAGACCGATCCAGCGTTCAAGGAAACAATGCAGAGAGGGGGGGACAGTCCGGCACACAAGTGCCCACCCGTGTGGCCAGCCCGCAACAGACAGCCGGCGATTACAGATAAGCAGAGGGGCTGTAGGCAACACTCCCCCGGACGCTCCCAACAATCTCGTTGTTGCAGACAGTCAAGGAGGAACAAGGAGAAGCGCCAGGAAGCAGGCCCCGCCCGCCCACGGAGATCCAAGGCCTCAGGCGTATGCAGAGCCGCCGGTTCGGAGGACGAGCGGCGGAGCGGGTCCTAGGCGTAGCAGAGAGTCACAACCAGGGTCACTCCTGCCTGGCACCGCAGAGTCCCAGGCATCCAGTAGCGGCGGTAGGCGCGGCTCCTCTCCTCCCGCTCCAGTTCCGATCAGTAGGGCAGGTATAGCGGGGGATCGAGAGGCAGATCACTCGGTAGGGGGGGGCTGTAGGCGACACCACCCCGGGCGCTCTCCCCGGCACACCCACAGCAGTCAGTCCGGGGGAGTCAGTGGGAAACACCAGGGACAGGCCCCCCCAGCATAGGAATCCCCAGGCCGCAGATGCATTCAGAGCCGCCGGTCCGGGAGGGAAGCGGCGGGGTGAGCCCTAGGCGCGGCGAGATGCCGTAGACAGAGTTAGTCCTTCCCCGCACCGCGGAGTCTCGGGCAGCCAGCAGCGGCGGTAGTCGCGGTGTTACTTCACCCGCTCCGTCTCCGATGTCCAAGGCGAGATCGGCAGTAGAGTCGCAGTCAACAGCACGGGGCCTCCAACTTCCCCAGAGCAGCCAGGGGATCAGCAGGCAGGCGCGGCCCACGGGCCGGTTCCGAGCCCCCGGCTCTCACCTCTCCGCTCCCCCTCCTCGGTTCCGGGGGCACAGAATTCCACAGCAGCTCTAGTCCCGGCCTCCGTCACTGCCACTCGCCCCCGGGGGACAGGCCTCCAGCTCCACGGCCCACACCCGGCAGGCAGACCCACTCCGGTTTTCAGAAGGGCCCGGCAGCATATATAGATGGTTTCTCCGGGCAGGAGCCCACTCGGGCCGCAGGGGTCGCTTCTCGGGAGGTTTCGTGTCAGGTAAGAGCCGAAACTACCAGGATGATGCAGGATTCAGCAGGTCCGGGCGCAGAGCTAGTTTACTGTTCGGCCGCCATGCTCGGCAGTCGGCCACGCCCCCGTACAGAGGAGCCATTTAATTGGGACCAGTGACATGTCAGTGCCATTGACAGGGCAGTGCCATTAAAATATCTCTAGTATAAACAAACTGTGCAGTCAGACTATCAGAGTCAGTAGTATCAGGTGATGATTCAAACTCTAACCCAGTGCAGCATCCCCAAATTCCACACTGGAGTTCCAGAGAACATTCTAAGGGCATGGGTTTTAGGTTACACGGAGATTGTGGCAAAGTGTTGCAGAAGAATTTG
This sequence comes from Calotriton arnoldi, assembly GCA_963921515.1. Lineage (NCBI taxonomy): Eukaryota > Metazoa > Chordata > Amphibia > Caudata > Salamandridae > Calotriton > Calotriton arnoldi. Next base: position 531,753 of record CAWUFW010010721.1, on the reverse strand, counting down.
TTTTAGCTCCTGTGCGGGAAGGTTTCTCTGTTAAAATCTTGAATTTCAGACCCGTTTAAGTTTTTTTAGCTAAAACAAAAGTTAGCCAACTTCTTTCCAGCTTTATTATTTGCAAAGACAATGTTTTTAAAGTTACCATTTGAGAAAAAGTAACATTAATTTTGAGCACCAGCTAGCACTCGCAAGGCATTATTTCACGTTTGTAGACAAGAACTACAGTCGGGTTTTTGGTGCAGGAAAAGCAGGCAGTTCAGTCAAACTTGGATAGCCTATTAATCGGGATCTTGGCTAGTCTTTGCTTAATAAAGATTTGTGGACAGCTCTGTGCCTTCTGTGATCCACAACACTCTTTGTACATGTTTTAGCTTTCTTGTGTTGCTACTAGAGACCTCTAAGCACTCCTTCCTAGCATCTTGAGCCAATATTTACTTTTTAGCCAACCTCACTGTGTATCGTGAGACTTCTAGAAGTAGGGAGCACAACTTCATATTCCCACAAGTATCATGCGGTTGTAAAAGAAGCTAGCACCGGTTAGTTAAATACTTGGTGATAAATAAGATATAAACATGGGTGGCTCCTCCGTTATGACGGAGGAGCGTCGCCCCCCTGCTAAAAGCCAGCAGAGGCAAACGAGAAAAGTAAAATGATAATAAAACAATTTTATTGTCATTTTATTTTTCGTCCTGGAGGCTGCCAGCTGAGCCAAGGGAGGGGGGGGGGGGATCCATACTGACACTGCAGCACCAGGGAGGAGGAGGGAGTGCTGGACACTGCTAAGTGTGCATGAGGGTTTGGCCGGCTGTTAGGGGCCGGCCAAACCATCATGCGCACTTAGCCTTTCTCCAACCTGAGCTGTGTTGTACAGCCGGGTGGAGAACCAATGCAGCTTCACAGTCCCTGTCTGAGAGTCATACCAGGGCACTCAGACCAATCCCAGTGCTGCTCGGGTCATGCTGGGAATAGTATTCCCAGCATGAGGGCAGTGCTGGGATTGGCATCTGGGAGCCTGCACAGGGTGGAGCAGTTCCTGGACGTCCGGGAGGCAAGGAACGGGAGCAAGGCGGCTGCCGTCGAAGCGGCAGGTAAGTGCAATTTTGTGATGTTTTTGGTTTGTGTTTCCCCTCTTCCCACCCCACTACTTCGCAATGCGAGTGGCCCCTACTGGGTATACCAATAGTCAGTCACAACTGACCTTATACAAGTATGTGAAACCATGGTTTGTCAAGGCAAGGAGGGCTGGTGCCAGTTTGTTATATACTCCTGATTTGACTTTTTTTAGGGAATATCGCATTGCCGTTGCTGTTATCATAAATTAAAATGGATGACAATATGCACAGCCATGTCTGATAAAGTTCACAACATTACATGAATATATAATTTGATCACAATCATACAAATTATAATTACCGTACTATCCATGCTCTCAATTCCATTCATCTTAATTTAATCATCAAAACAATCTTATTAATTTCATGACACCATTGACAATCAATTTTATCCTCAAACAAGCAGTGAATGTGAGTTTACAGCAATAGCTTACAATTTTAATAAGACATCCTATTCCATAATATGAACTACTCATTTTAATTTCACTGTGTAAATCTGCCAGCACCCACCCACATAGACACAATCGTTACAGAAGGCACACTGGATTCTGCATCTGGGAGGGCCATGAAGATACATGGGGGAAGCAGGCAAAAATCACTAAAACATTGCTGTTAGAATCTGACAAAATCTGTCCAATATGGACATGTTTAAGAAGTGAAAGTAACATGTTTAATAATGTTGGATGTCGTGGGTATGACCTGTGGCCATGCCCAGAACCCATTTTTCTGTTTTTTAATTTAAACTACCTTCCAATGGGAGCTTGCATTACCTCTCTATAACCGTAGTGGAGTGTTGTGACATATGATGCTATTTGCGAATGGTGATGGATGTGATAACATCAGCTTTTCTCCTCACTGAATTCACATGCATCCACATACAAGACTAATCAGAATGATCTCTGCCAAAATGTTTTGATCATCCATCACATATGTTTCACTTTAATAAATATTACAGTGTCACTGGTCAAACGTTGACAGTATTTAAAAACATTTTTAAAAGGGTTCTCTTTGGAAAAAAATTTCGAAGCATAAATGACTAATGGAACTTTTTTAAAATAGTGTGGGCAAGTAATACTGATCAAACAGAATATGTTTTGTAGTTATGGGGAGATGGATTTCCTCTAAGGAATTTCAGGGAAAACTAGGGGATGGAGCATTTTAATGCATACTGGGCCAATAACTTTGCTTAAAATACAAACGGATTTAAACATGATATTACATGGGACTTCTGGCTTCTCTCTAAATATTATTTAAATAATAGACATGGTGCATTTAAAGCACTTGGAACAGTGCCAGTAATCAGCACTTGGTAGGGCTGGAGAAACAAAAAGACAAAAAAGAATTAAAAATACACTTAGAACTGGGGTAATTTTATAAGAAACTGGTATGTATGAATGCGGGGGTAAGTTGAGACTGATACAGCCACATGTTGGAAGACAATATAAATTGAGGTATATCCTGACAATTGATTGACTCTGACACAACCCCTTCGGCTTTTAGAGACACCATATGTAATGAATCTTTACCATTAATCCCCAATTGGTACTGTAGCATTTGTATGTTGCTTGCTGCACCTCTTGTTCAGGGCTCAAGTTGCACTCTTAGTGGGCTCCTAACTAGGACACTATCTTATAATGCAAAATATGGATGGGAGTTGGTTGTAGTGTCATCTTAAGTGTAGAGTTTTCATGTTGTGTGTGAGTGCCTATGAGTGTGCTTCAAACTTGTCACGGCAGCATGTAAACACGCCCACACATGCAGTGGTATACAAAGGTGAGTGTGAGTGTCACTCAAGTTCATCTGTGGTGCTTTTTTGGAGAGCCCTTGTCTTTGTTGGTGATTCTGTACATGGGTGGCTTTGACACTGATTATGCTTTTATGGATGCCAAATGCAAGGTTTGCATTTCAGTAGAAGAGAAAATGCCCCCTGAAGGGGAGATGGTTGGAGCCGGTCCAGGCACAGAAACAGCCTAAAATTTGGAGGTACTTTTAGGTCATCAGTAAGCCACTTCATGGAGTCTATCCCATTGCGACAGGAGCCTAACCTTTGGAAGCACTGTTAGGCCGCCAGTAAATTGCTTTATTGGGTTCACCCAAGAGCAAAAGGAACATGACCACTGGATGTGCTTTTACACAACCTGTACACCACTTTAATGAGTTCACCTAGGAGCAGTAGAAGGATCCAGGCCATGGAGGCACAATTAGGAAAGGGTACAATAGCTAATATATATTGTGGTGAAATTCAGCTTAGCTGCGTGCACTCCATTATTGCAGCAAGACATATCACAACAATGGACATATACCTAAACCAAGCCAAAGCTATTTGTGTCAGAGTCACTGACCTCCCCTCACACAGCTCCACCAGAGTCACCACCCTCCCCTCACGCAGCTCCACTGTTAAGGCATTGCCCTTAGCGCCCCTGAGCTTCAGGTAGGTGTTCGAGCTCCTGCCTGTGCCTCATCCCTAGTGGTCTAGTGGAGGAGCCTGCTCTTCTGCTAGTCTGCTCTGTGGGTGTCAGCCTTTTCTGTTTTGCCTTTTCTCTTCTGCCTTTTTCTCTCTCGCCTTTTCCACTTTTTGCCTCTTTTTGTCTGTTGCCTTTTTTCCTGCTGCTGCCCCCACGGCCCCTCCCCCATGGCGTGTTCTTGCTCCCACCTCCCAGCTGCTCACCCTCCCCCAGCCCCTACTTAATGGCGGCCGCGCGCAGCGGGTGCAACGCTGGTGATTCGAAGGCACGCCAAATGCAAGCCCGTCTGCACCCGTCAACAACAAGACCAGCGCCAGGGACCCTGGTCCCCCGACCCCCTGCCACTATGACCCCAGCACTCTCCACGCTCTCATCCCTGGACGCAACAACAACTGCCAGCTCTCGACGCCGAGCAACACCCAGGGCCCGATCTCCTGCCAACACTGCTGCCGCACCTGCACCCACCTCTGGACACAGACAGCCACCCCCAATCCACCGAACGCCACCATACACAAGTACCTAAGCTGCATCCTCCTCAACGTATGCTCCCTGCACAGACACGCCATAGAAATCTAGGACCTCCTCAACTCTCACTCCCCCGACAATGCCTTCCTCACAGAGACCTGGACCAATGCCAGCTCTGCTCCCGACATCGCAACCGACATCCCCAACAGATACAAGATCCTGAGGAAGGAACCCCCAACCGCCAAGGAGGAGGCATCTCCATTGTCCACAAAAGCTCCCTTCAACTAACAGCCACCAACTCGGACGACGCCTCGCCCCTCATGGAACACATCCACTTCCAGATCCAGCCCATCCCTAGAACGACGCTTCGCGGAACATTCACCTACAGACCTCCCGGACCCCGCACCCTTTTCACCAATGTCATCACAGACTACATCGCTCCCCACGCCCTTGCCTCCATGGACTACACACTGCTCGGAGACCTGAACTTACACCTAGACAACCTCAGCGATCCCAACACCACTGCCCTCCTGGAGAATCTCATCAACATAGGACTGAAGCAACTTGTCTCCACCCCCACTCACACAGCAGGGCACACTCTCGACCCCATCTTCACCAGAGGAAACAACATTTGCTTCAGCCACACCACAGAACCGCTCAGGACAGACCACCACTGCATCCATTTCTCCTTCTCGAAACCCACCGCATACAAGCGCACTCCCCGCCTCCCATGCAGAAATTGGAACAAAGTCCCTGAAGAACTCCTCACCTCCGCCCTCAGCTGCACTCCTCCCCCTACTATGACAGATGTCAACACAGCAGCGAGCAACCTTCACCAATGGATCGCCAACTGCGCCAACACTCTCGCCCCCCTCCAGAACACCATGAGACGACACAACACGAAAGCCACCTGGTTCACCACGGACCTCCGAGAATCCAAGCACTCTTGCCGATGACTGGAGAAAATGTGGAGAAACAGCAAAACCCCAGAAGCACGCTCTGCCTACAAGGCGGCCACCATGGCACACCACCAACTCATCAAATCAACAAGGAGAAACTTCATCCAATACAGAATCCTCTCCAACTCCCACAACTCCAAGGAACTCTTCGCCATCATACAAGAATTCGCCAGACCCAACAGCGAAACAACAGACGTCCCTCCCTCCCAAGACCTCTGCAACAAACTCAGCTCCTTCTTCCACCTCAAGATCAAGACGCTCTACCACAACTTTGACGACCAAGACCACGGCATCGCCTCAACACCCCTGCCCAGTGACGCCATCCAACAGACCCTCCTCACCTGGACCCCTCTCACCACAGAAGACACCGCAAAGACTATGAAAAGCATCCACTCTGGAGCACCTACTTACCCCTGCTCACCGCACATCTTCCACAGGGCCGCCACCACCATCGCAGCCGAACTACGCCAAACTAACCAACTGCTCCTTCGAGACCGCCACATTCCCCGATGACTGGAAATGTGCTGAAGTCAAACCCCTCCTTAAGAAGCCCTCCTCAGACCCGACAGATCTCTAGATCTTCAGGCCCATCTCACTACATCCTTTTGCCGCCAAAGTCATTGCGAAAGCCATCAACACCCAGCTAGCACACTTCATAGAAACCAACAACATCCTAGACACCTCTCAATCTGGATTGCGCAACAACCACAGCACTGAGGCCGCCCACATAGCCTCCACCGACAACATCCGCGCCCTCCTCGACCAAGGCCACACAGAAGCGCTCATCCTCTTGGACCTTTTAGCAGCCTTCAACACCATCTCCCACCACACACTAGCTACCAGACTCCATGACGCCGGCATCCAGGGAACAGCCCTAGACTGGATTTGATCTTTCCTTTCAGGCAGAACACAAAGAATAAAACTCCCGCCCTTCCTCTCCGAACCAACAAAGATCAGATGCGGAGTACCCCAAGGATCCTCCCTCATCCCCACGCTCTTCAACGCCTGCATGGCCCCCTCACAACCATCATCAGAAAACACAGACTCAACATAGTCTCATACACCGACGACACCCAGCTCATCCTCTCCCTCAGCAAGGAACCCAACATCACTAGGCGCAGATTCCAAGAAGGGATGAAAGACGTTGCATCCTGAATGAGTAGCAGCTGCCTGAAGCTCAACTCGGAGAAAACAGAAGTCCTCATCCTCTGCTCCACCCCATCCACATGGGACAACACCTGGTGGCCCCCCGCCCTCGGAAACCCTCCCACCTCAACGGACCACGCACGCAACCTTGGCATCATACTCGACTCTTCACTGACCATGAACTGTCAGATCATTGCAGTGTCCTCCACTTGCTTCAACACCCTCCGCATACTTCGCAATACCTTCAAATGGATCCCCCCCCAGATGCCAGGACGACCGTCACCCACGCACTCATCACCAGCAGACTGGACTACGGAAACACCCTCTATGCCAGAATCAACAAAAAACTCCTCCGCAAACTCCAGACCGTCCAGAAAGCCGCAGCCAGACTTATCCTCAACATCCCAAGGCATGACCATATCACCCAACACCTCCGTCACCTCCACTGGCTCCCAGTCGAAAGAATAATAACCTTCAAACTGCTCACACACGCCTACAAAGCACTTCATAACACCGTACCCCAATACCTCAATGAACAAATCTCCTTCCATGCCCCCAAGAGAAACCTCTACTCTGTGACCTCGCTCTAGCCATTGGCCCCCCATCCACAGGACAAGAGCAGGTGGCAGATCCTTCTCCTACCTGGTGGCCAAGCCCTGGAAAGAACTCCCCCTCCACATCTGACGAAGCCCGACACTGCACAAATTCAGAAAGGACCTCAAGACCTGGCTCTTCGAATGACCCATGGAGCTGCTCGCACCCCCTTCCCCCCAGCACCTTGAGACCCTCACAAGTGAGTAGTGCGCTTTAAAACCCCTGATTGATTAATTGATTGATTGATTGTGTTGCAATATGCTTGTTACCAATATTAGACAAATGAATAAAAATTATAATTCTGCAAATAATCAGAATTGAAATATTTCAATTCTGAAAATTAAGAGATGGTCAATGAACTATTACCAAACTCTGTGAAAACAGTAGTGGTCTTTGGAGTGTCTCAATCACTCCCTTTCCCCCTTGAACACCACATTCCACTTCAGTCTCTCACTCTGGTAGACGCTTCTCTCCCTTCCATATTCTTCTGAAATAATCCATCAAAATATCTCACACATCTCCTCCCTCTTCATCTTGGCCTTTTCAGACTGTCATTCTGCATGTACTTCCTTCTTTTACCTCCCATTCACCATTTCCTCTCGCCTGTATACACAGTAGTTTCTTTTCGTGCTGTAAATATTTCACAGCTGTGTACACCCGCTTCAACCACTTTCACATAAAATAACAATTACAATTGCCACATATGTGACCATTACTCTGGTAATCTGCAGAGATGCTAATGATTTCATTGGCATAAAATCTGAACAACCTATTCACCCACTGACATGTAGTGTGAGAAACTCCCTAGCCTCCAGCTCCAACTCTAGATCTCTCAATTGTGTCCCGTCATGATCAGCCATACACACTCTGATCTCTGGCAGGTATATAAAGGGGTTCAGTCCACAGTATGCTTTACTCAAGTCTCATATGTTGCATAAAAAACTACAGAAACATAACATCTGGAAAAAAAACAAATATGCATAGGCAAGATGGAATAAAATGTGAAATGTAAAAAGGGAGTGCTCCGCTAACATGGAAAAGGATTTTGCAGTCGTTGGGAAATCAATCAGAGTTTTTGCTTGTTAAGTTAAGGACTTGAATATAGGGTCCTATAGTTTTTAATTATTGCTCGGTCTAACTAATGGCAGGACCCACCCCAAATAAAGCCCTAACTGTAGTCTGCATCGGTCACAGCAGCTGCCAATCCCTGTCCCCAGAGCACACTGAGGCTTGTTTTTTCCTCACTATGGAACCCCCCATGGTGGACTCTTTGGAGCACGTGCCTTGGGATAACAGACCGGGCTGCAATTCCACCAGGAGCGGCCCCTGCCGGTAAGAGCGGTGGGGTGGTGAGGCAGAGTTGGGCGTGGGGATTTAACAGACGACCACGAGGGAAAATTAAATAAATAACGAATTTTCCCTCGTCGTCGCCTGTCGAAATCCCCCCCAACCTACCGCTCCACCACTCTTACCTGCACGGGCCGCTGCTGATATCCACTGCGACTGCTCTTTCACACAGACACAATTTATTCCAAATCACTGTTAGTCATCAGGGCTGGACTGGCTGTAGCGGGCACCGGGCGTTTCCCCAGTGGGCCGCCATGGTGGGGTCCGGTTTTAGACCCCTGTGGGCTGTTTTTGTTACCAGGGGCGGTTTTGCAGCATACCTGCAATATTGGACCCAGCAACAAAAGCGGCACAAAGCTTTCTATCCACTAGCCCCCGAGCCCCCCACCCTTCCTCCCCCCCTCCCCCCACCAGAGCCAATCCTGCCTCAAAAACCAGAGTCTTTTCACATTCCTCATTCTGCAAACGAAATGATGCACTTAGTTGAGTTTTTCCAATGAAGAAGCAAGGTGCCTTAAACCGAGATCAAAACGAAGGCGGGCCTGGCGAACTGCTCCTTGGGCTACTTGTCCAGCTCCGCTCCTTGTCGGCGCCTCGTCTTTATCCTTCCTTTCAGTTTCATGCAGTACCCTTTATTTTTTTCTAGAAATTTAGTACTCTCGCGGCAGCAAGGAAAACAACACCGTGGTCAATTTATTTAGCCCTTGGGCTAGACAAACAGCTCCCAGCAAGAAGCAGAAATATTGTTAGAAAAGCAGGATATTTAGCTGTCAGACTGCAAGCCATCTATTGATGCAGTGCCCCACAGGAGAGCCGGAATCTGTCAAATCATGCTCCCTGGCAGGAGACTGCGGAGCACTAAATATTTCCAAAACACGTAATATATTAGGATTTGATTTATATATGTATTTTTTTTAATCAGATGCGGTACTGCATATTGAATTGGGTGCCTTTTGCTTCGAACGAGATATTTTAAACGCAGTACTTTCGCGGTGATTGTGTTTGCAGCAGCAGCTGCTCTATGCTTCGTCCCTATTGGCTGTAAGAGATGTGAAGACCTCCCTCTGATCTGACGAGCCGCGTCCTTTTGAAGGCTTAGCTTTAAGAGCTTTGAAATGTAGAGGCAGTATATGAAGGACTGTGTTCTCTTGAGATTTCCTTACTATATGAAGGATGCGGTTAACACAGATTGACCAGACGACAGATGTCCCCCTCCCATCACAAGATGCGTGGTATGGCCAGCGTGAGCTCAATGGATCTCGCGGAAAACTAGGCAGTGCGAAGATACAACAGCAGAATATAAATCATAGAACTCCTATTCGCTTATGACGTTCTGCATACTGCATGCTCTGTTTATTTCACTTCAAGGGCAAACTTATAGTTAGTGATTTTTCAAAATGAATGTCGAAAAGCATGATAACATATCCCCTTCTCATAAAAACGGGAAAGTACTTTCTGCCTTATACTCATAAAAACAGGAAAGCACTTTCTGTCTTATATAAAGATGGAACACGACGATAAGATTTTCCACAACAAAAAAAATGTTTTACCAGCATAGCAATATATTGCTTTCATCTGTTTAAAAAAAAATGGGCAAGGTTCTACTACCAATTAGTATTCCAAACGTTTGATTATTACATTGCCTTTCATAATGTTTTTCTTAGCTGGTTACAAATCTTTGGGAAATGTTGAAAAGAGCTTGTAAAGACTGTGTTCAGTGTGGCTTGCTGCACAATTGACTTTCCAGGATTCAGAGACTTACAACATTCAACAATCATTTTCACAACTCAGCCACCCCAATTGTTTCTGTAAAATAAGTAGCCATTATAATTCATAGCATAGATAGCACCAATGAATGGGGGAAGGTACATTTCTTCGTGTGTCTGTGGTGCATGTGTGTGTGTATAGAAACTCTCCTCAACCTATTGTAGCTGTGGCACAAGCAACAGGCTATTCCCCAGAGAAATGGTTGTTATGTTCAAGCTAGAATTTTAAAGTCAAGAAAAGTCAAAGTAATATTTTCAAACCAATGTAGAAAAATAGAGAAAACGTTTGTGAGCAAAAAATCACCTACACGATTAATATCAGTTAATCAGATATATGAATTCATAAAATCCTAGTACAAAATTACTTGGAAAATTCAAAATGCCATGAAAAGTATCATTTTGTAGTAGACCGGGAGCTAGGCACATTTTCAGGCAAACCGTGATGAGGTAGGGTTTAGCTACTTTTTTTTTTTTTTTTTTTTAATGTCTTTATTGATTTTTCATCAATGTACAAAGTCAATAACGTTCAAACTTATGACAAAGCAAGTTCATTATGCACCATCCAAATTTCAAATGCCCCTAACATAGGGGAAACTAATCTACCCGGCCCCACCTCATACAACAATGGTATATACGGGCAGTTCAAAGGACTGAATATGTGTTACACCAAGGTAACTGCCTAGACGTTGTTCTATATGCCTACAAAAGCAGTCTCAAATTTTCTGCAATGCAAGTACCCTCATACAAATGCCTGTCCACTACAGCCCTTGAAGTACTTGCAGTGAAACAATGCAGAATGTGCATTACTCAATGCTCTTTGATGCGCTATGCCAGGGCTTTAAGTGGGCCAGGTCTCACCAGTGCTGAGCACCAGCAGTTTTTTCAAGGGGGCTTCGAAACGGGTACCTATTGGGCTCTGTTTTGAGCCCTGGAACAGTCAGTTTTTTTCCGGACTGCAGTGACAGCAGGCCCATCGATGTGCGCGTGCTCACACTGCTCACTTCTCACTAGTGGAGAAGTTACGGCATGACGTCATGCCAGGTGAGCGTTATAAGGGAAGGGAAATCCTTTAAAGAGAGTAATTTTCTTTCTGGATTTCCCTTCTCTTTTTGAAACTCAGGAGCAGCAACATTGTCGTGGGGTCACCAGGGCTTTAAGTGGAAGCTTTTTCAATATTATATACAAGCCATAGTTGCTGCTTATTTATTTTATGCAACTAACAGCCATTGAGAAAGCCAATAGTCCTGACTTGTTGTCGGGATGATGTTACTTTTAGTATCATATATCTGGATGCAATGACAGAAACCGCAAAATACAAGTCGGGCGGCACAGTATGCTATGCACAGATTTTTGGCTTAAGTGTTTTTAAGCCACACCCTTAATTACATTGGCCACGCCCCTTTAAGAGACCTGCCAGTTTTTTCATCCCACTTAAAGCCCTGCGCTACGCAGTAGGGTCAGAGGTTGTATGCTCCACAGCTTTGGTAATGTGCTCTTCCACAGTACCAGAGGTTTGTGTCTTCAGATATGCCTGCAGGGATCCCAGCTATCTCAGGGTGTTGAACTAAAGGGGAGTAGTTCAGCATATGTGGTTAGCTGGTCCTTACAATAGGTGAGATCTTGCAGCCACTCCTTAAATATGGGTGCACGGCCTCTACCCCACTTACAAGCAACTGTGCGCTTGGCCAAGAGGAGACTAAGTGCCACATATTTCCTGAACCCCACCTTAATGTCCTCTGTATGTCCCAATAGTGCGAGTAGTGGTGTGAGTTGTACAGGATGACCAAGCATAAGGGCGAGTGCCCCTTCTATTTAATTCCAATATGCCTGAACCAGCCTACAATCCCAAGCCAGATGGAAAAAATTCATCCCCACAGTGCCACATCTGAAGCACCTATCATCTGCGTAAGAGATACCGGTATAATCTGGCTGGCATGTAGTACATAGGGTGTAAAAACTTAAAGTTAATGATATGGAGCCTGCTACTGGAGCAGATCTGCCCCGTCTGCTGACAGCAGTATATCCAAGTTTTATCCATAAGAGGAGTCCAAAGCTCTAGTTCACATCCAGCCCAGGAGTTTCCAGACTACACTGGAGCCTGAAGCTGTGCCGTGTGGTAAAGAGACAAGACTAGGTGTCTAGGAATGGGGGTGTTAAGCAAGGTATGCAGAGTATTAAATGCTGGAGGCTGTCGGGGAAAGTCAGGGGTGGAGGCCTTGACATTATGTCGAAACCTGATATAGTGAAAGACATCTAGCGGTGTTGGTGTTTCACCAGCAAATAACTCCTCGCAGCAGATAAATAGTCCATCTGCACACAGGTCTCTTTATGTGCTAAGCCCATCTTCAGGAGCATGGCCCTACAGGCCACCTCATGCGTTACCAGAAATGAAAAATTATAGGGCAATGGGATTAGCAGTGAATAAAGTATAGGTTTACCAAGTCGTTTGGCCAATCTATCTCATGCTGCCGTGTGCACGCAACTGTGAAGTCCACAGTCACGGCAGCGTCTTCCCCCTTTTTTTTCTCCTGAGTTTTATATAGCGCAAGCTTGATTCGAAGGTATCAGGTATCAGAGCGCTTTAAATGAGCACCAGTTGCGTTACACAAGGACACATACATTTGTTTTTGTTAGGCATGGGGAGATTAAGTGATCTGCCCAGAATCACAGTATGTTAAGCGTCATTGCCAAGACTCGAACCCGGTTCCCCATATTTGAGGTCGACCGCCCTAGCCATTAGGCCACATCCTCTCCTCTTGCACCCTGGAAAGCCGAGGTTGGAATGGCGGCCATGTAACTGTGCTCTATAGGCAGGTGTAGCATAAAAGGAGTGCGATTGTGCCAGTGTATGGTGTAATGTTCCTGAGCACATAAATAATAGAGCTTCATGTCTGGTGCCTCAAAACCTCCCCTAGAAAAAAGTTATGTGAGTATATTCCATTGGAGTCTTGGCTGCTTACTCACCCAGGCTAACCTTATCAACTGCATTATCAATGTCTTGAACAAATGCAACCCGGCAAATAAGGAGTGTTGAGGAATAGATAGAGCAACTTCGGTAGTATGACCATTTTCATGAGGGATATCCATCCCGCCAGGGAGATGAGCAGCAAAATCCATCTTGTGATTGCGTCTGTAATTCCGTCAAGCGCCGTACCGTAGTTCACTCGCATCAGCTCTTCTCTGTCTCTAGGAAGTAATATGCCTAAATACCTAAGTCCTGAGTCGCACTATTGCAACGGATAGTCGGGTTCAATCAATCAATCAGGGGTTTTTAAAGCATGCTGCTCACCCGTGAGGGTCTCAAGGCGCTGGGGGGTAGGGGGGGGAGTGCAGTTCCGGATCAGTCGAAGAGTCAGGTCTTGAGGCTCTTCCTGAAGGTGTGCAGAGTGGGGGAGCGTCTGATGTTGACTGGGAGCTCGTTCCAGGTCTTTGATGCGACGTAGGAGAAGGCTCTTCCACCTGCTCTGGTTCTGCGGATGCGTGGGGTCTCTGCCAGGGCGAGGTCGGCGGAGCTGAGGTTCCTTTTGGGTACGTTGAAGGAGACTCTTTCATTGAGGTATTTGGGCCCGATGTTGTGCAGGGATTTGTAGGCGTGGGTGAGTAGTTTGAAGGTTATCCTCTTCTCGATGGGGAGCCAGTGGAGGTCTCGTAGGTGCTGGGTCATGTGCTCATGTCGTGGGGTTCCGAGGACGAGTCTGGCTGCGGTGTTCTGTGTGGTTTGGAGCTTGTGTAGCAGAGTTTTGTTGATTCCGGCATAGAGGGCGTTACCGTAGTCCAGTCTGCTGGTTATGAGTGCGTGGGTGACGGCCTTTCTGCATTCGGGGGGGTTGAAAGCATGCAGTGGCAGGAGTGAGGGAGAAGAGGTGGGATTTATCCCAATTTATCTGGATACCTGATATTCCACTGAAACGCACAATTTCGCAAAGTACCCCGTTCAGGCTGATTTGGGGTTCTCTGAGATATAGCGTGATGTCATCGGCATAAAATTAACTGGTGGAATATCTCATGGCGTACTCCTGATGATGCTGCCTCAACATGGCGGCTGGTGGCTCCAACGACAACGACAACGCAAAAAGCAGTGGCTATAGAGGACACCACTGCTGTGCGACCCGCTCGACGGGGAAAGGGGCTGAGCAGGTACCGTTTATTTGTATTTTTGCTGGTGGTTGGGAATACTGCAGATCGATCCATGCCAGAAAGAGGGAGGGGAAGCTTATGTGCCGCAACCCCATCATCATGTAATCCCATTCCACCGAATCAAAACCCTTAGTGGCATCCAAGAACAGAGCAGCAGCGGACAGCTCTGGGTCGATATCCTGGAGGAAAACAAACAGCGTGCGCAAATTATGTGAGGTAGCTCACCCAGGTATAAAATCCGACTGGTTGGGTCACACCAGGAAGGTCATCAGGAGGGTAAGGCGATTTACCAGAATCTTTGCAAGAACTTTAACATCACAGTATATAAGGGACAAGGGTCTGTAAGAATTACAGGCTTCTGGGGTTTTACTAGGCTTAAGTATGGTAATGATCATTGCTTCCCGCATGGTATGTGACAGTAAACTTCTTTCCCTTGCCATCTGATATATCGATTTCAGGATCTGGACTAGTGGCCCAACATAAGTCTTAAAGAAATCGCCTGGTATCTCATCGAGACCAGGGGTCTTGCCTGAGCATAACTGCATGATGGCTTCCCTGATTTTGTCTTCCTCAATGTCTGCAGATAGCAATTCCCTCTGCGCATCACTCAGCCATCCCAGTGATACCTCCTCAAGGAATGCATCTATATTAACTGTATGTTGTCTTCGAGAAGTATAAAGTCGCTGATAGTACTTAGAGAACACAGGATTTCCGGCGTATCTCAGATTAGGGCACCATAAATACATAACCATCTTTTCCTTGAAGGACCGCATTAATATCACAAGCTTTGCTTGTTATTGTCACAAGTGCACAGCCCGGTATTTCCCCCTCCGCGTACTCCCTTGCTTTGAAATATTTGAAATGGAAGAGGCTTTCAAGCTCCGCTGTTTCCTGGTGTTCAGCAATAGCCTTCCTAATCTTGCCAGTCACCTCAGAGCTATTTGGGTTCCCCAGGTTCCTTCTGGAGCGCTAAGTTCCTGCTTCAGTCATGCTAGGTAGTCTCTGATGGAGTGAACAATCTCCCCACTCTTGGCCACACATACTTTCCATGTAGTAGCCATAAAGGCCTTCCATATTATGCCAAATTTCAGAACGGAGTCTTTGTTCCTATCGAAGAACTCAACAACCTCCTGTCTCCATTCTACACAAAAAACTTTATCTAGGAGCAAAGTTGGGGAGAGCCACCAGGATGCAAGCGGAGAAGGGAAATCAGGGGGGGCATATCGTCATCACCACCGAAGAGGGATCGGAGAATGTATGTGCCAAGTGGGTCACCCCATGGAGCCAGAATCCCAGCCCTTTAGTTATGAGCCAGTAATCTATTCTGAACCAGCTATGATGGATGACCAAGTGGAAGGTCCCCTCTCTATCAAGTGGGTGTAGAGTCCTCCACGCATCTATTAAGTTGTGCTTATCAACAATGCCCTGTATGCGCCTGCCTTTGGCTGAATGACTATGTGAGATTGAGAGACACCTGTCCTGTTGTGCATACGGGCCATATTAAAATCTCCTCTCCATATAATGTGTGCAGAGTCAATCAGCCTCCAGATCCGGTCAACTCAGGGTCTTCAATGTTGGAACCATAACAGTTAACAATGGTAATGATGACAAAGCTTCTCTACCCCATATTAATGTGTAGCATCTGTGAGGATCATTGAGAGCACCCCCAGGGGCATACTGTGTACCCTTGCAGATGAGTGTTGTGGTACCCTTGGCATAGGTAGAGTAGGTCACAGAGCGTCTACAGGACACCCAGCATGCAGCAAATGTATTGTGTGCATTGTTTCCGATGATAGTCTCTTGCAGGAGAGCAATCTTGATATTATGTCTATCAATGTATGCCAGTATATGACAACCCTTAAGAGGATTGCCCAGTCAGTGCACATTCCAGGTTAAGCAGTTATATCTAACCCATGTAGTGTTGTTCTGTGTCTGTGTGGGGTCAGCCATGCTCATTGGGGCGCTGATATACTGTAGGACCCCACCACATTTCACAAGCAGAGATCATTAGTGAGGTCTCCAAACATGACAGTGTCATAAAGAAATGATATGTGTTGAACTGTAAATAAACAAACCCCCTCCTTCCCCCCTCCCACTCTGATGGCCCAAACCAGCCAAAAAGATGTCCCCCTCCCGAAATACAAACCATAGGAAAACAATCATAGTGCCAGTCGATAGATGTAGAAAAGAGTTGTATAGATGATTAGTCCAACAGGACATGTGATCCATAATCAGTACTACTGGTCACAGTACTACTAACAGGGAAAGAAGATGAACAAGGAATAGAAGAAGAGAAGAAAAAAGGGAAGCAAGAGAAAGTGAGTATGCTCAGTAAAGAATAGAGTCAGGCAATAGTATACAAAAATTAAAAGGGGGGTTCATGTTCAGTGAAGATGAAAGAAGAAGTAGGAAAGCAGAAGGTAAAGTCAGATAATGAGAAATGTTAGGGGTATCCTTTGAGGTGATCAGCCAGAGAGGCAGGCATATTCTCTCAAATGAAGAGGGGTGTCCAAAGGAGACATGCGTAGGTGCCCCAAATTCCACATCACCACCACAACCAGAGCAAGTGAGCCAGTTTCAAGCGCTTCAAAGTTTCCTGATATGAAGTCGAGTACAGGTATGGAATTGAGGTTGCACAGTGATAGCTACTGGAAAAAAACTCCAAGTGCCTTCTGACTATGCCACAATCCAGATCCCACAGGTGTTCACCAAGGGTAGAATTCAATGGCTACTGTGTAAGGGATCTAAACCACATCAGACAGCGGAGAGGAGCGTCTAGATGCATGTGATGAGCATAGGGCAGGAGAGAAGTGCTGCACGCTGTGCTTCAGGAACTCACCGACCTTTTGTGGGCTGTTAAAAACATGGGTTTTACCCTGGTGATTCATGAAGAGCCTTGCAGGGTACAACATAGCATATTCAATATTGGCTTGCTGTAACTTTTGCTTGACAGATATTTCCTTCGAGCCTCCTGAACTGCCAATGTGAATTCCGGGTGTATGGTGACAGTGCTGCCCTCAAATTGTATCAATATTTTCTCCCTTGTTAATCTTAAGAGAGTGTCTCTATCCCGATAGTTAAGTAACCGGGCAATGATCTGTTGCGCAGATGCGCCCGGTGGGGGGACGAGTCATCAAAGCTCGGTGGGCACGTTCCACAGTCAGCATCTTGGAGAAAGATTCTGCCCCAAACACCATCACAAGCAGTGTTCAATGAAATTAAATCCTCCATTCTGCCCGTGTTGGTAGTTTCAAGAATTCCCAGGATACGTAGGTTGTTTCTTCGAGATCTCGCTTCAAGGCCTTCATTTTTAGCAGAAATTAGCTTGAGTACTTTCTCCATGTTCAAGAGTTGCTTGCTACTATGTGTGACCATGTCCTCCACAACCGATATCCTCTGTTCTGTTTCCACGATGCAACCATCATGCTACTCAAGTTTTTGATTAATGGAATCCATCTTGTAAAACATGACATCCATTTTGGATTTGATGGAGGTGAGGCTTTGTTTCATCGCAAGTAGGAGTGCCTTCATGTCCACAGACTCAGCAATTCCTACATGGGAACTTCCTCAGCGTGAGTTTGGTCAGTGGTTTCGCCCAGTACATGGGTGGAGCTGTCGGCATTGAACTGTATTTTAGTCTATTTAGTGTCTGTTGTCCCCATAATAGCAGCAATCAGCTTAAGCTAGCAGACAACTCAGGTCGAACCTAAACACATCAGGAGAGCTACGAGTGTGTAGCAATATGTGCGCGGATGCCTGTGAGGCCCCCAGCATCTAGAGCCACCTCAAATGAATGATTAGGTCAAGCAAAATGACCAGCTGCCCTCAGCCCATCTCACCTCAGCAATACTCTCAAAGGGGCACGTGCAGGCCTAGGTATCACAAATTGAATAGTAGATTGTGGCCCCTGCCTACCAGGCAGTCGGTCACACCAGGCAGCAATGAGCACCTCCCAAAGCAATCAAAAAACGTAGTGCCAAATATCCAAAGTCAGAGGCCCATGTACACCAATGGCATAGTGCAGCTTTGTGCTAGCTCAGAGTTGGTCTATCCAAGATGCAGTCTCAATGGCCAGTGTCTTAACTGCCTCCAGCTTCAGAGAAGCATGCACTAAGTGCCATGGTGTCTCAGGAGGCAACTCACTCCTGGTTATCTTTACCGACCAGTCCAATGCGTGGGGCAGGAGCCGCGGGGCCCTCCGGTGTCATCAGGTGCCGCGTGCTGCCTGTCCCGTTCAGTCAAACGCAGCAAGGCCTCACAAGAGCCCCCTAGAAGGTAACAATATGGACCCCACAGCCCCAAGCACAGCAAGCCACAAGGGAAGGCTGAGGTAATACAGTGAGGCCCAGCGGCCCAATGCCGGGCACTATGCAGCCACACCAAGCCCCAGAGTGCTGCAACGTCTGCACCACCACCTACGACACCGGTCTCACTCCTCCTCACCTCTGCGTAGCTCCAAGCCGCAGCCTGAGGCCCCGAACAGGATTCAGTGCTGGGCAGGGGCAAGTGGCAGACCACAGCCCATGGTCCGATCGCAGCCCATGGGTGTCAGCCATGCCACAGGCGCACACCCAAATGGTAAATACAGCACCAGGCCGCTTCCCGCTCTCACAGTGCAGTCTTCATGGCATTATCTGCCCAGGGAGCAGGCAGATAGGTCTCATCCCTCCAACACTGCGGCAGCAGCAACTCGCCGACCACATGTAGGTCTGCAGTCGGTCATTTGTAGCAGTGGGCAGCGAGCACTGCGTCTGCCATTTCTTGCACCACTCATGGTTCTCTGCCATCAGGGTCGCAAGTTCATTTGCACTGGTTATGCCTCATATTTACACACCTGAGTAAGAGCAATTCGTTGCCCACATTGTTTGATTGATGTTTTGCGCACTAGGTGGTTGTGATGCCGGAATTTGAGGCAGCATGTTATCGACCTTTGCCCCCAGATGGGAGAAGCCTCATTGCAGTGTGTCCATCTTGCTTGACAGCTCTCTAGCACCCCAGTTGGCTACTTGAAGCAGGTTCACAATGGTCTGCGTTTTTACTTTGGGATGTAAAGTACTTTTTGGCGCATAAAGCATCCTAGAGTGTAAGCCCAGAAGACAATACTGGCAATGGCTTCTTGAAGTTGGATACATTGTCATTGAGCTCCCACTGAAGTTGTTTTTTCTGTCATGAAAAGATTTGAATGCGAGAAAGTTGGATTCCGTAGCCTTCAAAGTCACTTGCCTCTAGGTTACATTTGCTGCCTCAACCTAAGTTGTGTAGCAGCTTCTCATGGATTCTCCTGCAGCTCCTAGTTCTATGCATCAGGTCTCTTTCTAATCCGGGTCACTGCAGAGTCCAAACCTCTGTGATCAGCTGGACCTTCTTGAGTCAGGAATCTTTCTTTTGTCACTGTACCAGGTATTAGAAGAATTACCACCTGCTCCTAGGGCCTCCATTCAAGTCCCTGGCAGTCAACAGGAAACAGGAGTCATTATGTCTTCTTTTTCCAGCAGCCAGACAGTGTATTTTGTCTTCAAGATGTTTCTTTCCCACACACATGAGTGTTCTGAAGAGGTGCCAGTTTTATCTTCTGCACTACTTTGTGATTGGAGAATACCCTATATTCAGTTCCAGCTATTTTCTCAAGATCCTCCCTCCTTAGTTAACGCCCTTGGTTTACTGTAAACCGTTAGACCTGGCATCCTTGGCATGGTTTCCCCTGACTTTTTGCCTTCTGACCTCCTGTTTTGATGACTTCATTTTTGCTGGCTTTAGGATTCTGGGCACTTTACCACTGCTAACCAGTACTAAAGTGCATATGCTCTGTACTCGAAACATGGTAACATTGGCCTATCCACAATTGCCATATTTAATTTACTTGTAAGTCCCTAGTAAAGTGCACTATATGTGCTCAGGGCCTGTAAATTAAATGCTACTAATGGGCCTGCAGCACTGAGTGTGTCACCCACTCAGTAACCCTTTAAACGTGGCTCAGTCCTGCCGCTGCAGAGCCGTTGTGTGCAGTTTTAGACTGCCATTTTGACATGGCAAGTTAACCTTCTTGCCAGGCCCAAACCTTCCCTTTTATTACATGCAAGTCACCCATAAGTTAGGCCCTAGATAGCCCAATGGGCAGGGTGCAGTGTATTTGAAAAGTAAGACATGCACTTTCAAGTTTTACATGTCCTGGTAGTGAAATACTCTTAAATTCGTTTTGGGAGCAGGTAGAAATTTGCAGTTTGATGTCTCTGGACTCACAATTTAAAATCACAACTCATGGTGAAGTCAGATTTTAAATTGTAATTCTGAAAATGTCACTTTTAGAAATTGGGATTTTCTTACTTTAACCATTTGGTGCCTCTGTCAGTCTCTAAATACACGTCTGGGTTGGGTGACAGCTGGACGTTATACAATCCCTCTAGAAAGTCACACAAAGGGAGAAGGGCTGTGGCATTTGCATTCTGATGGCTCATCACCAGGCTGATGGGCCTTCCCGAGGTAGATTGGAAGGGAGGAGCTGACACTTGCACCTGAATAGGGCTATGCCTGTCCCCACACAAAGAGCTGCATATCCCCCTGTAGTGTGTCTGGAGACAGGGCAGGAAAGGCAGGGACCTTCTGATCTTCAAAGGCCTCTTTGATGTCTCCCCCACTTCAAAGGCACATTTGGGTATGAGTGCTGGGCCCCAGACACCACCAAACTAGAACTCTATGGAAACAAGGATATTCTGCCTCGAAGAAGAGATGCTATGCTTTAGGAGGGACTGATACTTTGCTACTTGCTCTGCTGTGTTGGCCTGCTGCCTGCTGATTGCTGTGCTACAGGAGGGAGTGCCACTTTGCAACTTGCTCTGCTGTGCTGGCCTGCTGCCTGCTGCTTCTTGCCTGGGAGTGAGAGGGACTGGACCTGCTCTCCACATCCTTGAACCCAAGATTCTCCAGGGGCTTGCTGGCTTGCCTCCTGTGTTCTGAAGTCTTAGGGACACTGCTGGTGCAGCTGGACTCTGCCAACTGTGAGTTCTACCCTTGCCAGAGGTGCCACCTCCAGTCCTGGGCCTCAGTGGGTTCTGTAGCTGTCTTTCTGCAAAACCTGGTGCATCGACCCAACTACATTAGAAAAATTGACGCATTGCTCTTTGACGCTGACGCAGTGCCAAATCGGCGGCAACGCAGGTCCCACTATGAGGCTTGACGATGACGCAGTGCCGATCCGACAACAGTGCTGATCCTTTGACACCATCTGCGAGGCTCTACGACAACACATTGGCCCGACCTCATGAATTGAAACCGTCGCATTGAGTCTTCAACGTCGACTCTTTGCTCCATACAAGTTACTTTTTCAGTGGACCCAGCGTGGGTTATGTAGTTGGCCTGCTCTCCATCGCTGTCGGCCTGAACTTTGTATTTACACCTGTCCCTTACGACCTCAAGTAACCTTTTGACCGCTAGTGACTTCTAAGCACTATTTTCACATTTAATGTTTAAAAAGTCATATCTCAAGTTCTGCTTCTTGTATTTTTGTCCTTTTGGTCTTGTTGTAATCAGATAAATAGTCTCTCTCTTTTGAAACTGGTGTGGAGTCTTTTTGTAGTGTTTCCATTGTGTTACTGTAATTAATGTGTTGCTCAGATCCTTTACACATTGTCTCTTAAGTTAAGCCTGACTGCTCTGTGCCAAGCTACCAGAGGGCGAGCACAGGTTAATTTAGGGTTTGTATCTGACTTACCCTGACTAGAGTGGTGGTCCCTACCTGGACATGGGGCATATCTCTGCCAACTAGAGACCCCATTTGTAACATAAACCTACTCGGAGTCCCCCTACATTCCTGATTCTGGAGTTGTTCTGGCTATAGTAACCACCCTACAGAGATAAGGTATCCACCCAACTGCCAGGGTTAGAACTGGTTTACCATCCTGCTGGGGACGGAACACAAATATCTAAGGTGGCCCTGGGAATGAATGGTAATCATAACCCTTTAGTAGTATCTTTTAAAGAATCCAAAGTCTCAACAGAACCTAAGTTGGAAGTGATTTCTCTCACTTTCAGCTCTAACAAAGGTCTTTGAATTAGATGCAAGCATGTTGACATGAAAAGGTTTGTGGAAAATGTTGTTTCTGAAAATTTTGATGTAGTACATAAGTGTTTGTTGCATGATAGTGCCCCTTCCTCCATAATAGAAGGCTTTGGCATAGTCTGTGGGCAATTGCCAAAGCATTAATTGCAATACGCATTTCATCCACTCCCCTTTGTCATCAATGGTTCAATGCAGCTTGCTTGAAATCTCAAAACTTAGTGAAGGCAGCTCTAAATACTATACTCAAGAATAGGGAAACCATTATTGCAGTGCGTAAAATATATAAAAACACTTTGAAGGTCAGGAAGGGGGACCTTAGAACTAAGGCATGGTCTGATTTATTAGCAGCGGGGAACTTGAGGGACACCAGGTAATTTTGGGAGGTCATTAATCGACCTTAATTTAAAGAAGGGCCTCCCTCTAGCATAGAATGTCTGATCCATGCGGGGTCTTGGGTAGCACACTATACGCAAATATTTAACCCCACTGGCATGCCTTGCAACTAACAGGATACCCCCTATTATAGATATTGATGTGTCCCTTCAGCTTTGTCACTCCATCTCGATAGAAGACATTGTAGCCATCAAGAACAGTCTGTTTAGTAAGGCACCAGTGTCTGATGGTTTTCCTGTAGACCTATTTAGAGATAACATTGACCTCTGGGCTCCTTTGCTCACAAAATGTCTGTAGAGCTGTGATCGTAGGTCCCATGCCCACCACATGAAAAGAATCTATTATAGTTACAGTCTTTAAAAAGGGTCACAGGAATGTGCCCGTCTGTTACCGTCCTATATTGCTATTGAACTCTACAGTAAGTAACTTGGGAAGGGTTCTTTTAGCAAGAGTGGACGGCTGGGCCATTTCTAACAATATCCTTTCAGAGTTCCAATATGGCTTTAGGCAAGGGTTTGGAATGTTTGAACAGTGTCTGAATCTTTCTTCGATTATTGGCAAGTACACCAAGGTCATGAAGGGCTTGTTCCATCTTGCTTTCATGGACATGTCGAGCGGTTTTTATTTTTATTTTATTTATTTTTATTTTAAGAGTTTCCTAAAGCACTGGCTAGACCCAAAGGTATCAAAGTGCTTTGCAACATTGCCAAGGAATTATCAGTCAGTAACAATACAATACAATATACTTAAAGTGACGAGTATCAATTCAGTGTAGAGTCCCTGGGCAAAAACAAGATAGAATGAGGTACTAATTCCACAGTGATTTAGATGGTATTTCCTGGATGGTTGATGTGCTCAATGTGCAAGAATTCCTTCAGTTGTCTTTTGAAGCTGATGAAGGAAGGGTTAGTTTTGATATGAACTGGGAGAGAGTTCCAGATTTTGGGGCATTGCCTGAGAAAGAGCGAGAGAGGGCTTTTTGTTTATTCTTTTTTGGGGGATGAGGAGAAGTGTGTTAGAGCTTCTTAGGTTTCATGTTTGGCCTGCCATTGTGAGTTTGGTCGCGAGGTGTGCTGGTTAATCTGTGTTCAGAGTTTGTGGGTGAGGCAGGCAGGTCATGAAGGAACAGCGTGCTTCAATTGGTAGCCACTTGAGACTATTCCTTGTGGGGGATATGTGGTCATATCTTTTTGCTCCTGTGACCATCCTTTCCACTGCATTAAGAGTGGCTCTCAGAGTGGCTAAGTGAGATTTCGGGATGCCTGTGAGTGTAGCGTTTCCATAGTCCAGTCTGAATAGTACCAGAGCTTGCGTGGCGGATTTTAGGTCATTTGTTGGGAGGAAGGGCTTAATTTTGTTAAGGGGTTTAAGGTTGTAGAAGGCACCCTTTGCTGTAGTCTTAATGTGAGTGATCATGTTCAGATTTGAATTCAGGGTGATCCTCAGTGATACAGCGGAGTCCGCCAGAGTCAGTTTGCATTTCAGGGCATCTAGGTTATTTAGCCATTCTTGTATCTGGGGGGGACTGGCTGTGATTGGACAGAAAGTGAATTTACATCTTTCCTTGGTTGAGTTTAGGGTGGTTGTGTGTCAGCCAGTTTTGGACTTGCGTGAGAGTAGGGTTCAGCTGGTGTATGTCATCTAAAGAGGATATTTCGAGGTATAGTTGGGTGTTGTCCACATACATGTGGTAGGCAATGTTTGCTTGTTTAATTATTACGGTGAGGGGATCGATGTAGCTATTGAAGAGTGTAGGTGAGAGTACTGAGCCTTGGGGGACACCTCAGGTGATGGCATAAGCAGTAGAAGTTGAGTTGCTTATTTTTAGTATTTGAGATCGGTTATGTAGAAATTACGAACCACTGCAGAACTATGCCATCTGCTCTGATTTGTTGTTGTAGTGAGTTCAAATGTAGTTTGTGGTTGACTGTGTCAAAGGCCACTGATGGGTCAAGGAGGATGAGCAGGCAGTATTTATTTTCATCCAGAGAATTATGTATATCATCTGTTATATTCAGCATAGCTGTTTCTGTGCTACATACCTTTCTGAAACCCAATTGGTGTGAATCAAGTAGGTTGTTGGTGTCAATGTGTTGGTTGAGTTGGGAGAGAACACACTTCTCAAGAATTATGGCAGGAAGGGTAGGTGGGAAACTGGCCTGAAATTGTTAAGGCTATCGAGGTCTGCTCCTGGTTTTTTTAACAGGGAGGTGACTTGGCCCTGTTTGAGGCAGTCAGGCATACTTTACATTGATGAGCGAGAACTGTTTATTATCTTGGTCCAGAGAGCGGTTATGGCGTGGTTGAGACTTTTAGTCAGTGAGGTTGGAAGTAGGTCTGCATAGTGAGAGGAGGGCTTGGATTTTGCAACCACCTTGTATTTGTCTTCTTCCATGAGTGGGTGGAAAGCCTTCCAACTCCTGGATACTTTGGAGGACCTTGTGCTCTGGTAAAGTCCAGTGGTCAAAGGTAGAGAAGCCACTGCCAGCAGGATTGGGGAAAGTAGAGGAGTTGCTAACCTCTGTGGTGTGGGGATTGCCTGTGGACATCCATGTGTGCAGCCTAGGGAGAGTTCGATCTTCGTGATTTTATCGTTGAAGAATTTGGCAATGTTTTTGCATCTTTCTTTGGAGACAAGAGGGGCTTATTTGGTAGGTTTGGAGGTTTGTTGTTTTATGATGTTGAAAAGCTCTTTGGGGCAGTTTTTTTATTTAGCCAGCGTACTGCAGAAGAAGGTGGCTTTCTCTTTTAGTATGTGATTTTAATATTTCCTGTGTTCCCTTCTGAGCTTGTAGAGGTGGGTTGGGGACGGGTTGACTCTCAAGAGTCTTTCTGCAGCTCTTAGTTGTCTTCATTCCAAGTTGAGGTCTTTGTTGAACAAGTATCTTAAAGGCGTGTCTCTGATCCTTTTTAGTTGCAGAGAGGCTACTTGTTCTAGGATGGCTTTCATTGATGAATAGTAGTGGGTTGTAAGCCCATCAGTGGTAAGGTTGTCAGTGGGGGGGACATCATTCTTTCTTCCAGATCGGACAGAGGTATCTGATTGATGTTTCTCAACCATTGGAGAGAGTTCTGAGATCAGTTTGGAGGTGCTTCCGTTAGGTCAGGAACATGATGATGTGGTGTCCTGACCAGTCGACTGGCAGGATGTTGTCTATGGTTATCGCTTCATTTTGGGCTATGATGGCATCTAAGTTGAGCTTCTGTTGTGGGTTTGGCCTTTGCAGTTTTGGATAAGAACTTTGCTGAGTAAGAGTTTGTTTAAAGATTGGATTAGTGTGTTGTTCTCATCATTCCAATTAAGGTTGAAGTATCCTAAGATGATGTTGTTGGTGTTGGAGAGAGAGCAATACGTTTTTAGATCCGACAGGTGTTCGCCAAAGGGGAGTGTGTTACCTGGTGGCTGGTAGAGGAGGTGACATTTCATTACTTTATTGCCTTTAGGCGTTATGGTGGTGTTGAGATATTGAAATATGGGGAAGGAGAAGGTGTCTGTTTCTGTCATATTGTTGTTGTTCTTGTGAATGATAGATATGCCACCACCATGTCAGACCTCCCTGTCCTTCTTGATGATGGAAAAATCTGGGGGGACAATAAGGTTGAAGATAGGATAAGAGGATTCATTTAGCCAAGTTGCTGTGATGAATGCGATGTCAATATCGTTGTTCAGGATTAGATCCTCCAGCTCTGTTGCATGCTTGGTCGCCCATCTACAGTTTATGAGCATGAAGTTCATACTGCTGCTGCTACTGTGCTTCTGGGAGCGGGGTGCCATAGGTATTTAGATATATTGAGCTGGTGGCCTGGCAGACTGATGAGTATTAAGGTCTGTGGCAAATCCAGTGATCACGTGTATCTTGGAGGTGGGGGTGTCCAGGGATATCGTATGGTCATATGTTTTCTCTAGATCCATCGCCTCTCCTAGGGAAATTGTGGGGTTCGATCTTTTCGGACTGTGAGTTTGGTTGTTGAGGGGGAGTTGTGTGCCAGGTGTTCGGCTGGGTCTGAGATAAACGTAACAGATGGCAGGTGATGTTTGTGGAGGGTAGATTGTGATTCTCAGTCTATGCAGCTTATGTTTTAAGGATCTTAAGGATGTTGTTGATACCTCTGGATACCTTATCAAGTTGATTCTCCAAGCGAGTTGCACGATCGGTTATGCCAATCGTGGATATATGGTTTAATGGAGATATTAGTTCGAGTTGTCTTTCCATACGAGATAGGCATTTTGTTATGTGCCTCGAGGACTTAAGGTTTAAGTGTGGAGTTGAGAGGCCAACTGTCATCTGTGTTCAGGGTTCTGGGCTCGGGGTCATAGGTTATTGGAGAAGTGAGTTGAGTTGTCATGTGTTTCTTCCTCTGTGGGATGGGCATAGGGTGTGGATTCTGAGAGCACTATTGTGCGTTTTCAGCTATTGCAAGGGTGAACCTTAATGGTAGGTTGGGGTTTTCAGTTGCAGGTACCTCTTGGTCTTTATCCTGCAGGGCATGGGAGATAGTGGTAGGGGAGTTTGATGGGGACAGGTCGGAAGAGACTTGTTAGTGGGGTTATTGGGGTGGGGTCTGGGTTTGGCACTGGTGTTGGGCGTGGATCTAACTGTTGTGTGGGGGCTGTCTACATGTTCCACGGCGAGTGAGTGTGGGATTTGGATGGGTTCCTGGGAGACAGGGGTATCTGCAGAAGAGGTGTGGGAAGCGGGGAGAGAGTGTTTGTTGGATGTAGATATAGAGATTGTGCCTCTGGTGTGTCTCGTGTGCATTACTTCCTGCAATGAGACCTGAGGGGAATGATGGGTCTTGGCAGGATTGTTGAGGGAATGGGAGATGGAGTTGTATAATGTTGGGAATCAGGATTCAAATAAGCTCAGTTTGGTTTCATTGCCTTCGATCTTAACATTACCATTTCTGAATATAGTTATGGTAGCGTTGCTTTTAAAATTGAGTGCTTAGGAGATCAGCAGTTTGTGTCCATACGGGATGTTGGAAGTATTTGTTATATGTAGGTAGTTAGTTATGCAAGTTCTCCATTTCGCTATGCGGGCTGAATAGAAGATGAGATCGGTTCTCTCTTGACCTTTGGATGGATTGTAGTAAAAGTCCGCTATGAGTGTTTCAGGGTATTGCTTGAGCAGTTTATGTTTGATGTTTTTGGTGGCATTAGCTGAGAGGTTGGGGGGTAGGTGATAAACAGTTCCTGCCGTGGGGTCTCAGGTGTATATGGGTGGGGGGGTTCCGTGGCTGTCTTCATTTTCTGAGATTAGTTGCTTTACATTATCTGTTCACTTCTTGAGTTAGAACTTGGGTTGACTTCAATAATGGTCTTAGCTAGTGAGGTTCCAAATTATCTAACCCTTGTCTGAGGCTGAGAGGTGTTGACTGGATCTATGTCAGTCCAAGATGCTGTTAACCGTTTCAAACTATGGGCTATCTTGGGAAACTTGGGGGTGGAAGAACCTCTCATTACCCTCCTTCGCCGCCTGCATTGCGACACCTCAGCCAAGATACACTTTGGTACTAATGGGGAATGCACACCATCTATTCAGTGTAATTAGGGAGTCTGCCAGAATTGTATTTTAGGCCCCATTTTTGTTTCTCATATACATTAATGGTCTGGAAGGCTATTTGATGTAGAAGAAACTGGACTTCCTGAGGGTGGGTACTCATTTTATCCTAACCCTCTTGTATGCAGATTTTGTTGTCTCATAGCTAGGACAGCAACCAGCTTACAAAGAGCACTAGTTGCGTTTGGTGAATTCATGTGTTCTCTAGATCTGAAGATCAATCAGCAAAAGTCCTTTGATATGATCTGCAGGCCAAAGAGAACAAAATTCAAGACTTTTGTTTTTACAGAGGGTGCCCTCATCGTTAGGGTAGAGAGTTTTAGCTATTTGGGGGAATATGAGAGAACATGAGGGAAAGCAGGAGGAGAGGTGGGTAAATGGGGAATAATGACTTCCAATATTTAGGAATTTAGGGAAATTTAAGGACGCATATGGGAGGGACAAAACCCACCCACCCACAAAATAGATAATTGCAATTCATAAAATACACTTCTAAAGTTATTATACTTTAAGGGTGTCAGCACAGGCTCAAATATTCTTCAGACTAGCCTTGGATTAAGTCAAGCACCATTCTTGGTCAACCACTGATACTGTAGCACATTCTCATAATAAACAATGGAGCTGGGAATTAAAACAACACTTGTTTATACAGAGGGGAGAGTAAGAGGAAAGAAAGCCTATGTACAGTCTCCCAGCTACATAATATACAAACAGGTAGATGGGTGCTTAACAAGGAGCTCCTAGTTTTTTAGGTCTCATGCTCATCTCCAAACATCCCCAGATGTTGGAAAAAGACACCTCACCCACAAATTATCGTGGCATGCTTCATCATCTTCATCCTCTCCCAGTCAAGGTAGGTCAATATCACCTTGATGAACTCAAACAATGGTGGGAGTTCTTGATAAAAATTATATGGATAGGTGCTGTGATATGGGAACTTAAAATACCTTAAAGTATACCCACAGGATATTTCTCTTAAATTATAGGGTACCCGAGGGATGAATAAAAACTTGTCTTGTCTGAAAGTTTACTGAAGGCAATGGTTCATACATCCTCTTCCATCTCAAAATGTTTTGGCCTTCTAACGTGCCCAGATGGGTCAAAGGCCTTCTTCAAGGTTTTTATTAGTAATACATAACTAGGCCTGGGCGGTGAACTCTGCTCCGTTCACAGAGTTTGCAGAGTTTTCTGCACTTCGCGCTCCACGTGGAGTTCCGAAAATATCGCAGAGCAGAGTTTTTTCCTCGCTCACGCTCGCCAACGTTAAGTTGACAAGCGCGAGCAAGAAAAATGGCTCGGGGGTGGGAGGATATTGTGGCTAATCCAGACTCCAAAGTGTAGAATACAGCTTTTTGCAAAGTTTACTTATGGTGTCACAAGGCACGTACACTTTCTTCTGCCATTCAGAAGTGGGCCTTAATTGTCTGGAGGATGCCCTTGGGCTCGCCTCATTGCTACTGTGGTTGCAAATCTGGCAAACCCCTGAACTAGGGCTTTCTATATGTATCCTTTTGGATGGCTTAGCTCTGGATAATTCGGCCTCTATTCCTTGGCTGGTGTACCCGAAGAGCTCTTTTAGTAGGCTGGGAGTACCAGAGTTTTTTAATTACCCTGACTGAATCCCCTGCTCTGCCACAGTTCACATAAAACAGCTTTTTATGATGGATGATGCACAGCTTAGGCGCAGGTTGAAGCCACACCACCTGTCTTCCTTGGTCAGTTATCCTGCGTTATCCCCCTAGAATTTTACATAACACACATAGAAAATGCCCATTTCAGGTTTTGGTTGACAAGGTTACGTATGGGATCTCGGCACTTTATTTTAGCATTCCAGCAGAAAGGTACATGGTTTCAAAATCTGCCGCCCTGCCCATGTGATCATTTCTCAAGGCAAAGAACCAACATGTAAATACGTTTTTTTCGAAGGAAGAATAAACCTTTATGTATCATATTTTAACCTTTAGGTAACCATACTCTAACAATGCTGGCTTAAAGGAGTAAGTGGGCCCAATAGGGAGTTCTAAATATGATGTTTACTCCACATCTCTAATCTGGGGTTAAACTGTATATATAGAATGACAGAGGTCTGAGAAATCAGGCTGAGGAAGGAGAATTATTATATGTAATGATCTGTATATGAATATTTAATAATTTATGGCTAGTGTATACCTCCATATAAAATACTTTTCTGTATATTTATAGTTTTTTAATACTCTTAAAATATTCATTGTTTATGTCCAGAAAATGATGGGATAAAGTAAGAAACCACAAAAATGTTGCATCAGCAGTTTTTGAGTTTTTTTTCAAATTGTTAATATTTGAATACATTTTTGTGTAATATGAAGTGATTTATGAAATTTACAATATTGTGATTGTCTGTCTACACCACGGGGCTGATTGCAATGCTGGTCGTACTGGCCTCCACTGTCCTATTGGAGGTCGTCGGACTGGTGAATCATTCGCCAGAAGCGGTCGCACCAACCACCATATATGATGCACATGAATAGACTGAAATCCGACCGCTGTGGTCCTTTATGACCGCAGGGGCATTGGAAAAGCCCATTGGAGCCAATCGGAGGATGGAACAGTGGTCAATAGGTCCTCCCAATTACAATGTGTGTTTCCGACGAAGTGCCCATACCAGTGCAACCTCCTCAACAGAGCTGGTGGAAAGGGAGGGAAATAAGGCCAAAAAGCACCTCCACAGAGCTACGCACATCATGTGACGACTAAGATCTTGCATTACACGTCGTGCCACTGATGTACCTTCTCGATGATGAGGAAAACCGACAATGTCATGGACACTACCATCTGTAAGTGACACACCGATCCCTCCACTGAGATTCCGTAGCAAATCGATGGACCTCAATCAAAAAGCAGGGGCTTTCCCTTGTCTGCACGTTTGTGAATGAGTGAGCAATATGTGTGCCGGTCATCAGGCTGGGACAACTTGCCAATACACATGTGTAGTGTAGATGGGCATAAGGGGGCCTCAGATCTTTCAGTGGGCCGTGTCCTGTATCAAGCCACTGAGAGGCCTGGGTGCCCTGAAGGGACCGCCAAAAGAGTGAGTAGCCATAGTTGTTATAGCAGGCTGTGAAGTGCTCTGGGGTATGTCCGTCGTTAGTCCCCAGCAGGTCACCAAAGCTGATACTCATAAGGTACCCACCGCCCATTACACATGTGCACATACGCTCAGGGTGCAAAATATTTCATAATCAGCAGCAGTACCACCTTCCACTGCCACAGAGGCAACAGCAAACTCACTCATAACAGTCCATACCCACTGTTGGCAGGTCTGAACAGAAGCATCACCATAATTTCATGGAAGTCAGAGTGAGTCTCCAATTACTAATGGTACTAACAACCATAGACAAAACCAAATCTGCTTGTCAACTGTAGATGCAAAGTAAGCAATTGTATCATAAACTAAGATGTAGTGCTATGTTTCAAGGAGGAACATATGTCATTGTGTAGGACATTTGCTAATCACAGATTGTTGGACTTGGCCCTTTTTGGCAGGTTCACCCCTAAACTTTTTGCCTTGTATGGTAGTAGTTTTAAGTCTCTGGGCACTTTAGCACTGTGGTCCAGTGTAAAGTGCGTGCGCGCTGAGTGCGTGTGGTGAGATTGTCCTGCCCTTCCATAGGAATGCATGGGGGATATGTGTGTCCATGGTAATTCCTGGTGTGAGAGGAGTGCAGGGGTGAGTTTAGTATGTGCGAACTCGTGAGAATAAATGCTGCGCAATGGTGTGCGCAGATTTATTGTGACTAGTGCAGAAATGCCACTTTTAGAAGTTGGCATTTATGTGTGCTCTGTGTCTGCCTGCCTGATGTGGATTACATGTCTGGCTCTGTGAGTGACAGGAGCTGGGAGGTGTGTGTGGCTGCAGGAGGGGCAGGGTGAGTCAGCGCTAGGCTGAATGGGACACCTGAGCTGAGAGTGGTGGGAGGAGTTGCACCTCGGACCTGAATAGGGCTGTGCCTTCCCTCCACAATGCTGGCTCCACCCCCTGTGGTGCGTCTGATGTCCCTAGCCTGTCCTGTGAAAGGAGAGAGGAGCTGAGCAAAACAAAGTGCTCCAAAGCTCCCCCAAACCAGTTGCATCTGGTTTTCCCCCAGCCCTGTGCTGGGTGACAAAGGAAAATGCTGTATAAATATAGGGGCTGTGACCCCATGAAAATGTTCAGTTCCATGGTCCTGTGCTGATCCTGCTGGGGCGTGCTGCTGCTGGGGCCCAGGAGGGCTTGCCTCCCTGGGCCCAGCATTTGCCCCTTTTACTCTTTCAGGACTTTGCTGCATCTTTTATTTTTATTTTTCATGGACTTCAGGGCTCCTAGCGCCTGGGAGCGCTTTACTTGGATTTTCCCCAAGAAAAGGAGCGTGGGCTGCGCAGCGCTGAGCTGCAGCCCTTTGAGAGGGAATCCCCATCGTAGGGATTCCCCCGTGATGCCGTAGCGAGGCGGGAGCCCACCCCGCATTTTTCTTTATCCTCGTGGGTGCCCACCCCGCATTTGGGTTTTTGGTTGCCTTTATTGTTTGGAGAGCGGGTGCCCACCCCGCTCTCATGTTATTTTTATAGCGGGTGCCCACCCCGCATTGTCTGCCGTTACGAGCGGGTGCTCATCCCGCACTTTGCCCGAGAAGACAGCCGCCGGCCCGACCAGGAAGTCAGGCAGCCTTGCCTGACTGTGGGCGGGGCCGGCAGCGGGTGCCGGAGCCTCGCGGGCTCCATTTCCGCCTTCCCCCGTGGCTGAAGAGAGGGGGAAGGCAACCAGGAAGCAGACGACAGCCCGCGCGTGCGGAGCAGGCTCCCGTGACCTGAGGGAAGCCCCGCGTGTTGGAGAAATGCTGTCGCAGGCCTGCGGGGCTCTCGTAGAGAAGAGAGAGCCCCGCACATTGCAGCCAGTCTAGAGGAAGGACCGGCGAGAGAGGAGACTTCCCCCCCAACTGCCCGGTGAGTAGGGCTTCATGCTGCAAGGGGGGAGTTCCTTAGCGGTCCCGCCAGAGAGCGGGCCGCTCCAATGATGGCGGGCAATTTTGATTAAGAGGGCCCAGAGGGGCCCGTGCCCCTTCCCGTTTGGCCAGATTCTACAGCTGCCCCACTGGCTAGAGGGCAGCTGCATCTTGGGGCAATTTGGTTACAGAGTCCCAGAGAGGGGCTCGGGTGGCACAGTGGTGCCAGGGCTAATTTCTGTTCACAGCTGCACCGCACCAGTGCGGGCAGCTGCCACGATGGCGCACATTAGTTGAGAGAGCCCCAGTGGGGGCCCAGAAGGCACAGTGGTGCCAGGCCCCTGCACGTTGTTTATTTACAGCTGCACCGCACCAGCGCGGGCAGCTGTAACCTTTCTGGACATTGGGACAGAAGAGGCACAGAGGTGCCAGGCCTTATTCTAATTGCTTCACAGCTGCCCAGCAAGTAGTGGGCAGCTGCATCGTTTAGGCCGCAGTTCTTTGGGGGCATGTCTTTCTGAAGTTAGGAGTGGAATGCACTCCTTGGCCCCCTATCTTTCCCAGCTGCCCAGCAAGTAGTGGGCAGCTGCTACGTTTAGGCCTGCGCAGGTTGCGCACCCTTGACTCTCGCTGCCCTTGCAGCGCGCCCTGACATTCTGGACACAGGGCATTTGAGCCCCTCTTGAGATGGCCAGTTGGCCAGGGGGACAGTTAGATTTATAGGGCGCCAGGCCCTAATGTGAAAATGTGGTGCTAGGAAATGTGATGCATTTACCATGCTTTACGCACCCTGTTTATACCTCTAATGTGGTTTGTGATTATGAGGTTGTTTTGCATATCATGGTTTATGCTAGTGAGATTATGTTTCACTGTGTGCTTTACGCCCCTAATGTGAGTTATACTTAGGAGGTTAGGGTCTAATGTGTTTAGACTTATGAGAGGATTGCATAATGTATTTATGCTGGTGAGGTTGGCGCAGAATGTAATTCGCGCCTAATGTGATGCTGTGCATAATGTGGTTTATGTTACAGGCTGATGCTAAGTACAGTGGTTACCAGTGATTACTGGTTGTACGTTTATGATGTGTTCTACATTTATTATAAGTGCTACATATACTAAGTTCGCTTTGTGCTGGTTCTGACAGTGGTCCAAGTGGCCCTGTCAGGTGTAAATAATCCCTTGTAAATATGACCCAGTGCCAGGTGGCACGATGTATATTATGTGAGTACTATTCTAATGTGTTTTATGATAATACAAAGGCTATTTTTTATATATAACCTTGTGTGGAGTTCCTTTTTGTGGTGTGCCTAGTATGTTGTTGCTGTGGGTGTGTTGCGCAAACGCTTTACACATTGCCTCCGGGATAAGCCTGACTGCTCGTGCCAAGCTACCAAGGGGGTGAGCAGGGGTTATCTTTGGCGTGTAACTCCCTTGCCCTGACTAGAGTGGTGGTCTCTGCCTGGCTTTGGCGCAAGCCTTAGCCAACCAGAGATCCCATTTCTAACACAGATGTACAGGTGACATGTATGGAAGTCTGGCCCTCATGTACATGAGTTGGCAGTTTATGCCCAGACGTGGGTCCCTTGCTCACTTTGACACTGGATTCAAGCTAGCCTGGCTGATGAGCAGTGTTACCCCAAAACCGGTCCCAGGATGCTTGCTTCAGTCCAGGGAAGACCGGGCTTGGCAGTTCGGGCTGGACTGTTCCCATGAGGCACAGGGTCAAGACTGATTTGCATATAGCTGGGTCTGAACTGGTTTGGCGAAGTGAGCTAAAGAATGATGATGGATTCAACCCAGATCTGTGACTGGGGGTGAGTGTCTGAAAAGTTTCAGCACTCCGTCCATCATCTCCTTGTGTTTGCTTTGTTTGCCCTAAGTTGGCAGGGTATGCCCAGACGTGGGTCTCTTGCTCACTTTGCCACTGGATTCAAGCTAGCCTGGCTGATGAGGGGTGTTACCCCGAAACAGGTCCCAGGATGTTTGTTTCCGGTCCAGGGAAGACCTGGCTTGGCAGTTCGGGCTGGACTGTTCCCATGAGGCACAGGGTCAAAGCTGATTTGCATATAGCTGGGTCTGAACTGGGGTGGCGAAGTGAGCTAAAGAATGATGATGGATTGAACCCAGATCTGTGACTGGGGGTGAGTGTCTGAAAAGTTTCAGCACTCTGTCCATCATCTCCTTGTGTTTACTTTGTTCGTCCTAAGTAGGCAGGGTATGCCCAGGCGTGGGTCCCTTGCTCACTTTACCACTGGATTCAAGCTAGCCTGGCCGATGAGGGGTTTTACCCTAAAACCGGTCGCAGGATGTTTGTTTCCGGTCCAGCAAAGACCTGGCTTGGCAGTTCGGGCTGGACTGTTCCCATGAGGCACAGGGTCAAGACGGATTTGCATATAGCTGGGTCTGAACTGGGGTGGCAAAGTGAGCTAAAGAATGATGATGGATTCAACCCAGATCTGTGACTGGCGGTGAGTGTCTGAAAAGTTTCAGCACTCTGTCCATCATCTCCTTGTGTTTGCCTCATGTACATCAGCCACAATCCTGTAAGAGCCCCCCCCCCCCCCACCACATGAAGTCCACTCAAAGTTCTCTTGTGGAGAGCAAGACCAACAAATGCAAACATAAAATTACTTAAATGGTAAAACTATACACGTCCACCACAACATAGAAGACAGACAGTCTGGGTATGTGTCAGTGTGGGTAACTCTAACATCTCTGCTGAACATCTACAGACACTTTGCATCACCTGACGTCAAGCACTCATTACCAACTCTATCACCCAGTATACATCAATAAAGGTAGGGACACACTACATATACCTCCCCTGGAGCCACATTACAGTGGACAAGGTTAGGGCCATTGTGTCACTGGTCTGAACATACCTTGTGTGTCCCTGTTCGCAACATCACATAAAGTTGGTTCACATCAAATCTGATTGGTTCCTCCTATGTCTAGATCAGTGACTATGTACGAGCACACACTTATAAATCCTACATGTGTGGACATCTCAGAAGCAGGTTTAATGCTGTGTGTAATAAACAGTTTCTTATTACTGCACATCCACACCAATACCATAGTAAACATCTCCTGTGACAGCCTCAAATACTTCATGAGCTATGTCATGGTGTAACCTAGAAAGAACATCAGTATGGATGTC
Organism: Calotriton arnoldi; assembly: GCA_963921515.1. Taxonomy (NCBI): domain Eukaryota; kingdom Metazoa; phylum Chordata; class Amphibia; order Caudata; family Salamandridae; genus Calotriton; species Calotriton arnoldi. Next base: position 495,643 of record CAWUFW010010721.1, on the reverse strand, counting down.
TCAGGGAAAATAACACCTGCCATCCTGCTGATGCATTGTACTGGTACACAGCACCCACATAAGAAAAAGTAAGGCAGCCAAATGGGTTACTGTTATATCCTGGCTTTGTTGTCATGCATGCAATCTCTTGCTCTGCCAGTGGAATGTTCATCCAATGATGCGTTACAGAATGTTGGGAGCCAGAGAGTCAGTTGAGAAGGGCTGAGCACCATCCTGGCTGCTCCTGGTGGGGTCTTGTATTGGATTTAACTGGATGACTTGTGACTTACTACTAATAAACATCTAAAGATCCTCTACACGTCTGGACTCAGTTACTACAAGTTTTTGGCGACGATCTTCTAAAGAACCTGCTACTTCCACCTCTTCAAACTTCAATCAATTTCTACTACAGACTTCACAGTAACTGAAGCTGTTTCTACCTTCAACTGGCACCCTTGACCCCACCAGTGACCTCCCATCGGTCGCCCTCAACGCAAAGTGCCAGTTCCACTCTACGCAGCACAGTCTGTTCAACTTAAAGAGCTGTTCATCTCCTAAGGCTGTCTACTCTCCTGAGTGGATCTCTAAGTTTCAGACAAAGCCTACTTCTAATGGTGCTGAGCCTTCAGTGAGGGTAAGCCTACGTCTGCACTCTACGTGCTTTGTACTGTGCCTGAACTGAGGGAATGCCTGTATTACTGTATACAGTGCCACATACTGACGTCTACTGTCTGCTGAAGAAGTGTCCTTTTTCATGTTTCCGCCCGTCAAGCTCTGAAGGAGACCATCTCTATGCTAGTCCCACTCAAAGTGTCCTGCGCGCCTGCTAAAGCATGCATGTTATGCCATCAATGAATATCTACATTTTAAAATGGGCGACCTGCTCATTTACATCGGAGGTTTCGTGGGTCCTCTACATCTTAAAGTTTGGGAATGTTACTGAGTTTTTCATAGTGTCTTGTTTAAGTTATGGCCTTTTCAGCGCTTTGGGAAAATTAGTCAATTTCAGCGTTGGATTAGAGAAAAAGTTTCCCTTGTGTAATTTGGGTACACACGTTTTGCGACATCAATACACCATTGACAACAGGTACCAGACATTTTACTGGTCTCACATTGACCTTGCCAGTTTCTCACACAACGGAGAGCTCTGTACTTTGCACAGAGTTTTTGTGACAAACCTCAAGGAACTACGAGTTTACATAACGAGGTGAGATGTCTTTGATTGCAGGCCAACGCTGAGTCTTGTTATCTGCAGCGGTATGTAACTGTCATTTTTATGCTTAAATCTGAAAGAAGCTCGGGACAAGCGCGTGACTGGCGCGCACCCACTCACCTTTGTCTTGCAGCCTGTCACGGACTCCTGTGACGCATTCTTCTCTTCTGCTACAGGGATGCCCTGTGAGTTTGGAGCACGTCCATGCCGTGAGCCACCCGGCATGACGTGATCAAACGTGCCGCCATCTTGGTATTGGCGTCTTTGATCATGGACTTTGCCCGCTTTGCCAAGCACGTTGTCTAGTTTCAATAAAGTTTTTTTTTCTATCGGCGGCAGCATCGCAGCGTGAGGATCGGTGAAATCGGCTTTTCAGCTTTCATGATTAGTCTCCTGAGCACCAGTTTATCCAGGTACTTTACATTGCTTTCACTTTTCCCACGTCTTAATCCTTCTGCTCAGTTGGTGTATGGCTATGCTCGTGAAGCATCGATGACTCTTTTGAAGGTGCTCCTGGTCACAGTTCTTGACGCTGGTGCGGCAGTGTCCATGTTGTTCTGCAATTGCGTTTCCATGCGCAGATATGGTCAACTGTTTCCTTTATTTGTCAAAGTGCGAAATTCTACAGAGGATTTTTGTTCATTTTGCACCTTTGAAAGGTTGCTTTCGCCTCCTTTCCTTACACGTGTGACACTTTCTTTGTCATGGTGGCAAGTCAGTCCAAGGAGCAATTCGGGTGAGGGGTTCGCTCACCGGCGTGTCTCTTTGTTTCACACATTTCTATTGTTTATGGAGTGGTTTACACAACGTTCTCCCTTACATGAGGGATGGCCATGGGTTTAGGTACATGTCCTTTTTCAAAAAAACGTTACAAGTTCTACACAGGGGTGGACCCTTGCACGGGGTATGTTTTACAAGTTAATGTTGCAGGGGTGTCCCTGCATGCTTAAGACGCCTTGCGCCGCACAAGTTTTTGTACCTCAACCTGAGGTGTCTCGCAGGGGTTTTAATCCCGTCATTACGGTGCACAACATTTTTTTTGTCTCTCAAGAGATGTCTCACATGGGTTACAGTCCCATCTTCTACGGTGCACAACATTTTTTTTGTCTCTCAAGAGATGTCTCACATGGGTTACAGTCCCATCTTCTACGGTGCACATCATTTTTGCCTCAAAACGGGGTGTCACATGGGTTACAGTCCCATCTGTTCTGTGCACAGAAAATGACCTCCTCTGTATTTCCTTCATTACAGTGCACAACATTTTTTGTTTTACCCTTCTTAGGGTGTGTCGTTTGGGTTTTTTAGCCCCTTCACAACAGTGCACAATATTTTGACGTGGTGTGTTTAATGGGTTTGGTCTCATTCAGTTCAGTGCACAGTGTGCACCCGTTCACCACATGTTTTTTTTTTCAATATTACCTTCATACAAGGTATTTGGTCTGAATACCAATTGTTGATTTTCTCATGTTTCATGTGTTTTGTTTACAATTTTCAATTGGTGTTCAACGTCATCATTTATTATATTGAGATTTTTATTTATGGGAAGTATGAGTGTTTTATTTTATTGGCTCACTATTTCCTGTTACTGTCAAGTTTTACTTTTGATATCTCTTATTGGTGTCATCTGTGGATTCTGGTTTCTTTTCTTCTCTGTTTTTCTCTTACTGTTGTGTTCCTTCGTTCATTGGAGGTTTTCTTCTCCCACTATTGTTCAGTGTCTGGTATGACTGGTCTCTTTTTATACATGCCTGGCCAGCTAGTGTATCTTGAGGTAGTTATTGGTGTTTTCTCTTTTCGTTTCTGTCGTTGTGGTAGAAGGGAGGATGGCTTTCTCACCTTTTGTCTTTCTTATGGCATTCTCACCTTTTGTCTTTCTTCTCTGTTTTTCTCTTACTGTTGTGTTCCTTCGTTTATTGGAGGTTTTCTTCTCCCACTATTTTTCAGTGTCTGGTATGACTGGTCTCTTTTTATACATGCCTGGCCAGCTAGTGTATCTTGAGGTAGTTATTGGTGTTTTCTCTTTTCGTTTCTGTCGTTGTGGTAGAAGGGAGGATGGCTTTCTCACCTTTTGTCTTTCTTATGGCATTCTCACCTTTTGTCTTTCTTCTCTGTTTTCCTCACTTATATTTTCGCATCTTCTTTTGGTTGTTCTGTTATCTCACTGGTTTGCGGTGTTTCTGATTTACTCTTTGTCTTTCCTCTATCTTACTTTTTGTTCCCTTTTCTTTCTTCATTGTTTAATATGGAAGGAAAGGGGATATGTTATATCCTGGCTTTGTTGTCATGCATGCAATCTCTTGCTCTGCCAGTGGAATGTTCATCCAATGATGCGTTACAGAATGTTGGGAGCCAGAGAGTCAGTTGAGAAGAGCTGAGCACCATCCTGGCTGCTCCTGGTGGGGTCTTGTATTGGATTTAACTGGATGACTTGTGACTTACTACTAATAAACATCTAAAGATCCTCTACACGTCTGGACTCAGTTACTACAGTTACCCACAGTCTCATACATTTGACGGGCACATTTTCACTACTCCCAGCTGATTTGGGTCAGCCTAAGCTGGTGGCCACCTGGAAGGCAAGAGGCCAAGGCCATACTGCACATAGTACCTGCATCAATTTGTCCATGTGCATTAGACCTTTTGCATGGTGTACAATAGGGACAACCAATGTTCCCACCGAGTGGCATTTACATGTGGATAATGTGTAAGTACAAGTCCATAAAAATCATCACAGCAACAGCAGTTGTTCTGACATCCATGACATTTTGGTAGAAAACGCAGACATGAAAAATCTCACGTGTCTCTAAATGTACACATTGCTATGACAAGACCACACCTCCCATGTGTGCTGTAACAAAAACCTATTGTGCACACATCAAACACTCTTCCACCTTACATCTCAAGTAGTACTGCAAGCCAGCAGGCGTAGACATTGGTCAAGCCAAAATGCCATACTTACCATAGAATACACCAGCCAAAGCAATGTTTGCCTCAATAGTAACTCATCCCAGATAAGCATACATATAACATTGATCCTCGGACTCTGTAACGTCATTACCGGTCCCAAGGGCTGAGCATACGTACCACTGCAAAAGGAACATCTGTCATGGTGAAACAAACACAATTACACTCTCACAGGCCTATATATTCACTTACAACAGTTAGCATCATTAGCAAAGGCAGGACAAAGATCAACATGAACAATAAATTATGTGTTTAATAGTACACAACACATGAGTGTTCAAACAGAAAGGCCAATAGCCAACCAGATCACTGCCAGGGAAACCTCCCGTGGGTAGGGGCATCGAGTGGGCAGTCTAGGCACCTCTGAGGGGTAAAATGGGAGGGCTGGGGGGGTGGACCATTCCTTGGGAGGGCTGAACTCGGGATTGGGAGAGTTAGTCTGGGCTGTGGGAGGGCTGCACTCTTGATTGGGAGGGTTAGTTTGGGCTGTGGTAGGGCTGGGCTTGGGATGTGTAGGTTTAGGTTGGCCTGTGGGAGGGCTGGCTTCAGATTTGGGTGGGCTGGGCCTGATCATATGGGGTATTTTGTTTTCTTTAAGGGTAGTGAAGGGGATAGAGGGGGTGACAGCTTGAGACCTTTTGGTCTTCTGCTGCGAAATCCTGGGCTGGGATTGCAAAGTAAACCTTTGGGTTTTTGGAGGGGGTCTTGGTATTTGGGCGGGTAGCTCTCTTCCTCTTACTCCCTCGTGGGGTAGGGGCTGGAGTATCGGGGCTGGAGGTTTCTTAGGGATGGACTTGGAAGTGGAAGGGTAGGGTAGTGGTGGGAACCCAGCTCTTTTGCATTTGGGAAAAGGGGGGGCAGCAGTGGCAGAGAAGAGGTCAAGGGCACTCATGGTAAGGGTTTTGGGAGATTTAGTGTAGGTGACATGGCGGGTTGGGTGTTGGAGGTCGAGGGATGTGAGGTATGAGTCGTGGATGTGTATGCTATGCATGTATGTCTCTGTACATCAGATGTCTGTTTGCCTGTAGAATGTTTTATGTGCTTGTTCCTGTGTGTTGTGTCTGTTGCTGGTGATATGGGTGTGGTGTATGGGTGTGTGATGTCAGTTGTGACAGAGGATGGTGGTGTGTGATGTCACTAATCTGTGTTAGTGGTGCTGTTGCTGTAGTGTCTAGGTGTGTGACCTTGGGAGTGGATGTGGCAGGGTCTGGGAGTGTGGTGTCTGTATGTCAGTGGATGTTGTGATGAGGGTGGTGATTGGCTGTTCAATGGGTTTGCTGTGTTTTTTATCCTTATCTGTGTTTTGGAATGCGCTGTGGGTGGAAGGTGAGGTGGATGCGTGCTGAGGTGTGCATATGCGTTGGCCAGGTTTGGGGAGACGGATGGTGGATGGTGAAGGGACAGGAGGAGTGGTGAACTGTAGGAAGGTTTGGAAGGCTGCCGTAACTGTGGAAGCCAGAGCCTGAATAGATCTATGTAGGCCTGCCATGTCGGAATGAAGGCCCTCCAGGTAGGCAACAGCCAGGATCAGCTTGTTGCCATGATCCTGGAGGGCATTCAGCACTGCATTTTGATCCACAGAGATCTGCCTCAGGACATCTATGGCTTCCAAATTCAGAGCAGCAGGGGAGATAGGGGAGGGGGCTGAGGTGCCCGGTTGGAAGGAGACGCTCCGCTGCTTAGGGGAGCCGGCTCAGACATCAGTTTGGGGAGCAGCAGGCAGGACGGAGATTGAAGAGGTGGTGGCAGACATGAATGTAGCGGATAGTGTTACGGGTTGGTCCACCACCATCAAGGAGTCATCACCAGAGGCCGAAGAAGATCAATATGTTGATGTGTTGTCTTGTTGCTCCTCCAGAGCACTCCCCTCATCCTCTGGGCCACTGGTCACCTCTGTGTCTGAGTGGTGTAGGGAACCACTGTGGCCAGATGCTCCCACAATGGTCTGGGGCCTGTCTCCTTCACTGCCCTTGGTTGATGCTGTAACAGGAGTAGAAACAGGTTCAATACAATTGCCTAAAAGCACAATGCAATATTTTTGTGACAATACACATTACATATTGGCATGGATAAGTACTTGTACAAGGATATGTACATCAGCTCAACCATTGGCATGAGAACATGTATGAATGACACACGACCTGAGCACAGTCAATCTTCAGGGTGTCAGAACCACTGCCAGCTCCAATTGCATGTGTCAGCATGTCCATCTTCAACCCTTATGAGTGTAGCAGGAGATAACATCACCCTCTCATCCAAAGCCCTTGAACCATAACATTGTTACCTAAAGTTATCTAATGGCATGTCCACATTAATGCATCACTACCTATCCACACAGGGCTGTACAACAAGCAAAAGGTCAGATGTCCCAAACCGCCTATATGTAGGACTGCAGGGCAACTACTGCAACTGTAACTGATGTAACTATGTAACAATGTTCTGAAATAATGTCCTATCTCATGTAAAGCGCTCTGATACCTCCGGGTCTAGCCAGCGCTATTTAAAACTTTTCAAATAAAATAAAGAAAATAAAGAAAACTACTAGGGATAAGTGTCATCAAATTCTGAATCCACAAGTAACATGGAAGTGCCCATTCCACACTGCTTACATTCCCAAGTTACAGTCTCACTTGTGTCCACTGCCAGATGATGCTGGTCACAGATGTATATGAGTAGCCTAGTTATGTGTCACAGGTAGTACAGAAGAGTAGTATGAAGACAAATAGGCAGCAAGTCATGTGAGCGAGCAGCACAAATTAACTTTGTACATGAGTCTGGCTAGATACATCCCCAGTCAAGGTAGGTTCATGTGAGCAGACATTTTCTACATTCCAAATGTCAATGCCATGAGAACACTGAAAGTACCTGAGTCATTGTAATGAGCCCGTCCATGAGGATGTCAGATTGACCTCCACAAGGGCAAAGTACTCACAGTACATTCCATGTATCTGTGACACATTTACCTATGTAGTAATGACTGCTAACACACACTTGTGAAACAAACATTTCAGCATATCACTCCCTGATGCATGTCACCATTAACCCTGGGCGGTGAACTCCGCTCCGCTCGCGGAGTTTGCGGAGTTTTCCGCACTCCACGTTATGCGGAGATCGCGGAGTTCTGAAAAACTCCGCCCCGCGGAGCGGAGTTTTTTTACCTCGCTCGCGTTCGTCAACGTCAAGATGGCGACCGCGAGCGAGGAAAATCAACCTCCCGGCGAGATTTTTCCTCGTTTGCGATCGTTGGCGAGCAAGTTGACGAGCGTGAGCGTGGAAAATCAACCTCCCGGTGAGATTTCTCAACACGGGGGGGGTCAGGTTTCTCATTGCGAGTGGTCGCGTATGCTCGCGACCACTCGCGTTGAGAAACAGCCCGTTCGCGTTGAGAAAGCTGCCGCTCGAGTAAAAATATACTCGAGCAGCAGAAAAGGAAAGCAGGGACCGCTTGCACTGTGCATGGTGCCATTCGCGATGATTGCACAGTGCGGACAAGCATCCGGCACTGTGCAATTACCGCGAACGGCATTTTTCTATCGTACTCCGCCGCTTGCGGAGCTCCGCGTAGTGCGGCGGAGTTTTTTTTGCACTTCGCTGTGTTCTGCGTAGTGCAACTCCGCGAACTCCGTCCAGGGTTAGTCACCATCCACAGACTGATGGTACACTTATGCAGATGCCCATCCCAACATACTGCATACATCCTTCTCATAGGCATACCTTTGAGAATTGGCTAAAACACCTGCAACATCACAAACGTGTCATTGCATAAACATTTTCTACCTTTCGGATATCATCCATCAATGTCATTTGTTATGTGTGACTCATCTGCTTATTCCTAATATGCCACTGTTGTGAATAACCCCACCTCTGTATGCCCATTACTCATTGAAATTGTCCTGTACACATTGGCCAACATAAATATCAGATGCGTGCAGATGGAAAATCGTCTATACCCTCTGATCATGTATCCTACAGGATTACTTGTTATAGTACAACACTTAAAGATACAAATGGCTGCATGTATGCATCCAAAAAGATGGCACCAGTGGTGCTTGCCAACTCATACTACTGTACACTCCAAAAATACAAAGGGGTTGTTGTGTACAGTCACTGAACCCAGAGTGCATTGTATGCCATGCCACAAGTAAGTCCTATCTCATGTAAAGCGCTCTGATACCTCCGGGTCTAGCCAGCGCTATTTAAAACTTTTCAAAGAAAATAAAGAAAATAAATAAAACTACTAGGGATAAGTGTCATCAAATTCTGAATCCACAAGTAACATGGAAGTGCCCATTCCACACTGCTTACATTCCCAAGTTACAGTCTCACTTGTGTCCACTGCCAGATGATGCTGGTCACAGATGCACATGAGTAGCCTAGTTATGTGTCACAGGTAGTACAGAAGAATAGTATGAAGACAAATAGGCAGCAAGTCATGTGAGCGAGCAGCACAAATTAACTTTGTACATGAGTCTGGCTAGATACATCCCCAGTCAAGGTAGGTTCATGTGAGCAGACATTTTCTACATTCCAAATGTCAATGCCATGAGGACACTGAAAGTACCTGAGGCATTGTAATGAGCCCGTCCATGAGGATGTCAGATTGACCTCCACAAGGGCAGAGTACTCACAGTACATTCCATGTATCTGTGACACATTTACCTATGTAGTAATGACTGCTAACACACACTTGTGAAACAAACATTTCAGCATATCACTCCCTGATGCATGTCACCATTAACCCTGGGTGGTGAACTCCGCTCCGCTCGCGGAGTTTGCGGAGTTTTCCGCACTCCACGTTATGCGGAGATCGCGGAGTTCTGAAAAACTCCGCCCTGCGGAGCGGAGTTTTTTTACCTCGCTCGCGTTCCTCAATGTCAAGATGGCGACCGCGAGCGAGGAAAATCAACCTCCCGGAGAGATTTTTCCTCGTTTGCGATCGCCAACATCAAGTTGGCGAGCAAGTTGGCAGCGTGAGCGTGGAAAATCAACCTCCCGGTGAGATTTCTCAACACGGGGGGGGGTCAGGTTTCTCATTGCGGGTGGTCGCGTTGCTCGCGACCACTCGCGTTGAGAAACAGCCCGTTCGCGTTGAGAAAGCTTCCGCTCGAGTAAAAATATACTCGAGCAGCAGAAAAGGAAAGCAGGGACCGCTTGCGCTGTGCATGGTGCCGTTCGCGATGATTGCACAGTGCGGACAAGCATCCGGCACTGTGCAATCACCGCGAACGGCATTTTTCTATCGTACTCTGCCGCTTGCGGAGCTCCGCGTAGTGCGGCGGAGTTTTTTTTGCACTTCGCTGTGTTCTGCGTAGTGCAATTCCGCGAACTCCGTCCAGGGTTAGTCACCATCCACAGACTGATGGTACACTTATGCAGATGCCCATCCCAACATACTGCATACATCCTTCTCATAGGCATACCTTTGAGAATTGGCTAAAACACCTGCAACATCACAAACGTGTCATTGCATAAACATTTTCTACCTTTCGGATATCATCCATCAATGTCATTTGTTATGTGTGACTCATCTGCTTAATCCTAATATGCCACTGTTGTGAATAACCCCACCTCTGTATGCCCATTACTCATTGAAATTGTCCTGTACACATTGGCCAACATAAATATTAGATGCGTGCAGATGGAAAATCGTCTATACCCTCTGATCATGTATCCTACACGGTTACTTGTTATAGTACAACACTTAAAGATACAAATGGCTGCATGTATGCGTCCAAAAAGATGGCACCAGTGGTGCTTGCCAACTCATACTACTGTACACTCCAAAAATACAAAGGGGTTGTTGTGTACAGTCACTGAACCCAGAGTGCATTGTATGCCATGCCACAAGTAAGTGGTACACCACCACATGTGACACAGTAGTGAGGTAGCTACACGGCAGATGTAAGGATGGTAAGTGGTCTGTGTAGAACCACTTACACGTGACATAATAGGACTATGTAGGTAAGTAGAGATATAACGCTGCCATGTGGCTCTGCAACAGTGAAACTAAATGTTTTAGTGGACCCTGCTTAGTTCCTGCCAACATGACCTATTGTCATTGGTGAACACCATGCCCCTATACAATACCTACACAGGCAACAACAGTCCTATTGTGTGGGACATGATTCAGCTCTCAGGTTGCAGGGAAAAATGCAGCCTGTAAGGAACAGCAGTTGTTTATGCATAATGTTACACTCAGGCCAATACTCACCCCCAGGTTGCTGCTGCTGGGCTTTCAACAGCCCATGAAGGTCTGGGTGCACCCCTTCCGCTATTGGGGGTCAGGTTCAGCTGGATCTCTGCGATCTTGTGAGCCCAGTGCTGGAGGTCATCCTACCTCTTACAGCAGTGGGCACTATGCTGGTTGGAGACCCCCAGTGTCCACACCTTCTTAACGATGGCTCTCCAAATGACCTTCTTTTGATGGACATTGATCTGTATGGATGCAAGAGATGTTTAGACAGTTTGTATCAGAAAATTAGAGGAACTGTGTAATGGTAGGTACAATATAGATTGCCAACTAGCACACACATCAGTCTATCTACAACACTGTACATGTGTCCATGTCACATGCTAAGCACACCGAAAGCCTGGACAGGGCCTCTTCTGCTCTTTTGATGATTATCCTGAAACCTGATTATGACATGCATGGACTGAGACAGCCCACAGCCATCATGTTGACCAAGCCAATATCAGATGGATTGTGATGTGAGGGACCATGACACACAGTACACTGTTTGTAAATGTTGTAAGGTATGCTACCTGTGCATGACTCTCCAGACACCCTAACTGCCAGGCCCAGTGCATTGATGCACATGGTACATAGGGGACAGTTACATACTTTACAAAACATCCCAGGACTAAGGTCAAAAGGTAAGAGCTGATATGTGTGACTCTCAGAACTACATCTGTTTGGGGGAGTGTGAAAATATGAACTTCTCACATGAACTGCCTTGTGAGTATGAAAATGTTAGTCTTGTTTGTACTGACATCACAGATCACCCCTATAGCCACATGTGCCACTGTAACAGGGATGACAGTAACTTTAAATGTGTATGTGGTTTGTAAGTGGGTATACTATAATCAATCATGTGATCCACACTTCGATCTCTCAACAATAGTGTCCATTAATCTTCGCTGTACATGTATCCAATGTGCAATAGAGATGTATAGTGGAAGCTATACAATAAGTAAACTGTCAACAGACCTGTGTGAGTTAGGGACAGTCATTAGTGACACACACATTAACACTGCGGGCCAATGTACAAAAGTATCAGGTGGGGCATGCACCTCAGTCTCAATCCCTCATATTAAGCAAAGCACCAGCTATGTATGTAGAAAGGGTAATCGAATACTGTTTCTGGGAGCATCAAAGGAGCAGCTGGCCACAAGTACATAACTATTTGCATCACTTCTCCTCCCACAGTCAGGCCTTGTTCCCTGTAGGCTAAGGATAATTATCCCAAATGTACCTCCCAATTCCACCACTAATTACCGATCATTTATACTCTGCCCATTCAATATGTGAACATATGGTTGAGTGGCGCACAGAAGGTGTCTGTGAGTAGTATCAATCTCACAGTCAACTGTTGTACAAAGTCTGATGTGGGCTAAGTGGACAGTGGAACAGTACAATTGGCTAACAGCATCCTATTTTGCTTATTATTGTATGCAAACATGGCTCATGGTGAGATGCCTATATAGACCAATGCACATATACCATGATGTGTGTATCCAAGTCAATGTAGCTACCATGAACTAGAGTGATGCATTGAGTTATGCATGTTACACAGATGGGAATCACCTGCTTCACTCATTCTAATGCTTTCCTCCTCTTCACAAACTCCTGGGGCCCATATGCCTTTACATGTGCGCCCCATCATGGTGCAAGTACGAGCAGGTAGCAGTGCAGGCAGTGGTTGCTTCCAAAACTCTGCACTGCATCGTCACAGCAGTGATGCCGCAGCAGGTAGTCTGCCTACCCGTCTGCCTGCATTCATTATTGCAGCTGTGGCTCTGCCACCGACTTATCGGGACCACAATGACCGAGGCAGCGACGGAAGCAGTAAGGAGAGGAGAGGCTGGGGATTTGCACTTAACTGGGGCAAACGGTCACCGAGTGACGCTGTGGGGTGCATCCAGGAGGACCTGCCCCATCACATCACGGTCACAATGCTGAAAAGGCTCCACAGACCACAGCCTCACCATGGCCTCCCATCAGACAAGGAGGCTCTTGATGGTTTCTGTGGTGGGTAAGAGGCTGTGAACTGCTGAGTGCCTAGTGTGGTGTCACCAACCCACCTTTCCTCCACCCCCCCTGCTCTATTGACGTCTTCCCTCCACCCTAGCTGCCTCATTTGCTTGATTGCTCACAATGACCCTGCAGTTTCAAAGCGGGAGAAAGAAGGAGCAAGCAGCTGGGGACACTAACAGCCCAGTTCCTGGACCTAGGACCTCAGCTGGAGGGGAAAAAAAAGAAACAGGAGGTGGCCCCCCACTTCCAAAAAGCAGAGATTGACGGGGCAGGTTCATGGCAGCATAGCAGTACAGCAAGGAGGGAGTTTGTATCCTGTAGAGGTGGCTTAAAGGGCCCTCCTACCAGGTTTCACACAGACGACCAGTTAACCCACGACGCGCTAGGACTGCACCCAAAGCCCACAGCTAGTACTACAACCAAGCCAAACATCACACCAAGCTCTCTAACCATCTGCTGTGTGCCCCTCCATAACAGTGTAGCATCAAGGAGGCGAGGCGACTCAAGTTTTTTCCAGATGACTAGTCAACCCACGAAGCACTAGCACTGCACCCAAACCTCTGCAGACTTGCAACAGACTATAGTATATGGTAGTAAAACACAGTATAACACATATAACCCACGTGTGTGTTATCAAGTGGCTTCCTCAACCAGCAATGCAGCGCAACATACAGCCCAGGACCAAGCTCTCCAACCATTTCTCTAACCGTTCTCTGCGTGCTTGTGCCCCTCCACAGTAGTGTAACATCAAGGAGGCAAGGCAGCGCAGGCATTGAAATTGTCCTAAGCAGTAAGGATGCCAATACGAAAATATCAGATTTGTAGAAACAGGTCGGCTGATAGCCCGGTACCACATGCCCCTGCAGGGGCCATTCCTCCATCATCCTGTCCCTTTAAGGTAAACACAGAGAAAGAGGCAAGCAGAAGATGCAGCCCCCCCACCACATCACAAACTCACCCCCACAAGGAACTCAATAAGGCAAATTTTCTACAAAGCAATAGAAATGCCCACAGAAAGAGCACAAGAGGGACCACACAACGGGGGCGGTGCTCATCAAAAGACCCCTCTCGCACAGGGGATGAAGGAGGACACTCTAGCTCTTTTAATGACACACAACTCTCAGTCAGGGAAGTAGAAATTTGTAGGGGAGTTCAGCACCCAAAGATCTCTCTCCTGCCCAATCTGAGGGAAAGTAACTCTGTAACAAAGAGGTAGTTACTCAACCAGCCACCCCAATGTCAGGTCCCAAGAAAAGACAAGACAGCAAAAACTCAAAGATCATTGGAATGCTCTCCATATCTCCATCAGCTATTTCATCCACACTAGAGCCCGAAGCAAACCTAAAGCGCATGATGGTTGCCACCCAAGCCATTCACGAATTAGAGTGGTCCCCAGTCTGGGGGTGTTCGCCATTATGCACGCAGCCAAAGAATGACTTACCATCAATCCCAAATAGTTTGCCCTCAATAAGAAGTAGGGCGAGCCTCACAGATTAGGAGCTGGAACTTCTTTCGGACCGCTTCCTTAACAACATCGAAGCACAGATCAATGAAACACTCAACCAAACGCCTTCAGCAGAAAGGGCAATGGGTGGTAAAGGCCCTGTCCCTGTCCCCAGGTGTTCGCCCACCCATAACTCCCAAGAGCTGGCAGCTATAAGAGCCTCACAAGATACAATCATGAGGGCGCTTCTCTGGCAGTAAAATTAAATGGAATTACAATTGGACCTGATACAGTCCCTGGCAACCTACCTAGATAAACCAACAGGGGCTCCAATTGTGTTTGATCAAGAAGGAGAAGCCATGCCCATGCTCTCCCACAATAGATAAATTAAGCTCCCTACTAGAGATACTGTGAGCCTTAGTCAGGGCAGTCAAAGCATCTACAATGTGATCAGAAGCTCAGGTAGATATTCACAGTTCAAACTCTCATGCCTCAGATTCACTAATACCCACTCACCAACTGACACCTGTGGCCTTGCAACTGCAGCACCAAATAACTCAGATAGACTGCAGCTCACCAATCAAAACTTCGAAAGAAGGAAAGGGTGCCAAAATGGAAGGAAAGCCTCAATCCTCCAACAAGGGCCAAGTAGAATCAGAAATTGAGAGCGCAAAGGCGGATTCTGGTAACCTCCTATCAAAGGTCCAGCAATGGAATAGTACGAGCTTATCAAGAAGGGCGAAAAAAAGGCTAAAGAAGCAATCTAAGAAGCAACACCTCTTGAGTGGTCCTCAACAAAGCATAATATTATCAAAACCGTAGCAGAACAGGAGGTCTCAAAGCCAGCCAAATTAACTCCAATCTTCCTGCCCTTATTGACATCTAAAGCCCTTCCCCAGCCCAGGGAGCTGTCACATCTCCGGCTCACAAGCCGACAGGGACGCTTAAAGCCCTCCCCCTAGACCAAAGAACCACAACACCTCTGGCCTGCATGTTGACGGGGACAGCAGCATCCCAAACAGTCTTACCTGACATAGCTAGGGGTGATGCGATTACCATAAAGGGGCCACCAGGATCTCAGAGAGACCTCTTTGGTCAAGACACACAATCTGACTGGCACTCCCTGGAAGGGCTATCAGCTGGTTGCCAGAAGGAACCTACAGCAAGTCCCCTGGACCACAGAAGCATAGTAGTACATCCAAATCATGACAGTGAGAGAACAGGTCAGTTCACATAGAATATAGGGTGGCAAGTAACCACAAGTAGTAGGGAGGCTTCTAATGCTCAGACTGAGACTGACTCTGCAGTAGGCCCTCCTGAACATTCTAAGCATAAAGGAACATCCAAGTCTACTCAGTGAAGGGGTTACCCTGCTCACAGTGAACAGAGGGCGACAACAGATCACCAGAAGCCAGGAGGATGACAAAGGACCCTCTCTGTGGTCCGAGCGTTGTGCTTCTACTCGGACAGAAGACTTAGTTCACAAAGGGCGGGCCAGCAGAGACCTTCCCGTTGTTCCCTTAGAAGCCCGGTTACCCTCTAGGGACACTACAAGAGAGGAGGACAGTAGGGCCAGTGCTGAACTACCATTTATCCCCTGATACATCTCAACAGGTCCAACAGACACCCTCAATAGAGGGAACCTATTAAGGCTATTCAGTCATGTCCCAGCATTGAGACACATAACCTCAGAGGAGATGGACTGCGTAAGGTTCGAGCCACCCCATCTGAATTCAACCGGCGAAGTTGCTAAAAAAAACATAGAAGAGAAAGGTCGAGAGAGATGCAGTATGGGTGGAAAGAGTAACGTTTGCGGGCATAGAATTATACGTACCTCCACCAGTAAAATAGCTGTACGTCCTCTTTCCTTCAACATCTAGGAAAACACCAATAAGCGTGCTGAAGGGAAGCACAGAGGGAAATCGAAGCCAGTCCTTGGACTCAGAGAGCGCAAGCGCACTAACTGTCATCTGTACGGACAATCAGAGGGAGAGGCACTCGGACACGTGCAACCTCATCTACAGTAAGCGGGGTCGCCGAGGCCTGCTCGTCCACAGAAACTAGGGTTGAGTTCCTAGTTCAGCAGGTGCTCTCAATTCCTAATGTTCGGGTCCAACCAACTCATTATCAATACTCTCATGGAATGTGTCTGGTCTTAGGAGTGTGAGAGCGACTGGGGATGCCCTGGCATTCCTGAACACAAACAATATTTTATGCTTCCAGGAAACCTGAGAACTCACCCCCTCACACTTGTCAGGTTAGTATGAGATCTTTACTTCGGCAAAGAGAACAAGAATCTTCGGACGCCCATGTTGGGTTTATCAATTTTCATCAAGCTTTCAGCAGACCTAATGGTAATTAAAAACCCAATGGATAGTGAAGCGGCCCAAGCAGTCGAGATCAGAGCTCCAAAATTCAACTGGAAAAAGATGGAATTTATACTGGTCAACTGCTACATAAATGCTCCAAAAGAAAGTAAGCTATCAATGACCCAGGGTCTGTTGAACTCTAGAACTGCTCAATTGGGACTCCCCAGCTCATGAACTTATAATACTTGGTGATTTTAACATCAGTGCGTTAGGAGGGTTTTCGGAGTCTCTCCCCTGGGCGAGAGGTAGGCATACCTTACAAGAGTTCTTGGCAACATATAAAAGGGTATCAGCACAGTGGGAAACGCTTGAAAAAGACAAGGATCATTAATTTCCCCCAACCTGTAAAGGCCCCTCAACCATTGACTATATCTTCCTCTCCGAGGGACTGTGCAGGCAGCTGGTGCACTTTGAAATTACAGAAAGGGGGGAAAGCAATTATAACACTCTACAATGCACCGTTAGTATCCAGTTACAAATGCATGCTATTTGCACACCCGTGGGCACTTCAACAGGGGAGGAGAAGGTAAACCTAGTTAAAAGAATAAAATGGAGGCTTAGTACTCACCAGTGGTAGCAAGCTGGCTATTCAAACAGACCCATGGAACAACTCTGAGTGAACAGGATATGATTCCCAAATGGTAGGGGCAGACTGTTGAGGATCTTAGAACCCTTCTGAAAGTTGACGATCACAGAAATCACCAGACCAATCCAGGTGGTGCTAGGAGGCAGCTCTCCAATATAACAAAGCCATCATCTCAGTACGAAGAGCCCTCCACAGAGCACAGAGGCTAAATTATCAAAAACCTACAACCAACACTGTTTCAGATGTTAAGCACAAGAGACAAATCCTTAAGAAAATAACCTTGGAACTTAAGGAGGCAAGAAATCAAAAGGAATGGGCCTCCTTATTTCAACTGCTGAAAGACCCCAACCACGCATGCTTTTGGGAACATGTGAACAAATTAAAGACCCATAATGATATAAGGGAGAACAGAGTTTCTGAAGCAACTTGGGTCAGCCACATTAAATACCTATACATGGACAATCTGCCTCACCCAACTGAGATTTCCACGTGGATAAAAAAATGAGCAAGCAAATCATATCCACGGAGGAAGCCACAGGGGTCTCACCACCAGGGGAGAAGGCTTGTGAAACAGCAAGGCCCGTGTTCTCCGCTGCATCTGACGAACCTAAACAGGTACGTCCTGAACATATATCCCCTAGGAGGGTTGAAAGAATCATAACACATAAAGAAGGATGGGGAGCCTGGCCCCAAAGGTCTGCCAGAATCCCTATTCAAAGTGGTGCCAGACAGCTGGGCAAGGACTTTGACCCCACTCGTCAATAACAGGTTCCAGACGCGATAGGTCCCGGACATGTGGTGAGGCTCAATCCTTTACCCCATATACAAAAAAGGGGATCGGACAACACCTGCAAACCACCTCTTAATTGCACTGCTCAGTTTGGAAGGTAAAATATATGCAAGTACCTTGCTGGAACTTTTGGAGGCCTGGGTAGGTGACCAACAGATCCCTCCGTTCTTTCAATCTGCCTTTAGAGCCGGGGCATCTACAGTGGACAATATGATAGCGATATCTTTTCTAAAGCACCAAGCCGCCAAACACAGCAGCTTACTACTATTCTGTTGTTTTATCAATTATAGCACAGAATTCAACAGAGTGGATAGGGGAATCCTATGAAGGAAGTTCGACACCTGGGGCATACCTGCAAAGCTGCTAAGTGCCATAATTTCACAGTACTCGGAAACATGGGTCTGAGTGTCCACCGGTCCTTTATCGGTCACCCAAAAAATAAAGACAAATAGGGGCCTAAATCAGGGTTGCGTACTTGCTCCCTTACTTTTTAATAATTTGTATACAGCTGACTTATGGAAGTGTTTGGAGTCCAGCGACCTGGCCCTGCCGAATTTAGGTCCAACTAAGCTCCAAAAAATAAAACATGCTGACATTACAGTATAAAATAGACAGGAGGTAGTGGTGGCACAGACAGTCGCACATCAGAAGAACAAAGAAGTATAAAGGTGGGCAGCGTGTTGGCAAATTCCAAGTATGAGAAAGAATTCGTTTAGGTGCCAATCAGGGTAACAGAAACACCCCACTACCTTGGGTGTTGATGCAAGGTTCTCCGAAAAGATTGCCGTGCTAAACTTTAGACAGACAGATGTACCCGGCACTCAACAATATTACTACAACATTGATTTTTTAAAATTGAAGCACAAGATCTATGTATTCTATTGATCGCTCAAATCACAGGATATGGCAATATTTGGATTTGTACTGGGGTTCTCTCAAATGTAATAATCAGTGTGACATTTAGTCAATACATACTGTACATATATTCATACAAGAAAAAGATTTTTTCAAAAACATTTCATGTTTATACAGATATTTTTTCAAAGTCCAGCTCTTGTTTGCTTGAAGAACAGAATAGCACGGTGAAATAGAGACATGACAGCCGACACGTGTTTTGTTACATTCGTAACTTCTTCAAGGCTTAGCTACGTAAGGGGGGCAATCCTCAAATGTTCATAGAGAATCCACCAATGTCGTGTCGTCTTTATAACGAAAAAGAGTAGCCAAGAAATAAGTCCTTATATGTGCTGTTTAAAATCTGTTGATGTCTTTCAAACATCGTGGAAAAGCCACAGGGAGAAAATATTTCGGCAGTTCATGTAGTCTAGACTTCTCAAGCATTAAAGTGCTAGTCAGAGAGAGCGTAGGATATGGGCAGGAACTCATCACAATTCATTAGTCGATTCTCCAAATAGGTAGTCCTCCATTCCTAATCTGTGCAAGGTTGTCGTCAAAATATGTTGTATGCCTGTAAGTTGCGTGATTAAAAAAGTAGAGGTACACGCAATGTGCAACTGAAGGGCAGTGATACCTCCTTTTATAAGTCTATTGTTTGTCAACTCTGGGCTGAAGTATGCCCCCGTAACTATTCAGATGAGTCCGCTGCCTCGTGGCACACTGGTCCAAGTAAGGACATTACAGTGATCATGGAACGCACAAAGGTCGATGTACAGTGGGTGCTGAATGCTTTTAAGAAGGCTAACCAGCTTACAGTTAACCAGAATACACAAAGGTCCTGATATTCGGTCCCCTGCAGGAAAAAAAAGAACCTCTTCTGGTGTCTTGGTAGCCAGAGCATCACCACAGCTAGGAGGTATAACTATTTCGGTGTATGGTTCACTGAAAATAGCACAGCAGTGGTACAAATAAATGCAATAAAAAAAGGCATTGCTATTTCATCGGAAGTTGGCTGACTAAATTAACATTTAAGAAGTGCATCGGCAGCCCCAATACTAAAGGTAATTAAAGCAACTTTTCTTCTTGCCGTACAGTATGGCCATTTAGCATACCCTGGAACTTTAGAAGAAGCCCTTTGATGACTACACTGTAGAGCATGCAAAAAAATCTTCCAACAACCTTGCTTTGCCGCCACGTCAGGTTAAGGTTGGAACTTGGTCTGGTATCCCAGACTTTAGACTGTCAAGCAGCCATGTTGAAGTACTAAAACAGGGTCCAGATTGCGGACATACAATCATTAAAAAGCCATCTAAAAATACATCTTTGAAATCCCAGGGAAACCTTGGTTTCCATAGAGATGCTCATACACCCACTCACTCACTTGTACACCCACTCACACAACCATTCACTCACCCATACAGCCACTCATACAACCGGTCACTCACCCAGTTACTCGCACACCCACTTATTTATCTACAAAGCCACTCACACACCCACAAACGCACCCCTACAGCCTCACAAGACAGATACTCTCTCATCCATGCAAACACTCACACACCCATACAAACACTAAGATACCCATTCACACATCCATATAAGCACTCATACATCCGCTCACTCACCCATACAGCATTCACACAGACACTTACTCTCTAATACAGCCACTCACACACCAACTCACTTAACTCCCGACTATGGGCCTGATTACAATGTCATTTGGAAGGCCTCCGAATCATATTTGGCTTTCTCGGATCCGATTTGTAGCCCTTGTTTCCGAACGAATCGTACACAGGCCCGAACGACCAAGTACGATGCTAAGATCGTGTACGCGTCGACCGAATCGTTTCTGGAACCCGATCCTGTCCGTACGACCTGTTCGTAGTCGAATCGTGCCACGCAAAGGAGTTGGATTCCGACCGAGCGAGTACAATGCACGATTCAGAGAGCCGTATCAACTCGGTCTCAGCGAGACGAAACGGCTGTCGAAATTGTACTTCTGGGGGCCGTAGCAGGCCCCCCTTCACCTGGGGCCCTCCGAATCTGTCACAGGGGTGCCCATGGCTTCCCCCGATCCAAGTATGCACAGTGTGGCGTGCACCATGGGGTGCCTGCCACAGGGTGTACGCTTTTCCCCACCCACCCCTTTTTGCTATGGGAGCCTGTGTACGCATCGGTACACAGGCTCCCATAGAATTCAATGGGAGTCCGAGCGAACTGAGTCCGTAAGCATCGTACTCGCTCGTTCGGACTCCTGGAGCACGTTTTGCACAGAAAGCCCTCCGGATCCGAGCCGTACGGAGGGCTTTCCTAGCGAGATCGTAGTCGGCGCCTATGTAGGAGTCATTTAATATCTTAATATCTGGGCTACATCCAATTTCCTGAGGAGCTGCAGGTCTCAGTCCATCGAGGTCTCCTTTAGTTGCTGATTAATTACCTTTTTCCATGTAGTAAATACAATGGTTCCCACCTGGTGGATTGAGTCTGTCATGTGGAGCGAGCACAATGTGTTATTTACTTGGGCTCCAACACTATTTACCTTGTAGACACCCTGTCACACATTTTATTCTTCCTTTGCACAGAGGCTTGTTGGACTTGGGCTCCAAACAAATGTGGCTCTACTCTAATGATTTCATCCACCAACACTGACAGCTTGTTATCAAACAATCGTGGTGTTTTTGCTGATGGCATGTTAAGTAAAAATGTGAAATGTGAGTGTGCTAGTGAAGGTGATTGAAAAGAGTGTTAAGTAGGAGTGACAAAGAACAGTGTGTGTACAAACGTGGGTGGGGTGTATGATGGTGTTGTGTAGTGATGACTGCCTTTTCTCTTTCTCTGCAGCTTAGTGGTGTGTGGGGCTGCGCTGCAGTGTAGTGGCAAGGGATCATGGTCTGGGATGGGGTGTGTTTTATAGTTTAAAATGTAGGTGTGTCCATCTATGCAATGACCATCAGCTGTGTTCAATTTTTTCTACTTCCAATTGACCCAGTTGTGGTGTTTGGTGGTAGCAGTAGCGAGGCAGTCATTCGCCGTGGTGTTACAGCAGCATTTGGACCGCAAGTACAGTTTTTTCATCGTAATCTGCTCGTGGCTGTACTGCAGTGCTGTTGGTGTCAGAATTCCAATCAGCAAGTTTTCCGACCGCCGCGGCCGATGCGGAGAACTTTCCGACTGCAGCGGTCGGAGATTTGCACTGCATGCATCGTAATAGGCCGGAGATTAGATTGCAGCCTCGGTAGTCGGAATTGGCCGGTCCGACAGGCATTGTAAGGAGGCCCTGTGTATTACTGGTTAGATTTTATGAAAATTTAATGTAAGAATTATCATGGAGCAGGTCCATGAAAGTCCTTATTTCTTTTGCTTTTGGAACTCTGGTTTTTGGACCTCTGCTGCAAGCCCTACTAATGGAGCTACAATTATTGTTAAAAATGGGTTTGAGCTGTAATCACCAGTGCCCACCCTTTAAAATAAGGTTTTCTGATGCACAGCTAAGATAAGTGATTCTGTGCTTGCTACACATGAACACATGTGCAGTCGTAGTGACACTCAGCCTGGAATCTGTGTGTGAACCTGAAGCACAGTGGCAAATAGCATCATGAATAAATTGGTTATGATCTGCTAAGGCCGTATAATTCAATTTAAAATACTAAATGAAATATTATGCATTTTTTAATTTGAACATATGTAATTGAGCCAGTGTTAGACCTGTCAGCCTTAGGATGGTCTTCCCCCAAACATTTTGCCTTCTCCCCTCCTGTGTTGCAGAATTTGTTTTTGTTCGCCTTAGGGCTCTGTGCACTTTACCGCTCTAACCAGTGCTAAAATGCTTGTGATCACTCCCTAAAACATTGTAAAACTGGCTTCCTCCTTGTAGGCATATTTTATTTACTTATATTTTTTTTGTAAAGTGGTATAACATATGCCCAGAGCTGGTAAATTTAATGGTGCTAGTAGGCCTGCAGCACTTATTGTGCCACACACTTAAGTAGCCCCTCACAAACATGTCTGAGGCCTGCCATTGTAGCCTTGTAGGCAGTGTTAAATTACAAATTTGACTTGGCAAAATAAACCACTTGCCAAGCCTAAAACTCCTTTTTAATTACATATAATTCAATCCTAAAATAGGCCTTAAACAGCCCATAGGGCAGGGTGCATTGTATTTGAAAAGTTGGATATGTACTTTTAAGTTTTACATGTCCTGGTAGAGAAAAACTCATAAATTTGTTTTTCAGTACTGTGAGGCCTACCTCTCCCATAGGACAACATTGTATTCCCTTATTACATTTAATAAGTGGTAACGTTTGTTTGGAATAAGGTATAAATGTAATGGTAAAGTCAGATTTTAAGTCACAATTCTGAAAATGCCACTTTTAGAAAATTAGCATGTCCTTCTAACCATTTGATGCCTGCAGACTGTTTCCTGGGTCACATGACTAGGTGTAGTTGGCAGTTGGCCTTTGTGTATTTCTCCCAGACAGACACACAATAGAGGGACTGGGTGTTGGCAGATTGTGCCATCCAAGCAAGATGGTGGGGGTTGAGCTGTGCATAGTCCTCCTTACACTTCAAATACCGTATCTCAGCTCACACACAAAGAATGACACACTAGCCTATTGTCCCCCCAAACAGGCTGGGGCTAGGGCAAGGAGGCAGGAAATTCCATATGTTTTTTTGGGGGGAAAACTCCAGACATTCTTCCAATTCAAACTTGCACCAGGTATGAAACTAGAACCCTCACTCCCACTCTTCCTTTCACTTCTGGAACTGCAGAAAGACTCTCATAGGACTGCCCTGCTGCCTATGGCCTGCTGTGTACTTCAGAGGACTGTCCTGCTGCACCAAGAGGACTGCCCTGCTTCCTGATCCCTACCTTGTCCCTCAGAATACTGCCCTTTTGCTTGAGACCTACTTTCCTTCTTGAACCCAAGACTTCCAGAGTGACTACTAGGGCTAGTTGTCTGGCATCCCAATCAGAGCCTCAGGTGCAGAACAGGATCCAACCATCTTAAACCTGAACCTGGATCCAGCCCAAGTAGGTCCTGACCCTCTTGATAGCACTCCTCCAGTCCTAGACCTTTGGAAGTGGTGCTAAACATGCCCAAATAGCCCAAATCCAAAACTTGGGACTGAGAACATTTTCTGCCAATAAGTGCTCTGAGAACCAAGAAGAGACCAGGACCTACCTGCTCGCTGATCCTCCAAAGGTACATCACTGATCAGCCTGACTTTGCGGCAGCTCCCATAGCAGTAAATCCTGCTCAGTGACTCCTTGCAGAAAGGAATCGGGCATCCTGGAGCCCTCATCGGCTATGGCTTGAAGCTTTGTCCTGTTGGAGTTTTTGTCTTTCATAAATGAGACTAATTCAGAACATAGAAATCTTCACCGCAACTTTATCTAGCGGTTCCCCTATGATCATGCCTGCTCCTCGAATACCGCCAGCTGCCTTGCCCGCTGAACTTTACCTTTTCAGGCTTTTTAAAGAAAGAATCTTCTAAGTGCAAAGGTAAGTGGATCCCCTTTTTGTATCACAATCGCACTCCATCGTGTTAGGCCTAAACTTTTGGCTTTTCTCCGGTCTCGCACAACTAGATGTATGTAGTTGGTGCTTCGATCAGCACTAGTTTTCACTTTAAACTTAAAAATTGTATAACTCTGGTTCTTCTGAGTGGATTCTTTTGTCATTTATTGTCAAATAATTTATTAAAATGCACTCTATGTTTCTAAATTTGTGTTATTACTCATTGCCTCTATGTTAAGCCTGACTGCTTTTGTGCCAAGCTACCAGAGGATTAAGTACAGGTTAATTTAGTAACTTTTTGTGGTTCACCCTGACAAGAATTGTGGCTGTTGCTTGAGGTGAGCTTCACAACCCTCAACCAACAACCCAATTTCTCACAGCCATTGTTAATGGAAGTCAGACTTTGGGCTTCCCTGCTGTGCCAAATTAATTACTCTGCTGGCCATCTGGCGGTTTAGAGCTCTACCTGAAGAATAAAACCTTACTAGAGGGATTAGCTTTCTCTTGGGAAGGGGAAGGGATTGGCATGAAATATTCATGTGGTGCGTAGTGGCTTTCTCTCACAAGAACTGGCATGATGTCCTCACAGAAGCCAAGAGGAGAACAGGAAGTCATCTGATTCCAGTCACCAAAGATTCTTCTTTGAAGCCTTGGAGGTAGGAAATTTGAAAAGACTGGGAGGATCCTGACAAGGAGGAGAGGTGTTTCCCAATACCTCTTGAAGTTGTCAGTTTGAAACTTGACTTCTCATAATGCTCTTCATGGAGTTGGACAGCCAATTGGCTGCCCCCAGGAAGTGTCAGTGACATGCCATCTCTGTACTGAGTAGGGATCTCAACCTTCTTGATCTCTCCCCCTTCATTTTTAAAACTATACACAGGGAAGAACCTTTGAAAAGTAGAGAAGAAACAAAAGAAAGACAGACCTACACAGTGAATGTACCCCCTTTCTAGAGTACAAGAACACGACTTGTGCTTCTTGGACTTTTTTTGGATTCTGTTACTAGAGCTAGTGGTACCAGTTCCCCACCACCCTCTTGGGCCAGTAAAACATGAGCTTGCTTTGATGGGTGACCAGACATCCTGCAAGTGGCTGAAGGTTTCAGGTGGTTGTCATTCTGAGCTGAAGCATTGAAGGATCCAGTTTTATAGTCAGAGAATTTGAGGATTTAGGCGACCACTGTGAATTAGCAGTGAAACATTTTTTTTAAAGCTGCCTCATTTCCTTTAAGGAAAATTGGCTGCTCAAAAAATAGTTTATATAAAAATAATCACAGTCTTAGTGGTCTGCTGACTCTTGCCGACCACCATCCCTGTGATTTTGGGCAATTAAATGGGGCCTTAAATTTCAACCTACCTAATGAATATTAATTAGGTAGGTCAGATTGCGACTCAATCCGAGTCCTTATTTTGTGACCCAACTATTAATACAGAGTTTGGTTCGCAAAGTAGGTTTCTGGTTGCAAAAAGATTGGTCAAAAACTGTAACAGCTTTTTACGACCAGAAAATTGGTACATCTGGCCCTAAGTGTTGTCCGGTAGCATTGACTTAGTAAACTTTAAACCAATTGTCTTGGGATATTGGAATAGTCCCACCTACATCATTAATCCTGAGTTCACTTGGTTTATGGATCAGCAATGTGCACTAGATGGTCTACTTCCATAAGTAGGTCGTCTATTTATGGAAATGAGGAGAAACTATCTGGGTGACATTCATTGTCCTTCCTCTGATAAGACTAAGAACAGCAAGCATAGACTCTCAGATGGGGAAAACTTATAAAGTGTTAAAATAAGTTTTGACTTTCCAGGAATCATGGCGCCTCAATTCTCTAGAGGAAAAGCTAATGTCATGGGCCCCTACCAGAAAACTAACATGGCACTGTAAATAAATACTTAGGGGCTCATTACGATTTTGGGCGGGCTTACGTCCGCTCGACACGATACTGGTCTGGAACTGCCCAAACTTAGGTCAGCGGTTCCAACCTCAGTATTGGGATGCGACCACCCATAGGACGGACGGAAACATCCATTTTACTCTGGCAGCTTGTGCTGTGGGCGGAAAAGGCCCACAGCACAAGCTGCCATAGTAAAATGGATGTTTGGAAACATCCATGCATCGTGTGGCAGGTAGGGGGCACCATACGTGCCCCTGCTAGGGGCCCCCAAAGTCATTTTCCAACAACTTTCCAAGTTGGAAAGGCCGACATGGAAAGGCTGTCGGAAAATGACATCATGATCCCGACGGCGAAGCCAAGTTTCCGCTTTCATTAAGGGATTATGAGCATTTCTGATGCTCCAACAGGGTCAAGGAGGTCGTCGGAACAGCAGCAGATGGTCCCTCATGATGTCTCCGCCCGCCACATTGCAATGCGCCTACCGGACCACAGGGGCAGATATCGGGCGGACCACAACTGACGGTTGATCAGCTGTGGTCCGCCCGACATCATAATCAGCCCCAAAGTCTTTCATTGTGATCAAGGGAGCTGTTCACTGTCCTGGGGGTGATGTAATCACTCCCAAAGTCTACTAAAATGTTTGCAGTGTTTAACTGCTATTGAAGGAGAGTGCAATGGTAAATCTGGGTGCTTGCAGTCAAATAGGTAACACAGCACGAGACCATAGCTGCAGTGAAGAACTTTCTGGGGCTGATTCACAAAGATAAACGTAAACATTTGTCTAAGTTTACGCTTTTTCAGTATTCACAAAATAGTAATGTACGAGTGCGGAGACTCCGCAGTCGAGGCGGAGAACTCTGCACATAAAAAGATAGGCCTGTCCAGTCTTTTTACGTGCAGAGTTCTCCGTCCCAACTTCAGAGTCTACGCAGCCGTAAACTTACTATTAAAATGCAGTTTTGTGAACAATGAAAAAGTGAAAACTTACACAATCCTGCGTGTTTACCTTTGCCAATGAAGCCCTAAATGTTTAATATTGAAAACATTGCATCAGTGAAAAAATTTGAACATCACATCTAAAAAGACTTGGGCAACAATCTTGTGTATCATTTAGGAGTTCGGAGGTGTTTTCTTGGATGAGAGGCATGCTTTTCATTTACAATTGTGCTTAGAAGTGTTGGCTGGTGGTGTGCACTGGTGGTCATGTTGCTCTTATAGTAACATTCATGAAGACTAAATAATGACGATGATGACTTAATCATCCCGGCAAGGAATATTTTTACTTTGAAAATTATCTCTTTTTCAGGGCATGGTTACAATTTTTCCAGCTGGCGATGTAGGAGAGCCTCCTCTAGGCTTTGCTCTGTCTCCCCCATCAAAGAATGTCATATTTGCAACGTTTCCTTCTTCTGTCAAATACAAGACACCTTCAAATATTTCAGCTCCCTTACAAAAAGGATTCCATGCACAATTGTGTCACAGATCTCCCACAGAGTAGAGACAGAATAACACATTTTCTAGTATCCTGCACAGAGGAGAGTCACATCACATTGTATTACACCTCACTGATATTGGTGACCCACATCTACATTTTCTCAGCTCTCCCACAGAGAAGAGCTCCAAAGAGAATTCTTAATGGCCCACAATAGGTGTCAAATCTGTGATGCTGTCATCTGTGAAGAGTATTTTGAATGCTCTTTGTTAATATCTGTGTATTTCTGCAAGAGAAACAATTGCCCATAGTATTTGAGGACAGCCTAAATTTAAAATACTCTGTAGTGAATACACAACACTTGTCAATTATCTGTGATAGAAAAAAGGTATATATTCTCATACGTGATTTCAGAAGGAACTCAATATTTCATTTGTTTTATTGTGTACAGTTGCGAAACCATCTAATTAAACTGAACTTTATTAAAGAGAATTACTTCCACAGAGAACTTAATTAAACAAACATTGCATACGATCTCTATTTGAAAAACACACAGCAATGTATGATTTGCAACAAATGCATTACAAAAGTCAGTCAGGACAGATCATAAGACTTTCGAATAAACGTGTCCATTATTATATCCCTGCTATTGCCTTGGGTATAGTGTATTGTAAGACACTATGAGGCATATTTACAATATTTTGGCGTAGGGCAGTGCTGCGAGCCTTCTAGCTGTGCTGCCCTACGTTAAAAGAAAAGGGCAGGAATGCGCTGTATTTACTAGATATGGCGTATTCCTGTCCTTTCTGCCGGTGCGCAAACTGCAACTGAGGGCCAATGCAGGCACACTTGCACCATGGTGCAAGGGTGTCTGTGCTGTTGGCTTTATTTTTCTTTGTGCAGGAAGGGACACCTT
This sequence comes from Calotriton arnoldi, assembly GCA_963921515.1. Taxonomy (NCBI): domain Eukaryota; kingdom Metazoa; phylum Chordata; class Amphibia; order Caudata; family Salamandridae; genus Calotriton; species Calotriton arnoldi. Next base: position 467,389 of record CAWUFW010010721.1, on the reverse strand, counting down.
CCTGCACAAAATCAATCAAAGGAGGTGCTTTTCTCATTCTATGTGTGCAGTAGAATGCAGCACATGTGGAAAGAGGAAACACCTGCTTTGGGAAGGCATTAGTTTTGGTGCTACACACGATTTAAGCTATGTTGTAAATCTGGGGCAGTGTCAAAAACCATGGATGTTGTATGGGAACACTGACAACAACACCCATGGAAAGCCCCTTCCATGTAGAGTAAGGCATTGCCTTACTCCATATTAACAAGGCTATGAAAAGCTACACAGTGTGGCTTTGCATGGCCTTGTAAATATGGGCCGACACACTGTGCCTCCTGAGAGTCACATAAGTGACACTCCGGTGGCGTAAAAGTGCCACAGGGCATTGTAAATATGCCCCTATGTTTCACTTTCGATGCTTACTATGTACACAAGGGCTCCCCGTTGGTGCTCCAGTCTCAGCAAAGAGTGTCATAACAATACCTTATGGACCGCTGATTGGAGTTGAGCCTGCTATCTTGGCAGTAGTTGTCTGTGATATCTGAAATTCCATCTATTATTTATTTATTTTGAAGTTTTATAAAGCGCTGGCCAGACCCGAGGGTATCAGAGAGCTTTACAACAGTCATATTGCAAAAGACCAAAAATACAAGTAGCAAAAATACAGTGAAAGTATCAATACAAGTAACAAAACTTCAGTGAAAGTATCAAGCATGGACAATGGGTTTCAGCGGGTTAAGTAACCAGGGCCAATGAAGACTTGTAGGCTCAATGGTTAGAGCGGCAGACCCTGATGCAGAGATCTGGCCCGGGACCAGGGTTCAATTCCCGCCTCGGTGGGTCTTGGGCTCAATTTCCTCGGACCTGATAATTCTCGCCTCGGTGCCTATTCTAATCATGGGTCCCACTCTGCAACTCTGGGCAATAGCTTGCTTAATCTCCACAACGGCCCCAACAGCGCTGGGATGCCTGGCTTCACCCTGGGGGTGCCCAGGAGTGGACATTTCACAGGGAAAAGCCAGGAAGGGTTCCACAGCGGTATGCGTGCAGCGCCTGGACACCCCTTTGGGGGTATGGGTGCGCTTTACAAGTACAAATTTCATTCATTTCACTTGTAGTGCCTTCGCCGGGTGTCATAGTCTAGGGTCGCGCTCCCATCCAGAGAGTAATGTCATCGGTGCTTCTGCGGCTCATGTCCCTTCGCTAGGGACCGATCTAGGAAAAGATTTTTGAGCTGTCCTTTGAATTTTGCAAAGGAGGGGATAGTTCTGATGTGGGGGGGAATAGCGTTCCAGATTTTAGGCGCGTTGCCCGCGAAGGACCGGGCCGCGGTTTTTTGTTTGCGTGCTTTCAGCGGGATGAGTAGTAGATTGTTCGAGCTCCGAAGGGTCCTGGTCTGACCGGCTTTTTGAGTTTGGAGGCCAGGTATTCAGGTTTGCCTGTGTGAAGGGCTTTGTGGGTGAGGCAGGCTGTTCTGAAACTGGCACGCAGTTCAACTGGGAGCCATTTTAGTTCTCTGAGTGCGGGTGAGATATGGTCGAATTTCTTCACTCCTGTGACCATTCTAGCTGCTGCATTTAGCGTTGTTTTGAGGGGAGCAAGGTGTGCCTTTGATGTGCCTGAGAGGGCTGCGATCCCATAGTCTAATCTAGATAACACCAGTGATTGGGTGGCTTGTTTAAGGTCCTTGGATGGGATGAAAGGCTTTATTTTGTTCAGTAGCTTCAGGTTGAGGAAGGCGCTCTTGGCGGAGTTCTTAATGTGTTTGGTCATGTTCAGTTTCGGGTCTAAAGTGATGCCTAGTAATTTTACAGAGTGCGCCAGGGTGATGTTTCCATTGAGTGCATCAATCGCATTTAGCCATTCCGTAATTTGTGGATTCTCTTCATTGTTTGAGATGAGGAGTATTTCAGTCTTGTCTTGATTAAGTTTTAGGTGGTTGCTTGACAGCCAGTTTTGGACTTCTCTAAGCGTGTCGTTGAGTCTCTGAATGTCATCAATGGAGGTGGTTTCCAGATAGATCTGTGTGTCGTCAGCATACAGGTGGAAGGGGATGTTGGCTTTTCTGAGTAGGGTTGGGGGTGGTTCCATGTAAATGTTGAAAAGTTGCGGGGAGAGCACTGAGCCTTGGGGGACTCCCCTGCTGACATGGTGTAGGTCGGACGCAAAGTTTTTGATTTTTATTCTTTGGGTGCGGTTGTGAAGGAAGGAGGAGAACCATTGTAAGACCACCTCATCTAGACCTGCCCTTTCTTGAAGCACCTTGATGAGGAGTTCGTGGTCGACCGTGTCGAAAGCTGCCGATAGGTCTAGGAGAATGAGAAGGCAGCATTTGTCCGCATCCAGTGGATGTCATCTCTCATTTGTTCTATGATACTGCGGAAATATCTACTTAAACTCTGCAACCAGGCTAGGTAACAGTGCTCACAGGAACTCTGTGGGGGATGGTGTACCCCAGTCAGTAATGGGTAGGGCTGGGCTGAACAATGAACCCAAAGCAACCCTTACAAAAGGTCTCATACCAACCCCACATTCCACTGTGAATTAACAAAGTTCTACACCCAGTCCAAAAATATTTTCAGATTTTTACTGCTCACACTGGATGTCTGTTTTTTCTGTACACGCCATAGTCAGTCACCTCACCTACATGCTTTTTTTTCCTTCACTGAGCTTATTTGGACATGGCTTCCTGTTGAATGCAGAATCATACTATGTATCCCTGGACCATGCTGATCCATTATGAAAGTGTTTACTGTCAGCCCATGAGGTTCTGCTGCCCTTCCCACCGGGGCTCAGTATACCCTTCACCATCAGCAGTGTGTTTTTGTTTTAAATCTGCATTCTCTCCTTTTTTTAAAAGCCTCAACACCACCTCAAATCACGTTGCTGTAAAGGGGCATTCCTATATTTGCACCATTAGCGGAATGATGGACATAATTACAAGGAAATTGCTGAGTGCGGCGCTGCAGCAAATTTTGCAGCACTGTGCTCCACCGTTTCTAAACTGCAGGGATGCACTGTATTTACAAAAATATGGGGCACCCCTGTGTTTTCCCTAGCAGTGGCACAAAAAAAGCTGCCTAACACCAACACAGACACCCTTGCACCATAGTGCAAGAGTGCCTGCATTGCTGGGAATTATTGTCTAGGTGCATGAATCTGTCTCTTCCTGCACATAAACAATCAATGATGGTGATTTGTTACTTCTATGTGTGCTGCATTCTGAAGCACATATAGAAGTAGCAAATAGTAATTATTTAATGATTGTTTATGTGCAGGAAGGGGTACCTTCCTGCACATAAACTAGCATTAAGTGCGTTTTGCTCTTTCTATGTGTGCTGCAGAATGCAGCACATGTAGAATAAGCAAAAAAAATGAGAAGAAATAAATGTATTTCTTCCTGTTGCACCATTCTACGGCCTACTATTGCATGGTGTTAGTTTTTGGCACTGCCTCAGATTTACAGATCCTTTTAAATCTGGGGCAGCGTCAAAAAGCAGTGGGTGTTGCGGTGCAACGCCCACAGCAACACCCATTGCACGCACCTTTCACTCAGATATCTGCATGAAAGGGCACCATATTTACAAAGCAGCGTTAAGCCGTAAAAAGGGCCTTAACGTCACTTTGGGAATATGGTGCACGGCATTACGCCACCGGAATGTCGGTAGAAGTGACGTTCCGGTGGTGCAATACTCATGTAAATATGCCCCAAGGTGTTTTCAAGGCTCCCACGGCCTATTGTTAAATAGTTCATAGGCCAGCCGCATATGTGGGAGCTGAAACCAGCTTGCCGGCCTCCTCCAGCCTCTTGGAAAAATTACGGCTGGTAAAATGATAAAATCGCCAGTCTGTTATTGATAGGGGAAGGCTGATAGAAGCAGTGCAAGACTTTATACAAGTCACAAACAGTAACCCAATTTCATCATCCCCCTTACCTATGGGACAAAATTTATGTCAAAATACTACATTAAACCGTGTTCATTATATAATTTGACAAATATCAAGGTTAAGGCTTAAATGATGTCAAACTTTACTGAGGGCTTATTATTGATGAGAATAAGAAGGCTTAATTTTCTGAGTGATTAGTAACATCCTTTGCTTGAATGAGTTCACCATGCTTGCGGGAAAAATTGTATTATAGCCAAAGCCTTTTGGCTTGGGGCATCAGGTACAAAGGGGCTTTTTAGGAGTTGGAAAAGCCTATCTGATTCGTGAGTGTGGTCTTACGACCCATTATGAATCACAAATATGAGGGACTGTCCCTCTTTGGGATGCACAACTAAGTACCAGGTAGTGATTGGAATTGCAGGTGTAAACCATTGAAAAACTTACCAACTCCCAAGTTGGAGAGGGAACTGTTTCCTCAAGCTTACCCCAGTGGGTAGCTTTCCATTCAGGAATTGTACTGGGTGGCCTCGGGGCAAACAGGCAGTGATCCAGAGGTCTACTGTCTGAAAATCCCTCCACCCTCATGTCTTCCCAAACATGATTTTTATTTTTTTTAAAGTAGCACCTGTTCCTTTAAAAAAACATGCCACTTCTTTAATACTTTTTCACATTGTGAATGAGAATACAGGTCTGCCGTACCATGCTGGCCATTATCAATGCATTTTTAGCCAAACACGGGTGACACAAATAACAACCTGACTAATTAATATTTATTAGACAGGACATTCTGCAAAGCCCTGTAAATGGAAATGTTGTAAGACAACCTTTTAATACATAGTACAATTTCCAACCTGTCTGTTCGTTCATCAGGCTCTAGCTGTTTATTCAGCACTTGCAACCACAGTTTAACAATTTCATACTACAATAGGGAAAAAATACTAGTATTGCTATAATCCAACTAAAACACATCCTTTTTTATCAGCTAAGGAAGAATAATACTTAAATCAGTCCCATAAGGATCCCTTACACCATTAGGCTACAGATTGCATGTGGGTCCTAGCAGGTACTGACTGGTTAAATCACTCAGGGCCCCATGCATCATCCGAAAATCGGGTCGCGTATTTTTGCATTTGGGATGCAAAATTGCGATTACTTAAATTGCGATTGCATTTAAGGAATCGCAAATTGAGATTCCTTAAATGCAATGCAACAAAGTAAAAAAATTCGCGATTTCGCTACTAGGGGGCGCAATTTACCATGAAGTTGAACTTCATGGTAAATTGCAAAAACTTTGAGAAATGCACTAAAGTGCATTTTTCAGAGTTGAAGGTTACACACACACATGTCCTTGGGACATGTGTGTGCGCAACATATGTGCACGGATCAATTTCAGGGCTGCAACAGGGTGTCCTTTTGACACCCCTGCACCCTTGAAATTGCATGCACAATTTGGGAGTACCTATTGGTACTCGCAAATAGTGCTCGCAATTTCCCATTCATTCCTATGGGCCTGTAGGCCCATAGGAATGAATGGGAAGCCATTCCTGATTTGCGACTCGCAATTTGCGACTCGCAAATAAGGAATGTGAAGGAATCGCTATTATTATAGCGATTCCTACATGCATAGGATTTTGCGAATCCTTAATTGCGAATCCTTAATATTCGCTATTAAGGACTCGCAAAATCCTAGCTTGATGCATGTGCCAGTAAGCTGTTTTGTTGGGCCAAAATACAGGATGGACCTGCCAGCGATATTTATTTACTTTATAAAATACTGCTGGACCCTCAAAGCATATTTCTAGATTGTCAAATTTTGTGATGGAAATTATCAAGCAACTTCCCTCAAAGGACTGCAGGCCATCTCCAAATGTTGTAAACAATAAGTGCGTTTACAGTTACCAAAACATAGGTACACAGAGTAGTTGTCATATAATGCAAAGGCATATGTGATCATTTTCCAAGTAAATTTGGGGAGAGTAGTGGAATATATTATGTATAAAATGTAAGAATTGGTGTTTACCAGTATTAATAATGTACTCCCAATACATAAGTGAACTAGAAGCACTGCGAATGAGCATTTAATAAAAAATGACTAATGTAATGTAAAAGGCATTTCTAAAGTGCACTGCTACTCTGAGGAGGGTCCTGCTCGGAGCATTCCTTCGGGAGCTTGGTGGGATTCAGCTAGCTTGATATTTTATACTATGATTTTTTCCAGAGTTTACATCAGTGGAAACAGCGACATCTATTTATAATATAAAGATTGTATCCCTTTTCCACTGTATTTAAAAAAAACGAATCTTACCTAGTGCATTCCCACCAAAGTTATTGATTTTCAGATACTCTAGCCACATGGCTGAGGAAGCCTCAGCTCAGTGCATAGAGCCTGTTAACCAAGTTTAGAGTGCTACACTTGAGCTTCGACTCACTTACTCACTCACTCACTCTCACTTTTAAAACAATGGGAATACTCACAAAGGCATTATTGTAGTTCTTTTCTATGCCAATAGGTCCCATTGTGACCAAGTTGCACCCTTATACACGTATTATAAAGTAGGCCAAGGATCAATTTCAAAGGCCGTCATTAATTCCTAAGCAATATTCTAGTAAAATAACTTCTCGTTATCAAAAATATTATTCACAAACATTCAGCGGCTGAAAATCTCTGCCTCGTCTATCTCTTCTCTTTGGAGAGTTCCTCTACGAGAGCGCAATCTTCATACACACAGAAGTTGGGATGGGCAAGAGGGAGTAGTTTGAAAATGTATTGCAAAATGGGAGAGGTGTAGGGAAACGTAAGCAAGTGTTTAGAAAGGAACAGATGAATAAGACAATTGAAATTCACTAAAGTTACACCAACATCTACTACAGTGGTCCTGCTTATAAGACAGTCTCCAATCTACTCCAGTCAAACCTTGAAGTAAGTCAAGCACCGCGCAGTCAATCAAGAACACGCTAATAAAAATCAGTGGAGGCAAGGAATAACACCAACATCACATAGGAAAAATATAAAATAAATAATTATAGTTATATGTAAACTAATATTTTTTTAATAAACATCTGTGGTAAACATTTTGAGTTCTTTTTCTCATATTTTAAATTTACATTTTTTAATCTAAATTAAAAAATTATATTATTTTAAATGTAAACAAATATAATACATATAACACTTTCATTGTATTATAGTTCCAAACGTTTTGATTCATTAAAATTATAATGTGCAATGAACATAATATTCATCTTATAACCAAGCTTCAAACACATTCAACAACTCTTATCCTGCAGGAGGAGAGGGGGGTGATTTAACAAGCAGGACTTTCCCATCAACACCTAAATGTCATAGAAACGTATTCCATTGTTGTTGTTTGGAGAGAGATCATTTAGTTCTCCATACTAATGAAAAATAAAGACAACCACAAGGTCTGTATCCTTCTCAGTGAAGTTACTATTCCTCTTAAGTAGGGTAGTGTACATCTTAGATTGTAGATCTGGTGTATTAAGTCCTGTTATTCAGGCATTCTTAGGGGAAGAGAGCTAGGTAAGGATGTTCTGTTATTTTGCATGTTTATGCTTACTGCATGTGAGTTTTATGAGTTTTGGATCACCCTTTGGGTGTATTCCTATTCCCTTCCATTTGGAGTTCTCTGCCCAGAGGTGGACATAGGAAGAAGAATTCCCCAACACATATTTCTGATAACTTTGTGGTCCTAAACTTGGTCACAGGAAGCTACACCCCCTCATTTGAGATGGTGGAAGCTCATTAGTCTAAATTTAGGTGAAAATCTTCACAGTAAGTGGTGAATACCATCCGTGTGGAGATCGCCACCTAGACATAGGTGTAAATCTCCATGTGAGAAGACCTTCTGAAATAAATTCTCCTTTGTGAATAGGCCCATATTTGTGGTTTCAAATGCACAGTCACTTAATGTGGTTGGCCTGGCCGTATAAAACTGAAACACAGTGATCATCCCCATTCTCCCAATTCAATTCAATATTTTATTAAAGATTTGGAACTCCTAAGAGGTCCACATAAAAGTACATGCATATTATTACAAGTAATAAAAACATAACAGAACTCAATCCACGGGCCATAATAAAATTATCAGAGACCTGCGTTAGCAAGGCTAAAATTTCTTTAAATAACATCAGTCAATATTGTTAGTTGTCTCAGTATGCAAAATACTTAAGAAGTTCAACAATAAAACCATTTAGCACATGACGGAAACAGAGCCCTAGACCTCTACTGTAGAACCGTATTGGTCAATAGCAGGTATATTTAAGTTAAAAAATAATATACAAAACCTCAGTGCTTGGAGAAGATTTTTCAATGATTTGGGCAGCAGCACAGAGCCTTTTCGACAGAAAATAGCATTTAGAATTAACAGCATAAGGATTAAAGTAGCAGAGAATATCCTAGGATGTACAAAGGACGTTTAGTAGCTGCCAGTTCATATACAAAACAAAGTTAAAAATTCAGCTTCAGCTAAAAGATCAATTTAAAATTAGCAGCAAGAAAAAAGGAATAACCGAGCATATCCTAAAATGTGCAAAGGGCAGTAAGTAGCAGCCAGTTCATATGCAAAAAGAAGGCCAGAGTTCAATTTCGGCTAAAAAGTTCAATTTGTAATTAGCAACATGAAAAAGGAATAACGAAACAAATCCTAACCTGTGCAAAAAAGCAATTTAGTAGCAGCCAGTTCATGTGCAAAATAGATCCAAAATCCCACTTCAATTAGGTTTTGTAGTTAACAACAAGTACATAGTGGGAAACGAACGCAACACATCCCTATTGTGCAACATAGCAGTAAATAGCAGCCAATCAATGTGCAAAATACAATTTGACTAAAGACGAAATACTAATACTTCGTAAGAAGATGACAAACAGGGGGGTTAACCATCCAATTAAAAGAATATGTAAAAGATTTAAAATATAAACATAAACTCCTTAAAATAATTAAAAAGTTTTACACACACTGCTTCATTTTTTGGACAAAAGAGATAGTCTCGGGCTGATGCTACATTTTTTACATAAGTGTATTGTAAAAACACATGGTCGAAGCCAACGATGACGGCTCGAAGCCAGAGCATAAGCAACCAGCCAAAACAAAAGCAACCAGCCGACACGTGTTTCGTCACAAAGGGTAGTAACCCGTGACTCTTCAGGGCAAGTGACCGTTCAAGAATCCAAAACGGCAATGGTTGCTTATGCTCTGTTACTATATTAAACACCTATGATTATCATTCTGGTGTAGACCCTCTACATTTCTGCAGTATGAGACATTTCTCCTGATATTATATCCTCGTTACGTGTGCCCGGGACTGTACCTACATAAAGTAAGCAAACGTCGAGTTCCGTGTTCCAAATTCCAAAATAAGTATTTTTGTGCAATTCTTGGTGAGTTTGTCTTGGCTATTAGTTTTAATCTCTCTTTAGAATTGCAAAATTTAGTATCTCTATCAAAGCTGATTTTGCCATTTAAGGTCTTTAAGAGAGATTTGAATCCTAATGGTGGAAGTGTGAACACTGATTCTTCATGTATACCAAAGATTTTTAGTGCCAATGAGAAATCACGATAAAAAGAGTAATTACCTGCCTTAACATTGAAGATTTCATAACACATAAGACCTCTTAAGGAATCTGGCTCGCTATTTTTTTGCTGATATCCCCAGCGTAAAACCCTGGATAAACCTTGGATATAGGAGCTTATCAAGCCAAATTCCAGCCTAATTGCTGCCGTTGGAACTAACGTGTTAAAATTACATATTTTACGTAGTATCTGACCTTCAATCCTATCTAAAAAGCTCCAATCCTTAACAGGGATTGATTCAATCGCATAGAGCAGGGTTGGAGGAATTTTTGCCTTAAAAACCATCAGTAGATGTAAAAAATGTCTTCTCCCCATAGCGCTGTAAAAAATACGCAAACCATTGGCATGAGATGTAGCTTTACAAATGCAATGTTCAATATGAGGTTTGTTCTTTGTACTACCTGTTAAAAGTTTCCCTAAATAAAGGTATGAGTCTACCACCTCCAGCATTTCAGGACCAATTTGCCACTTAAAGTTACATGATTTTCTACTTTTGTTACTTTTCATAATTAAGATTTTACTTTTAGAGACATTTATTTTCAAAAAGTGGCCAACTGTATATTTTTGTAGTGATATCAGCTTTCTATTCAATCCAATAGGGGTTAGGTCCATTACTACTATATCATCTGCATACAAAAGACATGCAAAAGGCCGGCCACTTATCTTTGGGGCATCTCCATCAGCTTGAACAAAGCAATCGGGTAAATCTGCTATATATAAAGAAAATAGCAACGGTGCTAACAAGCAGCCTTGTTTCAAACCATTTTCTGTAGGGATTACATCTGATAAACCTTGATTTCCACCCATTAGTATCTGGCACCAAGTTTGCGAATGTAGTGCAATAATTAAGGATAGCAGGGGTGAAGGCAGTCCCATTTTTTGCAATTTTCTCCATAATAGGGGTCGATCTACCTTATCGAAGGCTGTTGAAAAGTCTATGAAAGCCATGTATACATTTGAGTTACGAAAGATTGTGTATTTTTCCTCAATTAGTTTCAGCATAGAGATATTATCTAGAATGGAATGATTTTTTCTAAAACCTGCTTGTTCTATGGGGAGGACTTTCTTCTCCGTCACCCATTCCGTAAGGTGATCGAGGATACTGTGTGCAAATATTTTCCCCGTGGCGTCCAATAGGGCTATTTGCCGATAATTACCTGGGTGCGTTCTGGGGCCCTTTTTGTATAGAGGGATTAAAATGCTTCCAGACCAAGATGGTGGTGTCTTCCCCTGGGAGTAGCAGAGATTAAACAATGGAGCTAGATAAGTAGCCCACAAAAGTGGCTCCTTTTTAATTACCGTCATGGGAATTTCATCAGGACCCATTGCTCCTGAGGATCTCATTTTCTTAATAGCTCCGGCCACTTCATTGATTGAATGTACATAATTGGATACTAAGGTTTTAGGCTGATCGGGTGCCACAGTGGTTAATCTACAGGAATTAAGATTCGCAGAATACAGTTCTAGCAAGTGAAGTTTCCATTCCTCTTCTTTTATGGGTATAGGGAGAGATTTCACTCTAGTGCCACAGCAGTCGGCAATTATTTCCCAATACCTTTTGGAATCATTTTTTAAGGCTGCCTCTTTTAGCTGTATCCATGCTCCATCTTCCTTTATTTGTCTTAGGGAGCGTTTTTTCCTCTGTCTTTTCCTCTTTAATAGGTTTATTAAAGAACTTCGCTCGCACGAAAAATTCAGGAACTGGGCCCTCACTAATTTATTTATTTCCCTATTTATAGTAAGCAATGGGTTAAAATATGATCTCCGTTTAACAGGAGCTTGTGTTAATTTACAGGATTTAGCCAGGAGACCTATATTATGGGAAAAGGCTTCAAGTAAATCTGGTTGGGTAGAATCACACTCCATTATAAAGTGCTGCTGATCTCTTATTAGAGTCGATAAGTACGCTTTTAATTTAGCGGTCGCTTGAGTATTCCAGTGAATTTTACCATTTGTTACATTGAACCCTACTGTGTCTCCTTTGAAGTTCCAGGGGCCTACCTTAGCGCAAGTAAAATCAAATTTAAAACAGATCAGCATATGGTCACTGAAAACATTTCCCAGGACTTCCATATTTGTAAGTTTACAGAAAAAATCTGCAGAAACAATTAAATAATCTATAATAGATCTCCCAGTTGGCGCCTTATGAGTGTGATTTGCTGGAATATCTTTTCCTGGCCTCCCATTAGCAATTATGAGATCCAAACTTCTCAAACCTTCGAGTAATGAGACTCCTCTTTTGTCTGTCCTGCTGTTATTCGGAAATTGGGCAATGGGAATATTTAGGGCTTTGTTTTTTTCGGTGTTAGAAAATTCCCTTATACTATGAGATGAGACTTTAGAGTTCAAATCTCCAACTAATAATAGGGACCTGCAGTCTTCACTTTCCAGGGTAGATGAAATAAAATGGAATAGATCTTTTAATAGATAAGAATGAGATGCGTCGGGAGGTAAATATGCATTTATGATCAACAAGGAGTCCAAGATAACCTGGCCATCCTTAAGATCTAACTTCATTGCCTGAATTAGGTTAGAGGCATGAAAAATTTCTTTATATGACCATCTAAGGCTTGTGCTTAACAAAATAGCAATACCTCCTTTAGCGTGACCTCTATTCACAGGGAGTGCAGGCCGGCTCAGCACAATATAATCATCGGTGGACCAGTTCTTTGTGATCCAAGTCTCTTGTAGACAAATTATATCGGCATTCTGCTCTTTCAAAAATAAGAGTTTGTTTTTATTAGTGTTTAAGCCGGATGCATTCCAAGATATCACATTAATATCCTTGCTAGGAAGAGTTCCCACATTTTAGGCCTAAGGGTCTATTTGAATTAAGAACGCCTGCAACCCAACTCCATTTCTTATCTTCCTCCTCTACAGGAAGCACGTGTTGAGTGTTTTTCTCTGAATAGAGCGAAACCCTCCTACCTTCTTTTCCGAGGAAAACCTGCAAAATACTCTCTTTCTCCGAGAAAGAAATGCCTCTTACGGAGGTTTCTAGATCGATGTTAGGCAGCTTATTTAGGGCCACTTTTTTTAATGGTAACTCCACTTCAGGTATTAAAACATCAATGCCACAACGGCGTAGTTTATCGCTGTGTGCCATTATCAGGTGTGAGATAGCTTTGGATGTAAATGTTACTCTTGCACCCCTAAGATTGTTACATTTTTGTACCTCAACCAGAGCGATGTCATTACTTTCGATCATCTGTAGGCCCAGAATTTCAGCAAAGCAACCCAACAAAAAGGTCCTATTCATATATAATTCTTGGTCAAAAATAAACGAAACATCCAGGCTATAAGGGGCAGGATGGGAGTTATTACCTAGGTTAGAAACCTCAGAAATATTATCATTGGAATTATAAATGACATTATTACCTAGAGAAGAAGCAAATAGAGAAGCATTAGGGTTCAAAATACTCTGAACAATAGGAGGAACACTTATATCTAATGTCACTGCATCTTTGGTAGATTTAATTGGTACACTTGAGTTCAGAGAAGAGGAACAAGGACCCGATAGAATGTACTCTGTTTGTCCATCTTCTTTCTTCAAAACATTTGGATCCAACTTTGGTTATATATTATGGATAAGGTTAGGGTCGAAACGTAACCGTTTTGTCCTTTTTTATTTATCCTTCAACGTTTTTCCCTCTTTTCCTTCTTCTTTTTCTTACCGGCGTTGTTACTTTTATTCTTGATATAATTTTCCTTAATAGGAGAGCATCCATCTTTAAGACCTTCTTCTATAGGCTGTTTTGAGGAATTTACACCAGTTTTTAGGAAGATGGGGAAAACCTTTCGAATTGTACTTGAATTTGTATTTTCCGTCTTAGTTTGCGGGCAGGACGGAGGTGCAACCACTGTAACTAAAGGCTCAGAATCGAAAAGCTGCTGTAGAGTAGAGGAATGTAACTTATCAAATATATCTTTGTTTTCTTTCATTTTAGTTGTATTATTTCTACTAAGGAAAGGCTTACCAGCCTGGATGCCAAAGTCTCGCCCTTTAACAAGTGGAAAAGAGTCTGTTTGAGTAGAATATAGCTTGTCGGAACCTTCCTTCAAAAGAAGGGGAGTGGAAGATCCCTTCCCTGGATTAGACGTACTGAGAGGAAGTACGAAAGCTTTGTCTGGCAATAGTTTTTGTTCAGAGGCTATAATCTTTGTCAGGGCCAAAACAGAGTCCAAAATAGAGTCAGAATTACTTACTGATTTTTCCATTAGGGCTAGGATGGAAGCCAGATCTCTTTCCAGGCAAAGTAACGATTCCGACATCAGCATTTTTGACTCTGGATTATTAGTTAAAGGAAGAAAGTTCGGGGATAGTTCAGGAGTTATTGAACCCCGTGAATCTAATAAGCTTGTTCCGCTGGGTGTACTACTAAACAGTTGCAGTTTAACAAGATGATCCTTGGAGGAAAATGAAGTGGCAGGAATAAGAATCCTGGACGATTCTAGATTATGAACGTGAGACATCTTATGAGACTGATCTAAATTAATGTCAGGTAGCGTGAAATCTTCCATTAAGTGTTCTCCCGCTTTTGGGACTAGTTGAGAAACTCCTTTGGGATCAAAGACTCCATTTACAAGGGAGTGAATGGTTAAGTGTGCCAGCAAAGAATCAGCCACCTTAGCTTCAGAGTATTGACGATCTGTAGGCCATGATCCCACAATTATTGACGGTAGTATGGAGGGTACTACTGGCAATGGATTTCCGGGAATTACTTTAGCCTCTACATGATCTTCATTTTCTTTTTGGGAAGACTCCGACATCCCTACTGATTTGAAACTTGTTTCCTTTTTAGGGAAGAAGGAAGGGATTGTATTGAAGCTCTTCAAGAAGTTTATTTGCAGTGAGTTGTTCCTTAGAGGATTAGCTCTAGTTTTTTTGCAAGCTCTTGTGTACACCAATCTGCCAGAGCGTAATTTTTTTGCGGTCATATCTTAGTTCTTATATTACAAGTCCCTTTGCCAGGCCAGCCAGCACAGCCAGAGAGGTATAGCTCCAATACGCTAGTGCGCCGATGCGCCGCTTATGCTACACCGAGCGTCGAGTTTCCGCTCTCCAACGCACAGCACGCAGTCTCACAAACTCACGAGCTCGGGCGGAAGATTGAATTACTGGCTGCCAACACAGGGCTCTGGGGCTCAGAGAGGCACAGGAAGGCGCAGGAAGGGGAACCGCACTTATCTCCAGTAGTCAGCGCGCTCGTCTTCAAGGGTCTTCAATGGTCAGAAGTCACTACCGTTATACACTACAAGCACCCTCTAACTCCTGCGTATCTCCAGTAGATCTTTTCACCAAGGACAGATTGCAATTTGTAGTTTTGGAAATACCAAAGTCTGCTGAAATCTTAGCGAGGTTGTGGCAGAATTGTGGTGGAAATAGACACAATCCTAAATCCTTAATTGCTTAATTGCTTAAGTACTTGGCACTTGGTACTTGGCATCTTAGCAGCTTGATGGCCAGGGTATTTGGGATCTTAGTGGCCTTGAAATGCTTACAATGCTTAGAGTGTTTAATGAAAAACGAAAAAACACTAAGGCAAAAACAGGGCAAAAACCAAGGCTAAACCACAAGGGAGGGGGGGGTGGGGCAGGAGGCTTTACGATATCTCCTATGCCCCGAACCCCTCAACCCCCCTCTACCACTCCACCTAACCGCTCTGCTTCAGGCCAATCTGCAGTCCACCTTCGCCGTGCCTCTGCAGATCTACGCGGCTCCGCCGTCAGACTGCACTCCTCGTTACTTCACTTTTGGGAGACTTGAGTGTTTTCCTCACCACGCCGCGCCGCCTCTCGCACCTACCGCACTTCACAGTCCGAACTCCGGCCACCGGCACCCTGAGGGATCGAACTGCCTCCACCGGGAACAACAACAGCGGCAGTGGTGGTGGCCCTCAGCCCTCAGTCCTCAGCGGGACAACAAGCGAGTCTCAGAGGGCTGTTTTCGGGCAAATAACGGGCCACTTTCATGCAAATATCGGGCCGTTTCTGCCGAGTTTCGACGGATTTTCGGCGGCAGCGGCTGCAGCTGTGGCTCCTCCTCCTCCTCGTTGCGGCCCAGGCATCAGCGTCACTCCTTCTCACCATCATTCTCCCTTAATTGCATCATTTAAGCCCTGAAGACAGTTCATTGCCTTCATTTTAGGCGAAACCCATTTTAAGGCACTTTTACATATAGCTTAATCCTGTCAAGCCACCTCCATTTTAAAATTTGCAAATTATATATTTAGCATAAGTGTTTTTTACTGACCAAAACAGAAAATTATAATAACACAAATTTTAAAGTAAGTTCCTTTTAACTTTGTGATAGCTTTATGGGGAAAAATATCATAACGAAAACTCCTCAGCTAGAGTTGTCAATACCAAGTGACTCAACTAGAGTCATATCACTGCTTGTGGTGTGCTATTACAAGATTAATGACAGGTCTTAAGGAGTTTGCCTACATATTATTTTGTAGTTTTTAATTAATTTCTCTATATATTGACACTGTAAAATGAAATGGACTTTAACTTTGCCTGAAAATCCTCAAGAAGAAATATGAATGTTATCTCCCTGGAGGTGCAAGCTAATCGTTTAATAGCCCACTGCCCTTGTTTCTGTCACAGCTTGATTGGAGTTTATTCATTTGGGACTTCCAAGATAGTTTTTCATAGATAAGCATTCTTAAACAGTCATATGAGCCTCATGATCAATTTTGCTGCATGCCGTATCCCAGCAAAATGTGTATTAGCTTTGCCAAAGGACATTATCTTTAGATTGTCAATGTTAATATAAAGTTCAAGCGAGGATGGAAAGAAGGAATCAGGAGGTTGAGACTCACACTCCTCTATACAACGTAGCAATCAAAAGAGAGTCCACCTTGGATCGTATGAAGGGAGCCCACCACACTCACTGAATGTTATTCAGTGACATGCATCATCATCGAGTTCTTTCTGATCCTCGGAGGATCAGGCATGCTATCACCTTTTTTTTTCCAAGGGAGCAATTTTTAAGGAAAAAAAGGTGTGGGATCTATATGAAGTGACGGTTAAAATTGCTTCGGTGGTGCCCATATCAGTGTTAACTCTGGGGTCCTTCTTGCAAGATTAAAAACTGGGGAAGATGGGTTACATGGAGTTACTATCACTCCTTAGCCCTAAATATGATCAATTAGTTTCTGCCATGTACCCCAAATACAGTGGCTTTCTTCAGGATTTTTGAGTCCCTATTAGTACCCTTTGGGAAGTGGTGGCTGGTTATCTAGTGATCATTCATATCATACCACACACACATGGTACAATACCGTAAATCAGTTCATAGAAGTGGGTCCACTTAATTAGTGAACGCCTGATGCACCATTGGGATCGCCGAAGGGTAGCATGCCCCGCAGTCACACAGTCATCATGGGTAAATTAATTATTTTTGTGAGTGTATGTATGGTAGAATGACTTTATATTATACGTTGTGTTCTGACATTATTTTAGTAAAATAATATTATTTTTATTGTACCATAACAGTATATGGTTCACAGTTTGCAAAATCTTGGTAAAATGTGTGTGAGTATTAAACAGATAAATATTCAATATAAATTGTTTATTTGCTCAGTTATTGTAACTCTAATATCAAGACATGTCACCAGCAATCTTTTTTTAAGGTGTCATTACTCTTGCAATGATGGGTGTGCATAGTACTGTGTGTAGAGATGGGCATCTCTGCTGACACCTCTCTCTGTATTGATAGGTATGCGTGGTAAGTTGTAGAGAGGGATTGCCCTCTCCTTTTAGACCTCTCTCTCAGATGACGGGTGTGCGAAGTAGGGTATGTGGAGGGATTGGCCTCTCCTTTCAGATCTCTCTCTCAGATGATGGGTGTGCCTCATAGGGTGTGTGGAGGGAGTGCCCTCTCCTTTTAGACTTCTCTCTCAGATGACAGGTGTGTGTAGTAGGGTGTGTGGAGGAAATGGCCTCTCTGTTGCGACCTGTCTCTGTAATGATAGGTGTGTGTAGTAGGGTGTAGGGAGAGACTGGCCTCTCCTTTCAGACTTCTCTCTCACATTACAGGTGTGCATAGTAGTGTGTACAGGGGGACTGCCCTCTTCTTTCAGACCACTCTCTCAGAAGACAGTAATGCATAGTAGGGTTTGTGGAGGGGCTGACCTCTCTGCTGAGATCTCTCTCTGTAATGATAGGTTTGCATACTACAGTGTGGGGAGGGACTGGCCTCTCTGGTGATACCTCTCTCTGTTACGATGGGTGTGCATAGTAGGGTGTTAAGAGGAACTGGACTCTCCTTTCAGACCTCTCTCTCAGATGATGGGTGTGTGTAGTAGGGTGTGGGGAGGGACAGCCCTATCCTTTCAGAACTCTCTCTCAGATGATGGGTGTGCATAGTAGAGTGTGGAGAAGGACTGCCCTCTCCTTTTAGGCATCTCTCTCAGATGATAGGAGTGCCTAGTAGGGTGTGTAGAAGGGCTGACCTCTCTGCTGAGACCTCTCTCTGTAATGATAGATGTGCACTGCAGGGTGTGGGGAGGGACTGGGCTCTTCTTTCAGAGCTCTCTCTCAGATGATGGGTTTGCATAGTACAGTGTGGGGAGGGACTGGCCTCTCTGGGAAGACCTCTCTCTGTTATGATGGATGTGCATAGTAGGGTGTGGAGAGGAACTGGCCTCTCCTGTCAGACCTCTCTCTCAGATGACGGTGTGCGTAGTAGGGTGTGGGGAGGGATAGCCCTATACTTTCAGACCTCTCAGGTGACGGGTGTACAAAGTAGGGTGTGAGGAAGGACTGCCCTCTACTTTTAAGCTTCTCTCTCAGATGACAGGTGTGCCTAGTAGGGTGTGTGGAGGGACTGGCATCTTCTTTCAGACCTCTGTCTCAGATGATGGTTGTGCATAGTAGGGTGTGTGGAGGGAGTGCTCTCTCCTTTTAGATCTCTCTCTCAGATGATGGGTGTGTGTAGTAGGGTGTGTGGAGGTACTGACATCTCTGCTGAGATCTCTCACTGTAATGACAGGTGTGTGTAGTAGGGTGTGGGAAGGACTGGCCTCACCTTTCAGACCTCTCTCCGAAATGATAGGTGTGCGTAGTAGGGTCTGGTGAGGGTCTGGGCTCTCTTTGCAGACCTGTCTACCAGATGATGGGTGTGCGAAGTAGGGTGTGAGGAGAGACTGCTCTCTCCTTTTAGGCCTCTCTCTCAGATGACAGGTATGCATAGTAGGGTGTAGGGAGGGACTGGCCTCTCTGCTGAGAACTCTCTCTGTAATGATAGGTGTGAGTAGTTGGGTGTGGGGAGGGTCTGGCCTCTCTGGTGAGACCTCTCCCTGTAACAATAGGTGTGAGTAGTTGGATGTGGGGAGGGACTGGGCTCTCCTTTCAGACCTCTCTCTGTAATGATAGGTGTGTGTAGTAGGGTGTGGGGAGGAACTGGGCTCTCCTTGCAGACATCTCTATAAGATGATGGGTATGCATTGTAGGGTGTGTGGAGGGACTGCCCTCTGCTTTTAGGTTTAAATCTTTTTTATTTATTATTCATAACACATCTGCCCATATGGTTGTTGGCTACATGAGAATCGGGCACCACATGCGAGTTACATTGAACTCGGAGCGTGCAATCTGTGCATATAGTGGCATAGTAAATTAACAACAAATAACCAGTACGAACCCACCCCCTCCCCGATAGAGAGAAGAAACAGAAAAGGAAGAGAAAGGACGAAAGAATAGCCTCCCACCCCCCCTCCCTGTCCACTATTGCTTAGTTATCGCTGTGTCGTTGCGCAGCAGCGCCCTTAAGGCCGGGCCTGCTCGGAAGTCATTTCCTGAGGGGCCAGCCGTAGGAGGCGGAGATATCGAGGGCATGTTAGCTCCCGGAACTCTTGGGCTAGGAGTGTCAGGAATGGCCGCCAGAGGTCACTAAATGTTCAACCCTACCCTGCCAAGGTGAGCGAGATTTTCTCCATCCCCAGAACGTGCCACATCCGTTGGAGCCACCCGGTGTGTGTGGGGATGCGGGTGGACCTACAGTGTATTAGTATGTTTTGAGTGGCCGTGCCCAGTGCAATCGCTCTCTGCCGCCCCCTCCTAGACCTCAGGGGATACGTAAGTGGGTTCGGGACGCCCAGGAGAACATAGGCAGGGAACCTAGGAAGTTCTGTGTCCAGGTGTTTGTCAATCTCGTCCAATACTTGAGACCAATAGCCTTGTAAGTGCTCGTACTCCCAAAGGAGATGGACTAAAGTTC
Organism: Calotriton arnoldi; assembly: GCA_963921515.1. NCBI lineage: Eukaryota > Metazoa > Chordata > Amphibia > Caudata > Salamandridae > Calotriton > Calotriton arnoldi. The sequence goes on along the minus strand of CAWUFW010010721.1, from coordinate 447,712 downwards.
CCCGCTTCCCCTCCAACAATCTGGGTTATGTGCGGGGTCGGCCCGGTGAAGGCGTTCGGGAGTAAAATACCAGTAATACACTAGTTTGGTTAGGGTTTCAGTGAGACCTGTGTGACTTGCAGTGTGACGCGCCCTAAAACATGCTCCCTCCCACTCTTTAGTGCTGAGATCTCGGCCGAGATCCATCTCCCAGCACGCACGGCCGGCGTGATATATATGCGTGTATCGTGAGAGAAGTATTTTGTATAGATCTGAGATCAATTTCTTGTCGGAGGGTCGAGTGATAAGCCATCTCTCGTAGGAGGTAATGCGTCGTTGCGCGTGAGGCTTTACTTCCGGATGCTGTGCCCAGTGTCGCAGCTGCAGGTAATGTAGCCTTTCCGATTCTGGGAGGCCATAATCCGCTCGCAGTTGCGTAAAGGAGATGAAGCCATCGGCCTCAAATAATTGACCCAAGGCGCGAACTCCTGCAGATCTCCACAGGGGGAAGGATATCTCGTCTGCCCCAGTGCTAAAGTCAGTGTTGTCAAGGAGTGGCGTGAGAGGGGAATGGAAGGTCGTCAAGTCGTGGTTCCTGCAGGTCTGGTCCCATGTGGATAATATAGGACGTGTGACTTGTGAGGCATAGAGGTTGGGAGGTCTCTGCGGCTTCCTAAGGAAGGGGATGTTCATAAGAGAACTGCCAGCTGTGAGAAGTTGGCCTGGTATATGCTGTCCACTAATTATAGTGGGCACCTTGCACCAGTCCAAACAACCCCCTATTGGAGATAGGTTAAAGACAACCTTTATTGAAAGCTATCCTAGTGGTAGCTATGGAGAGCAGCCTTCAGGCTAAGTCTGGAAGGAATGTAAAGCAGCTTGTTTTACCAGTCTATAATCTCTTGAGTGACCAAATGAAAGAGGACCACACCAGGTATATATTCAAAATATATGTATTTATTGCTAAACACACCCCTCTAGTCTCTTTATGAGGCTAGAGTTCGAAGTTCATAAGTTATAAGTTAGTTATCAACAGTAATAGCACAAATACACGTTTGAGCCCTAGGGGCGTACCAAACCATATACCAATAAAGTGGTATAAGAACCACGACTGAGCTAGACACAAGGCCTAGAGCCTGTAGAAGTGCTTGGACCACAAGGAACCACCCAAGGTAGTGACACAGAGGACCCACGGGGGACGCGTGCAGTGTGAGAACACAGCCGCGAATCGCCGTTGACTTCTATGGGGAAAGTCGCGGTTGGAATTTTAAAGAAAAGGGACACTTAGAGGAGGACTTGGAGCAAACCCCTTTAGAACTGGGTTGTTCTAGAGTCTATACCCATGGGAGCACCGGAGTACTCGAGTTACCTCACCCAGGGAAGCCGGGTGCATAGGTGTCTTTCGGGGTCGGGTTTCCTCGTCGTTTTCAATGGCGATCTGCTGCAAAGTGCTGCTGGCGGCCAAGTCAAGAGTGTTCGGGTGGATCCAAAGGTGGATCGAAGTTCTGAAGAACCTGAAAGCAGAGGGGACAGAGTCTGGGTCACTAGCCAGTGACCAGGAAGGCGATGAGCAGATGCCTACCGATGTCGAGTGCTTCAGGTAGGTTGACAGTCGTCTTGACTCTTCAGCCACGAGGTCCAGGAGGCGTCGACGACAACAAGGAGCTGGTTTCGAGCTGACCCACGACGTCTGTCGATTGCAGGGGTGTCGGCGACCGGATTGGACCCAACAAGCCTTGGCAACGGCAAGTCTCATGGAAGTAGAAGGAGGACAGTGGTGCAGACCAGCAAGGTCTGAGGGACTCACCCAGTGATGATAAGTCAGGGCACGCCTGGAGCAACCAGGGAGCCCAAGCAGAAGAAGATTGGCCTTCGGGAGGGCCTACTAGCCAACAGACTAGCGACCGCAAAGGAGCCTCAAGTGGACGCACTTAGAGCTGGCTCACGGGACACTCGTGGAGTGGAGGCCAGTGATCTTCGGTGCAGTCGGTGCTGGAGGCTGGGGCTACTCGGAGCCCAAAGCACAACTTTGTGGGAGACTCAGAAGAGGATGCACTTGCAAATGCGATTGGTGTCCAGGGGTCACGGTTCCACGTTACCCACGACAGCTACGGGCCTCAGCTTTGCTGGGGACTCAGGGCAGCCTCGGGGAAGTCTGGAAATCTACCTCTGGTGATGCAAAGACTTCGGCGTCTGGCGGGAGCTTCAGCGATGCAGACCGGACAATTGCTTTGTTGATGCCTGCCAAGCAGGGGAGTCACTCCTTGACCCCAAGGGAGATTCTTCAGTCCTCTAATCTTAAAGTAGAGCGTCGAAGGTCCAGGATTCTGTGTCAGAGTTTCGTCCAGGTAAATCTAAAGTCCTAAGGACTGGGGTCCCATACTTATACCAAGTTAGGGGGTTGGACATACTCTGGGGACCCACCTATGGGAGGGTCAGGGCAGAGGGGTGGTTACACCCCTTTTCCTTTGTCCAGTTTCGCGCCAGAGCAGGGGCTGGAAGCCCCTGAGCCGGTTTGAACTGGGGTATGCACAGGGACACCAAATGTGCCCCCAGTGCAGGACTTCAAAGCACCAGAGAGTGCTCCCGCCCAGCCCCAATACACACTATCCTGTCTGGGACAGGAAACCTATTGTCCAGGCCTCCCCTGCCGGAGTTTTGGTCAGCAGCAGGAGGCCAGACTTGTGTCTGTGGCAGCGGCATCCATTTTGTGATGCCAGGGCTCTGGAAAGAAGTTACCGGGTAGGCCGGTGGGTACATGTCTCTCCCTCTAGAAGGGTGGAATGCTACCCCCGCCACCAGAACTGGTGGGGGGTAGTATTCCAAGATGTTTGACACCAAACTCGACATGTTTTGGTGCAGCCAGTCCAAAGTTAGCATTCTACCGCGAGGATATAATGCACTTAAGAGTATATGGTCAGGCTGCACTGCAAACAGCATCAGAGGAGGTACTCCGAATGCTGCAGAGGGGCTCTGCTCATGCAGGGGCACCCTCTCACATAAAAACCAAGCACTCTGCCTTCAGGATTGTCAAGGCCTGCCATAGGAGTGACTTATAGGTTTATAGGTGTGTGCAATGGTAGTGATATAGGTAGCCTATACCACTGTAAGGGGTGCATGCACCACCTTACTCAGGCTGCAGTAGCAGGCCTGTGGTGTCATTTTGGCTGGCCTTCCAGGGGTGGCATAATACATGCTTCAGCCCCTGGCAGGCCTCTGAGGTACCTATGCCCTGGGTACATAGTATACCATATACTAGGGACTTATAAGGGCACTCCAGATTCCAATCAGAGATGTGCCTAAGGCACATGGAAACCATTTTAGAGAGGAAGCAGCTAGGCTGGGGTTCTGATTAGCAGGGCCCCAGCCAGACTAAAGTAAAAACAGTGAAGCATCAGCAAAAAGTGGGGGTACCCATGTGAAGCAGATCCTACTCTCCTACACCAGCCACAGCCCGATCCTGGAAGAGCCAGTGCTTCTCTGATTCAGTGCGGCTCCACTCAACCAGATACCGAAGTTGTGCCGCTTTGTAATAGAGTGCAATATCCGGGATCCCAAGGCCTCCATCATCGGGAGGCAAAGTGCAGACAACTCTCTTCAGTCTCTGTTTACGACCCTGCCAAATGAAGTGAGAGAGTTCCGATTGTACATAGCTCAGCCAACCATTGGGAGGCTGCAGAGGGAGTGTCTGGAATAAGTAAAGAATTTTGGGGAGTATCGTCATTTTAATGGCCGCGATACGTCCCAGCCAGGAGATGGGGTAGTGTTTCCAGCGCTGTAAATCTGAGCGGATTCGGGCATGTAGTTTGGCATAATTGACCGTCGTTATGGCCTGCAGTGTAGGGGCTAGATGAATTCCCAGGTACGGGACTGGCCCGTCAGACCATTGTATCGGGTGGCTGCTCTGGAGAGATACCAAGGTCAGAGGCGAAAGTGAGCGGTTCAAGGCGGTGGATTTCGTTATATTAACTTTAAACCCAGAGGTGCCTGCGAAAGAGTCTAATTCCCCCAGGAAGGCGCCAAGGGCAGTCACCGGGTCCGATAAAGTGACAAGAACATCGTCTGCGTACAAACTTATAGTGTGTACGTCGCTCCCAAAGCGAATGCCTTTGATTTGTGCATGTTCTCGGACCCTCTGTGCCATCGGTTCCATATAGAGGGCAAATAGCAGGGGCGACAACGGGCACCCCTGCCGGGTGCCCCTATTGATAGGGAATGGAGTGGAGGTGTGCCCATTGACCCTTACCGAAGCTGTAGGAGAGTGGTAGCAGTTGAGGATACGCGTCCTCTTCTTTGTGCCTAGGCCTATGCGAATCAGTACTTGTTCAAGATATGGCCAGTGTACACGGTCGAATGCCTTTTCGGCATCGATAGTGAGAAGCATATACTCCCCTGGGATCTGCGAGGCCTTCTCTATGAGGTGTAGCACCCTCTTAGTGTTGTCACTGGTCTGCCGCTGGGGGATGAACCCGGCCTGATCTGGGTCTATCAGCCCCGGCATATAGGGCGACAATCGAGCAGCCAGGATCCCAGTGTACAGCTTCAGGTCGATATTTAATAAGGAAATAGGCCTATATGCTCCACAGCTAGACTTGTCCTTTTCTGGTTTAGGGATGACTACGATTGCAGCCTCCAGCATTGACGAGGGGATCGCTCCTGATGTCGCAAAGGAGTTGAAAAGCCTAGTCAATACAGGGGCCAGCGTAGAGCAAAACTGTTTGTAAAAGGCTGCCGTGTAGCCGTCGGGACCAGGGGATTTAGCTAGTTTAAGGTGCGATATGGCTGCTATGACTTCCTCCGGGCGTATCTCCCTCTCTATGTGTTCGGTCTGTGCAGGGGTCAGTGTAGGAAGGTGGGCCTGCGTCAAATATGCATCAATGTCCTCTGCCGCCAAATGTTGCTCGTCATATAGGTCAGCGTAGAAGTGTCGGAAAGTCTCGGCGATGGCCGCGTCTTCCGTAAGCAGTGACCCATGGCGATCCTTAATCTCCTGCACTCCCTGGCACTGCCTGACCTCTCTAAGTTTGTGTGCTAGCAGTCTCCCGCATTTGTCCCCCCCACATAAAAGGAGTGATGCAGTCATAGCTCTGCATATTCCGCTTTGTCACGGTCAATGGCGGCCAGGTGTGCCTGCTCCGCAGTCAGCTGGTGCCAGATTCGGGGGGCTCCAGTGCGTTGGTGCATGTGTTCCAATTCGCTAACTTTTTGAGTAAGTTCCTCCCTCTTACGCTTGCGCTCCGCGTTGTCTGCGGATGAAATGGCTATCATCTCGCCCCTGACGACCGCTTTCAGGGCTTACCACCGGGTGGACATCTGTGTGTCTGGATTGTCGTTATGGGCTAAGTAGTCGTCAAGTGTGCGCTGTATTTGGTCAACTACGTCCTTGAGCTGGAGGAGGGCATCCCGTAGGCGCCAGCACCTGGAGGGTGGTTGGGACGGGGGCAATGTCAGGGTAGCCATTACTGGCGTATGATCTGACAGTGCTGCCGTGGCAATGTCAACCGCTGTCGTGGTGTCACAAAGCGCGCTAGAGCCTAATAAATAGTCAAGTCGGGCATAGGTTTTGTGAGCGTGAGAATAATAAGAATATTCCCGAAGATGGGGGTGTCGGCGTCTCCATAGCTCCACTAGGCCCAGATCATCTAGCCTGGCTAGCCCGGCGCAAGACAGAGCGCCCACCTGACCTGTACGCTGCGCTGACCTATCCAGGTCATTGTCAAAAACTAGGTTGAGGTCGCCCCCCAATAAAAGCTTACGTATGGGCATGGCCGTGGCTTCGCTCAGGGCACCCTGCAAGAAAAGTTCCTGATCTTCATTGGGTGCCAATATATACCCTATGACTAGCGTGTGGTCTCCCGCCGCGAATTGGTAAGTGAGTAGTCTGCCCTTGATTTCTGCCTCCTTCTGCAACACCTTCCCTCTAAATGACCGGGAAACCAGAATCGCTACCCCTGCTGTCTTGGAGGGTCCGGAGGAGAAGAGTTGAGTGGGGAAAGCCCGGGACCTAAGCCGGTGTTGATCTTTGGGGAGTAGGTGGGTCTCCTGTAGGAGGCAAACATCAGCGCCAGTACTTTCTAGGTAAGACAGGATCGCCCTATGTTTGATTGGTTCGTTGAGCCCCCTCACATTTAGCGTGAGGACTTTAAGAGTGTTAGGCGACATCTAAACCTCGGGGCTGGGCCAGGGACGCGCCTAGCGGTGGGAAGAGCTGAACATCTTGTCTGGTGGACATCAACCATAGACATCCGTGGCATTTATCGTAGTGGCGCAAGCCGCGGGGGCCGTGAGCAGGGATCCCAGAGAAGAAGGGAAACAGAGAGAGAAAAATAGGACTCGCAAAAGCACGGTCCAGCAGGCGCCTTGGGGGATCTGTGGTTGAACCTGCCGCTCGTCTCTGAAGACGGGACGGAACTGAATGTAGCGTTCAAGGTTCCGCAGTAGGGAGCGCACAGTGCGATTAGGCTGGCATTGCAAGGCCCAGGAGACTGTGGACAGGGAACCCCAAGCAAGAAGAAAGAAAAGAGAAAAAGAAAAGTCCCTCAAAAACATGGCACAACCGGGTCTGTAGTCCGAAATGCAGTCCGTCTTCTGTGGAAGACCAGAAGTCAGTGTTCACAGGGGTAATGTCGTGGCTGGGGGAGACACCCAACCTCCCCCGCCGACCGCCTGGAATGTAGCCTGCAAGGCAGCAAACAAGTGGCCCAAGTGCCGCTCACGAGGCCTGCAATTTGGCAAGTACTCCGGGTAGGGCGTCCAACGTGGCCTGTCGCTCTTTCCTGATGACCTCGGGGTCCGGCCGAATGGGACGGCGGCGTCTCCTCTGTCGCCTCCATCGCGGCTGAGTCTCTTCATTTCCGCGCTCCGGGGTATCGCTACCATCGCTGTCGTCCGTGATCTCTATGCCCAACAGCCGGCTTGCCTCTGACTCGGAGCCCAATTGGTAAAGCTTGCCGTCGTGGTGGAAGATGAGGCGAAATGGGTGACCCCAAGAATAAGCAATGTTGCGCTGGCGAAGGGCTGAGGTAATGGGCCGGAATGTCTTGCGTTTCTGGAGCGTGAGTGCGGATAGATCTTGATAAAGAACGGTGTTCTGGTCCCAAAATGTAATCGGGTGCAACGCTCTGGATTTGCGGAGGATCTCCTCCTTAGTGCGAAAGTCTTGGACACAGACTAGGATATCTGATGGGGGAGCAGAGTCGGAGCGGGGGGGCCCACCCTATGAGCTCTATCAATTTTGAGCTCTGCCTCCAGAGGGCTACCCAGAATGTGGTTGAAGAGTTATTTTACATACATGAAAATGTCACTAGCCTCTGCACCGGATTTAATCCCTCGAATTTGAATGTTATGGCGTCGAGAGCGATTCTTGAGGTCTTCCAGGTGCGACTGCAGATCTACCTGTTGGTCGTGGATACAGATGACCTCTTGTTGTAAGGAAGCTACTTCCGAGTCTCTATTGTCACTCTTATCTTCCAATGCTGCGACGCGCTCCCCAATGCTGTCCACATCCTTGCGGACGTCCTGCATTTCCGCGGTGAGATCCCGTTTGAGGGTGTGGAGGTCATCGTGTAGGGCGGAGAAGAGAGACCCCAGGAAAGCCCGGGTCACTGGTTCTTCTATGGCTGCTGCCATCTGGGAGGAGGCCGCATCCACTGGTAGTGAAGAATCGGCCACCAGTTTGTTCTGGGCGCGGGCGAAGAGCTCCTTAAGGGTTTTGTCTTTTTTCCCCCGGGTGGTTGACATGCTCCTGCAGTGCGCGGTAGTGGTCCCCACTGGGGGCCTGTCCCTTTGACGTCGATCTGGAAGCCCTCTGGGTGTGCAACCTCCTGGGTGGCCCGCAAGGTGCCGCAATGTCCGCGAACCAGGGCCCCACTAGGCCGATCAGGCGGTAGCTCGTGTTGAGGTCGCAATGACCGCGGATCCCGGTGTAGGGTCCCAACCTCCTAAGGATGGTAGTCGCGTATCCCTCGTGATCCGGCGTGGAGCAGGCCAGGTCCCCCGGTGACTATGGATGGTATACTCGGGCCTCCTCGTGTCCCCCAGACCACCGCTGCCCGGCGTTGTGATGTCCGTCCTAGCGGGAATAGTGTGTCCCCAGCGCAGGTGCGGCTCCGGCGGGAGCACCACGCGGCGTCGTGGGCAAAGCTGGGGCGCGTTCCAGTCCCCAACCAGGTCTTGGCCTGCAGATTATGCCATGTGCGCCGTTCCAAGTCCGCTTGGGCCCCCGGAGTCTCGTGCTGCGGAACCTCCCAGCCGGGACCCGGGCCTAGCGAGGGGCCCCTCGGCGTTCTACAAACTGCACCCAGACCTACCCGGGCCGCTTCTGTGGCCCACTGGGCCCCACCCTCAGCATCTGCCTCTAATGGCGGTTGCGCTCGGTCCACAGACCCCAACCACTAGCGATTCAAAATGAGGTGCTTCCCTACCAGACACCGGCCTCAGCTGCAGGACACGTTTCCTCAGGGGCCGCTGGCAAGGCGTCACGCTGGCAAAGCCTGATGAGGAGGTCCGTGTTCCCCGCCTCCAGAAGCGTCCTGTGCCCTCCACTTCGGGTGTGCTGACCAAGAGGGCTGCGTGGGGAGTCTCCTCAGGGCCCCTTGAGAGTCCCACGGGGCCATCGCAGGACGGTTCAATGCTTGCCTCCTCGTGGGGGCCGAGTGCCCCCGGCACCCACTCACAGACTCAGCCGCCCGGGTGTATTCACTCCGTCTTCCACGCAGCTAGCGCTCCTCCTGCCCTCGCGGCAAGATGGCTGACCCGTCAGCTCTGGACCGCACCTCCGATGCAACTCCGATGGGGCTCTCCCAAGCAATGCGCCACCATACACCGTGAGGGGAGGAATGGGCAGTCCGCCGCAGCCAGCCCCCTCGCTCCGCTCCCGTGGAAGTCGTCTTCGCAGGGCGGCGCGGTGTCCATGGCGCCCGGCCCCGCAGGTCTCAGCTCCGGTCACAGCGATCCAGCTCGGCCGCGCCTCTCCCAGGCTCTCGCTCGTGCCCCAAAACACCCTTGTGGGGAGGCTCAAGGCTCTGTGGGTTACTCTGCAGCGGGTCCTGTACTGCTCCGCTTGTGGGACAGCGATAGACGGCCCTGGGCCGGTGCTTTAGCAGGCGGCCAGCAGGAGAGACGGGAGAGCACGTCCTATCTCGCCGCCATCTTGGCCATGCCCCTCTGCCCTCTGCTTTTAAGCCTCTCTCTCAGATGACAGGTGTGCCTAGTAGGGTGTGTGGAGGGACTGGACTCTTCTTTCAGACCTCTGTCTCAGATGATTTTGCATAGTAGGGTTTGTGGAGGGAGTGCCCTCTCCTTTTGGATCTCTCTCTCAGATGATGGGTGTGCATGGCAGGGTGTGTGGGGGGACTGGCCTCTCTGCTGAGACCTCTCTCTGTAATGATAGGTTTGCAAAGTAGGGTGTGGGGATGGACTGTGCTCTCCTTTCAGACCTCTGTCTCGTATGATGGGTGAGCATTTGAATGTGCCTTAACTCTACTCACAACTCTTCTCAAACCAATGAGCATAAATTGTAGAGTCTGATGAACATCATCTCCAGTAAGACTCCTTCATATAGTAGCAAGTGTGAATAGCAGAGTCTATTCAAACATCACTACTCCTTCCTACTTTTCACAATCCCACTAGAGTCTCACAAGATTGTAAAAATGTCAGCTTCTAACCTCTAGAACTTATCTGTTATACACTACCTCTCAAAAACAACAACCACAATATGCATTCCAACTAATGGAGTGCATTAAGAACTCCTATACTCCTTTTTACTATTTGCGGCCTGCAAGACTCCACAAGATCATAACAATTTGTTAAAAACTATATACATTTCTTTACCAGTAACAGTAATTATCCCTTAGACACCTCCTCTCTAAATATAGGAAAAAAGCATGCCTTTCTGCTGCCTCTTTATATAGCATTTTTACTTAATTTCCACAACACCTCGAATTTTTCACATTAAACAGTAATGGCCACCAGTTCATTTCTAATGTCCCAACAGCCAGGCAATCAGAGCGCGAGCTTTCATGAGAGAGATTTCCGTGAGATCATGAAGGCTCATGGGAAAACCTGGCCTCTCGACAAATCACATGCCTAATTTTTAAATTGCCGCGCTCGTGGGAGGCTCTTGGGATTCTCGCGATCCCAACCATCCAAATATACAATTATTTTTTACGCTTAATTTCTCAAAATGTACCGCACAGATTTACACCTAATCACAAAAAGCACAACTTACAGACCAACATCTAGTTTCCTGCAGAATTTGGTGTAATTCTGTTCAGCAGTTTTTGCTGTAGCTGCGTATAAAAAAGTCCATGGAAAATGCATGGGGATGTTACGTTTTGGGATCCCCCCTTTTTTCACAGCATTCTCTTGACGGATCAACCAACACTTTCCAAAGAGGAGCTGAGGTGGATGACCTTTTTTTGGGAAAGTTTTGTGAAGATTCATCAAACGTTGCCGAAGTCATTAGGAAACCAATTAACTATATATATATATATATATATATATATATATATATATATATATATATATATATATATATATATATATATATATATATTCAACACAAAACTGGATACTTCAATCCGAAATCCACGAGCCCACTCCAACAAGTATGTAAAGTTTTCTTTATTTTAGATTGACAAAATAACGCGTTTCGACCACGTCCGTGGTCTTGGTCACCTGACCCTTGTACTGGTCAGTGCCCCTTTATAGATACATGCGTGGTCAAAACATACCACGTGACCGTCTTCACAGACATAGACAAAATACTCTCGTATTTTAAAGTGAAACATGTGTTTGAACGTAAGTTGCAACTTGATGTAATGTAAGTTATACTATCATTTGAGTAATTACGGATGTTCTGCTTCTGTGAGTTTGCGTGTGGCATATGCTTTTGTTAGAGCTACGCGCGCTCTATTCTACTTGCTTTTGTTTGTTACTCGCGCTATGCTTATAGGTCATGTGACCATGTGTTAGCCACTTTGGTTGTATTTTTGCAATGTATTATACTATTAGTAGTGTTCTAACCAAGTGCATGTTTGTGGTGCAATGTGCATTGTGGTAGTCTAGTCTATTGTCCCAGCTAATTATAGGTTTAGTACCTAATTAGCAGTCAAAATGATGTGTATAGTGCGAGGTGTGTGCTCTATGATTTGGCTAAGGTCTAAACTATCAATGAGTGCCGAATCGGTGGGTCGATCTTCCACTCAGGGTGCTCATAAATATATTGCTGGTATGTGCATTCCTCGAGCGCCATCCACGTTGTCCCCCTGTAAAGAAGAGTACAAACACATGCGTATTATGCTAAGTCATGGAAGCCATTCTACAAACATTGCACCATTTTGTCTTATTCACTGTACCAACATTGTAACAAACATTACAGTATTCTGATTATACGATTCAAAACATCCTATTAGGTTGCAACTAGGGTTCATGAGACTATTAACATGTGCGACTAGTGGGAAAAGGGTGAGCTGGTGTGTGGGGACAAGGGGGAAGGAGGGGAATGGGTGTGTGAGGCTAGTTCTAACTAATTCTGCTGGTAGTGTGGCCTATCATAAATGAGAATGCATTTTGTTCATCTAAATTTAACCCTCCCGGAAATTTGCTGCCTGCTTGCAAAATGAACCGTGACTCCAGTCTGCGGAGAGCCCCCACCCGGTTGCCGCCTCTGGGGTTCAGGTTTATACTGTCAAGTCCAAAGAATTTAGCTTTGGTCCAATCCCCATTGTGTTTGGCTGTGAAGTGTCTGGCTGTGCTATAACTATGGTCTTTGTTAGTTATTGCTCTCCAGTGCTCGAGAATTCTCTTCTTCACTGGAAATGTGGTAGAGCCAATATACCACAAGTTGCAGGGACAGACTATGACATAAACCACAAATTCGGTTTGGCACGTTATGAACTTTGGAATTTTCCATGTGGCTTTAACTAGTCTGAGTGTGCTCTCCGTTACATTCTCACTATGTCTGCACACCTTGCAGTTACCACATCTACAAAAGCCCTTGGCTTGTTTCAGCCAATTAGACTCTTTGGCTTGCAGGTGGCTGTGTACCAAAATGTCCCTCAGCGAGGTACTCCTCCTGTATGTTATAGAGGGGTTGGGTCCTATTTTGTTCCTCAGTATGGGGTCCTGCCTTAAGATCCCCCACCTGTTTTTCAGAATCTTGCGCAAATGTGCTGCCTGACTGCTGTAGCTTGTAATAAAGCATACCGGTTCAGAACCTCCCTGTTTTCTGTCAGCTAGTGCTGTGGTTCTAAGCATTGGATCTACTCTTTGTGGTTCTTTGGCTCTCACTTCCGCTTGTTTTAGTGCTTTTATGGGGTAGCCTCTCTCCCTAAATCTAGCTTTCATGTCTCTTGTAGTCTGTTCGTATGCTGTTGGGGTACTGCAGTTTCTCTGTGCTCGGAGGAACTCACTGTACGGGATCCCCCACCTAAAACTGGGTGGGTGGCTACTGCTTCCATGAAGGATAGAGTTCCCTGCGGTCTTTTTTCTAAACAGGTTAATTATTGTTATTTTGTTGTGACAGCGATATTGGCAGTTGTGGTTATTTAAACAACTCCTACATAACTTGGATGTATATACAAAACATACTGTGTTATTACGATTTGAAATACATAATGTATATGAATTGACCCTTTCAAAATGGCTGCAGTTTTGCGATGTATTATATATGATATAGTAGTCCTACTTTCATATCGACACTTATGTGCACTATATGTAATTGGTGAAAACAAACGTTTCTTGACCCGTGACCAAGGAGCGGCTGCTCCGAAACGCGTCGGGCGTTTTGCTACATGGAATAAAGAAACCACGCTAAAAGGAATTGGGCTCGGCATTGTTTGTTTATAAGACAACGGACTGTTTTGATTTAAGGAGGTTTGCGACCTCGCCGTGAGCCTGCCGCCATTGGAGGCAGAGGTACTCGTGAAACAACTGAAAGAAATTTACGATAAAGTTCTCTGCCTGCACCTGAGGATTCGGATTGACATCAAGACTGTTTGGGAACCTGTGAACTTCTGCGGCATTGAAGCGATCGGTAAAGTCGGAGGACTTTTTTCCGATCAGCCGTCTGACTGCAAGTACAAGCAGAAAGGAATCCCGAGTTGGAAATAGAAACACACGGACACTGGGAGGCTGGCGGAACCGGCGTGGCTGAACTAGTTTTGTCACATCCGAGGAAAAGCGTGGTAAGAGCTAGTGGCTACTAGCTAAGGGGTGTTTGAAGTAACCACCCCAAAGTACAATCATGATGTCAGCAAATAGAGAGGCCGTGAGACGACAAGCAGCCGAGTTGCTGTTTATATCAATAACAAAAAATATAACGGAGGGAGACAAACCAAGTAGCACTATCGCAAATGAATTCCAAACAAAAAAGAACTTTGGGACAAATTATGGAAAGCAGAAAAGTTGAAACAGGCAAAACGGTGGGAAGTGACAGCCCTACAAAAGTATGTGGTCTGTGAGAGAGTCCTAAGGGGCCTGCGGATTTTCATTATTCCAACATTCAATGATCCAATCCAGACTTGATTGAGGAATGGGCCACGAACATTCATAACTGTTCCACTGACTGTCATGCTGAAATTACTGATTAAATATGCATTAAAAGACACACAGAGATTGGCATTGGAAATTGAGAGAATATCAAGTTTATTAAAAGAAAAATATACTGATAATGAATTTGACCTGGAAGTGAACAAACTAAACCTGAGATTGGAGAAAGCTGAAGAAGAAATAAAATTGAAGAAACAACAAAAATTTCATAGGGACCAAATAGACTATGAAATGGAACAAATATTTACATTTGGGAGAAAATGTGACCATCTCAGAGAAACTAGGCAGGTGATGGCGGGAAACACTCAACAGCCAAAAAATATAGAGACTATTGTTGAAATTGAGGCTGATAAAGAGATACACCAGGACCCAAGTAAGCGCACAAACAGTGAAGCCACGGGAAATGACATTCCAGTACAAGATGAACAATCAGGAGTAAAATCCTGAATTTTTAAAGAATTGGACATCATGGCAAGGGGACGACAAGGATTGGGAAGTCGGGTACCCCAGGAAAACAAAGGTTGAGGCGCCAGAGGAGGAAACAAGCAAGGCGCAACAAAGCAAGCAAACTTAGATGGCTTCATGGGAATGACAACAAGAGACAAATCAGCGGCAAAATGAAGGACTCACTTACCGTGGTAAATTTATCTAATATTTCATTGTCAAATAGCCAAATTAATATTTTATCTTTGGGGCTAACATTTTGTCCTACAAATAGATTGAAACACCGAGGGTAGAATTGACTTGTTCCAATTCACGAGAAAACTAAAACTTAAGAAATGGTATGGAAGTAAAAGAGAGGGAGTGTCAGCTATATCCAGTGTTGACTCAAATCTCACTATTGGAGATATAGAAATCTTACATACTTTATGAGCATTGGAAGGAGAAGAGGGACGGATTGATAATCCACCAGTGAGTTTGGTAGAGGAGAATTTGACAATTGATCGTGCTAGTACTAGTGGTTTTAAACAAAAATCCATGTTTTTACCCCAAATACACAATGACGCAATAGAGGTATTTGAAAAAGGTGTTAAAAGTGAATTTAAAAACTAGACAAACGTAAGGCCCACAAATATAGCAATATCACTCGTGAGCAACAGGAAGCAATCGCGAAACTACAAGGCAATAAATCCATAGTGATAAAAAAATCAGATAAGGGTGGGGACGTGGTTGTCTGGCCCATAGAGATGTATTTAAAGGAGGGCAAGAGACAACTTGATGAGAATAGCTATGTGAGAACAGACAAATAGTTATGAGAAAAGCAATGAGGGGTATAAGGCTAATCTCATTAACTGGAAAAATGAAAATCTGCTTACAAATGAAGAGTATAAGTATTTGAATTGTGAATTTCCAAAGTTATCAGCAATGTATATGTTGCTGAAAATTCATAAAGACAGCCAAAATCCTCCAGGAAGACCCATTGTTTCTTCCATGGGGAGTCTTTATGAAAATAACTCAAAGTATATTGATTACTTTTTAAGACCTTATGTGCAATCCCTTCCATCATATGTGCGTGATACAGGTGATTTTTTAAGATTGATTGATGACAGTCTGGGAGAAAGACATGTTGTTAATGACATTAGACGTAAACAGCCTAAACACATGCATACCGCATGATCTTGGTATGGATGCGTGTCGCCATTTCCTAAAAGCTCGTCCATTGTCAATATTTAATGCATACTGAAATGCTTTTGAATATGATGTACACCTGTCTAACCAATAATTTCTTAATATTTGATCATGTGATTTACTATCAAACCCAGGGGTCGGCAATGGAGACCTGCTTCACCCCCAGCTATGAGGGGTTGTACCTTGGCTGGTGGGAGAAGCAGGTGCCGGGTAACATCGAAGCCTTTAACCAACATGTCGTCCTCTGGGCTAGGTATATTGATGATGCATTTTGTATCTGGAGAGGGACAGAAGCTGAAGCAACAAGTTTTGTGGAAACCCTGAATGATAATCTAAATTTGAAGTTCACTTGCACAATACATATGAATGAGATTGAATTTCTTGATGTTGAAGTCAAGGTGGGTAATAATAGATTGGAGAGTAGATTGTTCCGTAAAAAAACTGCGGGCAATAGTTTATTGCATGCAGAGAGTTGTCACCCCATAAACCTAATCAACAGTATACCGTATGGAGAGCTATTAAGGGCAAGAAGAAATTGTAGCTTGGATACAACATTTCAGGAGGAAATGATGGTAATGAAAGCAAGATTTAGAGAAAGGGGTTATTCTAAGAAAATAATAGAACAGGCATGTGACAAAGTGAAAACAGTAAAAAGAGAGGATTTGTTAAAAATAAAAATGATGATACCAAGGAAGAACCCATAAGATTTATAACATCATTCAGCAATCAAGCGTGGGAGTGAAAAAATGTCTTAAAATATTCTGGCATGTTTTAGGTACAGATGACACATTAAAAAAATATGTTGGAGAGAATACGAGAATTACCTTTAGAAGATGTACAGCTTTGAAGGATATTCTATGCAGAAGTACATTACAAACTGCTATGAACACACAACAGATACAGGACTTTTTTACATGCAGGTCATGTAAAGCATGTAAATATAGCACTAATTGTAAGCAAATAGAGTTATCCAAACACCAAAGACCATTTTTGATTAAGAAACATCTGACATGCAAATTTGCGTATATGCGCTAATTTGTCCGTGCTCGCTAATTTACATTGTGAGCACAATTCATCAGGTCAAAAAATGAATTTTGGAGCACATGAGAGCGATCGCAAATGAGGATAAGCAATATCCTATTGCGAGGCACTTTAAGGAATGCCATAATAAAGATGCCAGGCTTTTGAAATATTGTGCTATTGACAGAATTCCTATTTCAGAAAGAGGAGGGAATAGGGTTCGTGAACTAAGACGTTTGGAATCTAAACTGATTATAAAATATGAAACCAGGTATCCAACTGGTTTAAATAAGGACGAGGAATTATCCGTTCCCTTGGGCTAACAATTTAACTTGGAATAAGCTAAACTCTGAAGGGTTTTGATACATCGATGTAAATGATATGAAATCTCATGCACACCTCTCTTGTTCAATGTTTGTTGTTTTTAATGGTAATAGGTTGATCATTGACAATCTTGCACTTGTTTTTTTAATTTTGTAGGAGACGGAGATATCATCATGTAATGAAGATGAATGCAAAAGAGCTACAGTATTTTGGGTGGCAGTTCGTACATTTAGTTCTTATGTGCAGAGCTTATACGCAGGCCCACTGGGGTAGAATTGGAGTGAATTGCTGTGATTAATTGCTGTTTTAATCAGCCCAATTGGGCAGGATTGAAGTATTTTGCTGTATCAATTGCTGCTTTCATAAGCCCACTGGAGCAGGATTGAGGAAGAAAACAATTTATCGATTGATATAATTATTGTTATTTTGTTGTGACAGCGATATTGGCAGTTGTGGTTATTTAAACAACTCCCACATAGGGGGCATGGTCTGATGCCGGGGAAGATGGCGGCTAGTTGATGCCGCTCCGCGTCGAGACCCGCGAAACTCTGTATTAACGAGCGGTGGCACCACATCGGCACCTCCTACGACCCCAGGACTTTTAAGATGAGCTCCTCTGGAAAAGACTGATGCCCTTTATGGCCCGCGGTAAGCCCCTGTTATCGTGTACTATATTTGAAATATGCGGCGCGTCTCAGTGACTGGATTCGCGGCTGCCATTTTGAATTCCTCACATCCTCGACGCGATATCGGCTCCGCTGTGCACCCCTTTATATCTAAAAAGGCACAATGTAAATCACACTGCTGCTTCTCTTGATTGTGTTTTCAATCACATTTGTGGAAGGTTTTGCTTTTAAGAATGTAGTATTATTCAGAAACTCTCAATTTTATCGTTCTCTCAGCAAATTTAATGCTTCAACTATTGTGCTCATGGCCATTTCAAATCATATTGTGGAACTAAACTTACTGCTTCAGCTATACAAGAGAGGGTGGACTTCCACAGTTTTGACTGTATGTCTTTCTATCAACTTTATTGCTTAAACGTCAACGTTTTTGCGCAATCTTCTTAGAACTGTTAAACAGGAACTGCTCTTCTGTTGTTGTGACACACATGTCTATGGGGAGAATCAAATCTGGTAGAGGCGCTGCTTCAACTACTGCTCCTTCTCCACGTCCTAAATCCACTACAATACCTATCTCCAATCCTTTTTCGGTATTGCAAGGTGATATGGAGGAGTCAGAGCAAGTCGCATCACTCCACCTTACGGAACAACGACCACTGTGCCCTCGTTTACTTCTACTTATGTTCCTCACTCGTCTCTGCATAATGGGAAAGATGCTTCTAAATTTACTCCATCTTCTGTGTTGTCATCTACTAAGAGAATTAAAAAAGATCCTCCTTCGCCAACCACATCTCCACCACCAGCATCTTTAGAATTGCTTCTGGACGAGATCTGAGCTCTTAAGCCCTATATGGAGGAAACGAACATACGCTCACAAGGCCTAGAAGATAAATGGTCTACTCTTGACAACAAAATTAATTTAATGGAACGTCAAGTGGAATCTCTTCAAATTTCCTCTCAACAGATTCATCCTATGAAAGCAGAAATCCTACAACTACAGAAGCAAGTGGAAAACCTTGAAAACCGCAGCAGATGCAACAACCTGCGAATTTATGGTCTGGCTGAAGGATTGGAAGGCTCCAATCCAATATCCTTTTTTCAATCTTTTTTACCGCAGATCCTTGAGTTTCCGGAATCTCCAATATTAAACATACAAAGAGCACACAGACTTGGTCATACTCCTCATTCTTCATCTATCCAGCGCAAACTAAGAGGCGTAATACTGTACTTTTTAGAATACACTGATTTGCTGAAGGTCCTACAAGCTGTCAAAATCAAACATCGCATATCATGGCAAGGTTCCCAGTTATTTTTCTCACAAGACAATGCTAAAGTTATGGCAGACAAATAGAAAAGTTTCTTAGTCATGCGACCAACCTTACGTAACCTGAATGCCAGATTTGGTCTAATCCACCCTTGCCGCTTTAAGGTGACTTATAAGAATAAAACAACCACATACGAAGATTCAGCCTTACTTCAACAATTTCTTGATAGTTGTGCAGAAGAATCCATGGAATTTACAAGATCATCTTCTACTTGATAATTTTTCACTCTTATTGAAGATAATTGTAATTTTACAATGTTTCTATGATATATTCTGATTAACCAATTTCCTTTCCTTATGTCTCTTCCTACCAGGTGCCGTTTCCCTGCCCCACCCATTGTTTTATAGTCCATCAGAAATAATACCCTCCTTGCGGTCTCTCCCGGAGTTTCGTGACTGGCTGTGTTGTCTTCTCTCTGTGGCCTCAACATCCTCCTCCCATGGTTGAGTCTCTGGTATGTTTCATTGTTTTATCTATCTATTTTTTCTATCTTTTTTCTTCCCTTTTCTTTTTTTTTTCCTCTTTCCTTTTCCTTCTCTTCTATTTCACTATCTTCCATCTCATATCTTGTCTTATTTCTGTTGGAGTGATTTGCTTCTTGTTTCTATAAGTACTGCAGATTCTCTATTGCATCCACGTTTTGCTGTAATCCTCTACAATTCTTTACTTTATATAGTTGATTAATGACGTTACTGTTGTAAATAGAAAGTCCATGAGCCAGGTATACAAAACAGGATAGCTTTATTCAGGCTTAGTTCCAGGGTAAGTTAGGTAGAAGAAGATAAGAAGATGAAAGTGTAGCCCCACCAGGAGCAGCCTCCCTGCTGCTCAGCCTGCATCCACCAACTGACACTCCACACATAACCAGGTCAACCAAGCATTCCATGACATCATCACACATTCCAGCACTCATCCTGGCTGAGCAGTAGGGAAGACACAGCTAGGGAAGAGGAATGGCAACAAGTAGATTATAACACATCCCCCTTCCTTAGGAAACTAAAAGCAAAAGTAAATGAAACAAACGAAGACATCATCATAAACATTACATCAGAAAAGATGGTAAGAACATTCCAAATATGCATGCATGAAAAGTAACACTCCAAACTATACATGCATGAAATGTACATATAACATTACATCAGGAAATATGGAAGGAACATTCCAAAACATGCATGTAAAAAACACATTCCATTCCAAATATACATACATGAAACACACCCCATACCCCTCCCTTAGGGAAAATAAAGGAAAAGAGCATTGCGATAGCATGGCTTAAAACACAATCAAGCCTATGCCTCAGAGTATTGGGTACTAACGACCCACAAACTCAACGCAACAGGGTACATAAAGAAAAACGAGCATTGCGAGGGCATGGCTCAAAACACCAACAAACCTATGCCTCTAAGTATTGGGCACTCACCACCCACCAAACAGCACTGGGGTGCTCAAGAGCCCACAACCTCAACGTAACAGGGCACACACCTCCCTATAAAACAGAACTGGGGCACTCATCGCCCCACAACCTCACCGTAGTAGGGTACACACCACCCTAGAAAACAGAACTGGGGTACTCACTGTCCCACAAACTCAATGCAACAGGGTACACACCACCCTTGAAAACAGAACTGGGGCACTCAGCACCCACAACCTCACCGTAGTAGGGTACACACCACCCTAGAAAACTGGACTGGGGCACTCACCGCCCCACAAACTTAACATAACAGGGTACACACCACCCTTGAAGACAGAACTGGGGCACTCACCACCCCACAACCTCACCGATAAAAGGGTAGCCATCACACTAGAAAACAGAACTGGGGCACTCACCACCCCACAAGCTCACCGTAATAGGGTACTCCCCACCCTATAAAACCGAACTGGGACACTCACCACCACAACCTCAACGTAATAAAGTACTCAGCACCCAAAAAAAAAACAGAACTGGGGCACTTACCACCCCACAACCTCAACGTAATGCACTAACCACCCTAAAAACTGAACTGGGGCACTCGGTTCCCACAACCTCCACGTAATAGGGGACACATCTCCCTATGATCCAGAACTGGGGCACTCAGCTCCCACAACCTCCATGTAATAGCGGACACATCTCCCTATGAACGTAATGGTGACATACCATCCCATGAAACAGAACTAATCATCCCACAGTCACCCCCACAAAACAGTATTGTAGCAACAAAAATGAACAAATAGGAAGTGTGTTACTCCGGTGAGTGATCTCTCACCCGAGGTCCTCACCCAAAGTTCCATATGGCTGTTAGCATCCAACGCGGTGTAGCGCAGTGACTTCCTCGTGGTAGCGTCTCACGTATAATGTGCAAAGTAATTAAAGTTGTGCTGTGTCCTTCAACACTCCACACAAACTGCAATCAAAGTTCAGTGTCCTGCGTTTGCTGAAAGGCTTGAACACATAAGGCAAACCTCAGGGACTCGCGGGGAATTCAATCCAATCATGAGGAATGTTGCGCTTGGTAGAAAAGCGTATCCGCGTACAAAGAAGAAATGCCACAGTCACAGTCATGAGGACGACGTTCCGAGCAAATTTTATTGTAAGACCTCTCCAAAAAAAACGTGATTGGCAGTTACGAACTCCACCAAAGTATAGCAAGGAACACTTTAACCTTGATGTGCTACTTCCAAGCACAAGATGGCGGCACGTCTGTGATGCTGAGCCGGATGGCTCACGGCGCGTTGCTGCATTCAGGCGTCACTAGGCAGTGGCGAGGAACGAAGGGAGAAGGATGTCATCAAAGATTCCCTCTGCCTCCACGCGGCACCAAGAAGACGGTAAGGTGTGCGTGGACAAATTTTGAATGTAAACGGTGTTCAACAGTTGCGAGTGAAGATTGCAAAAAGGTGAAATTAAATACACAAGGCGCTTTTGAAAACGCGCCGGTAACTTTACAGAGTTACTTACTGCCATGGTTATCCACACTGGCACTTCCAAAGAGACTCTTGAAACACTCATCCCGTCACTGGCTCCGCCCAAAGAACTTCCAAGAGCACAGACCCACGAAGTGCTCGCTGCGAAGGAAAAACACACCTCCTGTGTAGTGCCTGCCAGAACACACCACCAGCCTCTGTAGATGGAGCGTGGTGATACACACTTCTTGTTCATCACAAGTAAGCGCTACTTCTAACATCCATTGCAACGCTAGACTTTGTGGGAGTCGAATTCACGCTGCTGAGTAGATTTATGACTTGGCAGACTCTGTAAATGAAGGATTCAAGCCATGAAAATCACAGTTGGTCACTGGTAAAATGCAGCTGTGAAGTTGAAGGTCAAACGCCCTAGGCTGCAGGCTGTCCTGTTGATAAGGGACACTGGTGGGGCTGAGCAGGGCGTTTCCGTAACGTTTCCTTTTCCTTAAGGTTTCATTAATTCCGATCTCTTTAGTAGGTTCCTTAGTTCTACAGTACACAGCACAGTCATCCTTCCTCAACGCATAGGTTCTTTAAACTCGTCGCCAAAAATGTTGTAAATAGAAAGTCCATGAGCCAGGTATATAAAACAGGATAGCTTTATTCAGGCTTAGTTCCAGGGTAAGTTAGGTAGAAGAAGATAAGAAGATGAAAGTGTAGCCCCACCAGGAGCAGCCTCCCTGCTGCTCAGCCTGCATCCACCAACTGACACTCCACACATAACCAGGCAACCAAGCATTCCATGACATCATCACACATTCCTGCACTCATCCTGGCTGAGCAGTAGGGAAGACACAGCTAGGGAAGAGGAATGGCAACAAGTAGATTATAACAGTTACGTGTGTTTCCTGGAATGTAAAAGGTTTGGGTACGCCTATTAAAAGGCAAAGGGTTCTTACTCATTTATCTAATCTTAAATCAGATATTGTGTTCTTACAAGAATCCCACTTAATTGCTTCAGAAGTCCTAAAACTTAAGTGACAGTAGGTGGGGAATGTATTTTCCTCTCCAGGTACAAGCAAAAGAAATGGGACTTTGATTCATTGTCACAAAAACTTAAAGTTTCCCTTCTTTCTCAAGACTCAGATGATGAAGGGCGTTGGTTAATTGTTCACCTTAAAGTTAATGATATACCTATTTCATTGTTTAATATATATGCTCCTACTAAACCCGATGGTAATTTTTGGCAACATATCTCCACTCTTTTGATGTCTATTTCTACACCATATGTTATTTTTGGTGGTGATTGTAACTTAGTTGTTGACCCATACATTGACCGCACATCCAAAGCACCTTTTATTTCTTCTCCAATGCATCAACACTAAACCACCTTAATTTCCCATAGATCTCTTGTCGACTCCTGGAGATTCTGTAACCCACAACTCCATGAATACACTTTTTCTCACCTACCCACCTCTCTCAATCACGCATAGACTATTTATTTGTTTCTAAAGCATTAACACAATATATACTGCGAGCTGATATTGGGTCTATATTGATTTCTGACCATGCTCCTGTAATTTTAGACTTGGAATTACTCCCGGTTAATGTCACTAGCAAAAGATGGCGCTTCAATACCTCTTTGTTAATTGAGCAAACTTTCACTTCCTCTTTCGAGACATTTATTATTGAATTCTTTAAATGTAACACATCTTCTGTTTCGTCTTTCTCTATTGTATGGGACTCATTTAAATCTTCAGCCCGAGACTTTATTATTTCTTATGTTGCCAAAAAGAAAAAACAAAATTCCCAAAAAGCAAATGAAATTCTTAAAAATATTAAATTACTAGAAACACTCTATATAACCACTAACTCTAAAGCCGAGCTTTATAATCTCATTATAGAAAAATGTAAATATAAAAAATTATCTACAGAAAATGCCAACTCTTATCTTCTCCGAGGTAGTGCTCGTTATTACGGCGGCCAAAATAAAGCTGGCAAACTCCTTGCTTCATATCTTAAAATTAAGAAATACCGTACTAATATTGACTATGTCTTAAATTCTGATTCATCTCCAGTGACTAAAAATTTAGAGATCTTGGAGGAATTCAAAAAATACTATACCTCTCTATATCTCCATGAAACCACCCCAGATTCTATGGACATACAAAATTATCATGCCTCGATACAAAAACAATTTCCCACTGATACTGATTTTTCACCGTTGGAATATGATATTTCTATAAAAGATATCTCCCATGCATTAAAACTCCTCAAAACAGGGAAAGCACCTGGTCCGGATGGATTACCTGTAGAATTTTACTCCCACTTCTCCAAATCCCTCCTACTACATCTCCTTTCTTCATTCTCACATTTCATTTCCTCTAATGTATCCAGTGGTACTTTTCATGATGCTCTTATCTGCCTAATCCCTAAGGAAGGAAGAGACCCCCATTTTTGTAAAAAATGATAGGCCAATATCATTAGTTAACTCTGATTATAAACTATTTGCTAAAATTCTTGCACTTCGACTAGAACCCTTTTTACAATCCATTATCTGTAAAGAACAATCCGGTTTCATTAAGGGAAGGAACATCTCTGATAACACCAGAACTTTCTTTAATATATTACACAAATCTAACAAATGTTCTCATTCACTTGCAGCCATTTCTCTAGATGCGGAAAAAGCTTTTGACCGCATCGATTGGTCATTTATTTTCCACACATTATCCTGGTTTGGCTTCGGACTTAAATTTATTTCTTATATTTCTTTATTATATACATCACCCAAAGCTTCTATTTTTGCCAATGGTTCCATTTCTAAATCCTTTTCTTTACAAAGAGGTGTCCGCCAAGGCTGTCCTCTTTCCCCACTTCTCTTCATTCTCGCACTTGAGCCTTTTATTGCTAGAATTAAACAACACCCTAATATATATGGCTTTCAACATGATAAACCTCTTATTAAAATGAGCGTCTATGCAGATGATATTTTGCTATATCTATCTAAGCCAGAACAATCTATTCCAGCTTTCATGGCAGAAGTCAATGCTTTCTCTTTAATTTGTGGTTATAAACTGAATCATGATAAATGTGAAATCCTCCCTCTTAACATCTTGTGTTTTAAACAAGACGTTGTTTCCACAAATTTTTCCTGGAATTCCCAAAAAGGTCTCTGGTTTGCCCCCTCTATCAAACAGACTTAATCACTAAACATAACTCAAGTTCTCTCCACAATATCTACTTCTATCTCTAAGTGGCATCCCCTATATTTATCTTGGTGGGGCAGACTTGATACTATCAAAATGATGCTCGCTCCTGTTATTTTTTATATGATTTCTACTATTCCTCTCAATTTTCCCTCATATTTTTTCAAAAAAATTAATTCTATTTTATCTATCTTTTTATGGAATAAGAAAAAACCACGTATGTCCCTGGTCATGCTTAAACGTAATAAATCGCATGGTGGGGTAAACTTCCCTGACTTTCAAACTTACCATAATGCCTTTCTTCTTAAACAGCTTTGTAAATATTTAAATCAATCTGTTACAGATTCATCTCCATTGTGGAAAGACATCGAACTCTCTTTCCTTTCTCCCTTCTCATTCGAAGAATCCCTTACATTTACCCACAAGACACCATTTTTGTCTTCATCTTTGCATAAAACTACCCATAAATTATTTCACTCCTTTCTGATCTCACACCTCACAGACAAGGACCAATTTCTCAACTCTTCGATCTGGCATAATCGCCTTATAAAAATTAACAATAAACCCATTTTTGGAAGGCTTGGAGGGACAAAGGTCTGCTTTGGATCCATCAACTTTACTCAAACTATACTTTTCTTACTTTCTCTGAAGCACAATCACTTTATAAATTACCAAAATAATTTTCTAACAAATTTAAGATATTGACCCAAACTATATCTTCTTCCTTGTCTTTAATATCCTCTACTTCACCTCCTTTATTATCTCAACGTAATATCCTTCCCATTTTAAGCGCCCAACCTAGTGCTTCATCTATTTACAAATTCCTCAACAAATTTCCTGAACACAGAACTAAAACTAACATAGAACTACAATGGGAACATCACTTTCACACTTCATGGTCCACTGCTTTTTGGGATAAGTTATGGCTAAAAGTTCGTAAGACCTCAAGATCAGCTAGTACGACACAAACACTTTTCTTTATATACAATCGACTTATGTTTACTCCACTATCCTTACATAAGTTCAAATCCACAATCACCCCAAACTGTTGGTCATGTAACGCTCCCAATGCTGACTTATATCACATGCTTTTTTCTTGTCCCTCCACTCACCAGTTCTGGTTGAAGGTATGGTCTCAAATCAATGTAATCTTTCACACTCATTTTCCTTTTTCGCCTATAGACATTTTCCTAGGTACACTATCTGAACATTGGCATGCCCTTGCTTGTAACACGGACATTGTAGACTTATTAATTGCAATTACATTCCAACAAATAACAAAAAACTGGAAGCAATCCATACAACTTTCTTTTCAAGCCTGGTGGTATAGTGTTTGCTACAACCATCGACTAGATTGTGCATATGTTTCCCCTATGTCTCTCCTTCTGAAAAGAGAGCATGTATGGTCCCTTGTAACTATTTTCTTAGACGCTTCAGCACGAAAATTCGCCCAACATCATCCATTGCTGGAAGAAGTCCCCAAACCGCCATGAATCGTCTTATTGATGTATTATTTATTTATTTATATATTTTTTCTTTTCTTTTTTAACTGCATTTTTACAGCCATTTTCCCTCAGAAACTGTTGATACCTTTCATATTGTATTATGCTCTCCTGCTTCTTTATTAGATATTTTGTCATGTTACTATTCTACTATTTTCCTTTATTTCCTCCCTTTCACAGTTATTGTAACCTTTCTCATATATGCAACTACTTTGATTCTTTTTATTTCTCTTTTTCTTTGATATAGTCTTAGCTCACTTATTGTTAATAAGCATTCTATTACTTTATTTAATTGTTTGTACTTGGTTGCATCTCTTTCAAAAATAAATTTTATTTTTAAAACTAAAAAAAAAAAAAAAACTCCCACATAACTTGGATGTATATACAAAACATACTGTTATTATGATTTGAGATACATAGTGTATATGAATTGACCCTTTCAAAATGGCTGCTATTTTACGATGTATTATATATGATATAGTAGTCCTACTTTCATATCAACACTTATGTGCACTATATGTAATTGGTGAAAACAAACGTTTCTTGACCCGTGACCAAGGCTGCTCCGAAACGCGTTGGGCGTTTTGCTACATGGAATAAAGAAACCACGCTAAAAGGAATTGGGCTCAGCATTGTTTGTTTATAAGACAACGGACTGTTTTGATATATATATATATATATAGATATATATATATATATATATATATATATACATCGTTAAACTGGTATATATGGGTAAACCTTCCCAAATGAATGGTTGCTAGTCGCTTGAATCCCCATATTTCATCAGAAAGAAGTATAACTATGAATCATTTCCCGTCATGCACACTGCTGAATTAATTTGTAGTCAATTAAAAAAGTTAAATCTATGTTTAATACAGCATTATATCTTTCTTTCAGTGCTGGTTAAAAAAAAAAGCTTTCACAATGACTATGGGCCTGATTACAAGTTTGGGGGGCAGGGTTAGTGCATCACAAACGGGACAGATATCCCGTATGCTGTATTACAATTCTATTATATCCTACGGAACATGTAATATGGCAGACAGGATATCCGTCACATTTGTGACAGAGTATCCTATCTGCCAAACTCATAGGGCCTGATTCACAGAACTAACTTACGTCAAAATCCTAAACTTACAACAATTTTGGTATTCACAGAATGAACTTACACATTTGGGTATTCACAGAATGAACTTACACATATGGGTATTCACAGAATGAACTTACACATATGGGTATTCACAGAATGAACTTACACATCCTAACTTTATGTCCGCACTCGGGCCGGAATTTCCGGTCCAGTGGCGGAGATTCCGGCACAATGGCGGAATCTCCGCCTCGGAATCTCCGCCTCCGGGCCGGAAACTCCGCCTCCGGGCCGGAAAGCCAGCAATTTCTCCCTTTTGAGCATTTCAAGTGCCTACCATCCCCCACCATGCTCCAGCTGAAGTCAATTAAGACCAACTGCAAAACCTGTACCACATAAAAGCAGCACACATTCAGGGCCCATCTTTGGCCACGAGAGTTCCTGTTTGCTTTGCTGTTCATCGCCACTGCAAAATGTACATTCAAAGGAGGAAGAAGAACTTCACAACTGAGGAGACCACCATGATTGTGGAGTTTGTTGTGAGGCACCACAAACGCCTATATGGTCTCCCACCTTACTGCACCAGTGGCACACAGAAAGCAGCTCTCTGGCAGCAGTTAGCCACCGCTGTCACAGCATTGGGGGAGGATGTGCGCACAGTCCGTGACATAAAGAGAAAGTGGCAGGATGAAAAGATCAGTGCAAAGGAGAAGTACTCCAGGATCCAGCTGAACAGAGTTCTCCCTGCCTCACACTCTCGATCCCGCCTCCGTCTCACCCCATAAGAGGAGGATATCCTCACTACAATCCACCCCCACATGCTCCATGGGCTGCCTGTGAGTGATGTCCGCAACGTGGCACCAGGTAAGTGGGATGACAAGAACAAGTATACAAAATGTATGTCTGTGTCGCACTGCCATTGTGAGTAAGGAAGTTGTCCAAATTCCATATACAAATATAGTCAGTCAGAGGCTCATGTGTTTCTCTCCATATGTTGCACCACAAGTCCCAGAATCCTTTGTATTAGAAATGGCAAATACCTTTCACACTATGAAATACAAAGGCCCAGGCCTGAAGCCGTATTTACCGAACAGTGCTAAGTAGCAATTGTCAAAGTGCCCCTTCCACTAATCCAGACACGGCTGGGTCAGTCAAGAACGTAAGGGGGTGGGGGTGCAGTGCAGAGGCAAATCAACACACAACGGAATGGAGAAAATAAGTCCAAATAAACATAAAAACAACTCACCCTGGCCCTTCCAAAATCACAAAACAGAAGGTGAGAGAATCCTTATTTAAAAATGTCAGTCCCAGAATCCATTGTTTAATTCCCACCCTGCCATGCCATTACATCACCAACACCCCACCGCTCCTACCTGCACCGGCCGTGGCAGTACTTCACAATACTGTTAGCATGCAGAAGATACGAGGAAATGTCTGACAAGTGCAACATGTACATTTTCCATGTGTTGATGTGTATCTCTTCTCACCCATTTACACATTCAGCCAGAGTACAGACAGCCACAGTAGCAGAGGTCCCAGCATCTTCTGGGAGGAGACCTCATCCAGAGCAACGCAGACCACCCTCACTAACTGGTAAGTCAAACGTGGCAGGAGATGGTCAAAATGCATATATAGGCAGCAGAGAACAGAGGGCGAAACATAGTGTCTGCATCTCAAAGGCAACTGGAGAGGAAAAACTAGCCTTTCTGGAGGAACAAGGAGGGAGTGAGATACATAGCCCCTGCCCCAGTGCATTGCCCACCGTGGTTTTGGCTGCATTGGCAGCAAAAGGGCCAGTGGAAGGCCCCAGTACAAGCCCTGACATTATGGACAAAGGGCATTGGGCCCCCTAGAAAGGGCAGTTGGCCTGGGTTCAGCTTTATGGTGGTGATAGGGCGCAAGGCCCTAAGGAGATGTATGCATCTGGGGAGTGTCACTAAGGTGCCCTCCTAATTGTGAGTTATTGCATAATATGTTTATGCTTATGATGCCTATTGCATAGTGTGTTTATGCCTACAGAGGTTGCGTAATGTGATTATGCATATGAGTTTGATGCCTAATGTGATGCAGACATAATGCGTTTATGTTGCTAGAGATATTGCCAAGTAAAGTATTTTACCAGTAGTCACTGGTTGTGTTTGATGTGTGCTACTAGTGCTTTCTAAAGGTTCTGACAGTGGCCCGATTGGCCCTGTCCTGTATATAATCCCCTGTAAATATTGCCTAGTGCCAGTTGGCACAGTGTATATGTGTGACTATGACTCTAATGTGTTTTGGATAATACAAATGCTATTTTCATATAACCTTGTGTGGAGTTTCTTTTGTGGTGTGCCTAGTGTGTTGCTGCTGTATGTGTGTGTTGCGCAAACGAATTACACATTGCCTCTGGGATAAGCCTGACTGTTCGTGCCAAGCTACCAAGGGGGTCAGCAGGGGTTATCTTCAGTGTGTAACTCCCTTGCCCAGACTAGAGTGGTGGTTTCTGCCTGGCTTAGGCGCAAGCTCTAGCCAACCAGAAATCCCATTTCTAACATTAGTTGTGAGCGGTGAGGATAGGACTTGCGTTTACGCAGTACCACAGCGACAACTGGTTGCACTACAAACTCTGCATTTAGAGAAATCACATGTTTAGGGATTATTTTTCCTGAGTTTTATTTCTTCTTAAAAGTGTCATTTTTGAATTGTGTATTCCTGCTTCAGCTCAGACGCCTAGGTCTCTTGTGTTGCACTGTGGTTGTGTATTCTGCCAAGATGGGAGTAATCTATAATGAGGATGACCTTTGGGAGTACACCCGGGAGGAGTTAGAGGAATTCTGCAGAGAGAGGGGGATACCAATAGTGGGTAACATCCTCAGAAAGCTTTTCCTTTATGAAGCACTCCTTAGGGAGAACCCTTAGCGTGTGGCGGGGACCTGTCTGATTATCCCTCTGCATACCAAAGTGGTGGTTTTGAGATAGGGCCTGAAGAGTCTGAAGAGGAGGAAGAAAATGACAGGGCAGGGACGCCAGTAGAGAGTGGGGACCCCATAGATAGGGAGTCCCTTGCTGGGTCCGGTGCCAGGGGGAGTGCCACATCCCTTTCTCTGTCCCCAGAGGAGTGGGTGGATAGGAGGTAAGAAGGGGAGCATCAGCTGGCTTTAGAGAAGCTCCAGAAGGAGAGCCATGAGAACATGGAGGCTCAGAAATTGGAGTTGGAGAATAGGAAGTTAGCCTTAGAGG
This sequence comes from Calotriton arnoldi, assembly GCA_963921515.1. Classification (NCBI taxonomy): domain Eukaryota; kingdom Metazoa; phylum Chordata; class Amphibia; order Caudata; family Salamandridae; genus Calotriton; species Calotriton arnoldi. The sequence goes on along the minus strand of CAWUFW010010721.1, from coordinate 417,364 downwards.
AGGAAAAGGCCTTGTTGGCCCAGGAGTTGAGTCTCAAGGCGTTGGGCCTTGAAGAGAAAAAGCTAGAGACTGAGAGGGTCTTAGCGCAGGAGAGGATGGCGGAGGCAGAGAGGGCCTTCGTCAGGGAGAAACTAGCTCTGGAGGGTAGATTATCCCCGAGTACAGTTTTAGTTGTCTGGATTCACCAGTGAGGGTGGGGTCCAGTGGTGGCAGCAATATGGAGTCCAGTGCAGGAAGTCCCACTCCCAGATCCCAGAGTATGGTGCCTAGTTCCCAGGAAGAGGGGTACAGGTTGAGGTTCAGGGGCAGTAGAAAACTGTCTCACCAGTCTTGGGGGAGTTTGTGGATGTGTGTTGTGATGCACTGGAGGATTGGGTGATGGGTAGCACGGCAAATGATTGTGAAGGGCTGTTCAATCTGGTTGTCAGAGAGCACATGTTCAGTAATTGTTTTCTGGGGTTGAGCCAACACCTGTTGGAGTGTGAGTTCTCTGATCCCAGGGAGCTTGCACAGGAGGCAGACCTCTGGGTGGCTACTAGAGGTTCTGAAGAGGCATTGGGGAGTGACCCTAAGAGGAGTGGCTCAGGTATCTTCCAGCCCAGAGTGGTGGAAGAGGTTCAGAGTAGCCCAGCTAGGTCCCGTTGTAGTGGGAGGGTTGTAGGGCCTCACGTCCTGTCTTCGAGGAGAGGGAGTGAGACTGGGATGCGTCCCGATAGTGCCCAACCTCAGTCTCAGGGCCTGGATGGTTCCTTAAGGGAACACCAGGTAGGGAGCCTAAGCTGTACTAGTAGTCCATTTGAGGGGGATCTCCTAGTGTCAGGAGAACGTGGAGTGTCTGTAATCAGGCCTCCATCAGTTCTGGTGTCTGGCAGTGCCACTCCTAAGTGGAGGGTGCAGAAGTCCAGATTGAGGGGTGAGAGGGGGAGAGAGTCCCCAGTGGAAGAACCAGTGGGTCAGGGGCCAGCCAGGAGGGATGAGTCTCCTAGGAGTGACCATGGTGGTCTGCATCTCAAAGGCAACTGGAGAGGTAAAACTAGCCTTACAACTATAGGAATCCTCAAAGGACATTTACCTTCAGCAAAATAGATCTGGGAATAGCAAAATAAAAATTATAACATATCTAGGCTCTTTATGTCATTGTGTGTTATGAACATTACATGTATTCCACCAACTGCTCCAGGACTGGGAACTCGATTGTGGAATTGAGTGCCAGACCAACTCCGAATGTATCCACCTCTAAATTGCAAAAATATCAGTAGACCAAATTTCAACAAATCCAATGAGAACAAATATGACAATGATGAACAAGAAGTGAGATTCATAAACCAGTAATAGAGTATGCGTCCTCTGTCCAACTTACAAAGTTCCTTTTCCATACATGAATCTGTCAAGTCCAACCAGCTGGTCATAGATGTCATAATTGTAGGGTATGTCTTCTGGTCCATTAACAAAACATGATTGTGGACCTTACGCCAGGAACTGTTGTTGTGTCAATTTGATAGACATTGCTACTAGGCAGTGGGGCCATAATAAGTTGAATATGGGATCACTCATCATAATTTGTGGTAGACACGTCTGCAACGGTAGTGCCCACACTGCTTGTGCTCATCCTTTGTGCCTCAAATTGAGTGCTTCACATGTGGCAGCCGGTATGTAAAGTTGCAAACACACTTAGCATTGTAGGTCCAATGCTGTCCTCCCAGAGTCCAAGACACACATTGACTTCTGCTACAAGGTTGTCTGTGACATCTGGTCGGGGACCACACACTAGGCAGGTGCGGGGCCATGGTAAGGAAACTCAGGAACAATGAACCTGAATGCCCATGCCCATGAATGTGCCTCTAATATCTGCTGTATGTTGTATGTGTATCACATAACTGTTTTCCTGCATCACAATATGCCTCCATATGGCATTGAAACATATACCAGGTCACACCATGGTGGCTAGTGAAAGGATGTCACAAAACATATGACCAGTGAGTGTAGAATGGACATAAAAATAGTATATAGTGTCACATGAAGTGTACTAGACACAACTGGATTGTAAATCAATGATATGATAACTCCGTAGCAGAATTCCAAAGGACAAAAACATTTTGAAATTGGTGTGGATGATGCTTGCAATGATGCCAGTTCTGTACATTTGTGATGGATGTATGGGCTGCCAAGGTGAATCATCAGGAAGTCACAGTCCAAGATCTCGTGGCTGAAAGGCCAAAACCAAATCCAGTGTAGGCGTCAACCATGAAAGATTCACAACTTAACCACAATGTGTTATCCTAATCAATTGTTGCACTCTGCTTGCCTCCTCTTCTACTGTGTCCACCTATATAATTGAGTGTATGGTATGTGAGGTAAGGATGTCTGCTGTACAAAACATCATCCGTTGTCAGCTTAGTTCAACCATGATGTAGGAAATGGATAATGGGAACAGATGACACTCAAATGCTGGACATAACAAATGTGTGATCTCTCAAGCCAAAATGAGCTTTGTGAATCCATTGGTAGGGAAGCACAAATGACACTCAAAATGTATGTGATTATTGCACATCTCACATATGAACTCTGCTATGCAATGTTTGAACTGATGTGCAAATGTGAAACTGCTCAGCCTGTGGATGTACACTCCTTTCAACTTGTCCACCCACAACATCATACTCATGAGACATATTAGTCTTAACGGTGAAGGTGTAAGCATTGCAATATGCTGGCGTCCGACGGGAGGCAAAGACGGCGACCGCTAGTCGGACGTGTGAGAGATGAGCTCCTCACTGAACTCTCCTTCTTCATAGACTATCACTTATAGATTACTTCGGCGATATACCGGCAATATACCGGGACATGGTACTCAATTGGACGTTCTGAAAAGGAAATCAAAAATGGTTGGAAATCTTTAACTAAATGTTGCTGGAGGAAAGTAAAGGTATTTGGCGGCGGCGATTGCTCTGGGCTCTACCAACCCGCCTAACCATTCACCTACCGCTCACCTACGTGGAAGGAAAACCTGAGATTGTCCAGCAATCGTCCTTGGTGCACGATACCTACGATACTGAATCGGCTGTTAACCACGGCAGCAGGAAGCAGAGGTACGCGCCCGAGCTGGACAACTCTTTGAGGCCGTTACAGACAAGCGAGGGCTGCGCCCCAAGTCATCTTCGGGTCCTTGGAGGTGGTGCGCAGGAGAGACTCTGTCGGTAAGCGCACTGTGCTGTGGAGGTCTGCAGTGAGAAGGGGCGGTGGATCATACGGGATGCAGTGATACACGCGGGTGGTCATTAGGCAAACAAAAGGAGCATTAACTTTGATAACGCCTGCGAAAAGCCAACAAACCAAAATTAAAAGTTGTAAGTGCTGACTCTTTTCAAACGGAACTGTACTATTGTTAATCTGTGTCATCATGCCCCCAAACTCCGCTCGTGGCGGCAAGACCAGAGATCCTCAGGTTGGGAATAGAAGAGAGACCACGATGAAGGGTGGAACTAACATAAAAACGTCTTTGGAGGGCATAATTGGCGATCTGAGCACCTCCATGCAGGGGGGTGAACAGCAAGTGGATGTAAGAAAAAAAGTCCCACAAATGTTCACGAAATCGAGAAAGGAGAATACTATCGGCGTGCAAGAAAAAATGGCGATTGTTGGGGCTGAGGCTGGTACTTCTGATAACACTTATACATCAGCGAATATTTCATTGGATGCAAACCCTGGGGGTGTAATATATATGCAGCATGACAAGGCACATCCTGATAAGGAAAAAGACCCCCTTCGGATTCTTAACCAGACTACCCCCGAGCCACAAGAGAATGCATCAGAGGCAAGGCATGGTGAGCCAAATGTGGATATAAACGCACCTATATTGGATTCCTCTACGGGCCACGATCATAAAGAGGGAAGTGAAGTAAAGACCAGTAAAGAGATTAACAGAGAGGGGGACTCAGGTGAGAATTTTTACTCACTTTCAGAACCCTCAGATTCATCGGAAGAGGAGCAAATTGGACATGATGAGATAGATGGGGCGTCTAGATCTGGATCATTGGATGGGTCAGCAACCAGTTTGTGGAATGAATCGAATATTTCTAATATGGACGGAAAAAATCTGGACACTACTATGGTGCATAAAGAATCGACAAATAAGGAGAAGGTACCCCACCCGGGGCCAGTCAAAAGTTTGATGTGGGAGATCTCCCTGTCTTCTGAATCTCACTCTGAGCCCAGCTTCCCCGGCACAGAAATTGAGGACTCCTCGTTGGGCAATATGGGTGCAATGGGCGGTCAGACAGAAGAAATATCCTTGGCTGCAATCTATCAATCTATAGTAGACCATAGGCTCGAAACCCGCACAGAGAATCTTAAGACACACACTGCCTGCCGGAAACTACAAAACACTGTCAGGAGAGTAGCAAAAACCTGTAAAGAATTCACTGACAGAATGAATGAGGCGGAGGGGAGAATATCGACTCTAGAAGATGAAATGGCAGTTCAAAAGACCACTTTGAATTCCATGACTTCCCATAGAGATGACACTCAAATGAAATTAGTCGATTTGGAGAACCGATTACGCCGTAATAACCTCAGAGTATTAGGAATTCCAGAAGGTATCGAGGGTTCAGATGTCCGGAAATTTTTGATCGATCTCTTCTCTGAAGCCTTTCCGGACCTAACAATGTGGAACTGGTCTACTGAGATCCAAAGAGCTCACAGGTTTCCGTTTAGACAGCCGATAACTAAAAAAGGTCAAACCGAGATCAGACCGAGGGCTATTTTGATTTGTTTACACAATTTTCTAGCACGCCAAGCCCTATATGATTTAGCTCGACCGGACAGGAAGCGGCAGGGAAAAGGGGTTCAGTTTTTTGTAAGACCTGACTACTGTCACCACACTGTAGAAAAAAGATGGCAGCTACGACAACTTATAACTCCTTTTCAAAATAAGGGGGCGCAGGCGTTTTTGCTAAACCCAGCCACATTAAAAATAATCAGCAACGGTCAGACACGATTTTTTATCTCAGAAATACAAGCGAAATAATTCCTAGACGCCATTTGAGCAACCAGGAAATGGGGCCACTAGAAATTAATATACAGGTTATTATATAGATATATGGTTTGTGGAAAATAAGGGGGACATATATATGTCCGGCTAACATTACTGTAACTTGAAGAAGGGGGGTCACTGAGGTCAAGTCTCTCCCCATCGTAAGGGCTATTTGCCCTTTTGCCTGGGTAGGGGATAATGGGTGGGGGATGGGTGGGTGGGTCTGGGGGACATAGGGGTGGATGGGGGGTAGCACTGGGTTGGGTGGCAGGTGGGGGTTTGGTTGGATGTTGGGGGTGGAGGATTTGGGGGTGGGCAGGCCGAGGGGGGAGGTAAAGAGGGAGATAAACAGAAAAAAAGGAAATCAGAAACATCTGTTTTTAAGCAAAACACTAATTACGAGGTAGCAGTTCAGCAATGCTCAAATAAGAGAGAAAATATTGTAAAATATGAATAATTTTAGGCTTTGTTCATCGAATGTTGGTGGTTTAAATGATAGGAAAAAAAGAGAAAGGGTATATGAGATACTTAGAACATTGAACCCAGATTTAATATGTTTACAAGAAACACACATTCCATGGAATAATAAAGATCTTTTAGAGATTAGAGGTTACTGTTTGGTGGCATGCTCTTTTCAGACCACCATGATCAGAGGGGTTGCTATATATACCAGACAACGGAATGGGTTGGTAGCGCGATCTGCAGCAGACAAGTGGGGGCGCTGGGCTATAATAGAGCTATCAACAGGGATGACAGTCGTGAATATCTATGGCTCTAATTTGGATGATGCGGACATTTGGAATGAATTGGAAATAGAATTAGCTAATTGGTCACAACGAATGATAGTGTGTGGGGATTTTAATATACATATGGATGCGAATAATACCCAAAATCAGAAATATGTAGGCAGGAAACCGAAGGTTTATAGAGCAATTAGGGCATTCAAAGATAGTCATGGCTTGTGCGATGTATGGGCACAAAAACAACGAAGAGATCCCGGATTTACATATTTTTCCCATCCACATAAGAAATTTGTACGATTGGATTATTTTTTAGCTTCACATTTACTGATAGATAAATTAGATATTATAAAACTGCCCCAATTATATTCCGATCATAACCCTCTGATCTTGGAGGTAAGGGGGGCGATGGCTGTTAGGCAAAGGACCTCATGGTCATTTGATAAAAAGCTATTGATGGATGAGGAATTCTGCATATATATCAAGCAATGGGTCCAAGAATTTTTTGATTGTAATAGATACAGTGCCTCCCGCGAGGTGGTTTGGGATACTTTTAAGGCTGCCTTGAGAGGTGAGATAATCGGGTTTGTGGCTCGTACCCGGAAACAATGCAAAGCACAATTTGATTTATTAATTAGTAAATTATCAGAACTTGAGATAGAGCATGTTCAAATAATAAATAAAGGCGGCTCTGAGAGTCTATTGGGTGAACAAATGATTAAATTAGCTATCGCCAAATCGGAAATAAACGCGCATTTTCAGACTAAAGTGGCACAGATGTACCAAGCTAATCGAGGGGAAATATATGAGTATGGGGAGGCGACGGGGAGACTTCTAGCTCTAAGAACAAGACAGAAAGTCGCCAGGAATAACATCTTAAAAATCAGGGATAGTAATAATCATTTAGTATCCGGTCCACAGAAAATTACCGAGGTATTTGAGGAATTTTATAGCAGACTGTATCAACCGGAGGAATGCTTGGGGGAACAGAGGGAAACAGGAGACGAGAGATCTATGTTACCAAGATTAGATACTGAAGTTGCTTTAGAATTAGAACAAGAAATAACCATAGATGAAGTACAGGTTGCATTGGGATCTCTATCTCTGGGGAAAGCCACAGGTCCCGATAAAATTCCGATAGAAATCTATAAAATGTTATCATCTCAAATACTCCCCATTATGCAAGACTTATTCTTGAGTATACAATATAGAGGGATTCCACCCACATCATGGCAGGGTACGGATATGGTCGTCTTTCTTAAGAAAGGCAAGCCATCAGAAGCGCCATCCTCGTACCGCCCAATATCACTCATGAATGCGGATGCGAAAGTTTATTCTAAAATAATGGCCACCCGGCTACAAAAGACTATCGCTACACTTATATCACCGTGGCAACATGGCTTTGTCCCCGGCAGGGGGACCACAGACCATACAAGACGGGTTATTTCAATCTTGGATATTGCCGAGGCTGAGGATAGAGAGTTGGCTGTGGTCCTCTTGGATGCGGAAAAAGCCTTTGATCGGGTGGCCTGGCGATATCTATGGGCGAATCTGGTGGACAGAGGATTTACTTCTGGAACTATAAGAGCTCTTCAGGCTATGTATTATAAGCTGTATGCTCAGATTCAAGTTATGGGTCACACGTCTAGAAGGGTGGAGATCGCCAGAGGCACACGTCAAGGCTGCCCTTGTTCTCCTATTTTATTTGCATTTTATTTAGATCCCTTTATTACCCGCATATTGCAAAATCAACTGATCAAACCGGTTGTAACGCATGGCTATGAGACAAAAATACTTGCATATGCAGATGATATTGCGATAATTACAACAGAACCTCGAGTGGCTATTAAAGAGATTGAAAATATGGCAGAAAAATTTGGGGAGGAATCCGGCTATCTTTTAAACAAAACTAAAACACAAATTATATGCTCCTCCAAGTGTCGGCTGCAAGATCCTCTGGTAAGCAAGATAGCCACGTATTTAGGGGTTAAAATAATAGCAGGAATCAATAGTCTCTGGGATGTCAATATTGACCCAGTGTTGGAAACAATCAATAGTGAGCTTAGGCGTATGAATAATCTTCACCTTACAATAATTGGTAGAGTTAATGTAATCAAGATGAAGATATTCCCCAAGATTCTGTATTTAATACGCGCAATACCGCTGGAACTTGCCGCCACTAAAATACATAGAATTGAAGCTATGTTTTCCAAATTTATCTGGGGATATTAAAAGGTACGGCGGGCTTATAAATATCTGACGCTACCTAAAGAACGGGGTGGTTGGGGAGCTCCCAATATACAGCTATATTATTGGGCCACTGCCCTGCAGCAGTTTGGAATTCTTTATTTTTTTCAAACTGAAAGGACGGAGCAGTTGAGAATACCGACTATATATCAACTGGTTATGGGGGATGCTGCTGTGGGATTATTGCAGCGACAAAGCGACCCAAATTATTATAAAAAATCTCCATATAAATGCATTGAGAGCGTGCTAAAAATTTGGAAGAAAGTGGAAAAAATCACTCAAATTAGCAGGTATAATAAATATACTTCACTTTGGCATTCTGATTTCCTGACACTCGCATTTTACGATGGAATGGCCAAGAAGTGGGAACAAGTGGGGATCGTATCTTTGGCTGATCTATATTCTAACAAAGAGAGAAAGGCTTTTATGGAACTAGTTCAAGGGTTCGACATACATCCGAACTCATGCTTTAAATATCTGCAAATACAGAATCGAATAAAAGGGCTCCCTAAAGGGAGTATTGGAATGGAATCACTCCCTCTGTTAGAAATTATGAGAAACCCAGAAAATAAAATCAAGGATTTTTATCAAGCGTTACAAAAAAAGAAACCAGATGATATAGCCAAAATAGAATCAAAGTGGGCCAACAAGCTTGAGGATGGGGAGGTAGATATAGATATGGTTTTAGAGATTGGGATAAGGGTCTTTATGTCAGCTAATCTTAAAGCTCAACAATATAAAACTGTATATAATCTCTATTACACGCCTGCCAAACTATTCGGGTGGGGAAAAAGACAGTCTGATAAATGCCCGAGATGCTTGTTGTGCCCAGCAGATAGTATACATATGTTTTATTCTTGTGAAAAGCTGGGTCAGCTTAAAGAAGGTATTGAAAAATTCTGGTTTCAGCTATTGAACAAAGAGTTAAAAATCACATCAACTTTGATGCTATTAGGGTATGACATAGGGTTGAATTTAGATCCAATGGAGAGGGATTTTGTGTTTCTAACAATGGCGATAGCTCGTTTATTGGTCGCCACTGTCTGGAAGGATAGTGAGCCACCTACATATCATCAATGACTATACAGATTAATATTCATATGCCGCCAGGAAATCTCGCTTTATAAATGCAAAGGTGTAAGAGCTATGAGGAAAGGCAGGAATATATGGGGACCCTTGATAACCTGGATGGAAGGAAATGATAGACAAGGGATTCGATGAATATGTATAAATATAGCCAAAATACAATCAGGATGTATAGCAACAATGATATATGAACATTTAAAACAATTAATTGTGTTATTTTGGTTATATGAAAGTATTAAATTTGACAAGTATAAGTTAATAATGCTATAAGATATGTATAAGAAGTCTGATTTCAATTAAAATAAAAAATAAAATAAAAAAATAAATTAAAAAAAGCAATATGCTGGCGTCCAGATCATTTTTCCCCTCCCTTCCTATATCAGTAACCTTCTCATATACGTTTGTCTGTTGATGTGTCATCTCATTGATGTCAGTGCTGTGTGCATGTAACAGCTGGCAACTGCTTCATGTCAGCAGGGGCACACATGTAAAGTCCATGAGGTAAACATGCTGCACATTGTCCAGGAATATCCATCAGTGGTCATTGACAATGACATATACATGTTAGCTCATAGCTATTATCTGGTGTACTGAAATATGGATATGTATGTCTCAACACAGCTTTGGAGAGAATGACGCCAGTGCAGCGTACAACATCATCCCGGGAATGCATGACATCCTGGCTGCAGCAGTGAAACCCGCTCGCACATGTACATCAGGTAAATGTGGTGTGAAGTGTTACCCTTTGTAAACCATGACAAAGATGAAAATCCCCTTCTGCAGATAACCTGCAGTTGTTGTTAACAAAGTTCCATCCATATCATAAGTGTCACATGTGCCTCTTTGTAAATTGGTAATGCAGATGATTGACAATGGTGTCACTTCCCACTACAGCTGCTGGATCGGGGACCACTTTGTCAACAAAACCTACAACAGGGGGGAGCAGAAAAGGACACAAAGTTGTGGATGGAGCTGGTAAGTGTGCTTTTTGAGTGTACATCTACGTTTCACACCTCAGTGCCATTGTGAGAGCTGTCACTTGTAGGGGTACCAAAACCAGGTCACATGTGCATCATCTGTCGATGCAAAGTACATTAGAACCAACCCTTGTGTTTCACGATATCTCATACTCGGTCAATTACTTATCCTGTTGCTACCTCTGTGTTCCAGGTGATGATGACGATGAGGAGGAAGGACCTTCCACCAGTGTTGGGCGACGGGCAATTAGAGGTGAGAATCCACTGCTCCTCCAGGCAGTGATGTCAGCTGCAAGTCATGTGCAAGAGGAGGAGGAGGAGGAACTACCTGAGGAGGATGACGTATCGGACGATAGTGAGTGTCTGTGCATCCACTCAGGGGATGGAGAATCTGATGCCATGGACAGTAATTTGCACCGATCGCCCACATTTAGCAAGGTCTCACACCCTCCCCCCAGCAAAGTGTGTCAGCCTCGTGCAATGAAAAAGGTTGCCTGTCCCCAGCATAGAGATAACCAGCCACAGTTCAGCCCCACCCCAACACAGACCTCACTCCCTCACGGCCCTCACATCCGGGACAGACATGGTGGTTACCCTACACACTCCTCCCCAGACAGTGTATCCCAGGCATTATCTTCACCATCTGAGGGAAGTACCAACCCTGCTGTGGTGCAGGCATCCCCTGGGCACCATTCACCTGTCCACAGGCTTCCACATGCCAACATCCCTCCTGCTCTTGGACCTGGTGGACTCATCCATGGCCGGGCCCTGCATGGAGGGCCTGCACATGTCCGTGGTGGCCAGTGGCAGCAGGACTTCTTCCAACAGCAGGCAGATGTGAGGCAGGACATACGTGCCATAGGGGCCACCCTGTCAGACATGTCTGAGGCCCTGCGCCAATTCCCTCAGGTGGTGGACCGACAGACCCATGTTTTGGATAGGTTGGATAGAACCTTGCAAGACATGTCCAGGAATATCAGAGACATGATATCTTTCCAAAGGGAAGAGAGTGTAAGACATCATTCCTTGGCCATGAAGATGATGGACGGCATGATGGCAGTGTTCCAAAGTCTACCTTCACGGGCAATGCAGGGAGGGGAGCCATCACATATGCCTACAGCACATCACACCTACACACCTGTTCCACAAACTGCACAGGACCACAGCAGGGGTACACATCCACCACCGCCCCCATCCAGCCCCCCACATGCAAATCCACCACCACCCCTGAACAGGCACTACCACCACCTGCACAACAACACCCTGTCCATGCACATACACCAAGTGTACAGACACAATCCGCCCCTGCACATGGACTTCACCCTGTACAGGCACATGCCGGAGACCAACCTGCACCTCGGCGTCAACCCAGACTTAATCCCTCACAGCGATCATCACCCCGGAAATTGCGAAGTCAAAAGCACAATCCCCAGTGACCACATCCCAGGAACTTGTTGTCCAGTGTGAATATGTTTAAATAAAAAAATCAGATCCCAAGTAAAATCTCTGTTGTGTATCATGTCCTGATAGACTAATGTTCACCAAGTGAGTTGGCGTAGAGATGAGAGGATGTATGTGTGTGTGTGTGACACATCTGCAAGTTGAACCCCATCATTGCAGCAAGCCCTCATGTGCAGAGCAGATGAGTACCCAAATACCTTGGCATTTTTTGTACAAGACATTCACAATGAAGCAAAACAAGATAGACAATGTATGAATAAAAATAAGTGTTTAAAGGACAAATATGTAAGGATAGAAATAAAACAACAGTCCGTCTGGAAGGGAGAAAGGAAAACAAATGATGTCCTTACTGCAGAAGGAGAAGGGAACTTGGATTGGGGTGGAGCAACATAAATATAACACGTCAGGGAGCGTCAGGGAAACCAGTCTATTTACAAGGGGAAAAGTAAATCATTGTCCAAAAACAGAGTGTCTGTCAAACTGTTCAATTGTCCTTCTGGTCATCCTCTAGGACCACAATGTCCAGATCCTGTGAATCACATGCCTGCTCCTGGCTGGCTGGTGCATGGACAGGCACCACACGGGTCGGGATACATGAGGAGTTTGGGGGAAAGAGTGTGGGGCAACGGACAGGGGGAGACATTGACAGTGGTGTGGGAGGGGAGTTGGGACACAACAGAAGACATGACTGCACTCAGGGAAGTGAAACCGGCAGTGAGGGTGGCCAGAGCGCGTACAATTTCCTCTCGCATCAGGCGCACCTCTAGACACAGTTGCAGCAAGATGCGAGAGGACATGTCTGGCTGACCCTTACATGCCCATATCAAGTCCTCTGGTACAGCCGCAGACGAAACGAGAGAGGGAGGGTTTTGGGTCGCACATGGGGTGTGTGGTGCCTCAGGTTCGGAGTCAATGTGGGTGTCGACCTGGCAGCTATGATGAGGGGGACAGATTGCAGAGGATGCAGCTGGAGGCCCCCATCGAATGGGGGCCTCAGGAGTTAGGGAGGGCTGAAGGCAGGACCAGGTTGCATAGTGGCCTGCCCTGTGGACACCTCAGAATAAATATGTTCGGCATGGTCCGTGGGTGAGTGGCTCTCCACCCCAGCCTGGCCAGAGGTGTCCAGTTCATCACCCCCCCCCCTTCACTGTCCTCAGCCTCCACCTGGTCTGTGGCACCAGAGTTGTCCTCATGGTCAGTCCGGGTGGGCGCAATCCCCATGCCTGCTGATGTTGAGGGTCCCGCCTCATCGTCCTCTTCCTCAGTACTGGAAAGAGGTCGTATCCGCCGGCGCACCACAGATGTCCTGCTCTGAACCCGGTCCTCTTGGCCAGCTGAGTCCACTGAAATGTGAGACAAATCATTATGTAGTTGGTGTACACATCAGGTTAAGACACATATCAAGCGTAACGACCGCTGTGGCACTAAGAGTCCTCAAGATTAATATCTCTGGTCCAAATCTTCTCCCCTTAAGCAAAGTGAATCAGGCAAAACTTATACCACCAATCAGTTATGTAAGCGAAGCTATGCGAGGGAGAGAAACTGAAAATCTGGATCGTACAATAACAAGAGCAATTCAAATGCAATTTTGGCCTACCAGGATACACATCCCCCACACAATGAAGTCTGGAGCTCGGGATACAAAGGCAAGAGCTTGCCAGCAAAGGGCCGTTCATCAAAAGTTGGATCAAATTCAAAAGGGGTCCACCTGACACACTAAACATGCATCTGTGTGAAGACATGAACAGTAAGGTGGCATGTCCAGCCCAACGCTACTTGGACAACTCACTTAATCAACTGGGACTGCAGGAACTTTGGTAGCTACCAGCGACCATCCTCAGCTTAAAAAAAATAGTAAATGATGTGATCACAAAAGAATCACTCATACAGGACAAAGCTGCACTGACAGAGCGCGCTCATGGCTGGGTCACCTTGCAGACTAACAGCAAGGCAGCACCGCAAGCCTATCTTCTTACCAGCTTTTCCAGTGCAACAAATGAGAAATTCCTGAGATTCCGCCTAGTCATACTACCATCTGCACATGCTGCCCTGGCTACGCCCACAGATTCCAGCAATCTGCAGACTCTGCGGGGAGGGGAAGGAGGATATAGTGCACCTGCTGACTATTTGCAAGGCCCTAAAAGGGGAATGACGGATCTTGCTAAGACCCCTCTTCAATACGACATCCATTAGAACTTGCAGACAAGCAGTGTTAGCATCCTTTTCTGGCGAGGATGTTCAACTAACCTGCCGGCTGGTAAAATACCTATCCGATGCAGTAACTACCATAAAAAGGCAGGCCATCCAGTTAGCAGACTGCACTACAGCTGAACGGACTATGGTTCTTTGAAGGAATTCTTATTAGTCACTGCCTGTGCTGCTGCCCTATACGGGAATATTAGCATTTCAAGATTGGTACTTCACACATCTTAAAGAACTGAGCAGGCGCAGCAAATGGGAACCTTGATTAATGTCAAAGACTGGCACACCATGCACTTTCAGGGTTTTGCACCAGGCAGAAAGCCCTCTTCAACTCCCTTTCATGATGCTCAAATCACCCTCCTCCAACACCCAAAGTCCCATTATCCTACTGTAAGTCCTTGTATATATCATAGCATTTATTATCCAACAATCTCCAATTAACGCACTGTTTCCTACCCTACTGTGACATATCTGGAATACAGTATTCTCAGCACTCATCCAGCACTCAGCACTTTACTCTGCTGCTAGTTAGGCTGAAAACTGACGTCCCTCAACAACACATTGCAGATGCCTAGCACTTTCCACTTTCTATCTGCACGAAGCAACTTATCCATCTCCGCCCCTCCACTCTAACTCGCTGCCTGGCACTAGACCAACGTAGCCAGGCAACCTATGCTGCCTTTTAAAGCATGCACTGCTCCCTTGTCTCTCTCCATAGCAAGTTCACAGCCATAGCCGCCCAGCTCTCAGCTCCCCCAAGCACCCCATGGCCCTACGTGTACATCGCTTTACTACACAGTAAAACCTCAGCAAGCAAGTGACCAGTATTCCTTTTTTGCCGTTAGACAAGTAGAACACTATTGACTTTAACAAGAATCAAGCAGAGGCAACAACTGCTGCCTTGCACTCTGCACTTCACTTTATAATTTTCTTTTTCAGCTGTTTTACATCACTTGCGGGCCACATATTATTGACATTTTATGTTGTTTTAATACTGATCTGTTTTAAGTCATAGAAAATGCCAAATAATGTAATGCATGATTGTAAAGGTGTTAATTAACTGTACAATATAATCAACTTCAAACACATATCAAGATGAGCCAAGGTCAGACTTTGTTCTCCTCTGATCACACTATCGAGTTGTGTGTGTTTACAAACTTAAATTACGTGCATGTTCACTGTCATCTCCTGATTTGAGCCTGACATGGACACCTCACAAGATCATTGGTGGTTAGCACGTCTGTACTGCCAACCCTCCGTTATGGCATTGTTGTGACCTGTGTGTCCTGTCACTGCGACATGTGCATGTTCTACAACACTGTCCACTAAAGGAGCTCAGAGAGAGTCCAGATGAAATTGGAAAAAGCCTGTGATATGGAGTGTCTGCACTTTCACGTCTGGACATATGTTATCTGCTGTGTAGTATTGGATGGGACAACACTAAGGCCGATTGGGGGTAACACATCCATTTAGGGTCTGGGCAAATATGTTTGTTAAGTTGTGAGTCTGAGCTTATGATATCCTCTCTCACAAGCTGACAATCCACTGCTACATATTGCCTTTGGAGGTTGAGCAGGTAGTGCTGTGCACTGATGAACAGTAGTGGCTCGTTGTTACAGCGACCTGTACATGGGAAATGGCATTCAAGCTCCTGGGGGTACGACGTGTGTCTGTGGACACACTTGTCTAGATTTGCAACACTTATGAGTGTGGCAAGGCTCTCAAAGTCTGTCTTGACTCAATGGCACATGATGATCTGTCTCTATCAGAACCCAAACTCAGCAAAAGCAATGTAAGTCACAGCATACAATTCCCATTGGCCTCACAAACACACAATGGACAGTGTCTGTAACATACATCATCCAATGCACACATCAGTCATGATTCCCTTGTTTCACAGTTAGTGGTGCTGGCAGTGGAACTTTCATCAGTAATCCAAATGTGTGTCTCAAATCCCCAATTGTCATGATGACACCACAAGTCCCAGGATGCACTCAGCCAAGTCCAGAAAATGGGCTACATTGAGCTTTGTGCTGCATGATGAGTGCTGCATACACACAGATTAGGAGACTGGAGGCATGGGACTCAGAATGGTACAGCTCTGTCTGCACTTGCATCATACTTCCAGACACATTTAGCCTATAATGCACTTACCATGTCTCTGCTGCTCTTGCTCCTCCAGCTGAGCATGGAGGGTCGGAAGAGCTGCACGCAGGACCCTCCTGTACAGTGGCGAGAGGCGAGGACGATGCACATGGTGCTGGGAAGACTGGCCCAGTAGCTCTTCAGCCTTGATCCGGGCCCAGCTTTTCAGGTCCTCCCAGCACTTGCGGCATGCCCTCGCGTTCCTGGTGTGCACACCCACTGTACTGCAGCGCTCACCAATTCTGGCCCACAATCTGGTCCGCGCTGCATTGCTCAGCTGTTCCTCTGGCCCCCATATAGCTGAGGATATTTCTCTATCACCCCATCAGATAGCATGTCCAATTACCTTTCACTGAAAGGGGTGCTTCTCTTCATAACCCTCAGCCATTTTGGGGAAATGAGGTTGATGAGAGCAGCAGGATGTCACAGGATCTTATCGGTGAGAGAGGATGACTCAGAATGAACACTAAATGTCTGTCATCAACTTTCTGTGATGTATTTCCTGTCCCCCACTTCCTGTATGTGATTTCCTATATGAAAATTAGGCTTCTGGTTAAATTTCGGAGTTTACGGCCCGAAAACGTACTTTCCGCATGCGCAGAGTACTCTGGAGAACAGACCATGTAATGAGATTTGGGCTGGGACAAGGGGGGGGGGAGGGGGGCTGGCCCAACATCACACCCCAGTTTACTTCTCAAATGCTTTGCATTATGGTACATGTAGTCCATATTTAGTGATCAACACAAGAGTTGTCTGTTGTGTTACAGTGTATTAGGGGAAGCAGTGCTGTACTACCCAGACACATAGTGGCATATTCAGCTACAACATCATCAATCACGTTGTGGGACCAACATAATTGGTGTATGCTAATCATTTGGGGGACAACTATCAAAAATCCTATAGTCATGCACTTTTTACATACAGACTCCCATTGTCAAAAGGTACAGGAGGGTCTCTCAGAACATGTACATCTCATCCTCAGAGTCCATATACTCCTTGTGAAATCCACTACACTGATTGCTGACATTGGCACATGACCTGAAGCACGGTCAATCTTGTGACTCATGTCAACAGTTGTGGCTGACATACAGTTAAGTGTGGTTTGCAAAGTTGTCTCAGGATGGATATTTTGGACAGAGTGATAAATATCCATATTTCATCATTGACAACAGACAGCAAACCACATTTTGTCCATGACACATCAGGTTGCTCACGTGAAAAACGTGGCAACCAGCTGATCACGGACTTGCATACCCTGACCTCGGTTATGTGCAATGGCCCGGTTGCCCGGATTCAGAGCTAGCCTAGATTCAAGAGGTATCTGTAATCCATGCGTTAAAGCGATATTGTGCAAGACACAACAGGCCATAATGATCTTGCACACAACTTCAGGGGAGTACGTCAGCACACCCTGTACGGCTGAGACATCTGAAACGCGACTTCAACAGACCAAAAGTGCGCTCTATGATGGCTCGAGTTCGTATGTGTGCCCGATTGTACCTACGCTGAGGTACAGTGGTTGGATGTCTGTACGGTGTGAGGAGTTGAGGGGAGAGTGCATAGCCAGCATCGCCTAAGGAGGGAAGATAGGGCAATAGGTTACATTTCCAAATGAAATTTGAACAGAACATGATCTTTACTTAGTACATGCAGTGTCTGTTGTGACCGTGTATGTGGCTTGGTGATTCTTATTGTAGAATGGTTGTTGATATAAGGTGGCATTCATTCATTACTGGGCTTCTTGACAGGCCCCTTGTGCCACCAGTGCGTCACTTTTCATATGTGATACAGTGACGTACTGGCAGGGCAAGGGTATTGTAACTGAGCCCTTTCATAAGCACACATCACTCTTTTAGTACTTGGTACTTACCCAGTAACCACATGTTGCCATATTCTCCCGCAGCCAACCGCCGGGCAAGAGGTGACATACGGAATACGAAGCTGTCATGGGTACTGCCTGGAAACGCTGCATGCACATCTGAGAATCTCCCACTGGCATCACAGACAGCCTGCACATTGATGGAATACCATCGGTGTCTGTTGCAGTATATGTGTGCAATGTGGCGGGGTGGCTGAAGGGCCACATGGGTACAGTCAATTGCACCCAGCACACGTGGGAAGCCGGAGATGCCAAAAAATTCCCTAGCTGCCCTTTGTCTGGTGGCCAGTGTATGGGGCATTCGTATGTGAAGGTGGGCTCTAGAATTGATGCAGCGCAGTACCTGATGCAGGCACCGGGACTGGCTAGCCTGCGAGATGCCCACAACATCACTGGTGACCCTTTGGAATGACCACGTAGCAAAAAAATGGAGGGCAGAAAGGACCTTCAGATAGGCTGGGATGGCATGGGAGCAGCATGTAGGCGAGTCAAGTTCCTCCTCCCAATCACATACCATCTCCAAGATGACTTCTGGAGGGAAGCGGTATCTGGCCCTTACTTCTTGAGTGGACATCCCAAATATGTTGATCCTCTGCCTGAAGATCCTCTCTCTCCTCCCCCTCCTCCTCAAGTCTTCTTGCTGCATGGCAAGGGGCAGGGCAACAAATACATTCAGCGACATGTTGAAAGTGTTTCTCTGTGTCTGCTCTGCTTTCATATGTGCAGCAGGGCTGGGATTGGCTGCAGTGTGTCAGATGATTCATCATGGGGGATGGTAGGCAGTTGGACAGGTGTATGGCATTGAGGTAATGCTCAAACGGCCGATATGAGGATATTACGGCCCGGGAGCGGAGATTCCGGGCCGGAGGTGGAGATTCCGGGCCGGAGGTGGAGATTCCGGGCCGGAGGCGGAGATTCCGCCATTGTGCCGGAATCTCCGCCACTGGGCCGGAAATTCCGGCCCGGGTGCGGACATAATGTTAGGATGTGTAAGTTCATTCTGTGAATACCCATATGTGTAAGTTCATTCTGTGAATACCCATATGTGTAAGTTCATTCTGTGAATACCCATATGTGTAAATTCATTCTGTGAATACCAAAATTGTTGTAAGTTTAGGATTTTGACGTAAGTTAGTTCTGTGAATCAGGCCCATAATCAGGCTCAGTGCTCCTCTCAGATCATTAAACAGCCCACCTGACAAGCTAACTCTTGCAGGCCCATCATTGAAGCAAGCATCTAACAGGGAAACTTCTCCAGAGTGTAAAAATAAACATTGTAATGGCACAACCCTGTCAAGCAAAAAGTTGCACTGTGACCCACATTGTACTTTATTTTCTTTCTTTACATATATTTTGTTAAACATACCCTTTAATGTCAATGTACTCCAAAAGATAAGCACATTTTAGAATGCATGCTTTTAATTTTCTTACAATGTGCTTTGCATTTAAAATTTGGCTCATATTAAGAGACGTGGGCCCTCATTATGATATCGGGCGGACTGCAACCGACCGACCGTCTGTTGCGGTCTGCCCGACATCTGCCCTTGCGGTCCGCCTGCTACATTACGATGCAGCGGGTGAAGGCATCGGGTGCAGGGACCATCCGCTGTTTTTTCGACGGGCTCATGGAGCACGACGGAGCATCGGAAAGATCACAATCCCATAATGAAAGCGGAGCCAGCCTCGGCTCCGCCGTCAGGATTATGATGTCACCTTCCGACAGCCTTTCCATGTCTGCCTTTCTAACATGGAAATACTGTCGGAAAGTGACTTTGGGGGCCCCTAGCAGGGCCCCGTTCCTCTGCGGCCTCCACTATGGGGCCTGGGGGCACCTATGATGCCACCCTAAACATCCCTGTACCGAGGTGGCAGGCACTACATGGTGACTGACACACGGTGCAGGGATGTTTAAAAACATAAATTTTTCAATGGCAGCTTGTACCGTGGGCCTTTTCCGCCCACCGCACAAGCTGCTGTTGAAAAATGGATATTTCTGACCATCCATGGGGCGTTTGCATCCAAATTGTGCGGTCAGATACGGTCGGGCGGTTCCAATCCGCAACAATGTCGGGGGAGCGCAAGTCTGCCCGACATTGTAATGAGGGCCATTGTTGCTTACAATGCATTTTACACATTAGCACTTTATCCTCAACGAAAACACACGTTTCTGAAAACATTAATGGACATAACTATGGTCTCAAACGTACAATGACTGCTAAATGGATGGCACTCCAATCTTTCTAAATATTACTAAATTTAATTTATAACTCATGTAACATAAAAATAGTATAAGCGAGTATCATGTGTCATATGGTCCTATATTTCCATTGAGAGGTTCAGATGACATTTATAAACCACTGAGACTTCAGCCTCATAGTTTATCAATTTCACCAGAAACCCTCGATAGTAATATCGGCCCATATTAAACAGTTGAAATTTTTGTAGATTGACATAAAAAAAAACCTCGGTATGCTTATAGTACACCTTACTCAATGTCCTCATTTAATCAGTTTTCGAAAGATGAAAGGCAGAACGAGCAGCAATGAGAGGATTTGAACTTCTCGGGCGTGTATTCAGCTCAAAACTGAAAGAAGTTAAGATACCACAATCTTCAATTTGGAACATAATGTTTCTATGGGAAATTAGCAATTTGATAAGGTAAAAATGTATAACAACAGATTTGCATGGTAGACAATGAATTCATTCATGAAGTGGTATTATATTAGGAAATCTAAATTCGGGACTTCGGCAACACCAATTCCATGAGAAATAGCGTGTTAAATAAACAAAAAGGCACACGCTAATTGGACGAGTTGCCTCCCTAAAGTAAAAAAGTCACACCACGAACGGCAATGAATATTCTAAATGAAAACCAAATAAATGAATGCAGTGCAAGTGAAATCTAAACACAAATCATTTTTTATAATTCACTTTACTATCTTTTCTATAAAAATAACTATGCACGTCATCAGCCTCCCTACTTCATGAGATTCATAACGAGGATAACATATAATTTGTTATTTCGACTCTGGAATAATTGTAATTTTCCTCAACAGAGGAATCTCTGCAAGTCCAAAAATACTCCAGTTTACAGAAATGATTTCCATGACTAATCCGAGCCCTTAAAAAAACAATGCGTAAAAGAAGCATAAATTATAGCAGCTCGTGTGTGTTGTGAGCCTTTCGATTCTACTGCGGTAGCATTTGACTATAGACACATTTAACAGTTTTGAATAAATATTAACAGTTTAAAGACACTGTGACAGAGTAGAGTGCATTAAAGCATGGAGCTGATAAGTATTTTAAAACAATTTCTCACTCTAAGTCAAAATAATTGTTGCTACAGATATATAGTCCTTTAGGGAAAGTTAAAGTCTGTGTTTACAAAAAAAATATTATGACTGCAATCTTATTAATCTTCTAGATGAGTCGTTAATCTCTCACCCCTTAAGGAGTGATTTGCCACATGTTTGCAGTTTATTTCAAGGTGTAATTCTAATCGATAAATTATCCCATCTTTGTGTCTTTGCTCGGAGCCCAGAATTTCCCACTTTTTAACTGCTGTGTGCAAAACTCTGCGGAATACTGAACTTCTAATTTATAATTCGACACATTATTCGCTATGTTTTATTGCAATTTCAACAGTGCAGGCACAGACAAATAATGATCAAAATTGGGTAAAATAAAGAAAAAAGAAGCAATTTACCTGTACGCCTGTGATATTGTCACTTGTCTGAGTATGTGTGTTTCTGTTGCAGAAAAGAAGTTATTCTGAATTTAAGGATATTAGAAAAGTTGAATGCCTATGAATAGTTCCTCTATTATACATTAAATTAAAGGATATTGTACATGATACAGACTGGGAGTATTGCTTACATCAAATTCTAGTGATACCTCAGTTTCCCCGGATTTATTCTAAATCCTTTGTTGGAATTATTGTGGCTGGTTCAATAATTCAGATTAGCCCTCATGTTTATTAATGCACTACATCTGTGCAAACAACATGTCAAGCAGAGAGTTTATTGTAATTGCCTGAGCAAACAGAACCTGAAAGAAGCAATTTCGAGTTACAATGTGCTATGAACAAGTAATGAGGCAATTGGCATTCTGTCCTGATTGCTTCCACCTTCCTTTTCATCAGGTCTATATTGTGTGTGATGGATAGTCTTAGAAGAAATAAAGGTGTTTGATAATATGGTTCTCTTCTGCATAAGGTTACTGATTAAAGACAATCATCATTTTTTTTCTCGCAGATCTTATTAACTGTATTATTTATGCTCATGTGAAGGATGTGTGGGCTCACCGTTGAACTTTTCGCTTGGGTTTTCCAACATGTCGAGGTCCCGGTTGCCTTTTTTTCTAAATGCGTGGAAATAAGCCTTCTTATTGTGATGTGTCCAATGCTTGAGTGAACTTGCAGGTATTAATCTGTGGATGGTCAAGTCTCTGAAATGATAACCTACCACAAGGAGCTGATTTCTAGCTTGACAATCTCCCTCAGCCACAGCTCTCTTGTAGCTAATAATTTGGGTGACATTATTCCCTGCTGCAAACGATCTGCTACAGTATATATTTAATCAAACACATGCAAATCAAAATGCCTTGTTAAGTATGATTAACAGACGCGAACAGCTATTAAGATCATCCTATCAAGATGCTTTAAATGCTCACTGATGAAATGTGTGAAGTAAATGATGATGTCACGGGCCAAATAGGGCCTGCCAATTTCTCCTGTGTTATGTCTCTGCTATGGAAGATTTTTTTCAAATGCATTTAAGACCAAGACCTCTGTAACATCAGTCAGTTTCATGTGTATTGAATGCATATTTTAGGCTCTGAAGCAATCTGGATGTGCCTTGAGGTGTGTGGAAAAACTGAAAAATAATGTAAAAATTCCAAGCAGCTCTGGCCCAAAGAGCTTTAAATTCTTAAAGTTTGGGTATTATACTCTGAACAAATCAACAATACACATGAAGAATTTATTGTGATACGTTTTTTTCAAAACTAAATTAGAGATATTGGTGATGTATACATGCACAGGGTCAGAATAATTGCACTCACTTATGTCTGCCCAGTGGCGGCTAGCTTGTACAGAGGGTGGGGGGGTGGGGGTGAGGTGGGCACAAAAAAATAACATAAATCCAGTTACCTTAGTAGCACGACTTCCACTTCCCTCGGGTGACATCCAGGAAGCTCCCGATGCAGGCAACTGCACTACCCAATCCTGGTGCTGCTTTCACAGCATTAAAGCAGCACCAGGTTTGAATAGAGCGGCCTCTCTTAGAGCTCCTAAGAGCACTGGAGGCTTGCGCTTTCTCTAACCCAGCTGTCTAAGACAGCTGGGTTAGATATTTTTAAATTACGCATGTTTGGCTGGCCGGCCAAAGACGGCCAGCCAAAGATACATGCACATTTTAAAGCGCACAGCATTCCTTTCTGCTGCTGCTAATCGGCAGCCCTGGCCAATGCCCCGTCCTGACATTTAGTTCAGGATGGGTTGCTGAAAAAAAAAACAGTAATAAATAAACTTTATCACCATATTATTTTTCCGCTCTGGGGTTTGTGGGGCGACGCTCCTCCGCGCAAATGTAGGAGCAGCCCCTGTGTCTGCCATGCAATTATTATATTCAAAGCCCATATATATATAAGTGGCATCAATCACAAAAAAAATCACTTGGCCATAGATGAATTGTCCATCAATATCTTTGTAATCGTTTGAAGGAGGCACTGTGCAGACGTTTGAGGCTGTAGAATATTTGTCAAGGTTTCTGTCAACAGTACTTGAGACCATGTCAGAACTATGTGACGTACTGCCAAAATGGCCGACCCTTTTGAACCTTAATGTCAAAGTAGATGGAAAATAATTCTCAAGCTGAGAAATGAGGCGACGCTCAACAAGTATCTCCTTCACATGCAGCGACTCACAGTTGTACAGTTCAAGGGTAGATTTAGACTTCTATCCTTATTATCTCCGGACCACTAGGCAGGGAAGAAAACACCCATCAGTGTATGCTAGCATTACTCGGTCAATTGACTGAGCAATTGAATTATTTTCCCTCTACTTTAAGACTATGAAGATTTTGATGACCACTTTATCTATGACGTTTCTCTGACTGCTGCCACTTATATATCTATAGACTTTGAATATAATAATTGCGTGGCAGGCATCAGTGAGTTTGAATGTTGCGACCCTGTCAACATATACCATATACACCACCATTGTCTCTAATTTAGTATTGAATAAGCTTATTAAAATACATTCTTTGTTATTTTTTTCTCTTTTGATAGCAATCAATTTATATAGGTTTTTTCTTACGATGCTAACGTTCCTTTAATTATTCTTATTAAGCCTAGTTTATTCCTTACGGAGCTCCTTTAGCACTTACAGGTTCATACTCGGGCTCCTGTGGGATTGCTGGGTTGCCAATTTGAGTTCAAAAAAGGACTTTTAATGCAACATTAAAATACTGCATGGAGTCTCCCAGAGTGCCAGACACACCCAAATCCTAGAAACACTGTCAGGGGCCCAGGAAATAATTATATGGATCCACATAAAAGTGATAAAAGCGAATAGCCTCTGTTAGGCGACCAGAGACTACTATTTGGAGCTCATCTGTTGTAGCAAAGAAGCAACCATTATGCATCAAACCATATTATATGCTCAAAGGAGCCCCTTCTGCATTGGCAGGAACCACCCCTTAAGAAAGAGTCTTATATATTCTGTCATGTGAAAAAGGCTTTGACCTCTATGAGTATTTCTAGCCCAGCCCTTGGGAGTGGATGATATTAGTTAAACTGTAAAGAGGCGGCTAACTGTGGTTCTGTGAAAGATAAGCATTTAGTTTGCGAACAAGAGAAGGGAAGAATGGGGAGAGTGTCATCAGCAGATATAAAGGAGTGAAAAGAAGGCAGGGGTTCCTGTACTGATCTATTCCAGGAACGCAGAGATCTCTCTTACACAAGGTACAAACATCTCTGGGAATAAAGTCTTAGGTTAGGACATAGAGATCTAGGAAGGTAAGATAAGGAGAGTTAGGGCAGAGTTTCTAGCCAAGCCACTTCATGGCCCTAACAGGAATAAATAGGAAATACATTGTTAATTCCTGTGCCTTTCACATGGACATCTAGGCTGACACTCTGGAAGGAGAAATTAAGTAGGAGTAGTGAACACCAGTCTCTGGAAGGTGGTGCAACAATCCGAGTAGGAGATCCCATGACATGCTCTTGATGTGTGAATGGAAAGAAAACCAGGCCCTGCAGTTGTTTTGAGGGAGAAATGACCACAAGGAGTGAGTATGAGAGGGAAAGCCCTGAAAGAAAGAGAACATCTGCAATAAAAATAAAGAAACTAAAAACACAGTGCAAGCAGCTAGTTAAAATGGTCCAAATGCGGTAAAAGTACATGCAAACAACAAAACACGTTGTTTCAGCACAAATACTGGGCACTATAATTTTTTTTTCACGGTGTCACAATACTGAGTACACAGATTTTAAGACTTGAGGAGCCCTCTCTAAAGTGTTTACCCTGAGTGCATTTTCTGTCCCTTGCACTTTGTGGTCAAGACCGGAGGAAGATTCAGTAACACCAATATGACTCTTGCTTGTGGCATCCCTTAATTGAGGATGGGGGTTGTAAGGAAGATATTGAGTAGGTGGAGTGGGAGAGCCTATGGGGCGAATATTAGTCCTGCTTTTCGTCGGCCAATGGAAAGAAGTCGAGGACTTGCCATTGTCCTTGAGATATAATGGCTTGTGTCTCTGTCCCAGCACATTTTTGTAGGACCACGTAGAAACAATAATGTGAAAAATTGCTCAAACATGGCACCTGAGGAAATAAGAAAATTTACTGTGGAAGGGATGGCTGCTTGTTGTGATGAGCAAAATGTTTCTCAAAATTGAGAATATTGTTGAAAGAAGACATATGTTTCTTTTTTAAGTTATCTGAGAGCTTAAACCAGTCATATAGATCATAAATGAGAGGTGGGAGGAAGTTTCTAAACCAATAATTTTGAAGATGAGCAAAGGGGTCAAAAGCATTGTATCTTAAACTAAAGGAAGAAAATACATTATTGCCCATTTTTAATGGATGTATTTCTTTAAAAGCATTCTGTGGTAGATCCAAGAACTAATTTTGTTAATAGATAGAGAACAATGATTGCTTGCATTCATATAAATATGGGCAACTACATTTTTAGATGAATTACAAATCATGCTGGCTAAATACAGTGACAAAAATGTTGCAATACATAGTGTTTCTGGCTAAACTAAGAGAATCGAAAGTGAGGGGATCTCCTATATGTGTGAATAAAAGGACATGATTACAGCCTAATAGCTTCCGCCTTATGGAATCCTGAGACTACATTGGCTACAAAATACTGCAGTAAATATGCCCCTTTGACTCTCTCGCAGATCTCAGAAATATACCCAGACGAACAAGCAATGGCAATGGATATGGAGTTCAAACTTTTAAAAGGAATTCATCAGCTCTCCACAGTTAAAACCTCAGCAGCAATCCTTAAAATGACCCGTAAGCTGTCAATCAAAAGGAAGGTGAAAATGGTATCTTATGAAAGTGATTTATTTGCTGTCACAAAGTTGGAGTATTTTCATTATACATGTGCAACTTTTATAAAGAAGCAGCAACCTGATTTAGATTCGAACTTAAATACGTGGGCAGAAAAGCTTTTTTTAAATGTTTTAGGCCCTTACATATCCCACTGCTGCAGTTTGAGGGGTCCTGGAACAAGACCGAGGATAATAACATGCAATGTGCTGATGTAATCCTTTTCCTGAAACCGTAGCACGTAGTCTCTGTCTATGTCCTCGTGTACAGGACCTAAAAAACGGAATTTCTCAAACCACTCTTTTAAGAAGCGGGCACAAGGACACTTAGAGACGCTAGACCGTTCTGTTTTGCCAGGAATAAATCCACTGGGTGTTTAACTAAATTTGTTTTTCACTGGTGGAGCTGCAGTTGAAGGTCCGTTTCAAATAACTTAAGTTTCATTTATCATAAAATTATGAATATGAATTTTAGCTGGTGGTTGTTGATTGATAATATTATTTTTATATTTTCTTTAGAATCATTAGGTTGTTTTATTATTCAAGGTTTTGTATTGATTGTTAGTATAAATTATGCAATAAACTTTAACTTACCTACTTACCACAGATGGCCCTGTCATCACAAACTACTCTGTCAGTCAAATCGATTTAATTGAGGGCTCCACTATATCTAATGGATAAGTTTATGTTTGTATTGAGACTAGTGAACCAGTTTTCTCTTAGAATCATACCCTTCTTGGTCAACTTAACCTTCACAAATCTCTAAACATATAGTGATTAGGCCTGGACGGATCTTGCAGAGTTTCACTCAGCGGAATTCCGCGGAGTCACTGAAGAACTCAGCAGAATTCAGCGGAGTTCCACGGGAGGGCAGAGTATTTCTCGCCCATCTATTCCTATCCTGCACGCTGCGGCGGTGGGGCTCATCACACCGGGGTGAAGCTAAGGAGTGCGCAGACGGCAGCCTGACCTCCGGGGGAAGGGCTGACACACTGACAGTTCAAGGGGATGAGCTGTGAGCAGAAGAATAGCATAAGAAAATGGCGGTAGTTTGTGTGAAGGACAATGCCTTGACGGGCAGACAGAACTCACCTCTATTCCTGGAGGTATGAGGGCATGCTGCATGTGCAATATGAGCACCCAGCATAGTATGCTGGGTGGCCGTGCTGTGGGAGCCATGGCCGTGGCCGTACTGTGGCACCTTGAGCACTTTGGGAAGCAGTCTCTCTTGAAGTTTGCCATTGCCCGTAGCCTTCAGGCAGGAGGAGGGGCGAGCAAGATGGCGGATGTGCATGTGCTCTACTGCCACAACAGGCTCAGAGCAGAAGCAAAGGAGGTCGGAATGGGTCCAAAGGTAGAAAAAAATGCTGAATACTGCCGAAGCGTCAGCTGTCTGTCAAACTATGCTCCGCCTCCCGGGCCCTAGTTTAAACAATAAACACCGGCAAGAGCCTAATCATCTGTACATGTAAACATGAAAGCCGGGTGCCGTCCATGTCGTCCTCAGAAGGAAAAGGCATGAGAAAATGTTTAGCCGGACCCGACAAGTGCAACCTTCGCTAGGATACTAGACACCCAGGAACAGGAAAGGCCACAGAGAGTGCTCTATGCAAACTCAGATATAAATTAAAAACATATTACATACTTATATCTTGTGGATGTATGTTCCTAAAAATTGGAAGACTCACCGGAGGAGTAATTGAAAAATAAACATACAAATTTTGCAGATGCATGATACAACTCAATGATGCATTTCATTTGAGTGTAATATGAGTACATTTTATTACAGTCCTACTGGTAATATGGCTGAATGTATTGCTTGTAAGTGCTTTTGTTACTTCCCCCACCACCACCCTCAGTGTAGGTCGCACTCTCAACTGTCTAGTATTTCTTTACTCTGAAATTTGCCCTGATGATTCGATGTATTGTTTTTTGTTTCAGCAATTATGTAGTGCTTCCTACCACAGATTGGGTCACAAGGTGCTATAATTTGCATCAGGATTCTGTGTGCCTTTTTGGGGGGCATAGTTGAAAAGCATATAAGTCGTAGAATTACCTATTTGGGAGGAGTCAGTGCAGTGGGTGTGGGTTGCTCTAAAGAAGGCCCAGTCGTGTTTCTGTGTTTCCAGCACCAGTGTCAGATAGGCGGATACGCCCTAATAAGGGTTGAGTCTGCTGAGCAGGAAAGGAAAGAAAGATAGGACGGCAGGGAGTGGAGGGGGCCACTTCGCATCTGTCTGTATGTGGAATAATGCTGATGCTGAGAGCAACGGGTCATGCAACTCACATTATGATTTTTCTCTTAACCCTTAAGGTGGGCGGCAAACTCTATCACGTGGCGGAATGTGGAGCTTTTTTCCTATACTTCTCACTCCAAGTGGAGAGCAGAGTAGCAAAAACTCTATGAACTCCGTGGACGGAGCGGAGTTGGCCGTCCACCCATAGTGCCTAGTGGGGCACTTTTGGTAAGCAGAACTGGCGCTGCGGGATGAACTGAATGCTGGGTTAAGGCACCCTATGCCGACGCTCATCAGACCCCAGAAAAGGTGTTGGTTGATTTAGACAGCAGGACGGTAGCCATGGAAGTCGGAATCCGCTAATGAGTGTGTAACAATTCACCTGCCGAATCAACTAGCCCTGAAAATGGATGGAAGTGGAGCGTCGGGCCCATACCCGACCTTTGCGGGTGCTGAGAGCCATGGGGGCTAAGTCGCGATAAGTAGGAAGGCCACTGCAGGGGGCAAGGGCCTGGGTTGAGCCGCAGCAGATGAAAATCTTGTTGGTAGTAACAAACATGTAGACGAGAACTTTGAAGGCCGAAGTGGAGAGGGGTTCCATGTGAACAGCAGTTGTTTATGGGTCACTCGGTCCTAAGAGATGGGCGAGTGCCATTCGGAAGGGACAGTCAATGGTGTCCTTTGCCCTCTGCTGATTGAAGTGAATCGTGTTCAGCTGCCCGAACCTAGAGTGGAGGAGACAGGTGCCCTTGCGGTGTCCAGTGTGGTAGCGCAAACGATCCCAGAGAAGCCAGCAGGAGCCCTGGGGAGAGTTGTCTTTTCTTCGTGAAGGGCAAGGTATCTGGAATGAGTTCACCCTGAGAGAGGGGCCCGTGCCTTGGAAAGCGTCGCGGTTACGGCGACGTCCCGCGAGCTCTTGCTGGTTCTTGAAAATAAAGGGGAGATGATGTAAATCTCACTCCGGGCCGTACCTATATCAGCAGCAGGTCTCCAAGGTGAACAGCCTCTGGCATGTTGGAACAGTGTAAGTAAGTGAAGTTGGCAAGTCAGACCCGTAAGTTCAGGATAAGCATTGGCTCTAAGGGCTGGGTCGGTCGAGCTGGGCACAAAGCAGGACTGGGTATGCACCGCGGCTGGACAAGACGTTGCCCTCTGGGGAGGCAGTGACTCTGGATGCGAGCCGGACCCTTCCTGTGGATCACCCCAGCTGCATTGGTTGCCTCTCCCCGTGCCCCTACCCGGGGCCCAGGGCTGGCATTCTGCCTCGGCCAGTGCCTAGCAGCTGACTTAGAACTGGTGCAGACCAGGGAAATCTGACTGTTTAATTAAAAAAAAGCACCATAAAGGCCTGGGGCAGGGGTTGACCCATAGTGATTTCTGCCAATTGCTCTGAATGTCACTTACCTGGTGAGGCAGGGGGGCAAGCCCCATGGGGCTCTCGCTTCTGGCTCCAAGCACCCAGTGCCCACTGGGCATGTCCCGTTCCGGGACAGTGGCAGGTGGGGAGTTTGACTGGGGCGGTACACCTGTCAAACGATAACGCAGGTGTCCTAAGACAAGCTGGGGAAGGACAGAATCCTCCTGCTGAGCAGACGGGCAAAAGCTCGCTTGATCTCAATTTTCAATATGAATACAGACAGTGAAAGCGGGGCCTCACGATCCTTCTGACTTTTTGGGTTTCAAGCAGGAGGCTTCTGAAAAGTTACCTCAAGGATAACTGGCTTGTGGCGGCCAAGCGTTCATAGCGACATTGCTTTTTGATCCTTCAAAGTCGGCTCTTCCTATCATTGAGAAGCAGAATTCACCAAGTGTTGGATTGTTCACCCACTGATGTGGAACGTGAGCTGGATTTAGACCGTAGTGAAACCGGTTAGTTTTACCCTACTGATGATGTGTTGTTGCAGTAGTAATCCTGCTCAGGCTGAGAGGAACCACAGGTTCAGACTTTTGGTGTATGTGCTTGGGTGAGGAGCCAATGGGGCGAAGCTACCATCTGTGGGATTATGACTGAAAGCATCTAAGTCAGAATCCCCCCTAAACAGTAATGATACAGCAGTGCAGTGGAGCCTCAGTTGGCCTGGGATAGCCGGCCTCTTGGGCTGGTGCAATAGAGCCGCTCACTTGGGGACTGGAGCACTGACGGAAGTGGGCCACCTCATTCGTCCTTAGTGCACCGCATGTTCATGGGGCACCCAGTACTAAATCATTCATAGACAACCTGGTTCTGGGTCAGTGTTTCAAGTAACAGAGCAGCTACCCAGCTGCAATCTATTGAAAGTCATCCTCTGACCCAGGCTATTGTCTCAATCAGTGTGCGCCCACGGTACTCCTCCACCACACCCGGGGGTAGGTCCCTCTGCCATCAGGCCGGCAGAAGAGAATGGAGGGGGGAATGCATGCCTACAGGAGGCCGCCTCCATCATGTGCAGGCTGGCAAGGGGGACTCACCCCCCCCTGCGCTGCCGGGTGCACGGACAGGGGCACGCTCCCTTGCTGGTCAGCAGGGTGACCAGATGGCCAGGCTGGGATCCCCCAGGACTCTCGCACAAGTCCCCAGGAGGCCAGAAGCCCCAGGAAGGAGCCTCACAAGCACAGGGTGCTGAGCTGGAGCAGGAGCCCGGGAGAGTTCCGAGAAGCCCTCAGCAGATGCATGGCCCTGTTTCGAATAGCAGCGACTGTCAATGTCCCGCGCCACCCAGGAGGTGCTGTCGGCAGGCCCAGCACAAGGCCTACCACTCCCCTAAGGGTGAGCATGGCCAGGCAAAGGAGAAGTGTCAGGCCCAGGAAGCCTTCTCCCCCCTTCTCCGGCAGGGAGGGAGGGCTTGGTAGTACCCTCAGTCAGCGCCCCGGTGGGGCCCAGGCCCCATGCACCGACCCTCCATGCCACCAAGCGCACAGGGGAAAATGGGCTCTTCGGCCGTGGACAGGATGGCCTGTGCCCGGGGGCAGTCCAGTCCAGACTCTGGTCAATTGGTCAAGGTTGGGCCTAAGTGGCAACTTTGGGCTGCTTCGTTGAAACACCTGACCACAGCACTGTTGAGGGCTTCCGAGCCATGGAGTGGACCCGCAGGGTCTGGGAGCCAGCAGGCCCAGATCTGCGAGCCCGCCAGGGCCCCGGGCTCCCTTCCCCGGCCTGCAGTATCGTAAAACAGATGCTGCCCCCGCGCAGCAGGGTTCAGAGGATTTGAATGTGCTCTCCCACTGGGCCTTAGGGTGGGCACCCCAGGTCCGGGGCACCATCCTCTAGCAGCCTACAGCATTGCAAGGGGCCTGGGATGGGGGGTCCTGCAGGGAGGGGGCCTGGGGAGGCTCTATCTGCTTTGCTAGGTTCAGAAGCGTTGACCGGTGGCCTCGGTCTGGGCTCCAGCAGGCCCTGGGGGCAGGAGCCCCTGTCCGGTGGCCCGCTGCAGGTCTGTACGCCCAGGACGGGTGGTCTATCGGGCTCAGGGAGGCTCCCCCGTCTTGGCTGGATTCAGAAGCCCTGACAGGGGCCCGGGCCTGCGCTCCAGTGGGCCCTAGGGGTGGGATCTCCCATCCTGCAGCCTGCTGCAGTTCCGGGCACCCGGGAAGGGTGGTCCATAAGGCTCAGGGAGGCTCCCCCTGCTTGAATGGGTTCCTGAAACGTGGACCGGGACCTGGGCGTGGCCTCCAGCGGGCCCTGGGGGCAGGAGCCTCTTACCTGCTGGCAAACATGGGTCCGGGCGCCCGGGGCGGGAGGTCCATCGGGCCCAGGGAGGCTGCCCCTGCTATGCTGGGTTCAGAAGCATGGACTGGGGCCCAGTCCTGGGCTCTGGCGGGCCCTGGGGGTGGGAGCCCTTGTCCTGCAGCCTGCTGCGGGTCCAGGCACCTGGGACTGGGGTCCATCGGGCCCAAGGAGGCTCCTTATACTTGGCTGGGTTCAGAAGCACAAACAAGACCCCGGGCCTGGCTTCCGGTGGGCCCTGGGGGTGGGAGCCCCTTTCCTGCGGCCCGCCGTGGTTCTGGGCACACGGGACGAGGTCCTGACAGCCCAGGGAGGCCTCCCCGTGTGTCTGGCCCAGGAGCTCCGGGCCAGGCTCTGGGGCAGGTGCTCTGGCCCTGAGTTCCATCCCCCAAGCCTGCTGCACCACCTAGGGCCTGGGATTTGGCTCCGTCGGGCCAGGTGAGTCCTCCCCCGCTTCGCCTGCATGATAAGGTGCCTGTGGGACTCAGGCTGGATGTCTGTCGGGGACCCCCTTGCAACCCCTTACCTGAGGCCCAGCTGGGGCTCTGAGCCTCCTGGCTGCAGAGCCCCCGAGCCCACCAAGGGCAAGCGGAAGCTGTTTTGGTAAGGCACAGTGCAGCCAGATGGCTTCCTTTGAGCCCAGCCATCTGGTCGTGCCGAACCCCTGGACCATCTCGTCTCGCACAATGCTTTCCAATGGTGCTACCAGATGGCTGGTCTGCCCTTGAAGTCCCAATTAGGGCTCATTCACTTCCGCAAGCCCAGCCAGAGCTCCAGGAGGCTGGGTACGTAGGTGCCTTCTGTCTACTCTGTCACTTGGTGTGCGTGGATTACAAGAAAGGGGGGTAGCCTTCCTCTGGATTACTAGGGACAGGGTACTCAGAACCCCCTCGCAGACTGGTGGTTCTTAGCCAGAAACCAGATGTGCCAGGACTGGAGCCCCCAGTCCTGGGCTCCGTCATCCGGAGCGGCGCATGGCAGCGATCCTCGGATGGGGTCCCGTGGGCCAGAGGAGGCCTCCCCTGTGCTTCCAAGTCCAGGCATTCCAACTGGGCCCAGGGGCCCCACCGGGCCCCCGGGAGGGTTCTCCCAACCTGGACTCTATCCTCCAGCCTGCTGCACCTCCAAGGGCCTGGGACAGGGAGTCTGTCAGGCCTGGGGAGCCTTCCCCCATTAAGCCAGGTTCAGGGGCTCTGGCTGTGCCCCCTGAGGGCCCTGGGGTGGGTCCCCCTCCCCATCCTGGGCTCTGTCCTCGGGCCCACCGTGTGGCACAGTGCCTGGGATGGGGTCCCATATGCCCGGGGAGGGCTCCCCTGTGTGTTGGGGCCCATCATCTCCAACCAGTCCCAGGGGCCTGCTGGGCCCCGGGGCAGGCCCTCCCACCCTGGGCTCCATGCTCCAGCCTGCAGCAAGGCCAAAGGCCTGGGACAGGGCTCCGTCGGGCCCACGAGCCTTCCCCTGCATGGCTGGGTTCAGGAGCTCTGACCAGGGCCCCCTCCCCATCCTGGGCTCCATCCTTGGGCCTGCCGCATGGCAAAGTGCCCAGGACGGGGTCCTGCAGGCATGGGGAGGACTCCCCTGCGCATCCGGTCCCAGGAGCTCTGTTGAGGAACATTTTATAGTCCCATGCCCAGTGTGTCTTACCTTCAGGCTGGCAACTAGTTCTGTGAAAAGGCTAGCCAGTGCCAGGCAGCTACTTTGAAAAGTGATGGTGGGGCACTTACAGATCATCAGCCGATCTGGGAGTGACTTTCGGGGCCATGGTGACCTCCTATTGACGAGGAGAGTGAGCCACTCGAGTCCGATCCTGACTCCGATGGGTGTTCATCTTGGAGGGGAGCAAAGGAATTCATACTATGGAGAGAGGCCTCCACCACACGCGGGACAGCTCCTCCACCGCCTGATCTTTGCTTGGTGCCCTAGGAGGGTGACATCTGCTACATCTTGGCTGGAGCACTATCCAGTCACCGTCCACCTGTTCCGGAGGCATTGAGTGCAACAGGTCCTTCACGTGGAGCCATGTCCATACATCCTCCGATGAGTGAAATATGTGAGTCTTATCTTCATCGATGACACAAAGCTTGGTAGGAAATAGAAGAACATATTTGAGATCCAGTTCCCCGAGGCATTGTTTGACTCAAGAGTATGATCTGCAACAACATTGCACCTCCATGGTGAAATCAGGGTATACTAATATCCGAGCATTCTCGTAGGACCATGGGCCCTTGGTGCGAAAGCACTGTAGAAGCAGGTCACAGTCTCAGTAGTTGAGGAGACGCACTATGATGGGAAGTGGAGGAGCTCCAGGGAGGGGTGTCAACCCGGAGTGCGATGCGCCCTTTCAATAGAAAAAAAGTTTGGTGCCTTGCCCTTCAGGACGTTCTTCACTAGCCAGTCCTCCAAGAACAGCTCCACTCTGGTGCCCTCGAGCGCTCAGGAAAGCCCATCAAGTGAATGTTGTTGCGTCTCGATCTGCCCTCTGCATCTTCTGCCGTACGTTGTAAGGTGGTGACCTCTGCCTCTACCTTTTACAGATGCTCCTGTAGATCTTGCATCAATGGGTGCATTACTACCATTGTGGATTTGGTTTCCTCCACAAGTTCCGTCAGCTTGCGGCGGTCATAGACTAACCTCCACAGGTTTCCAGGGAGGTCTTAGTGTCCATGATGGCCAGAGTACCCTGTCAAATTGTGTGAAGTGAGTTTGGAGGGTCTTTTCGAGGTGTTGAAAGCTACCAAGAGTCTTGCCCACTGGTGTCGGATCCATCTCAGTTTCACCGCCCTTGTGAGCTGCAATTTGGTGCCTTTGGGTTTCACCATGTGTGCAGGATGGTGCAGACTACTCAGAGTGGAAATTGAGGGTGATTAGTACTGTAAACATTGAGGTTGCGCTCCCCGGTATGTGGTCATTGAGGCTATGGCAAGGCCAAAGAGGAATAATCACCGGCTCTGCAAGGAGAGTGCTGGCGGCATATTCAGTTCAGCCCTCACATCAGTAGCAAAGAGGTTTTGACTCCGAGTCAGAGAGGAGAGCCGTGGCAGCCACACGGGCAGCGGCCTGCGCCAGCAGAGTTCAGTGGATGGGGCGAGCAAGCGACAAGTGCGTGCCGCAGGTGCCCTCAATACACCACAGTTCGCTGCTCAACCGGGATGCAGGCCCCCAAGGTGGTCACTCACCACCGTGCTGCAGGTCTCTAAGCTGGCCCCGAGGGAACATTCCAGGCCTATTCCAGTGTCTGCAGGCCCTCCCACTACAAGGCTGTTTAAGGAATTCGGTGTGAGAAAGTCTGCACGGTCGGTTTCCAGAAAGAGACCTGTTAATGATGGAACTTTTCACAATTTACACACTCCAGGGTATCAGTAGGGAACTGGAAGGTAGCGTGATTCCCCTGCGGTTACGGGCTGGCCGACCAGTGTAGGGCTCACTAGGGGAGAGCGGGTGCCGCTGGTCGCGTTGATTGCGGTCTCAATGAAGTCAGCACTGCAATGTCAGGGCGCGTCTGGACAGGCCTACCAGCGCCGCTTGCAGTGCAGCCTCACTTGATCAAGGGGCTGCTATCTGGGGGTGGGGGGTTCAGCAGAGGTCCTACGGTGTAACAGCGATACAAGTACTTAACCTAAGATGAGGGGATGGAGGACAGCTGCAGGAGCACCTTAATCCCAGCTGCAGGGCATCACGGTTGTATACATTACATGCAGACTCACAGTTTTCATGGCATATGCTGCTTCAGCGGAGGAAGAAACGGGGCACCTCTCAAGACTCCAGGCCAAAAGAGTCTTCCAGCATGGGGCTGACCCAGCCAGGCCCGCCCATGTTTGCTCTGCAGCGGATGGCCGCGGTCTATTGGGCTCCATGCAGAGTGGTGATGATGGGCGTGGGCAACTGCACTTTTTCAGGCACACACCACAGCTTCCAAGCGCCGACTGGAGTCAAGTCACTTTATTGCTTGCAACAGGGTTGCAATGTATGATAAGTGCAAGGGCCTCGCCGGGCCACGCCTCACGTGCAACAGCATGGCGGATCAGTGCCTCCACTCATCAAAAGTGGCAAAAAATGTTGCCTTGGAGTTGTGCGAAGCACCTGGGTAGCTTTTCAGGCAAAGGTTTGGTGTAATAAAGGGGATAAATGCAGGATACAAATTAGGCCAGCCCCAATGCTCAGTGCAACACCTCTGTTGCGGCGGCCATCTTCAGAACATGGAAGGTGTTAAGAAGAAAAAGATAGAGAATGAGGGAGATATTGTAGGTTTCCTGTCGTCAAATACTTCTGGTGTCAACTGCTATGCAAATGTTGTTGTCAATGAACTGTTTCATTTATCACATCTTACAAATACAATTGAACAGAAACCACAGAAGAGATTATGTTCTGCAATTTGTGTTTTGCTGCAACGTTTACACAGTGATAGGACTGTAATATATTGTGCTTTGGGCATTCGAGAGCTAGTAGATATATCTAGTGAATCAGTACTATTTACTCAGAACACTCAACAAGATGCACAGGAATTTATAATGGTCATCCTTGGAGTTTTAGAAGAAAAAGACATAAATGTAGATGACTTATTTGGACTGAGTTACACACGGAACCAATACTGTGAAGATTGCTCTTTTATGTCTACCACTAATATACATTCTGAACAATGTCTGTACTTAACACTACCAGATTCCAAAACTGTAACTTTTGATCGATAGATGAAAACGGCTAACGAAAATATTACTTCCCAAATTGTAGGTTAGATGTTATGTCTACATTGCGGCAACAAAGAAGTGGGAAATGCCTTATATTAATGCTACAAAGATGCAGAGCAGATGGATCTAAATTGGAAACCGAAATTATAAACTTCAAAGCAGGACAAATATCAATTTCTGGAAAAACTTATACTACTATGGCTATCATCTTTCATGAAGGACTAATGTAACATTTGGATGCTATACTGTCAAGTCAAAAATCTTTATTCAATCTTCCAGCAGTAGATCCTAAAAGATAAGCATATAACAAGAGGACCCGATAAAAACATGATAAAATGTGCAACATTAAAAACACATTAAAAAAAAAGTGACATAGGGACTGCCTTGATTGCTTGTTGCATGGATAAATATGTATGTCTGCAACAGAATATTGACCTAGTGGGAAACACAGAAACCAGTAAATCGAGCCCAATCTAAATCTGGCCAATAATGTTCGATCATGCACATTTGTCGCATAGATTAAATAGGGAGCAATCTGAGTTATGCAATAGTCTCAACACTGGTTTCATCTCCTCCACAGCCTCCCTAGAAGTCTGCCTATGCTTAATAAAGCTATAATATACACAGTGTTTATCTTTTTTCAGAATAGACTCGGGGTCCTCAAACAGATGCATGCATCCTAAGGCTGAAAGAGTGTCTTTGATATATTTTAACCATGGAATAGTCATACCACGAGTACAAGAGAGGCAATCTCTAATGACAGCCTGGTTAAGGTCGGCTTCCTTAATCACCCAAACCGAACACCAAAGGACTAAAGGGGCTACATTGATGGTGTGTTGCACATACTCCATACCTAATTCCTAGTGCAAAGGGAAATGCGGCATTGAGGGGCGAACCCCCAACAGGTGGCAACAAAATCTGATCTCCTCCACCTGGATCACTCCAACATCTCTACAGCCCCAAACCCCAATACCATATATTTCTGAATTCGGGGCTACCGTTTTTCTGCCAATGCAAGTAGCAAGGGAATAAGTGGTACCCAGCGCTTAGGTGAAGCAAGTTATTCTATTTCTCAGACATGGGGCCCATGTACAAGCATCATCGAAGTCCAGACCGAGGTATGGAAAAGAAATCACCCTGTCCAGTATCCTGCCACCTATGCTTAAGGTGCAAGATTTTGTATCTCCAGGGCCGCAGACCATTGTAAATGTTTTTGTAAGATTGGTCTCCAGGTCATTGATATATAATAGAAAAAGAACGGTGGTGAGTATGCAACCTTGGCAAATGCCTTGGTTGACTTTAAAAGATTGGGTGCAATCGCCAGTATCCTCAAATCTTATGGTCGCCGAAAGGTCATGGTGTAAAAGTCTTAATAGAGAGACCAAACTTGCATCAAGACCCATAGTCTCTACAATGACCCACAGCTTGCACCTGTTGACACAATCGAAGGCACTCGATAGGTTCCTAAATGCCAGGTGGATAGAAAAGCCCTTAGCATATTGATATTTGGCCACTATAAGGTAGAGATTATGGCACTGTCGATTGTCCCTAGACCCTTCCTGAA
This sequence comes from Calotriton arnoldi, assembly GCA_963921515.1. NCBI lineage: Eukaryota > Metazoa > Chordata > Amphibia > Caudata > Salamandridae > Calotriton > Calotriton arnoldi. The sequence goes on along the minus strand of CAWUFW010010721.1, from coordinate 378,847 downwards.
TCAGTACTGTGCCAGAGAGAGAGTGTTGCTCTCATTTGTTCAGGTAAGGAGTTGTTCCAAAATGACTCTCCCAATGATTTTAGCCATTGAGTCTAGAAGGGATATCAGGGGATAGCAAATTGGATCGTGGGCACTGCCGTATTTTGCAAATGGGGGTGACTGTTGACATACGCCAAGAAGATGGCACCCCAGCACAACCTACAGAGTTAAATATGCAGGTAAGTACAGGGGTCCAGAACCCTGGGACCTCTTTGAACAAGTCAAGAGGGACATCATCCAGGCCCGGTGCCTTCTTGCTCAGAGTATTTAGGATGGCTTTAAGTACTTCTTCTTCCCTAAAAGAAAGATTGACACAAGGGGTGCAATCTATCTGCTCTTCATCAGTTGACCCAGTACTAGGTGAATAGACAGCGGAAAAATGGGCTAACCAGCCCTCCGGCATAATATGAGCAGTAACTTTGTCGGGAGGTATTGAAGGAGATAAAACTGACTGGACCACCTTCCAAAAGGCTTGAGGATCTTTCTGCTGGCAAGCACCAACAATAGCCTCCAATTTCTCCTCCTTAATGCCTAACGTCCTTTTCTTTAGGGCCAGGGCATAAACCTTTCAACTGGCTACCATTGCACACTGGTCTCTGGGAGATTGTTTTAACGCCCTATGCGGATTTTCATTAGCAACTCTACAGTCTTTGTCAAACCAGGATTTATCGTGAATAGGAGCCCGTACTATGGGTCTAGACAACCACCCTTTAATCCATGTTAAAAGTGCAGCAAAATGGCCTAATATGGTGCTGGGATGTTGGACTTACAGTCCACAAGATTTTACCAAAGCCAAGCTGCACTGGCAACCTGGGTTACATCAAGCTTCATGTTAGTGGAGCACCATACCACCATACCACCCTGCTGACCCCTTAAGGGCGCCATGATCTGCACTGCAAATGAGTTATGGTCACTGAATATCAGTGCAAGAACCTCGACTCCCTTAATTAGGGGAGACAAACTCCAGGAAGTGAACGCATAATCTATTGTCCCTGTGCCCCTACCAGAGAATGTTGGGATATCTGTGGTAGATGAATTTGGAGCCACGTTTACTAAATCATGGTCAGCCAACAAGGGATACAGGGCACGGCCCCTGACATCCATGGCGTTATGGTCAACTTTCAAGGAGTTGGGATCAAAAATTATTGGCAATAATGAGGGCAGAACACCTAACGTAGAATTAAAGTTGCCAGCCAGAAGTAAATTAAAAGGTCTTTAGGCCAGTGCCTCCTTTTCAGCAAGTGAGTCAATCAGGGTGGACAAACCCTGAAAGTTGGAGCTACCCTTATTTGAAAAATCATTGTTATGAAAATTCACCATGTAAGCCCTGTATTTCCCACCCCAGCAAAGGTTAAACACGTTGACCTCACCCAGATCTAAAGCAGTGGATTAGATTGAGCAGCTAATATTCACTTTAAACCAGGCTGTCAACCCCCCTTTGGCGCAGCCTATGGGCGAGGGCAAAGCAGGGAGACTAAAACACATGTAACTATCACCTCCCACGTTTCCTGTATGATTAGTATATCGTAGTCTGTGATAATAGATTGCCAACATTCAATTTGAACTTTTGAGGACAAACCAACCACATTCCAGCACAGAAAATTAATATGTGAGTGAGACTCAACTCCATTGGCATCAAGCATGGCCACCTCTAGACCCTGCACAAGACATTAAGGAAAAACCTGGAATAGGTTCAGCCACCATTATACCAGGACTAACAAGCGGTGGGAGAGTAGTCATGTACGTCATAGAGATATCCCCCATAAAGGCTCCACAATCCCCAGAATCTTTCACACAACCAATCCCCCTACCAGACTGTCAGTCATTAACTTCCAACCCTGCGTGGCCACAATTCTGTTTGGGAGAGGAAATGATGAATGCAAAGTGGGCCTGGTAGATATTTGATTGGAGTCCAAAAACCCCAGGGCCTTAAAGCAGCAATTCCAAATGCCTGTAAAAGAAACCCAGCGGAAAAATCCTAACAGGACTTGATTTAACCATACCAGGCCTGGCTAAACCCAAGATTTCATTCACAAACATAGGAATTCGAAAATGTATGACTATGACATCTCCATTGTATTGTTTTTCTAAGTAACCAATATCCCCCATCAGTTTGGCAAATAGAATCTCTTTATAAAAGTTCAAGTGGCTACACACATTTGTATTCCACCAGTGGATGACTTTGTCCATAAGTCCTCTCGTAGATTCCAAACTGTCAACTGGCAGACTAGGTACATTTGCCAGCACAATTACGAAAGGGCATCATGCTGGCCGAAGGTTGATCATGGAAAGAGGAACCTAACTGGGCCTTCTGCTTTCATCTGCTTGACAGATAAAACTTGACCATCTTCACTCTGTGGCAAAAAGGCCGGAGCTGCCCCCCTGGTAGTAGCAAGGGGCAGGAAGTTGATGTCCTCTCTACCCCCAGAGTTGCCAGCCAGAAACAGCATGGTTGATGTTACAGGATTAGATGGATGATCAGACTCAGCAACTGTGGCATGCTGAGATCTCTGGGGGCAAATAAGGCCACTTGCCCATGAAGGAGGGTCCAGAAGGTCCTGTATTACCATTTAACAAGAAACTCATTTCTGATTTTGCACTACCCACTAAACATGATACTCTAGATAGTCCCCACAAGACAGGCTCAGATAGAATGTCTTAAGTTGCCCAATTTCCTTCGTCCTGGGAGTGCATCTCACATAGGCCCAAGCCCAGCTCCCTAGATAACCATATCTTACATAGGACCAAGCATACCTTCCTAGATACAAATGTGTAGGCCCAAAAAGCCAGTGAATCCTGCTCTCATTTTATAATAATAATAATACAGATCGAAGGCCTCACTGATCTGCTAGCAGAGATCTGTCCCATCCACCGAGAGACAATATCAGCCCCTCTTGTGACTTTCCACAGTTACGAGAATAAGAGTGGCCCCCACCCACGTGACAATCTGTTGGAACATCTGGCAGTGTCACATGCAAGATTTGCGATATTCTTAGCTATGAAACTTTCCGCGCTTGCTTAACTGAAACTCAAGGCGGCAACGTGACCAAGAATTAATATATTAAATATTAATTCTGAGCATTTTTTACGGTAAAAGTTATCCTTTGTTTACTTTTTGGGGTCAAGAACACTGACCATCTGCTAAACGCCCTGTTCCATCATGATACCACTTCTCGGTTTTATATCAAACTTCCCAGTTACTGTAAGCGGGCGGTTAAGTGGCCTGCGTCAGATCTCGTGTCAAGCGTGGGTGTAAGTTCTGCATTTAACCATATAAAAGAGCTTCGCCCAAGGTGCAGCTCTGAATTCTCTGCGCATCAATCTGACTGCATACAGAGGTTCCCGATCGATCGTCCGTGTGACTGGGCCTAGAACTTCAACTTCCAAGGTGGTAATACTCTTTTCTGATAATTCAGCCTATTGGCTTTGACAGCCTCTCAGATGGCATAGCCTATTGGCTTTGTCAGCCTATTTGATTATCTTTGCCTATTGGCTTTGTCAGCCTCTCTAATAATTTAGCCTTTTGGCTTTGACAGTCTATCTAATTCAGCTCATTCTAACCCAAGCCAATGCATTTATTTTAGGTTAAACTGCGTAGTCTTGAATGGTGTTGCTTTCTTAATAAAGATTAGCTGTTCAGGCACTAGCCTGAACATCTTCTTTAAAGTCAGGGTTGCTCTTTAGGCAGCTGCTCATAGCACAATATTTTAGTCATACATTCGCTTCTTTTGAACAATTGATTTGTGACATTGTCAATGCATTTATTTTTCATCCTGCTCATGTGTTGATGGGCAACTTTTAAATTGAATTGCTTTTATGCTTTTGAACTGTTTAAAATAAAAGTCACTGTATCTTACATCGTGGTTTCTTCTTTCCAAGTGAACGAGCAGAACAGAGGGGTCAGGCTCTCTGGAGTCGGTAAGCAGAAGGGTGTGGCCACCAAAAATAACCCTCCTTATCAGCTGGCGACCACGAATATCCTGGACTCGTTACGCGGGTCGTCTACCGGTGTGGTCTTGGGACGCATGCTGGGGTTACACCTGTCTGGCTGTCTCTCAGGCTCTCCTCTCCCCACGTCCACCGGGGTAAGTCAGGGATATTTTTACTATTTCCTTGCCTTTGCCTCAGGTTGTGGCGTGTGTGGGGCGGTGGGTCGGCCTGTATCTGCCATCCGGGGTCTCCCTTTGTGTGTGCTCCTTTGCCCACCTGTGGTTGACTGACATGCCACGACGTCCTCTTTGTGGCTGGTCACATCTTCCCGAGGCTCTTTGGTGCTTTTCCCTCTGCTACCATTAATTTTGTCGTGGTTTCCTTCTATCTGCATTTTTCTTGCCAACATTTATTTTAGCTCTTATTGTCTTTGCCTTTTACAAATATTGTGCTTTCATTTCCATTGCCGTTTCCTGATGCTTGGGGTTTGAGTCCTGACCACGTGGTTGGTCGAATTCTGGCATGGTGCACATGCGTTTGCAGGTTTTTCATGTTTACACATTTTCTCACATGTGCTTTTTTAAGGTTTGCCTTGCTCAGTGATGCTTGAGGTTTGAGTCCTGGTCAGTTCTACCTGGCCGAATTCTGGCATGCTGCACACTTGGTGCGCACATGCGTTTGCACTTTTCTCATGTTTTAAATTTTGACGCACATTTTTCTGTCTTCCATTTCTTATTGAACAGTTTCTATTGCACAGCTGTGGGCTGTTGCGCTCTTGACTCGGTGCACAAGTGGCACGCCTTTCTGTAGTGTTGTCGCACTTTTCAATTTAGGGTGTGTCCCGCCGCCATTTTGTATGCTCTCGCCGCCATTTTGTATTCATATTTACATTTTGTATTATTTATTTTTCACCTTTTATGTTTCATCTTCTGTACTCTTTCATTGCATAGTTTATTTTTTCGTCCTTTTTCTCCTTCCCTTCCTTCTCTTTCAGCTGCTCTTCGTGTTTTTTTTTTCCTCACACTTTCCTCATACATTGTCATTTTTCATTTTTCCTTTACACCTTACAACACCATTCTCTTTCTTTTCGGCGTCAATGCGCCCCTCTTTCGTCAGGATTCTTTCATGTGTATTCACACACTCATTCTTCGCACTCTATAGTTCGTCCCGCTCTGATTCGGTTTTACATGGCTTGGGTGCTTTTCTCTTTTTATCTCTTAAATTCATCTCGCTCTCTCAACGGCGCCTTTCTCCCTTATCAGCTGCGCCACTACAAATAGAGGAACTAACCACTTCGAAGCATCTGGGCCAGTTCGACATCCACCCCGCCTTCTTCTGCTCTATCTCTTCACAGAACGAGGAAGTGAGCCTCGCAGCTTCACTGTAGTCCCCTCGCCCCTCCTTCCTCTGTCTTCCCCGGCTGTTCTCTCAGCAAACATTGCTATTTTGCTCGTTATTATTTTTGAAATGCATTTCATTTATTTAATTATTGTTTATTTGTTGGACATTGTGTCTGTTTTTTGTGCTTCGTTTTCTTAAACATTTATTAGCCCTGCTGCCCCACCACAGTTTCACTCCCCTCCCTCCACATCTGTTGCTGAACTGCCAGCTCCACACTCATTTAGCCGAGTGGCAGACTGCTAGTTATTTTTGTTGACTCAATTGCCCTCACTTTTCCTCACTATTACGGGCAGTTGCGCCAGGTAGCTGTTGTCTGGATTGCCTTGCCTTTAACACCTAGCCGCAATCTCACTAAGTAGTTGCTCTTATTTTCAGTACACCTTGCACGTACATTGCGCCTCTTTTCTGTCTCTCACACCTTTTGCCTACCACTTGCCTACGCCAATTGGTAGCCAAAGGGGGTGGAGGTGTATCTCCATTCCTCTTGTCCGTCCCCTCCAACAACCGCCCCCGTTATGTCCCCTGACCCCCGCAAATTATTAATCTCCTTATTCATTCAGTACGTGGTACTGCCACAACGGTCCACCACACCAGTCTTGATCGCTTTATCCCCCTCACGCGCCATCAAAGCGAAGTTCTTGCAGCTACTTGGGACATCTTAGAGGTTGACTTTACACCCACTACCGAACTCCGCCTTTCACTCTTGTCTCTTATAGACTTACCTCCTTCAGGCACCCCTTCTTCCCAACCACCACCACCACCAGACACCACCCGCTCGGATCTTTTGTGGCCTGCCCACTCCCCTAATTCATCTTTGTGCTCCCCACCCTCTTTAGCGTCTTCTGTTTCTTTTGCTAATTCTCCCACTATCGTTGCCATAGACGGCGACTCCAATACTGACTCTGCGCAGTCCACGGCATCCTCTGAAGGGGCAACACTCCCTACCCTTACCGCCCCTGCTTCCCCCACGGTATCAGCATCAGCACTTACTATTGCTCTCCACCAACCACTGTCTCCTGCCAACGAGTCCCCATTCCTCTTGGCACTCCTGCAGGACTATTCAGTGGATTTAGAGGACTCTGCACCAGACATCCTCATTGTGCCTCCTCCGGCAAGCCCACCCCCGCATTTTCAGACACTGTAGGTAATGAGTACCCCGTCTCCTGACAGTACAGCTTCTCCTATTTTTGTATATCTAGTTAATAATATCGTTGTGGGTCTTTCCACTGGGCACCCATCCTCCTTTTGTCACGTTACACCCTTAGCAAGCACTGTCCTTCTCACTATATTTCAAGTTTTAGGGGTTGACTATACCCAGGCACAACAGATAACGCTTTCACTAGCACCATCCTTTCCGCACCTTCCAAATCCCATTGCCCCTAAAGCCAAAGAACAAAAACATTGCAAGCACTGACATTTTAGGGAACACTCCAGTCCCCCAACAATTACTGGTCCCCATGAATAGGATTTTAGGTACCTCTGTTCATAAAACATCGGATTGCATTTACATATGCATTCGCCTACTAGCGCCAGGTTTGGACATACCTACCACACTAGTTACAACTTATCCACGCAACCCGCTACAAAGCAAAGTAATTGCTGGTCTCTCTCGTAACCAGCTCCAATTCCCTGATTTCTCCCCTAACGGAATATACACCGGACCACAGGAACTGGATTTAAGAAAAGCATTATATCACATTATCAGTAGCGCCATAGAAGAGGAATTGATAAACGACGCCATCCCCTCCACTCCTGCCACTGAATCCACTCCTGCCACTGAATCCACTCCTGCCACTGAATCCACTCCTGCCCCTGAATCCTCTCCTGCCACTGAACACTCTTCTGCCACCTAATTACATTCCTTTCCAAACAAGCGACACACACCCCCAAAGCATTGTGCTTTAAAATAACACTCATGAATGGCATAGTGAGCTCTACAGTGTATAAAACGTCTACCCACTTTCACATCTTTTTTATCATACATCCCCCTGGAGCGCTACTCACTGCCATATTATCTAGCACATGGCCAAGGCACCCTCTCCAAAGTTATATTGCTGAAGCTTGCTTTGGCGGCTAGCTCCACTTTCCTCTTTATACTGAAGTACAAGAGCGAGACTTGCAGGACGGGGTGTATGATATTGTTATTCAGGCAGTAGAGCAAGAACTCATCAGAGACATCGTCCCTAGCACCTGAGAAAACGCGCTCCTGTAATTCAGGCTTTGCCTAGAGCGCCCAGTGTTAGACACACCAACATGGCCACTCCACTCCAACATGTTTTGAAAACATTCGGAGGCCAGGAACACCATATACTAAAGCACTGCCGTGAGCTTCATAAGCGTACGGCGAAAATGACTCATCCTTGGCCCTCAGAGGGAAGCTTCGACCCAATAATACTAGAGCATGCCACCACCTTTCTAGACACCAAGTACTCTGGCACTAAGTTACAGAAGAGAAAGGCTACTTTAGATCTCTGGCGCATTTTCAAAGACAAGGCTCAAACCCACTCTGACTCCACACCCCCAGCTATACCCAATGCTCCGCCCCCACCGCCTTACCACTTCAGCTGTATGTATACCGAGCTCACTAACAAGGAACAACCTGAGCTACCAGTTACCACTAATGATTCTCCGGCTGCTGGTTCCTAACCACTACCCAATGATGCCTCTTCCCCACCACACCTCGCACCAGAGTTACTCAGTGCACAGATTGAGGAATTCCAGGCTTCCCACACGTCACCTAGTCACCCGTACCACCCCGTGGACAGACCACCGACTCCATCCACGCCCCCCAGTGATGTATACCCCGACCTGACAGACCTGCGCAACATACACCTGCCTCTCCCCAACGGTACAGTAAGGGAGACAGCGGTATCAGGTATCCCAGGCTTCATAGATGCACAGCTATCACTAAAATTTACACCAACAGTCAATACTGCACACCCCCGCCCAGGTGAAGAGGAAGAGGAAGGCTCTGACTCTGCCTCTCAAGCATCATCTCGTCACTTGGACTCTGACTCTGCCTCTCAAGCATCATCTCGTCACTTGCGCTCACCTGTCATTGTCGTCCGTGACATTGGCCCTAAAGGCGACACTGTCACTAACCCCTTCCGTGACACTGACACTCAACAAGCACCTGTCCTTAACACCTTCCTTGATACCGGCACACACCTGTTCCCTAGGTCGCACCTCCCACCACAAACAAGCATGCCTTTCATGCCTACTGCACCCTCTGGTGAGGTACCAGGATCTGGCTTTATGACAGACAACCGACAGTTCATTGAGTTCCCCCCGTTGCTGTGCAGAACTGAGGAACAGCGTGCCCCCCTCACAGGCCTCCTCACAGGTCTCCCCTCCTCTTATGACACTTATAGACAGAATGCAGAGTTGAGCAAAAGCACTAGCCTGGAAAGTATTTCATCACAGCACCTTGAAGAAGAACTGCCACCCAAGCATCAATCACCTGGCCACGCAGACCAGTTAAACAAAATGAGACGTTTGTCATTCAAATTAGAGAACATGAATAAAGATATTGTAGACCTGATCCAGAAGGTTAAAACTCCAACAGCACCCTCACCCACGCTGCACCGCTTCGTGCAACACCACCCAAATACACTTATCAGTAGGAGTGGGGAAGGGAATAGACAATATCTCTTTACTGAGCACCCCTACCGCTGTGACGCTGCCGCCTCTGGAATAACACAAACACCAACACACACCAAGACCACCAATTCCCAACAGCATTAGGACGGGAGAAGCCACCCCCACGGGTGCTAGAAGGCCACAATCCAATGTTTGGTGAGATCCCAAGATATTGTGGACTCCCACAGGAACAAGACAGAGTGGTAAGAAGTAAGGTCAGGACCACCGAAGCACAAAGACTTAAAGTCTTGGGGACACATGGACGCCCAGACGACATACTATATGACGTCTCGGGCTCTGCTTCCATGCGCACCATTAGGATGAAAAATAGACATAACATAAGTCTCAGCAGACCATGTCCACCACAAACAAGCAATGATCTCACTCCCAATGAGATAGTGACATTAGGGGAAGGTTCAGATTATGCAGTTAACCCCTTTTCAGACGATTTGGCAGGCTGGTCAGAGCCCTTAGCACCGCAAATGCTCCCTTGGCCAAGAGACGGCTCCTTTGAGCCCCAGTACATGGCAACAGCAGTTGAATGTATCCTCCAAGGAGTAGGAGATGAGGATTGGGACTATGACTACATGAGGGAGAGCCTGAAAGTCTGGCAAAAATATGCTCGCCAGCATGACTATACAGGACCCACAGCGCGACGCCCTGGGGTCACGCGCCAGATGCCACTGCTCTACAAAAATGTCACTGATCCCCCCATCTATATCCCATGGTCTACACTAGACAAAGAAAATGTCAAAAAGGCACTCCCACCCCTCACTGAGGGTGCGGGAAAATGGATTGCAGCTTTTGAAAATATGCACCACAGGTAACAACATAGCTATAGGAGATGTAAAAAGCCTGCTGATCTCCCTCATGGGAGAAGACGCAGAAGATCTCTTCACACGTGTCCATGTCAATCTTACAAAAACAAACACCAAACATGATGGTGTTTCCTTTAATGAGATTAGAACACTAGCCTGGACTGAGTTGCGCAGGAAATTCCCTGATGTTCCCAACATTGGGGCTCTGTTGTCACAGACCATGCACCCAAATGAAGACCCTGCCAACTATCTTTCCAGAATGAAAGAAAAATGGCACCAGGAGTTAGGGCAACGATGGGACACAGCTGGAGGGTATGGCAGATTATTTTATCACACAATAAAGAAAGGTTTACCCACTGAAGTGCAGGAAAAATTAGATGGCATTGTAGCAATGGAATGCAAACCATGGGCTGAAATACAAGACCATATTATACATTACTGTAAAAAGAGACAGGAACAGGAGAAGATTAGACAGCTGGCAATAGAGAATGCCGCTGCCAAGTTGGTACAGCAGAAACTTAATAAGAAAAAGACAATGTTGACACAGTCATGCTTGCAGCACCGGTCACTCAAATGACAGCAGTAACATCCTTCCCCCAGGCTGCCATGAATGCTCTTGCAGGCAACGCCCAACCTGCCCCACAGCAGGTTCAAGCACCACCTGCAGTACAGTACATACAAGCTCAACCCCAACCTGCCATACAGTATGTCCAGCCACAACCACAGCCAATGGTACAATACATGCCAGCACAACCTGCTTACAGCACCAACACACAGCCCTATTACAATAACAGACCAAATATGAACTGGAACACGGGTGGACAAGGAAGAGGGCGAGGGATGGGACAACAAAGGTTTCCACAACAGCCAGGACAAGGGACGCCACCGATCATCTGCTACTATTGCCAGAAACCAGGCCACATACAGAGAGATTGCAACAGTAAAAAGCGTGATATGGGCCAACAATATATGCGTCCTGGCTACCAAGCACAAGCACCATTCCAACAACAGCAGCGCACGCAACAACACCTTCAACAGCCCCACATACTATACTCTTATGCACAACCAGCACAGCAACAAAAAGTGCAGCTCCAAGCGCCCATAATGGCCCAGGTTCAGCCAGCAGTCCAACAAATACAGGTTCCAATGCAACAGCTACAGCCACAGCAAGCACCTGCTTATCAGGTGGTCCCCCAAACACAAAACAATGTACCTCTAGGAGGAACGATTGTTGCCTCCAACAACCCCTTTACCCAGGGCACCATCCAGCAATTTCAGGCTGGAGGATACACCAGCTAGGACAGCCCACAGACAACTCTTGTGTGCCCAATTTTGTCATGCACAAGCAATACTGAAGAGGACCCTATTGCAAGTGTTGTGATAAATAACAAAACATATAGTTTTCTTGTTGACACAGGTGCCACATATTCCTGCATCACAGGTGGCCCTCTGCCCATTTCTAACAAAACAGCGGACACACAGGGATTTTCTGGGGCAATAGCAAGGGTCCCCTTCACCAAGCCAGTATCAATGGAAATAGGAGGCCATGTAGTGGAGCAGCCTCTGCTCTATTCACCCAGGTCCCCAGTCAATCTTTTAGGACGTGACCTCATGGCCAAACTAAACATGACCATCCACTTTGATGACAATGGAACAATGATTTGCTCTATACCAGGTACCCCACTAACTAGGATAATGGCAGTCACTGCACAGTCTTCCTTAGATAGCCAGGTCAGAGCACGCCCAGTGGATGAGCACGCCTTCTCTGCAGCTGTTCACACTATTGTCGCCACCACTCCCGAATTACAAGGCCGCACTGTTCAGTTACCAAAAGAGTTCCTTTTCAGACCCCAACTACCAGACTCACAGGTATTAGATAAACACTTGACATTTGACATCTGCGCCCTTGAGGTAACACCAACATACGGCGCATTCCTGGAATGCGATGACAACGCTCATACTTGGGCTTGTGTCATTTTTATTGAACCTAAAGGGTTGGTACGAGACATTTCAGATGCCCAGTTGTTTGGATCCCCTGAAGACTACTACAAGACAGAGATTATCTATCAAAACAATGTGCCTATCTCAGTAACAGTGGAGATTAGGACACCAACAGTCACCCCTAGCTATGACTCTGCCCGAGATGCAGATCTGGCTCAAGTACCTGCACATCTTTGGACAACAGGCCCAAATGATGTAGGCCTTATTAGCTCTGCCAGGCCATTTAAGATAACACTCAAACAAGGTGCTATCCTGCCCAGAATAAAACAGTATCCCTTGTCCAAGGCAGCGGAGGAGGGCATTGCCCCTACCATACAGGCATTGCTAGATCAAGGAGTAATATATCCTTGTATCTCTCCGTGTAACACAGCCCTTTTTCCTGTGCGCAAGGGGAAAACAAATCAATGGAGGCTAGTTCATGATCTTCGCGCAATTAACAACATAGTGGTACCAGAGTTCCCCATTGTCCCAGACCCCTCTGTCATCCTCACCAATGTTCCCCCCAATGCACAGTACTTTTCTGTCATCGATCTGAAAAATGCTTTTTTCAGCATCCCCCTACACCCAGACAGCCAATACCTATTGGCTTTCTCATTCAGAAATGTGCAATTCACGTACACAAGGCTCGCTCAAGGGTACTGTGAGTCCCCCAGCGTCTTCAACAGAGTTGTCAAAGAGGACTTGTCTAATATTCAATGTGATAGCACCCTACTGCAATATGTCGATGACATACTGCTTTGCAGCCCCACAGAACAACAATGCAGGAAAGACACCATCTTCTTACTCACCACTCTAGCACAAAGAGGATATAAAGTTGACAAACAGAAGTTACAGTACTGTCAGAAAGAGGTACACTATCTAGGTCAGCTACTGTCTGCATCAGGCAGACGAGTCACTCCAGGTCGAGTTGAGGCGATAAAAGGCACTCCTGAACCTCAAACAGTTAAAGACATGCAAAAATTCCTCGGCCTGGTTAATTATGTCCGCCAGTGGGTCTTTGATTTTGCTACAATAACTGCCCCATTGCTGAAAGCTGTGAAAATGGGCAAAGACAGACACAATAAAATTGAGTGGACACCTGAAATGAGAACAGCCTACACCCAGCTCAAAGATGAGATAACAAATGCACCAGTGTTAGGATCACCTGATTACACAAAATAATTCTACCTATTCACTCACTGTGATGGTCTAGTAATGACTGCAGTACTCACTCAGAAATACCCCATGGGCCATAAGCCCATTGCCTACTTCAGCGGCATGCTGGACGCTGTCATGAAAGGTCATTACCCCTGCGAGCAGGCCCTTGCTGCCGCAGCATTTGCTGTTGAGAAAACCACCCCCATTGTAATGGGTTCCCCACTGACTATGTACACAGAACATGCTGTCTTTGCAATAATACAAAAAGCCAAGACAACTTTAACAACACAGAGAGTGTCAGGTTACGAAGTCATACTGTCACTACCTTCTCTGAAGATTGTAAAATGCCATACAGTAAACCCTGCCACATTCTTTGCCCATCCAATAGCCACCTCAGATGATGACACCCATGACTGTGCCACATATTCACCAGATGAGTCTGGAGCAGCAAAAGAGGATCCCTTGCCAAACAGTACTGTATATTTTGTTGATGGCTCCTCTACCATTGATCAAGAAACAGGAGTCAGGTACACAGGAGCTGCAGTAGTTAAAGCACAGCAGAATGATTCCTCTGATTCCCTAGACATTGTACAGCAACTCACATTACCTTCACATTATTCTGCCCAGGCAGCTGAACTGGTAGCCCTCATAGCTGCCCTAAACATTGGGGCTGATGACCGTATTACAATATATTCAGATTCTGCATATGTCACCACAACAACACACTCCAGCATCCTCCGCTGGAGAAGGCGTGGCTTCCTCAAAACAGATGGTACACCTGTCATTCACAAAACGTTACTAGAGGAACTTATTGAGGCCCTTACACTACCAGCTGAAGTAGCCGTAGTCAAATGCGCAGCGCACACCAATTGCCAAGATTTTGTCTCCAGAGGTAACGCCCTGGCAGATTGGGCAGCCAAGGCTGCAGCCAGAGGCCCCCCAGCAACAGGCCCCCCCACTCCAAACAACAACAGAAGTTCCATTTGCCCCCATTTTACTTTCCCAAACACTGCCTCCCACAGAGCATGACAATAGCAATGAAGGAATTCCACAAACACCATCTCAATTCACAACACCATTTGACATTGACACAACTCAGCAATATGATCACACTGCACAGTTACACCTTAGAGAAATGCAAGAAAGTGCACCAGATCAAGAGAAAGAGTTATGGAAGAAGAGGGGAGTACAACAGGACTCCGCCGACTTCGTGTACAGACAGACAGTAACAGGGAAACCTGTGATGCCACAGGCTTTGTTACAAGTGGCATTAGATCAACTCCACCTTCCCACACATGTCACCCGAGATAACATGTCCACCACCTTGCAAACAGACTGGTTCATCCCCAATGCCTATGAACAGATACAATTGTATGTTAATAAATGTCTCATTTGCCAACAATATTCCCCAAACCCGACTCTCAAAACAGTTGCTTCCACCATTCCTAGACCATCTGGCCCCTTCAAAGAGCTACACATTGACTATGTTGACATGATCGACCGCTGCCAAAATTACCGCTATCTCATTGTAGTAGTGTGTCCATTTTCACGTTGGATCGAAGCTGGACCTTGCGTCCACTGTGATGCCAAGGCAGCTGCCACATTCCTACTACGTGATGTCATTACTCGCTGGGGCATTCCAGACGCCATCCGGTCCGACAACGGAAGTCATTTTTCAAATGCCATCTTTTCCTCCCTGACCACAATGCTAGGCATTAAACACAAACTGACATCAGCTTACCACCCACAAAGCAACGGCATTTGTGAGCGCCTCAACGGCTTGCTCAAAAATAAAATAAGCAAAATAAGTGCAACAATAGGAAAGAAATGGCTTTATTGCCTACCCATAGCACTCTTTGCACTAAAAAACTCCCCAAGTTCGGATCACCACCTCACGCCCCATCAGCTTGTCACTGGACGATCCATAAATGTAACAGTTCCATCCACACGCCCTAAGACAGACAGTGAATCATCATCAGAGATAGTGAGAGTAGAACTTTACCAATATCTGTGCCAACTAACAAGCGCAGCGCAGTTCCTTTCTACCCAGGTATCCAGGAGGAGAGACAAGGGCCCCACCGATCCTGAGCTCCCACCAATCCGTCCCGGGACACTGGTCTTCGTCCGGAAAAAAGTCAGGCGTTGGAAGGATCCTAAGTTCGAAGGTCCTTTCCAGGTGATAGACTCATCACCAACTGCAGTGCGAATAACTGAGAGAAAAGCATGGATCCATCGCAGCCACGTCCGTCTAGACCCCGCACCACCACCTCAGCCAATGGACTAAAGGAGGGACGGGACATACCATCTGTGCCACTCCATGAAGACAGTGGCCTTCCATCCTCCTGTGATGAAGAAGACTATGAGCATCGCGTACTTACAGTCAAGAATGCTAATGGAGATGCAAAGTTATGTATTTCACTTGCCTTACTATTTTGTGTTTTTTCTACTGTCATCTTGGCAGTCCTCAATTGGTACATGTATTATCTTGCAACCACTGATCAGTGTTATCTTTCAGATACTATCACACCATCTTCAGGGCAGTCAGTTGTGCCACCAGATAGAGATAAGATCGGAAGTCCACCACTCCCACCTTGTACCGCTGATACAGCACACACTAGCACACACCCCACATCCACAGTTACTGATCTGATCCCAAGCAGTGCTACTATGCCAGGGGCTGGCATTCCAGATCTCACATTAGGTCCCCAGTTGCCCTGCAGTTCCCTTCCTCGCACTAACCGTAGATTTAAAAGAGGATTTAAAAAAGGTAGACCAAGGTTCTGGACCCGTAGACAAAAACCTAGACAAAGACCTGAGGTTACACAAGAATGGGCCACCGCTCTTCAAGACACAATGGTTCACATTGCACACCTTCATTCCAGGCCCGACTTCCATTCCACCCGTCCTGACGAATTCAATCAGGAGCATGGAGCCCATGATGCCCTGTTAGACAACATGTGGTACCGACATATGTCCGAAATAGGGAAAAAGGCAACAAAAGAAGCATGTTTCGTGTGCTCACATATCCCTCATGCAGTAGGCGCAGACCAAATGATTTTCCCAAAAGAAATACCACCCCCAAAAGCCGAGTGTCTCCTCCATCTGTTTCTTTGCCGTATCTACGGCCAGATTCAGCTTCTATCAGCAACTATCCATACCATTTTTGTAAACGCCACGGTATGGGATCATAATAGTGTCGCGTTCAGAATTGTGACTGACAAAGAACAATTTGACAAAAGCATGGAGGAGCTGTATAGGATGAAAATACCTGAAAAGTATACCCAACGTTGGGAGCGTAGTTTTGCCTATTTACGCTACTTTACCTTTACAACACCACAAACACAATGTAATCCACTAACAGATGAAAGCACCTGTGAATACAGGGCTGTGCTACGTTTATGGGCCAACATCTATGTCAACAACGAGTGGCAAGGTCCACGCAACCTCACTTGTAGAGCTGCTTCCTTAGGAGAACCCTTTGTAACAACAGAGTATGATGGGGACATCGATTGGGATGTCGAAGATGAGTGCGGGGGGTCTGGACACAAGAAAGTAGAAGGTACACCTTTAGTAAGGACACCACCTACCAATGGAAAAAAGTATATAAACTAAAAATCCTCTCCTTTGCTTCCTAGGTAACGGTAACCGCCCTGTGGGCAGCAACACCAACTGTAACACGACAGTTTTTAATTTGGACCTCCAAGACGGCACCGCCTGGCCTCATGGACATCTTTTGGGCCTGTGGAGAACGCCTCTACGCCCAGTTGCCTCCTCAATGGAAGGGCCTATGCACCATGGTCACCATGCATGAACTGCATCTCGTTGTCCCGGCATCCAACATTTCTCAAGTGCTCGAACACCCCATGACAGGTGATGTCACCCTGCTTCACCGGCACCGAAGGAGTGCTCAATATTTTGCTAACGACGCCTTTAAGGAAGTTCCTGATGAGTTTCGCCTGTTCAGTGGCGCCCAGGAATTCTTTGGGGGTCTGTGGCCCATCTGGCAAACATCTGCTAATGCCCGGTGGCTGCAGGTCACACGCTATGAACTAATGACTCTGATCAACAACACCCGAGATGGGTTCACCGCAATACAGGAAGAATTACGACCAATAAGACTTATGGTTCTAGAGCATAGATATGTTCTAGATCAGCTCACAGCTATGCAGGGAGGGGTATGCGCTTCCATCAAATCGAGCTGCTGCACGTTCATACCATCTAATGATGCCGATAACGGGTCTCTTGCTAAGGCCATTGAGGACTTGAGCAATTTGGGAAAGAAGATGCGTGATGAGGGCGGTGCTGATGCAGACCCTATTACGGGCTGGTTCAACTTGGACTGGATGCCTTCATGGCTATCTGCTATCTTGAAAATTATGTTACCTATTTGTTGTGTCATCATATCAATGTGTTGCGGTGCACAGGTAATAATGAGGTGTATCAGCAGATGTAGCATCAAAGCAGTTGGGATAAATTACGTTAAAACAGCAATTTACCACGATGCAGACTATCTGGACATGCACCGTGGTCCTGGGGATGGGGATGGGCAAGTCCACATACAACTCGTAGAACTAGCTGCCCCTGAGGATTCTCCTAACACACCATCAGCTCCCCCAGTTCCACCCCATAGGTACACTTTGAGGGAGGAGCATAACGCTCACGAGTATGACCAGTTAGTGAGCCATGATGAAGGAGAGTATGTTACCCTACCATCAGAACTGCAACACCCGGCTGCGTGTCCCTACGTTAATGACTCACCCAGCATGCACCCGACCCCTGAGGGTCCTTCAAGGTATTCTATCCGAGATGTGTTCAAAAATGAACAAGAGCAGGGATATGAAGGAGGGTCCAGAAGGTCCCGATTTACCATTTAACAAGAAACTCATTTCTGATTTTGCACTACCCACTAAACATGATACTCTAGATAGGCCCCACAAGACAGGCTCAGATAGAATGTCTTAAGTTGCCCACTTTCCTTCGTCCTGGGAGTGCATCTCACATAGGCCCAAGCCCAGCTCCCTAGATAACCATATCTTACATAGGACCAAGCATACCTTCCTAGATACAAATGTGTAGGCCCAAAAAGCCAGTGACTCCTGCTCTCATTTTATAATAATAATAATACAGATCGAAGGCCTCACTGATCTGCTAGCAGATATCTGTCCCATCCACCGAGAGACAATATCAGCCCCTCTTGTGACTTTCCACAGTTACGAGAATAAGAGTGGCCCCCCCCACGTGACAATCTGTTGGAACATCTGGCAGTGTCACATGCAAGATTTGCGATATTCTTAGCTATGAAACTTTCCGCGCTTGCTTAACTGACACTCAAGGCGGCAACGTGACCAAGAATTAATATATTAAATATTAATTCTGAGCATTTTTTACGGTAAAAGTTATCCTTTGTTTACTTTTTGCGGTCAAGAACACTGACCATCTGCTAAACGCCCTGTTCCATCATGATACCACTTCTCGGTTTTATATCAAACTTCCCAGTTACTGTAAGCGGGCGGTTAAGTGGCCTGCGTCAGATCTCGTGTCAAGCGTGGGTGTAAGTTCTGCATTTAACCATATAAAAGAGCTTCGCCCAAGGTGCAGCTTTGAATTCTCTGCGCATCAATCTGACTGCATACAGAGGTTCCCGATCGATCGTCCGTGTGACTGGGCCTAGAACTTCAACTTCCAAGGTGGTAATACTCTTTTCTGATAATTCAGCCTATTGGCTTTGACAGCCTCTCAGATGGCATAGCCTATTGGCTTTGTCAGCCAATTTGATTATCTTTGCCTATTGGCTTTGTCAGCCTCTCTAATAATTTAGCCTTTTGGCTCTGACAGTCTATCTAATTCAGCTCATTCTAACCCAAGCCATTGCATTTATTTTAGGTTAAACTGCGTAGTCTTGAATGGTGTTGCTTTCTTAATAAAAGATTAGCTGTTCAGGCACTAGCCTGAACATCTTCTTTAAAGTCAGGGTTGCTCTTTAGGCAGCTGCTCATAGCACAATATTTTAGTCATACATTTGCTTCTTTTGAACAATTGATTTGTGACATTGTCAATGCATTTATTTTTCATCCTGCTCATGTGTTGATGGGCAACTTTTAAATTGAATTGCTTTTATGCTTTTGAACTGTTTAAAATAAAAGTCACTGTATCTTACATCGTGGTTTCTTCTTTCCAAGTGAACGAGCAGAACAGAGGGGTCAGGCTCTCTGGAGTCGGTAAGCAGAAGGGTGTGGCCACCAAAAATAACCCTCCTTATCACCCACCTTTTGACCAACCTTCCCAGTTTGGCTTCAATGATGGCAAGATCGTCATAGACTGGGAGTAATTTGTCATGCAACAGCTCACTTAAATGGTCACTCATACTATCCTAGGGGTCAACAGGTAAAGCAAGCGCATTCACAGATACATTCTCTGCACCAGCCCTCCTACATGTCACCCGTTTGATCTTGGGCTCAGCAGGTCTAGATTTCAAGGCTTTATTCCTATGTTTTGTCGTTGGCCCAACAGTCTGGGTCAGGGGAAGAGACATGATTTGCAAATTCATTCTCTTGCATTTCTTGACCAGCCCTGCCCACCGAACTTCTGCAAATAGGCCCCTTGTTAGGCTCGCATATATTAACAATCTCCCCCAAAGGTGGTTTTAGCATAGAAGCTGAATGCCCCCCTGAAGGAAGAGTCTGAGAACTGTGTGGAAAAATAGAGCGTATACTCTGGGAGGGGTAGAAGTAAATCAAAATCCTCAGGGTGAGCGAGAGGTGATGCTCTGCCAGTTTAATTTTGTTTGAAACTAAGTCCATAGCCCGCATCAAGAACCTGTCAATAGGAGTGTGTCAGAGTAGTGGGGGCTGCAGGCACTCCTGAAACAACCTTCCTGTTGCCCTTGGTGTTACAGACAGAAAAGCTTCAGAGGAAAAACAATCAAATTGGATTTGCAAAAAAGTCATAGTACCATAGATTATGATCAGCCTCCTGATAACAAAGAATTAGAGACTGATAGGCCATGAGAGATGTCCCAGCCCAGCCTATATCAGCCTATGATGGGCTAAGACGGGCCACCCCTAGGCCCGTGCTTTGCCCGGGCACATCCCTTGCCGCAGGAGGACTAGCATGCTTTTAAGCACTATGCAGCAGGTGGGTTGGACTGGACAAGCAGTGGTGCCTCACCTGGTGTGAGGGATGCTGGTTGTGACAGTCCCCCACAGGCAGATGGCCTTCCCCTAACAACAGGGAACTATACTGTCAAAGTGTAAAACTGGATGGATGGAATGCAATGACACCAACCTCAAATTGAAACAAAAACTGCCTTTCAAACTTCTAAATTCCTACCTCTTGTTCCTTCAACCAAAGCTCTAAGGAACATTTTTGATTTGAAAAAAAAGTGTTGTACAGCATTTCTTCTGTGTGGATCATCAGTGTTTAAGGCATCATTCGGCCTACCAGGGGTGATGTTTTCAAAAGGGTCTCCAAAATTTTTGATTGTTGAATTTTGTGAATGTAATCCTAACATATATTTATGTTCTTTTTGTTTTTCAACAGTGGTTGCAGTGATACATTTTTCGATATCTGAACATACTCGTGCCATACGAATATTTTTTCACATACCCCTGGAGAGGATTTTCATGCATAAATAGCACTTCACATTCTTTGCCACCTCTTTCTTTTGCCTGGAGGGGAAGGTGAAAAACTCCCATGCAATTGATTGCCCCTTTGCTGGGAGTATTGATTGCAGCTTTGCTGGGGGTTGCTCCCCCAAAGAACTATGTGTAACAAGGTGTGCCATTGTACTGGGAAATGATGGAAAAGGCAGCACAATTTAATTTAGAAAAGAAAGAGAGCAGGTGCTCAAATGAGAATTTTTTTTACAGTCTTTATGTTTTTTTCTTTTCCCACTGTTCAAGGATGAAGCTTTATACACTACATTGATTATGGTGTACAAGTACAAAAGCTGAGAACAGTAAAAAGGAAAAAGGAAATGCTTTACTGTAATGTGAAATACTATTACAGCATAAGAAATGTCTACTGTTGGGTTTATAGAATGGAATATTTCAAAAACTAATAGTAACTTATATTTATGTTCTATTTTTAAACAGATGAATGACACCATCTATGGAGAAAATGAATTCCCTAATTACTTCTTTGTGTGTAGTTCTACAAACTAACATTGTCAAGGTATACCCCAAGGTACAGTGTCATAGAGCCACTGAAACATCACACACTGATAGAGCCATTCATATGCCCAGACATTCATCCATTCAGCTGCTCACATACCTACTAACTCACCGATACAGTCATTAACACACCAAGTCACTTAACAACACATATACTACCACATGCACTCACTTACCCATACATGTACTCACATGCCCATTCACTCACTACTCATACAGGTATTAAGTCATGTACTCACTCACTCATACAGCCACTCATACAGCCACTCACTCACCCATACAGTTACTGACACACCTTCTCACTTATCCATACAGTCACTGACACACCCACTAACTCACCCACACAGTCACTGGCATACCAACTCACTAAGCCATACAGTCACTAACACACCCACTCACTCACCTATACGGGTACTAACACACCTGCTCACTCACCTATACAGCCACTCATAAACCCAGTCACATATCTATACAGTCACTGACAAACCCACTCACTCACCTATACAGCTACTAACACATGCACTCATTCACCCATACAGCCACCCATTCACTCACCCAAACAGTCACTCATATAGCCACTCATTTTCCTATACAGCTACTAACACAGCCAGTCAGTCACCCATACAGTTAGTGACACACACACATACTCTTTCATATAGGTACTGGCACACTCATTCCCTCATCTCTATAGGTACTCACACATCAACTCACCCATACAGCTGCTAACATACATACTCACTCACCCATACAGCAACTCACACACCCATTCACTCACCGAAACACCCACTCACTCACCCATACAACACACACACTCACTCAACCATAAACCCATTCAGATGCCCACTCACTCAAGCAGTAACTCACACACCCACTCACCCACCCATACAGCCACTTACACACTCACTCACTCACTCACCCATACATGTACTCACACACATACTCACAGACCCATACAGCCACTGACACACCCACTCACTGACCCATACAGTTACTGACACACCCTGCTACTAACACACCCACTCACTCACCCATAAAACCACTAACACAGCCACTCACTCACCTATACAGTCACTCACATATGCACAGTCACACACTTATACAGTCAATGACACACCTACTCACTCACCCATACAGTTACTAACACACTTACTCACTCAATAATACAGCCTGTCACACACCCACTCACTCACTGACCCATACAGTCATTGACACACCTACTCACTCACTCACTCACTCACTCACACAGTCACTGACACACAAACTCACTCACCCATACAGTCACTGACACCCCCACTCACTCAGCCATATGGTCACTAACACACTCACGCACTCACCCATAGATTCATCGACACACGCACTCACTCATCCATACAGCCACTTACTCACCCACTCAAACACCCCTACAGTCACTGAAACAGCCACTCACTCTCCCATACAGCTACTAACACACACACTCACCCATACAGACACCCATGAATCCATGCACTCACCCGAATAGCAACTTATGCAACTATTAACACATCCATACACCCACTCGCATACCCACTGACTCAGTAATACAGCCACTCACATACCCATACACACAGTCATTCATGACCCATATAGCCACTGTCGCACCCACTCACTCACCCACATACCCACTCACTCATATACTTAGACATCCACTTGCTCACTCATGCACCCACTCACTCACTAACACAGAATCTCACTCGCTCATATTCTTTCTTATACATACAGACAGATACAGTTTATCTTTTTTAAACCTATAAAGATGGTTCTAATAAGAATCTTTGGGTTTTGTTTGTATTTTTTTCTTGAGTTTTAAAATATTTTTTCAGTTTTGTTTCTTTACAAGTAAAATGGCAACTGAAAAAATGTTTTTTTAAACTTAAAACTGGGGAAACAAGTGTCATTCTGGAACAAAAATACAAAAACTTAACACTGATGTACTTTTCAATGCCCAAACGTGCGGCAACAAATTGTTCCCATACTTTTAGAGCTTTTTTGTAGTCCAAACAAAAAGTGCCAATTCTTTGGAGTTCTGGTGAGTTCTTTGGGAATTGTTGCTGGACCTCAGATGGAGAAGGTCTCCAGGAGCAATTGGTGTTATAATTGATGTAGACGTATCCCTTGCACTTCGTTGCGCTTGTGCTCTGGTCAACTCCTTAGAGTGGTACGTCTGCAGATGATACAACATACTTGCTGTGCCTCATGAATACTTCTTGGATGTACCCCTGGAGAGGGTCTTCTTACATATTGAGCCCTTCACATGCTTAGCAACCACTAAAACCAGTGTAAAAAGCTCCCAAGCAATTGATTGATGATTTGCTGGGGGTTCCTCCTCCAAAGAACTGTCTTCCTCAAGGTTTGGCTCCTGATCTTCACTGCCACCAAATGCCCTTTTATTTGGAAATAATTTACCAATAATAATCAAAATCAATGTCCAAATTGAAAAAAGCAGGTACTGAAATGTGAAGATCCAATCTCAGGACTGGAAGTCTGAAGAAAAGAAAATTGGGTGGGGACCTCCTTTCTATAGTAATCAAGTGTCTTGTCCAATGAAATTCCTTTCTTCCATACTCATGTGATATTTGTAACATTGTCACGAACGCTGACGATTTCGCAATTACAGAAAACAGAATAAAACAGTGTTCAACCATAAAATTATTTAGGCAAGTCTCACTTCATATGTTATATTAGTAAACTACTTATCACAGTCATTAATCACAATATGTGTATATATATTTTTAACACTTTCTAAAAATCACACCTATTTTGCGAATAACTACAGTAGAGGAATATATGTATTGCGACTCTTTGTGGTGAATTTGGGAATATTAAATACATTTAAAAAAAAGTAAAGCCTTCTGGGGATATCTGTTTCTAGATGCTGAAGAAAATGATGCCGTGTTCTTGAAGGCCCAATAAAATGAGGACCTTTCCACCAACAAAGAAGCACAATCTTCACATAGTTAGGATAAAGTACCCTTGTTTTGTGGAGATTCACATCTTCGTATTCTCATTATCTTCTGTATAGCAGGATTAATGTTATCACAGATTTCTGAAGAAAGACATACAAGCAACAATAACATTCTCAAAATGCAGAGGTCAAGGGACACACTTCCTCATGAACGATTATGCAACTCTACTGTAGAATAAGCACCTGACATTATCAAATGAATCAACAGTCACTAATTAACCAGTATAAACTACTACAGCTGGGTAGACTTTCAATGCAAAACTGTGGACTCTGGTTGGATAAATGGATAGGTGACTTTCCTTTCTAGCCCTGATGCTCAATTCACAGAAATTAAACCTCAACAGAAAGCACTTGCAAATATAAGCAAAGCAGGTGCACCAGTTGAAGCTCAACTTCTGTAAAGGACAAATGATCCTAACTTCCTGGGCTTTGCAAAGGCAAACAAAGTGTGTTTTCTCTGCAATTCCACATTGAAAAACTATATGTTCTCCTTGGTAAAGGCAAATGCATGATTGATTTATCAGAATGCAATCTGTAGTGACTGTGGTGAATGGGTTATTTTTTGACCTCTACTGTTGAGAGCAGAGTCCATTCTTCTCCCTTTCAATGACTACAAATATGCAAATATCCAAAATCTCCTTGAGGCATAGCTCATTTGGGGTGGCCCGTCCTCCTTCCCCCTTAGTAGTATGCAACTGAGACACCCATACATCCATTGACACACCAAATCACACATACAAAACAATTCACACACCCACCCATATATCCATACAGCACTTACACACCCAGTTGCCAACCCATAAAGCCACTCAACCACCCAATCACATATGCATACAATCACACACAACCACTCACAGACCCATGCAGCCACTCACACCCACAAAACCACCCACACACCTACTCACAGACCCACACAGTCACTGACATACCCACTCTCCCTCTTATACAGCCACTCACATACACAATGTCCAAGGTTACAGATTACAGTTAGGAAATGTGTTTAAAAAAACGTTAACTATTCACAGAAAAAAACAACGTTACAGGGATGTTATAGTTAGGAAATAGAATTTAAAAAGTCCTAGAAATTCACTGAAAAAAGCAAAGATTACAGGGATGTTATAGTTAGGAAATAGAATTTAAAAAAACATAGAAATTCACTGAAAAACAAAGGTTACAGGGACGTTATAGTTAGGAAATAGAATTAAAAATCCTTAGAAATTCACTGAAAAAACCAAAGGTTACAGGGACATTACAGTTAGGCTCATATTTCCCTCGTACAAAACCCATAGAAATTCAGCAGTTACAGTTACCCGTGCTAACTATAACTTATGTCCCTGTAATGCACTGCTTCTGACCTCACATATTATATCACTCATGGCATGGTCAGGGACATCACTGATGACATCTCAAATTACATCAGTGATGACATCATGCACAGAATAACTCATACACCCACTCACACCCCCATTACAACCTCTTATGCACCCACTCACACACACACAACTACTCTCATACTCATCGACAGACCTACACAAGTACTCACATAGCCACTCACACACCCATAGAGCCACTCACATACCCACTCACTCACTCATACAAGCACTCACACAATCATTCACTCACCCATATGGCTACTCATACAACTAGTCACTCACCCATATAGCCAGACACTCACCCATACAGCTACTCACATACCCACTTATTCACCTATACAGCCACTCATACACCCACTCACTTACCCATATAGTCTCTCAACACAGCCACTCACTCACCCATACAATCACTTACACACTCAGTCATACACCCACACAACCACTTACATACCCATTTACACATCCATACAAGCACTCACACATCCGTTCACTCACCCATACAACCATTCACACAGCCACTCACTCTCTAATACAGCCATTCACACATCAACTCACTTAATTCTATTTCCAAACTATAATGTCCCTGTAACCATTGGTTTAGTCAGTGAATATCTAAGTTTTTTAAAATGTTATTTCCTAATTATAATGTCCCTGTAACCTTTGTTTTTTTCAATTAATTTCAATGGTTTAAAAAAAAAAAATGTATTTCCTAACTGTAACCTGTTGAGGTTTCATTTCTGTGAAATGAGAATTGCGCCAGAATGAATCATGCCCTGTGTATTTATCCAAGAAGAGGCCACCGTTTTGGGGCACACCTCTACCCAACTGGAGTACTTTCTACTGGCTAATTTGTAAGTGCTATGTCCATCATATTGGGAAAATGGCGGGAAGACATTGTATATCGCTAATGTAATGGGGCAGGACTTCAAGGCAAGTTTACATACTTCTAGTTTTTAAAAGTTTAGAACACGATCTCTGGTCTGAGCAGTAGACGACACAATAGAACTCCCTCGTCAAAGACACTGTGTGAGATATTGTGCTAGAGAAAAACAAGAATGCAAACACCTCCTTCATGGACTACAGATAACTTTACAGTGGAAATGCAGAGGAAACACATTTGCTTTGCTTTGGCCATGCGTACAAAGTTAGGATGATTAGTACTTTACATAAGTGGAGCTTCAACGTGGGCACCTGCTCTGTTCATATCTGTAAGCGCTTCCTGTTGAGGTTTCATTTCTGTGAAATGAGCATCGTGCCAGAATGAATCCTGCCCGGCATATTTATCCAAGAAGAGGCCATCGTTTTGTGCAACACCTCTACCCAACTAGAGTATACTTTCTACTGGCTAATTTGTAAGTGCTACTCCGTCGGGTAAATGTATTATGCATCTCCTACACTACAGCTGCATTAAGGACGCTGGGGAAATGTCTCCAGTGACCTTGTGTATATGTAGCTTTGCCAATTTGATTGTTGCTCCCACGTCTTTAACAAATAACTTTACAAGGTGGAACTGCAGAGAAAACACACTTAGATGATTTGTACTTTACAGAAGTAAGTGTTTCTTTGTTTTGTGGAGATGCAATTGTATTCCTATGCATTATGACTCCGTCTTCAAAATCGGCGGGAATCACGCTTCGGGAGGCCTTTTAGTGAGCTGTCCATCATCCTGGAAAATGGCGGGAAGACTTGCATACCGCTAATGTATATGAAGTTCTAGGTAAGAAATAAGGTCCCGAGATCCTTTTCCTGGATGGTGTTGCCAATTTGTTATAGGTAAGGGGAGGAGGTTAACTCGAGGTGCTGGACCTTACTAACCTGTTATTGTAAGAATAGGGAAACAGAGGAGTACGTGCTCCTCCTTAGTTAATGTTAAAGTTCTTTTGATCAAGAAGCTGCAAAATTCCAATTTGATGTTTATTTTTTATTTTTTTATTTTAATCTTCATACCATGATTCATAAATTATCATTGTTCTCCAAAGTGTTACAGAGATAGTTTTTTAGATGTTGCAGCAGCCGACACCTGTTTCGCCCTTTAGCGGTCAGTTGTACCAGGGCTTTCTCAAGGCTTTTACAATCTGAACAGGCAGAGTTTGTCATGTAGTGTAGTATTTGACAAAATATTTTGCATCAAGCAAATCAAGCAAAAACAGGTATATTTTATAATCAAAAATCAGCAGGTCCTGGGTAAACTCCCTTGTACGATCGAAAAGTGGTGTGATCGTACAAGGGATTTTACTCAGGACCTGCTGCTGGCTGATGTTATGCTTCTGTGTCAAGAAGTATGAGGCCATAACAGATTTCAAGTTGTTCGTCCTGATGTTGCTTTTATGTTCATTGAGCCTGGTCTTAATTTTTTGTTCAGTTTTCCCAATGTATGCCAGACCGCAGGGGCATTTCAATAGGTACACCACGTTTTTAGTGTCACAAGTGGTAGTGACCTGTAGTTTGATTTTGTTTTCTTTGCGGGGTGAGTTTCCTTTAATGGTGTTGTTGCAATTATTGCAATTAAGGCATGGTACAGTGCCTCAATATAGATGGTTGATATTTTTAAATTTGGGTGTAGAAAGCATTTCCTGGATGTTTTTGCTGCGTTCATAAGCAAACAAAGGAGACTCGACAAAAATACCCTTGAAATCTGGTTCCATTTGTACCATCGGCCAGTGTTTTAAAATTAACCTTTTGGATTTCTGGCTTTGTTTAGAGAGTTTAGACACTAGGACAGTGCAATCCCCTTTATTTTGTTTCGAGGTAGACGTCAATAGTTTGCGTGATTTAGTTGAGGAGCGTTGTACAGCAGTCTCAAGTAATCCAGAAGGGTAACCTCTGTCACTGAATCTTTGGATCATATCTGCTGTGTTAGTAGAGAGTCTATCAGGATTGGATGTAATTCTTTTAACTCGTACGAGTTGAGAGTAAGGCAAATTTTTTTAGAGAGAATTGATGGAAGCTGTTATAATGCAATAAATTGTTACGGTCAGTTTCATTCCTGAATGTGTCGGTTTCCAACTTGTTTCCAATCTTAGAGACAGATACATCCAAAAAACTGATTGCGCTGTCACTGAAATTATACGTAAATTCAATTTGATCGTTAATGGAGTTCAAATGTTCAACAGCTGATGATAGTTCTTGATCAGACCCTTTCCATAACGAAAAATTGTCATTGATGTACCTCACGATCATGGCAAGTTTGTTAATCCATTTATCATTAATCAAAATATGATCAATTTCAAACTTGTGCATAAAAAGATTGGCCTAGCAAGGTGCTGCACAATTGCCCATGGAAGTCCCATTAAGTTGCAAGAAGTACTCATTTTCCCAACAAAAGTAACGGTGATACAGTGTGTAATGCAGTAGTTCAAGTAGAAAAATCTTTAGATCATCATTCAATTCTGTTTTTGAACCGGTTTCATTGCACTCTCGCGTTTGAGGGTATGGTTAAACCTTTCTTTTCTTTTCGATTTTCTCTTTGCACTTTTTATTTTTGCATGTCCACACCGTTTTGATCTATAGGATCTTACTTCTTGAATACACCATACACGTGAATGTCACTGGACCCCCTGTAAGTTGTTTGCCCTCACCTCTCCTGCTTTCAATTTGATTTCACGTTCATTCTCAATATTGATATACCGGTTTCATATATCATAAGTGTCACAGTTCTAATTGTCCTTGTATTTAAGGTCTTTTCACCACTTTTTTTTATCACCTTTTGGGCACCTGCAGAATTCTCTTTTTTGTCAATTTACCCCTTATTCTTGATTGGCTTATGTGCTTCCCTCTTCATTACTTTCAGATGAACTTTCCCCTGATGAAGGGCTTTGCTTGCCCGAAATGCATTGGGTTTGCGCATGTATGATTTACCCAAGTATTTGATGCTGCAACGTCATAAAATTTGAATATTGAATAATCACAGTGTTGGAATAAACTCAACTCATGACTCGACTATTGCTCCTACTTTTTGATTATATTGGGTTACTCCTCTTTTTGGAACCTTGGTTTTGCAATCAGGGGACATTACCCCTGGGGAGATGCTTTCTTCTACTTTCTATTTATGCTTTAGGATCAGTAAGCGATATCCTAGTTGCACGCACAAAGCCGACTTACCTTTGTGGATTAACTCTTATTAAATATTTAAGGAGTGCATGTACCACCTTCTTCATTAACATTTTTTAAACCTCACTTTTTTTTTCCGGTTTCCTTAGAGAGACAGAGCTTGCAATACCAGGCCTAAGCGAAAATGAAAGACCAACTCCAGTCATGCCACTCTTGTGAGTCTCAGCATCTTTCTGAAGACCGCAATGAGCGTGTCAGTGCCTTTTAGGGGACAAGATGACACATGTAAAGAAGCCTATAGGTAGTAAACTACATCTGTTTCACACTGCATGCTTTCCAAATGTGTGTAGTAAAAGCTGCATGTATCACTTGTTGTTCATTATAAAGGGCAACCACGTATTAAGCTGTGTTCTCAAGTGCTTCCGTGACTCTTGCCTAGCTATGAGATCTGTGGTTGTGGGACTGAAGGCTGAAGTAACTGTGACAAATTTTTGCAGGGGTATGATAGACTGTATAGTTTTTAAGTTTGGGTCATCAGCTGTACCACATGTGTCAGACTACACGTAGAAGTGCAGACTTCTCTGAGGCATGGTAGAAGTCAGATACGAATTACGCTTCCAGTTTAAAGCAAACACCACACTAAGTATGGCCAACTTGCCGTGTACAGTTGGAGAGACTTATATGGACTAGGATAACGGTTAATACATCTTGCACGTGTTTTAAAGCTTTCTTTTCTCTACCAGTTTCATTTGCTGGGCAGAGCTCACAATGCCAGGCCTAATCCAAAATCAAAGACTCCTGTCATGCCACTTTTGTGAGTGTCAGCATATTTCTAGAGACCTGAATGAGTGTGTGAGAGCCTTTTAGGGGATACAATTACACTTGTAAATAAGCCTATAGGTAGTAGACTACCTCTGTTTCACACTGCATGCTCTCCAAATGACTGTAGTAGAAGCTGCATGGATCACTTTCTCCTCATTATACAGGGCAGGCAGGTATAAAGCTGTCTGTTCAAGTGCTTCCATGACGCCTGTCTAACTAACAGATGAGTGGTTTTACAACTGAATGCTGACGTAGATGTAGCAAAATTTGTTCAGGTGGTATGATAGACTGTATAGTTTTTAAGTTAGGGTCACCAGCTGCACCACACATGTTAGACTCCACTTAGAAGTGCAGACATATCTGAGGCATGGTAGCAATCAGATATTCAAACTTGAAAAAGTACGCTTTCAGTTTAAAGCACAAACCTCACTAAGTACGGCCTACTTGCAGTGCACCTTTGCAGAGACTTATATGGACTAGGATGGAGTTTAATACATGTGGCAACATCTTTTGAACCTAACTTTTTTTGCTTCTACTACACACATTGCTCTCCAAATGTGTGTAGTAGAAGCTGCATGCATCACTTGCTGTTCATTATACAGGGCAGCCACGTATAAAGCTGTATGTTCAAGTACTTCTGTGACTCCTGCCTAGCTAAGAGATCTGTGGTTGTGGAACTGAAAGCTAAAAAACTCTGACAAAATTTGTGCAAGGGTAGTTAGGGCCATCAGCTGCACCACATGTGTCAGACTGCACGTACAAGTGCAGACATATCTGAGGCATGGTAGCAGTCAGATATTCAAACTTGACAGAGTACGCTTTCAGTTTAAAGCACACACCTCACTAAGTACATCCTACTTGCAGTGTACCGTTGAACTGACTTATATGGACTAGGATAAAGGTTAATACATCTTGAACATGTTTTAAAGCTCGCTTTTCTCTGCCAGTTTCATTAGAGAGGCAGAGTTTGCAATGCCAGGCCTAAACCAAAATCAAAGACCGACTCCTGTCATGCCACTCTTGTGAGTGTAAGCATCTTTCTAGAGACCTCAATGAGTATGTCAGTGCCTTTTTAGCGGCAAGATGACACATGTAAATAAGCCTACAGATACTAGATTACCTCTGTTTCACACCGCATGCTCTCTAAATTTGTGTAGTAGAAGCTGCAATAATCACTTGCTATTCATTATACAGGGCAGCCATGTATAAAGCTGTGTGTTCAAGTGCTTCCAAGACTCCTGACTAGCTAAGAGATCTGTGCTTCTGCGACTGAATGCTGAAGTAGCTCTAACAAGATTTGTGCAAGGGTATGATAGACTGTATCGTTTTTGAGTTAGGGTGATCAGCTACACCACACGTGTCAGATTACACATAGAAGTGCAGACATACCGAAGACATGATAGGAGTCAGAAATTCAAACTTGAAAGTGTACACTTTCAGTTTAAAGCACACACCTCACTATGTACGTCCTACTTGCAGTGTACCTTTGCAGAAACATATATGGACTAGGATACAAGTTAATACATGTGACAACGGGCCCGATTCACAAAAGTAATCTGAGACAAAATCCTAACTTTACGACTTTTGGTATTCACAAAAGGCATTAAGGAGTAGTAAAGTTAGGATTTTGTCTTAAGTTTGTCTTACGCTTTGGTGTTAAGACAAAATCCTAACTTAAGTTTAACTTAAGTTTAACTTAAGTTTAACTTAGGATTTCATCTTAAGTTTGTCTTAAATTTTGGTCTTAAATTAAACTTAAGTTAAACTTAAGTTAGGATTTTGTCTTAAGACCAAAACTTAAGACAAACTTAAGACAAAATCCTAACTTTACTACTCCTAAATGCCTTTTGTGAATACCGAAAGCCGTAAAGTTAGGATTTTGTCTCAGATTACTTTTGTGAATCGGGCCCCACATCTTTTAAGCTGACTTTTATTTACAAGTTTCATTAGAGAGGCAGAATTTGCACGCCAGGCCTAGCCTAAAATGAAAGGCAGACTCCTGTCATGCCACTCTTGTGTGTCTCAGCATGTTTCTAGAGACATCAATGAGTATGTGAGTGCCTTTTAGGGGTGGCATGATAAATATAAAATAGTCTTTAAGCACTAGATTACCTCTGTTTCACGCCGCATGCTCTGCCAATTTGTGTAGTAGAAGCTGCATGGATCACTTTCTCCTCATTATAGAGGGCAGCCAGATTTGAAGCTGTGTGTTCAAGTGCTTCCCTGATACCTGTCCAAGTACCAGATCAGTGCTTTTGGAACTGAATCCTGACCTAGCTGTGAAAAAATGTGTACAGGGGTATGATAGACTGTATAGTTTTTATTTTAGGGTCATCAGCTACACCACATGTGTCAGACTAATCGTTGAAGGGCAGACAGACCTAACACATGGTAGCAATCAGACATTCAAATTTGACACAGTACACTTTCAATTTAAAGCACACACCTCACTATATATGATCTACTTGCAGTATACCGTTGCAGACACTTATATGGACTAGGGTAAAGGGTAATACACCTAGCAACATGTTTTAAAGCTCACTTTTCTCTATCAGTTTCATTAGACAGGCAGACCTCACAATGCCAGGCCTAACCCAAAATGAAAGGCTGACTCCTGTTGTGCCACACTTGTGAGTGTCAGCATCTTTCTAGAGACCTCAATGAGTGTGTCAGTGCCTTTTTACGGGCAGAATGACACATGTAAAGAAGGCTATAGATACTAGATTACCTGTGTTTCACCCCACATGCTTTCTAAATGTGTGTAGTAGAAGCTGCATGCATCACTTGCTGTTCATTATGCAGGGCAGCCACTTATAAAGCTCTGTGTTCAAGTGCTTCCTTGGCTCCTGTCTAGGTAAGAGATCTGTGCTTCTGGAACTGAATGCTGAAGTAGCTCTAACAAGGTTTGTGCAAGGGTATGATGATTGTATAGTTTTTATGTTAGGGTGATCAGCTACACAACACGTGTCAGATTACACATAGAAGTGCAGACATACCTGAGACATAGTAGCAGTCAGACATTCAAACTTGACAGAGTACGCTTTCAGTTTAAAGCACACACCTCACTATCTACGGCCTTCTTGCAGTGTACCTTTGCAGAGACTTATATGGACTCGGATAGAGGTTAATACATCTGGCAAATTGTTTTAAACCTCACTTTTCTCTGACAGATTAATTAGAGAGGCAGAGCTCTCAATGCCAGTCCTAAGCCAAAATGAAAGGCTGACTCCCGTCATGCCAAGCTTCTGAGTGTCAACATCTTTCTAGAGACCTCAATGAGTGTGTCAGTGCCTTTTGAGGGGTAAGATTGCATATGTAGAGAAGCCTATAGGTACAAGACTACATCTGTTTCACACGGCATGCTCTCTAAATGTGTGTAGAAGAAGCTGCATGGGTCACTTTCTGCTCATTATATAGGGCAGCAGTGCATGAAGCTGTGTGTTCAAGTGCTTCCATGAGGTCTACCTAGCAATCAGATCTGTGCTTCTGGGACTGAAAAGTGAAGTAGCTCTGACAATATTTGTCCAGTGGAATGATAGACTGTATAGTTCTTAAGATAGGGTCGTCATCTGCAGCACACATGTCAGACTACATGTACAAGTAGAAACATACTTGAGATATGGTAGCAGTCAGACATTCAAACTTGAGAGAGTACGCTTTCAGTTTAAAGCACCCACCTCACTACCTACGGACTTCTTACAGTGTACCTTTGCAGAGACTTATATGGACTCGGATAGAGGTTAATACATTTGGAAACAAGTTTGAAACCTCAATTTTCTGTACCAGTTTCATTAGAGAGGCAGAGCTCTCAATGGCAGGCCTAAGCCAAAATAAAAGGCTGACTCCCGTCATGACACTCTTCTGAGTGTCAAAATACACACAAAGCAAATCAAACATTCACCCCCAGTCAAGAGATCTGGGTTAAATCCATTGTTCTTTTGCTCACCATGCCACCCCAGTTTAGACCGAGACATATGCAAATCAGTCTTGACCCTGTGCCTTATGGGAATAGTCCAGCCTGAACTGCCAAGCCAGGTCTTCCCTGGACAGGAAACAAGCATCCTGGGACCGGTTTCGGGGCATCACCCCTCATCAGTCAGGCTAGCTTGAATCCAGTGGCACAGTGAGCTCAGGACCCACGTCCGGGCATACCCGGCGCACTTAGGGCGAGAGATCAAAAGGCACAAAGATGATGGACGGATTGCAGAGCAAATCAATTATTCACCCACAGTCAAGAGATCTAGGATAAATCCATCAGGCCCGATTCAAAGAAGAAATCTGAGACGAAAGTCTAACTTTACGACTTTCAGTATTCACAAAGGGCATTTACGAGTAGGAAAGCTAGACTTTTGGTCTAAGTTTAGACCAAAAGTCTAACTTAGACCAAAGTCTAACTTTACTAATACTAAAGTTAGACTTTTGGTCTAAGTTAGACTTTGGTCCAAACTTAGACCAGAAGTCTAACTTTAGTAGTAGTAAAGTTAGAGTTTAGGTCTAAACTTGGACTTTTGGTCTAGGTTTACTTTTGTGAATCAGGCCCTGTGCCTGTAAAAATGGCCAACAAAACAAGCCACACTTCCTACAAAGAGATCAGCAGCAGATATTAATAGTAAAAGCATCAGCTAGGGCTTCATAAATTGAGAGAGACAGTCCGCTTTACGTAAAGGATGAGTGAAAGTGAGTCTCAAAATTTAGTGAAAGATCAAAATGAATTATGTTATCGCTAAACGACAAGTAAAACAATGCTCCATTCAAACCAAGTCAATAGGTACATGCATTGATTAAAAAACATTAGAAAATGACACATAGATAATAAAAAGCT
The DNA here is from genome assembly GCA_963921515.1 of Calotriton arnoldi. Classification (NCBI taxonomy): domain Eukaryota; kingdom Metazoa; phylum Chordata; class Amphibia; order Caudata; family Salamandridae; genus Calotriton; species Calotriton arnoldi. Next base: position 343,664 of record CAWUFW010010721.1, on the reverse strand, counting down.
CTAGCTTATTGAAATTAATAAAATCTAGTACTTTAAAAATCACAGAATAAGAAATATACATGTATCAGCATCACTCACGGTCTCCTAGCTAAGACCATTGGAGTTTCAATAGGTCTTTTTGTCTGATTGCCCAAGCTGCAAACATACATTTAGAGACTGAGACCACTACCACTTAGGGGCCGATTCCGATCTCGGCCGGTAGGGCTCCGAATCGGATTCGGCTTAACCGGATCCGATTCGGAGCCCTATTTCCCGACCGATTCGTACGTGCGTCCGGGCGAGCGAGTACGATGCGAATTCGCCGACCGACTCGTCCGGGCGTCCCGACCGCTCCGACCGACTCGTTCCTGGGTCGAACCGCACCGACCGACTCGCTCGGACTCGACTCGCACCGCGCAATGGAGACGTTCCCCGGCCGGGTGAGTACGATGCGCGCCGCGAGCAGTCCGACCGAGCCGCGCCCTCCGGCTCCAAAGAGCAGTCGGAGACGTACTTTGGGGGTCCGTGTTGGACCCCCCTGTACGCGTAGCCGTGCGAGTCGCACACAAGGGGGACACATGGGTCCCCCCTACACGTGCATGTGCGGAGCGACCCGCATCGACCCGCACACGCTGTAGGGGGCGCCCTTGTTTGCGTCGTGCCCATTGAGTCAATGGGAGCCTGTGTACGCGTCGTACGACTGGCTCCCATTGACTTCAATGGGAGTCCGACCGAATCGAGTCCGATAGCATACGTGCGCATCGTACTCGTTCGGTCGGACTGCTAGAGTCCGATTCGGTCGGAAATCTCTCCGGGTCCGGCTCGGTCGGAGAGATTTCCGGCCCGAATCGGAATCGGCCCCTTGGTTGGGTTCACTCTTGCAGATCCTTGGGGCATTAATTCGATCTGTGATTGACAAAGTTCTGCATAAAGGGGCGATCCACCTCCTTCTGGACAAAGTGTATTTAGGGCAGAAAAAGAATAGGTGTTCATCTGTTTTATCAGTGTTCATACAAAATTTGCAACTTCTGGTACTATCTACTGGAGAAGCCCAGCATGCGGTATAGGCAGCAATGGGGAAGGTGCCGTGTCTAAACTAGAGGAACAAGCTATGGGCAAGTGATGGTCTAATGTAATCCAAGACCTCTTCAGCCTTGGGTACAGCTTTGTGCATTAAAATAAATTTGGGCACTGTTCCTCTACAGCTGTCCTGTTGAATCCGTGAGCTTACCAGCAAAAGAGAGAATTACATTGAGTTTAAGAACATTAGATGTATTATGAAAGATAATGAAAATACAGTGACTGACCAATGACGGCGTAAGCATTGGCACTTACTAGAACTAAATAAAGATATTAAACAATAGATTGGGTGAGAACCAGATGTGACTTTTAAAAGAGGTCTCACACTAAACAACATTCTTTGCTGTGTGTACTTACTCTAAACCTTATGTAGCCTCAGTGTTAAGGCTGTCAAAGAAAGATGGAAGGAACATTTAAGAGCTTTTATAACTCTTGATCAAAGATATCTGATGTAGATCCATGTAAATGAAACAGATTGTAAACAAAAACTTGGTGTCATAAGGTTTGGAGCTATTTGCAGGATCAAATGGGTTGGAAGAAGTGGTGATAGAGAACAAAAGCTTAGAGAAAGGGGAAGATTTTTGATATATACATTGGGACCGTCAATTTGGGTTTCAATAAAGAAGAGGAAATGCATGTCTCCTTAAAGAGTAATTGGCTTTATCTTAAGTAACTAGATCAAGCCGGTTTTGATCTAAGCTAATATATGTAAACTGTGTGAAAAGTGAATTGTTGATAATGGAATAGACCCCAATACTTTGGGTTTACTGTTCACATTCCTTAAGATAGATCTGATTGCTTTTTGAGGAACAAAATTGGAACAATTGATATTGATTCAAATAAGTAGAATATAATTTTAAGGCAATAATATACAGTACAAGATACTGTGGCTCAAACACATATTCTTCCATCTGGAGAGAATAATAAATGTAATTACCTGAACATGGATAAATGGAAAACTCCTTTTCTAATATGAGCAGATACTCCTTTTCCCATTCGAGTGATTCTATGTACATGGCAAGGGCATGATTAATACCAAGTTATATTTACCTTAATATGCAATCTGTTGGATACATGTTTAAATTTAACAATAAGTCCACCTTCTAGACATAGTCAATCAACATAATGTGACAGAGCTTATTAGAGCTCTATAAAACTTAGGTTAGAATTATAGTTTATTTTCAAATATTACAACAGAATCTCACCACGGGCACTTTGAAGCTAGACTTTTGTGTCTTAAGATTTGTAGCTATTTGCATGATCAAATGGGTCAAAAGAAGATGTGATAGATAACACAAATTTTGAGAAAGGGGAAGCTTTTTGGGTGTTAATAAAGAAGAGGAAATGCATGTCTCCTTAAAGAATAATTATTTTTATCTTTAGGAACTGGATCAAGCATGTTCTGATCTAGATAAATGAATATAAACTGTAAAAAAATTAATTGTTGATCATCTACTGTGAACTCAGCGGAGCTAGGGAACATGGCGGCAGCGTGCTGAAGCAGCCGCGGGCGCTAGTGGGGGATATGGAGCCGCAGGCGGTCTAATGCTCCCGACGCCATGCTGCTGAACTTACCGGGGACGCAAGGTTGACTGCCGGGATGGATTCCACTTTGGGCCTGGCTAAGCCCCGGGACACAGCGCTGACTGGCTCTGAGGTGTTGAGCAGCGATGTCCCGGGGCCGTGTTTGAGAGAGGCGGCCAAGGAGCTGCGGCGCTGCAGGTCGGCTGGCCTAAGGTCCGGTGGCAGAGGCAGCACAAGTCAGGCTGCAGGACGAAGTTCCCCACAGCTTCTGGAGGCAGAGAGCAGCAACCAGTCTTCCTCACTAGGGGACCTGAGGAGGGGAGAGTGGGGAGAGTGGAAAAAACAACAACAGAAAAAGCGGAGAAAGGTGCCTCAGTGGATAGTAAGGCGGGAGATAGGCCCTCGAGATATACATTGCGAACAAGAAATATCAAGGGCGGTAAGGTGAGTGTCTGTCCCTCTGTGACTCCTTTGAGTATTGTACAGGAAGTAAAAGACGTAAGCAAAGGAAAGCGGGGTCGCCACCGCAGGGTGTAGAGTGGGCGACTGGTGCTTTGCAAAACAGGAAAACTGGTAAATCCCCATTAAAAACACAGGGGAAAGAGGTAAAAAGCCAATAACCCAGCCAATCAAAATAACACCTTTGCTTAAATTGTTTTTCCGTGTCTTATCTAGCTTGCAGAGAGGGGGGAGTCCTGAAGAAGTCATTTCTGCTACGAGTGTTAGAAAGGACGTACCTAATGTGGCAATGAATACTATTGAGAGCAGTATGATTGGAGTTTCCCATCAAACATTGAGGAATGAGGATGAAACTAGTTCTGGAAGAGTCCAAATGAACTCAGCTATAGTACCTATTAGTAACAGGTTTGAAGCATTGGCAGTAACTGAACCACCGGGCGGAGGTAGAAGATCTTCATATAAGGAGCAACAAAAATGGTGAAAGCGGAGGGGGTTCCTGGGAAATGCAGAAGATTCACTGACGGGTATTTTACTAGGGCTAAAGAATGAGATTAAGAGTCGCTTCAAAGTTTCGGAGGCCAATCAGGTTGGCACACAAGCTCCGTGCTCTGAGCTAGCACAGAAATTGGATGAGGTCACCTCCCTCACCAAAGCCTTGGAAGATGAAGTAGGAGCAATAAAACAAGATGTGACAAAAAATGCCACTGAGGTTTCTAAGCTGGTTAATCAAAACCAAACCCTAAGAGACAATTTCGAGAGATTGGATAATCATTCCTGAAGGAATAATTTAAGATTCCTAAATATTCCTGAGGCAGAGGAAGGTATGGATATGAAGGCCTTCATAATCAGTATACTCGGAAACATGGTCCTAAAGGACAACAAGGACATTAATCTTGAGCAAGAGATCCAAAGAGTGCACAGGGAGCCTTTTCGGCTCAATCCCCAAAGGACTAAACCTAGGAAGATCTTGGTGAATTTCCTCTCGTATACTGTTAAGGAGGCAATTCTCAGTGGGGCTCTAAGAGATGGGCCATATCCAGTCAAGGGGTTCTCTGTCACAATAAGATCAGATATTTGTAAAACTACAGAACAGAGGCAATGGGAGTTAGGTAACAGGATGAAGGATCTGCGAAAGCTGGGGGCCAAGGTGCAATTAAAATTTCCTGCGATGCTTCGCATAATGTGGGAAAACCAAATGTATAATTACCGCACTGTCGAGGATGTAGATGCACTCATAGATTCAATAAAAAAGAAAAAGGAAAGTACTAAATAATAAGCAGATGATTATAGAACTTTTGAATCGGGAGACCGGATAATGGAACTTAGATGTGCTGAAGTGCAGCACATTTGTTGATTGAATCTTCGCTTACTTAATATTCCCCCAATAGGCAGCCCACAGGCATATTTATGCCCACTAAAATAGGGAGGGTTCACCAGGGTGGGGTTAGTGGGGAGGGGATGGGTGGTGGGGGTGGTGATGGTGCACAGGTGGGGAGCAGAGGGGTAAAAATAAAAAAAAGTCCTCAGTATCACCTAAAAAGGAATGTCTATATGAACTGAATCTGGAACAGGAGGTGGGAACTAGAGTATGGGGGTGATGGCAAAACTAGGTAAAGATATAGATATGTCCTTACTTGGAATGTGAATGGTCTCAGGTCTCATGCCAGGCAGAGGGTGGTGCTGAGGTATCTAGAAGAGAGTCATGCTCATATTATGGTCTTGTAGGAAACGCATTTGGTGGCAAGCGAGAGTAGGGAACTATTCCGTAGGCATAAATGCGTCCAGAGCTTTTTAGTCTCTGATCAAGAGCAGTGTTGTAAGGGGGTAGCGATCCTTATAAGAAGGGGTTCTGGAGTGGAGGTTAAGTATTCTAGAACAGATAGTTCCGGAAGATGGGTTTTAGCTGGAATGAAATGTGCAGACTTTCAATTCATTTGTGTTGGGTTTTATGGTCCAAATGAGGATGATCTACAGTATATAGTAGATTTGGAGTTAAACCTAGTGGAGGCTATGGTCCCGCTGATTTTGGGTGGGGATTTTAATATTTTGCTGGATCCTATTTTGGATCGCTCAACACGGAGGAATGGTGCTCCGGCACCTAAGACAAGACAAGCTCTTAAAAATATGAAGCAAGACCTAGGTTAGTAGATGTATGGAGACATTTGTGAGGGCTGGCGAGAGGGTATACCTTCCGTAGTAAAAAATATGGACATTCATCCAGATTAGATTATTTTTTGATAGACAGGGGCCTAGCGGCAAATATAAAAGAGATTATACACCATCCGGCACATATTTTGGACCACTCAGCCGTATCTATGACATTACAGGTCCCAGGAATTAAGCCCAATGTAAGATGGACATTAAAGTGTGCTCTCCTCTTAGATGAGGAGGTGGTGCTTGCCCTAAAAAAGGCCACATCTGAGTATTTTTTGGATAATACTGGTACAGCCTCTCCTGCAGTAGAATGGGATGCTTTTAAAGCATGCATCCGGGGGGTATTAAAAAGTCTCGGTTGCTCCAAGGGTAGAAAAGAGAGGGCTGAATTTGCAGGAATGGAAAAAGATGTTGGTATTCTTGAGGCCTCTTTAGAAGCATCAAGTGGTGGGAAAGATGCGGAGATGCTGTCAAAACGACTTGAAGAGGTGCAATTAAATTATAAAATCAAACTGGATTCCAAGTGTAAGGCAAGGTGGCAGGCTGGAAGTATGAGACAGTTTGAGTACGGGGACAAAGCCGGGGCACTACTGGCTTGGAAGGCCAGGGTAGAAATATCTAGGAATATGATTAAGGAATTGGTAGGCGCTCAGGACGAGGTGTTAGACAACTGGGAAGATATGCACATTCATTTGGTTTCTCTTTTTGCCTCTCTATATAGGGAAGATACCTTTCCAGAGCCCCAAAGACTTAGAGATTGGTTGGGGGAGCTTGGACTTCCTCTACTTACTAGAGAAGGAAAGGAGTGTATGGAAGCCCCGATTACTCAGGAAGAGATTAAAAGGGCCGTGACTGGAGCCAAGAGTGGGAAGGCTGCCAGCTTGGATGCTATCCCTTCGGAGGTTTAAAAACTTCTAATAGAGGAAATAGCCCCTGTCTGGGAGACCCTGTTCAATGTGGTGTATAAGGGGAGGACTCAGGTTCCTAGGTCGTGAAAGAAGGCTACTATAGTCTTGATCTTAAAACCAACTAAAGACCCTAGGAAGGCGGAATCGTATCACCCGATATCCCTCCTCAATGCAGACTATAAGATCTTCGTCAGTAATTTGGCAGGGAGATTGGCTAAACTGGCACCTCAGCTCATACACCTTGACCAGAAGGGATTTGTCCCAGGGAGGCATATCCATGAACTTACTCAGCAACTAATTGGCAGTATATGCCTTGCTACAGTTCGTTCGATCCCCTTGGCCGAAGTTACATTGGACGCAGCTAAGGCTTTCGACTGTGTTTGCTGGGCTTACCTATGGGAAGTTCTGGCGATAATTGGTTGTGGCCCTTGTTTCATTGCAACGTTAAAAGCTTTGTATGAACACTCAACAGCTAGGATTCTTCTTAATGGTTTCCTTACAAGAATTTTTCAGATTACCTGGGGCACACGGCAGGGCTGTCCTATCTCTCCATTGTTGTTCAATATTTTTATCGAACCATTTGCTCAGTTACTGCAGCAAGATGCCCAGGTTATTCCTTTTAGTTCAGGCGCTTACAAAAATAAAGTTGCATTGTATGCGGATGATCTCGCAATTTATACTTCGGACCCCGTTCTAACTATTCCCAGGGTGGAAATTCTGGGGAAAGAATTTGGGGCGTTTCTGGTTATTTGGTAAATAATCCGAAGTCTGGGGTAATGTGTTGGAATGTTTCGAACTGGAGGGTGAAAGTACAGAATGAGCTTAGATATTTAGGAATAAGTATAATAAAACCATTAGAGGAAATACCTCAGTATAATTTGGAGAAGGTAGTAAAGGAGGTTGATGCATCATTAGTTAGATGGAAGAATCTGCCCCTGACCATATATGGGAGAGTGAATCTAATTAAAATAGTGATACTTCCCAAACTAACGTACCTTTTTAACTGTATCCCTCTGACATTCCCAAAGTCTGTAATTGATAAGATACAGGGGAAGGTAGTCAGTTTTGTCTGGGCATCAAAGGGAGCCTGGATGAAATTGAGGCGTAAGCTCGAGAAGGGTGGATTGGCTCTTCCTGACCTAAAGTTATACTGTATGGCTTCCCAGTTTAAAAACTGTAGAGAGATTCAAGGTAAACCGGGGTCTCTAATATGGGGAGGTTTGCTGTAAGAGATGGTAAGGGAGTGGGGTTCTAAAGGTTTTTTGTATAAATTTGGGGCGAGAAAGTTTTTCAAAAAAGCTAGGTTGAAGATTTTAAAGGCAGCACTTACTCTCTGGTTGGGAGTAAGGAAGATTCTCAGAATGGGCTATTTTTTGGATTTCTCGCCAATTTGGGATTCACCAGGTACACCTGAGAGTCTCAAAGCTGGGTTGAGTTTGCCATTGAAGAGGGTGGGAATTGAAGTATGGGGGGATCTCCTGACAGTGCAGGGTATGTTGCCTTGGGAAGTGTTGGTGGCAAAAACGGGTGATTTCCTTTTCAAAATTCAAGTACCTGCAGTTGTCTTCTTGGGTGGCAGCCAATGCACCGGAGATTGGCGGTGTTATATGGCTCTTAGGGACATTGTCGGCATTGCTAAGTTAGCATGAGCTTTGCTGCCATGATGCTGCTTTTGCGCACGTTACTACATGACTTTATTTTTGCAAGCCTCTGTTTATGCCTTTCACATGAGAACTGTCTGCCTTTCACGTTTTCTGCTGAGTTCCTGGAGTTTTGTCTGAACACAATGTGCAAGGTTATAGAGATGTAGAGTGTACAACACATGTACATTTTTATTTTTACAGATACCGCTGTTTTTATCCTTATCACTGTGGGTATTGTGTGTAGCCTGTGCAACATACAGGTAATATATATTATTTGACTCATTCTGAGGAGATAATTGATTATGGCTATTAATGGGGCTATTTTTATTAAATGGATTATCTTTCTCCAGAATATCCCAATATGTGCTGCTACCATTACATTTGACCAGATTCAGTCGGCCATCTGTCGGTAGAAGATACCCTAGAGAACGCTGAAGATTGATGAGGATTGTTGTGTCCTCTCTCTTTCTCCTTTTTTTTAACCTTATAAGGTATTTTACTCTAGGAGTTTATTAATCAAACATTATGGTTATGGTGATAGAATATAGAATGAGGGTATACATGGGAGTGTGATTGCTGGAAATGAGAGTATCATCAGGATATAAATGTAGTTCTTTTTATTAAAGATGCTTTGATTATTTGTTTTTTGATTGTTGTCTTTGCAATTCTTTTTCCCTCGTATGTCTATGTGTATATGTACTATAGATTTCACAAACAGAATAATCGGGAGTTATCAACAATCCTGAAGAAGGTGGTTAAAATAAGTGGCTACCCACCGAAACGCGCCTATGCTTTGTTTGAATAGAAACTAGATCACTAGGATATCTGCGTATTAATGAGAAAGATTAGAAACTAATATTCCAATTACGACAGATAATCTAACAGTGCCTGGTGGTTCTATTCATTAAAATGAACTGTGTCTGTCTTTTTTCTCCCGCCTTTGTTTCTTATGCATAAATATTGTGGAATTGTGTATTTTTTCTTCTGTACTTGTGGTGTTTCCAACCAAATACCCTCAAGATTTGCAAAGTGATTTTTATTACTTGTTTTTTTAACTTTCATTGTGTCATTAATATCATTGCTCTGTTTTTTATTAAATAAATAAGTTTTTATATTAAAATTCTTTTGATTGGGGTACATTTATGCTCTGATGATGCTTTTTGAGTATATGGTGTGGTTATAATTGAGATGTGTTTTTGAGTAAACCAAAGTGGATTTCTGTTTTTTGACTTGAGTCTATTTGGTGCTCCACCTCTGTTGGTTATAGGAGCCCCTCTCATTTGGTTGAGTTGCTTTCTAATCTTTCCAGATTTACTTGCAGACTTCGATTGAATTGACAACTGTAGTCTGTTCAGAGGCTTGGAGACCTGCATGGGCAGCAATGGTGTGGTATTGAGCTGGTTCACCTTTTTCCTGATGTGAGTAAGTGGATTATTAGTTTGGGTGGATGGTAGTCCACCACAAGCAATATGGCAGTATCCTTGTTAGATCCAGTAATCTTTTCAGTAATTTAAACATGAGTTCAACTCCTGGTAGCGATGGCATAGAGCAGACAGGCTTTACTTAGGAAAATCTGTAAAGCATTTAGAAGTACCAAAACAGTTAAAAAGTCAAAACCACTCTCCAATTTGAAGCCGAGCATGGTCATCTGATTGGGCTTGACTAGCACCTTGCATGATTTAAGCCTGACTGCAATGGAGCGCCGATTGGATACAGAAACCAGGCTCGTCTTAGGAACAAATTTTACCTTCAGATGTAGTCTCTGAAATGGAAGTCCAAAATCGTTGACAGGGCAAGCAAATTTCAGAACGAGACACGTTGTTGGAGCTTGGATCCTTCCAGTGGGTCAAGGATGAAGGTTGTAGCTGAACAAGGTTCCATGAGGCCAGATAGCCTCTCTGTGGCTCAGCAACAACACACGTTCGTTAGATTGACTTGGTAGGTGTGCACCGGTCATCCTGAAGTCCTTGGAGACCAAAAAGTTTCTAATCAATAGGGAAATAGATCCCAGAGGAAACCCTACCCACTTTTGTTGTGGTTCCTTTTTGCCCTACTACAAACAATCCTACAGTGCCCTTCTCTACCTAAATCCAACATGTTAGACCTTTCTTCCTCTGTGCAGAGCTCATATGCTCACCCTAGAAGTGTTGCCTTTCTGGTCACTAAAAATTGGTTCTGAGAACAGCTCCTCTCCCACGGGGATTGGTGCCTAGCTGACTAGAGAGGCAAAGGGGTGGAGGCCCAGGTGTTAGCCACATCTACCTGTGATGGAATAGGCATTGTTGAAGTTTATTATGTTAATGGACACTGCACAGATGGTTATCCTGCCAGAGGAACAGGTCACCTCCCCATTCCCAAGTCCTTTGTCTCATCTCTGGGAGCAGGATCACACTTCATCTTAGGGGTCACTCAGCTTCTTGGAAGCATATGCTCATAGGCTTCTAGGGGCTTTAGGCAGGTAGAGGGGACTTGTTAAAAGTACCTTTAGTGACATATTTAGTACAAATTAAAGGTTACCAGTGAGTCGGGTGGCAGGCTAGCCATTCTTCAAGTTGATGACTTCACTCCCTTCTTGGCCACATAGTAAAATCACTGAGGGGTCGATTCCGATTCGGGCCGGAAAAAGCACCGACCGACTCGGATCCGGAAAAAATACCGACCGACACGTACCCGTGGCGCCCGACACGCCAAGTACGATGCAAGGCGCGAAAAATCCGACCGACACGTAACGAAACCAAGTCGACCGACCGAGCCGCACGGAAAACAGCAATCCGGCCGGAAAAACACGCGAATCCAACCGACCGACACGCACCCGGAACAAATCCGACCGAAACGTACACGCAAACTCCAAACCGCTAAGTACGATGCAAGGCGCGAAAACCACGAGCGAGTCGGACGGAGGACAAGCCGTACGACCGACACGCATACAAAACCGAGCCGAAGCAACACAATACACCGCGACCGACGCGTACGCAGCATAGAAAACTGCACAAACACAGCGTGAACGAAACGGAAAACACCATACGAGACGAATGCAGGGTCCGACTCGGTCACAAGAACGTTTCCAACATACACAAACAGCACAAAGGAAAAATCAACCAAAAAAAGGCCAAACAAGCAATTACCAAGCCAATAAATACTGGGGGGGTGGGGACAGAGAACAAGGACACACCCACAACTCCACCTATATAAAGGACACAAATCACTACCATGAGCCTTTGCAAATGCCATTCCACTGCCAGCACCCAAGAGAAAGCAACCACACACCCACAGCTCATCCCTCACACAAGCCACACACCATCAGCACACCAACAAATACCTACCTCACATACACCCAGCAAAACACACACTCACACACCCTCACCTGCACACCAACACACACATCACCCACCATCACCACCCATCACCATGCCCCCAAGAAGAATCCCAAGTTCCTGATAGTGAATTGGAAGTCATGGTAGACGAGATCCTCAGGGTGGAGCCACAGCTGTTTGGCACTCTGGTCCAACAGACCCCCATGTCGCAGAAAACCAAGATGTGGGAGAGGATCATCAACAGGGTGAACGCCCAATCACCATGTCGGCGCACAAAGACGGACATCCAGAACAGGTGGTATGACGTGCGCAGGAGGGTACGGGACATGCTGAAGAAAGACTACATCAACAGCCAACACACCGGCAGTGGCCCTCCTGCCAAGCCAATATACCTCAGGCCCTGGGAGGAGAAGGTGCGGGCCATCCTTCCGCCAGTGAGCGTATATGGACTAGAGGACATCCCAGAGCCTGGTGAGTACACAACAAATGTACACAATAAACTGCCACAAAACACACACATCACTGTCAAGGGGAGAGTCAAACCATGCACTCATAGCAATTACACAGCAACTAGAACAGAATCATCCCAAAATGTGTATGTCAGTCAGATAAACACAACACATGCCATCAAAAAAGTCACATCCAACTGTGCCAACACATGTACAAACACAACCACAACTACAGCTAGGCAGTGGCACAAATAGAACTAACAAACACATCCACACATGTAGCCACCACAACAACACCAACACACAGTGAAGACCACTCAAAGGAAGGAATTCTGTGTATGCTGGCCAAGTCAGTGTAGCCAATAGCATCAAGGGAGTCGCAGTCACACATATTGCCCGCCCCAAAACTGTCCCATCAACACCACCATGAACCATGCGCACATCACAGGGAGTGGAGAAGGACTCACAAGATGGCTGACACTGGCTACTGCTGTGGGGAGCACAAGGCCCTGCTGCCAACTGTGCACCAACAAACAGCAGGACACCACTGACTGACATCCTGAGAGACAACTTACACTCCCTGCAATGCAAGCACGTTCCATGGTGGGATATCTGGCTGGCTGGGTGGGAAGGGGGACTTGCAGCACTGACTATAGTCACCAGCACCTCCCCTCACACCCCCCAACACAAACTCCACAGTACCCACCTGGTAGAATGCAATGCCCTCCATCCTAACACAAGATCCCACAAAGCACCACCACCCTGGGTTATGTTGTGTGAAGCACAGGGACACTCTTGGGACTCTTAGCCAAACAACTGCCAGGACAACACTCCCAGCCATCCTGTCAGCACAGCCAGCCCAACCCACAGGGAAGCAGAGTCAAAAGGAAGGAAGCATGGGCATGCTGGGAAGGGGGAGGAGGCAATAGCATGATGGGAGTCGTAGTCACAGACATTGCTCAGCCTCACAACTGGCCCATCAACACCACCCTGAACCATGCTCACATCACAGGGAGTGGAGAAGGACTCACAAGATGGCTGACACTGGCTACTGCTGTGGGGAGCACAAGGCCCTGCTGCCAACTGTGCACCAACAAACAGCAGGACACCACTGACTGACATCCTGAGAGACAACTTACACTCCCTGCAATGCAAGCACGTTCCATGGTGGGATATCTGGCTGGCTGGGTGGGAAGGGGGACTTGCAGCACTGACTATAGTCACCAGCACCTCCCCTCACACCCCCCCAACACAAACTCCACAGTACCCACCTGGTAGAATGCAATGCCCTCCATCCTAACACAAGATCCCACAAAGCACCACCACCCTGGGTTATGTTGTGTGAAGCACAGGGACACTCTTGGGACTCTTAGCCAAACAACTGCCAGGACAACACTCCCAGCCATCCTGTCAGCACAGCCAGCCCAACCCACAGGGAAGCAGAGTCAAAAGGAAGGAAGCATGGGCATGCTGGGAAGGGGGGAGGAGGCAATAGCATGATGGGAGTCGTAGTCACAGACATAGCTCACCCCCACAACTGGCCCATCAACACCACCCTGAACCATGCTCACATCACAGGGAGTGGAGAAGGACTCACAAGACGGCTGACACTGGCTACTGCTGTGGGGAGCACAAGGCCCTGCTGCCAACTGTGCACCAACAAACAGCAGGACACCACTGACTGACATCCTGAGAGACAACTTACACTCCCTGCAACGCAAGCACGTTTCATGGTGGGATAACTGACTGGCTGGCTGGGTGGGAAGGAGGTCTGGCTGTCAACCAAACACAAGCAATGCAGACCATGTTCACACCCCAGAAAATACATAGAAATGCCCAAATAATGCAGGACAATGTGCCACACCAATATCAACCCCTGACTGTGATGACTTAGGACAATGCAATGTACAGGCCCGCACCCAGAGGCACAGTCACAACTGTCATGTGTGTCAACCACTGATGCCTGCAGAAACATGACATACATTGTTTGTGTCTCCCAAAAACAGGTGATGATGGGGACACAGCAGCAGACGCTGAGGAGTCCCAGTCCCAGGCTCAAGAGGATGCCGAGCTCACTGGCGTCGTACAGCCTCTGTCCTCCTCGGACGATGAAGAACAACCTGGCACATCCGGTGCAAGTCAACATGCAGCACCAGCAGGACGACCAGCTGCAGCACCAGCAGGACCACCAGCTGCACCCCCTGCACCCACCCCTACAACGACTGTCACCACGAATACCATCCCTGCCGACATGGACAGAATAAGGAGCAACACCAGCACAGTGACCCTGGACCAACCTGGGGCCATGGACACCACCACCACCACCAACCCCCAAGGTGGACCAGGGTTATCTGTGCGTGCCACTGCACACACTGCACATGTCAGCAGGGGTGGTGGGAGGGGTGGGAGACAGAGGTCGCTGCTTGCAGACATTGCTGGTGTGCATGACGACCCACAACTGGTACGCATAGCTGATGCGTACCAGTCCAGCACCGGAGAGCTCAGCCAGGTAGTGGGGCTCCTCAGAGACATTAAACAGCAGCAGGCTGCCCATCATGCCCACTTGGACTCCCACATGTCCCACGTGGAGTCACACATGTCCCGTGTGGACTCACACATGTCCCGCGTGGAATCCAAGTGGGATGCACTGCATGAGATGACGGCGGTGCACAGGGACATTTTACAATGCCTCCGCCAGATGAACAGCAACCAGTCCACACCTCCCTGTGTGCCAACAACATCTGGTGCCAAACAAACTGCAACTGCCACAGGGAGGGAGGAGGACTCTGGCGGAGAGTCCGCTGCCCCGCAGCAGCCTGCACTTGAGGGGCCCCCCCCAAGAAGAGGGGTCCTCCGAGGAGGGAAAAGTGAGAGGCCGATGGCCAAGCGCAACTCCCAGGAAGCCTGAACCTGTTCTGGATGTTCGCCTTTGTGCACAGACTGTTCACCCTGTTGACGGCAACACTACTCCCACACATTGCATGGGGAGTACAAGTTGGACCAATGTGTCAGACAACTGTGGCCCCGATACTGGGGATCCTGTCTACCCGGACTTTCAATTCACCTAGGAACTTGGGATTGCAAGATTCATGTACAGCACAACCCATCCTATGCACTATTAACACAAATGTATCACAATAAACACACTAATACACCATACTTGCCTCTGTCGTGATTCCAACGTGGGTGCTGTTATGGGGATGATGAACTGCAAAATTACACAGTGTATGCGAACTGCAACAGCAAGGACAACACAGGCATGTGAGTACAGGCAACGTGACACACATGAGGGAGACACACCACCAGGGCTACACGACACATACACACCTAGGCCATCTGACTCATTGCCTACACTGATGTTGCCAGGGAAGACGGTGCAATGCACAGACACCACACCCATTCCCAGTTGTAGTCAAGTAGCCCACAGGTGCAGTAAGCAAATGGAGGTCAAATGTGTGACCACAGACAACGCACATCACAAAGTGAAGCACAGTTTTATTACACAGTTGCAACATGCCGTAACCACTACAGATGCAAGGTAACCCCACCTGGTAGCGGGCACACAGTCAACAACTGTAGACGGAAGGAAGTCCATGGGTGTGGCGCACATCACCTGTAGGGACACAACAGCTACCAGCCTGGATGTGCAATCACGTCGTCGGTGGACACAGTTGACCAAACGAATCTGAAAGTACCCTGTGAAGGACAGAAATGACACAGTCAAAAGCAATGGAGTACAGGACAGAACAGCAAAACTCATGCACAATACATGTTACAAGATACCCACCCAGAACCAAGTTAGCATGTCAACACTGTTGGGGAGTACAGCCCACCTGTAACCACACATCGCAACACACATCCAGTCAAGTAGCCCATGGACACACTCCAACAGCACCAGAGCACCACCCACACATCATGCCAACTCACATCATTGACATGACACCTCAGGATACTCACATTCAGCTAAAGAAGTTGGTGATGAGCTGTGTGCGGACATCACCATCACCATCATCATCATCATCATCGTCACTGGCATCGTGGTCCAGGCCAGGATCCTCCACAGGTGGCGGATGTTGGTCATTGTCATCCTGGATGAGAGGCAACTCCTTCCGCACTGCCAGGTTGTGGAGCATGCAGCAGACGATGATAATCTTGCACACTTTCGCAGGGGCATATGGGAGGGACCCTCCGGTCTTGTCCAGGCAGCGGAAGCGGCTCTTCAGGAGACCAAAGGTCCGCTCAATCACTCTCCTGGTCCGACCATGTGCCTCATTGTAGCGCATCTGGGCAGGTGTCACAGGGTTCCTGAGGGGTGTCAGCAACCACGGCATGTTGGGGTATCCCGAGTCACCTACGGACAGACAAGTGCACATTAGCTGACTTGGAAAAGTGGGCGGAATACTACAGATCAGATCACACACAATGGCACAAAGTCAGTACACACCGACAAGCCAGGCACGCTGGTTCTGCATCTGTGCCATCATCCTGGGGATGCGACTACTCCTCATCACAAAGGCATCATGTGCTGAACCAGGGAAACGGGCACACACGTGTGTGATGGTCATGTCTGCAAGACACACCACCAGTGCATTGACCGAGTGGTAGTGCTTGCGGTTCCTGTAGGCCTGCTCCTGGGCCTGTGGTGGTACCAAAGCCACATGTGTCCCATCAATGGAGCCAATGACATGCGGCATCCTCCCCAGGGCATAAAAGTCACTCTTCACGTCAGTGAGTCGTCGCAGTCTAGGGAAATAGATGTACCGGTTCAGGAAGAGCAACATTGCCGCCAAAACATCGCGGAGCACACGGCTGAACATGGTCTGTGACATCCCACCAGCAGACGCCACAGTATGTTGGAAGGTACCGGTGGCAAAGAAGTGTAGGGCTGCCATCACCTTCACCTTGGTGGTCAGCGCTGTAGGATACGGCCGGCCAGGCTGCAAATGTGGGGACAACTGCACTGCCAAATCCTCAATCAGCTGCCTGGTGAAGCGGTACCGTCGGATGCTGTCCCGTTCCACCATTGTTGCCAGGTCTGGGAATGGCCGATGGACAGCAGGAGCCCTGCAGTGCAGAGGAGAAGTAAGCAAGATCGTCAGTCACCCCACATATGCGGCATTGAACACACTCAAGATCCCAACATACATCATTATGAGGCACAACTACATGAAGTGTGCAGTACCGGAAGGACATGTATGGTACACACATGGCCAACATCTGTCAACACGGTCCTACAGGTGGCATCAATTTGTCCCAGGTTGGCCCATTGGATATCATGATGCCGTGTCACAGTTCCCATCTCCTGCTGCCGTGTCACATTCACCCCCACAGTGACATGTGAGGACAGATGTGCCCCAGGCACCACAGCTCAACGACAGGTACATTCCCAGGGACCCTGTAATGCCACATGGACACTGGCATCACCTGGAGTATCATGTGTACACCACAGCAAAACAAACATGACCCCCACAGGTAGTGGCCCCACTTGCCACGGCAGGACAGACATGGACGTCTGTGACACACACGCACAACATCAGAGTCCATGCACACACAACGTGGATGTGGAGACTGTCTCCCATTGTGCACATGAAATCAGAGACATTGTAAACACTACATGCACAAAGACTGTGGAGGTCCTTCACTATTGTGCCACTGGGACACCCTGGCTCAAACATACCGTCCCACATGGGACTCACGGGGTATGTGACATGACATACACAAACACCACTGTGAAATGTGACCATGGCACATGCACAGATATGAACAGTTGCACATCACAGTGGTCACGTACACGTAACACCCAGGATCCTGTCCACATGAACACGTGCACAGCCTGGGGGTGGCTGCCCACAGGTGACACCCACAGGACAACATGTACACCAACATACACACAATAGGAAATGCAGCCTTACATGCCTTATGATAAGGTTTGGACAGGCTGTCGTGATGTAGGTGTGCCCCTCACTCCCTGGGAGCTATCTGTGGCTGGCATATGTCCATCTGAGACAGGCATGCTGACATATGCCAGTCACATGTACAGTGATGCGTTGTACTGCAATGGACCGATCAGTGCCTCCGGCCGGCCCATTGCTTTCAATGTGTGCGGGTACGCGTTGTACCCCTGTGCGCGTTGAACTGCAATGGACCGATCGGTGCCTCCGGCCGGCCCATTGCCTTCAATGTGTGCGGGTACGCGTTGTACCCCTGTGCGTGTTGAACTGCAATGGACCGATCGGTGCCTCCGGCCGGCCCATTGCCTTCAATGTGTGCGGGTACGCGTTGTACCCCTGTGCGCGTTGAACTGCAATGGACCGATCGGTGCCTCCGGCCGGCCCATTGCCTTCAATGTGTGCGGGTACGCGTTGTACCCCTGTGCGCGTTGAACTGCAATGGACCGATCGGTGCCTCCGGCCGGCCCATTGCCTTCAATGTGTGCGGGTACGCGTTGTACCCCTGTGCGCGTTGAACTGCAATGGACCGATCGGTGCCTCCGGCCGGCCCATTGCCTTCAATGTGTGCGGGTACGCGTTGTACCCCTGTGCGCGTTGAACTGCAATGGACCGATCGGTGCCTCCGGCCGGCCCATTGCCTTCAATGTGTGCGGGTACGCGTTGTACCCCTGTGTGCGTTGTACCGCAATGGACCGATCGGTGCGCACCCATTGACAATGGGCTTGCCTGGCAACGGACGCGTTTTCGAATTTCGAACGAGTCGGTTGCTGGAAAATCAGTTGGTCACCCACAACAATGTTGCAAAATCATGTATGTCATGAAGTTGAAGATTTGAAGGATGCTGTGGGCGTGTTTTGGTGCTGCTATTCCATGGATTTGCCAGATTCAGAAGATGCAAACGACTTGGACCTATCACTTTGGACACAAGGGACAGTATCTGCCTCTCCAGCACATATATATTGCTGGATGTTCCCCTGAGAGCCCACTTGCCTGCACTACATGCTCCAAGACGACATCTGCCACTGCACTGCTGCTGTCTCTGCCCCTCTGGACCCTGCAATGGCACGTACTGTGGAGAGAGCCCCAGCCTTCAGCCTTGAAGAGAACCAGGCCCTGCTGGACAGCCTACTTCCACAGTACAGCAAGCTGTATGGGACACCGGGGAGCAGGTGAGTGTCCTGTGCACTGCCTTTCTGAATGTGCATTTTGTCTGACTAGCAAGGCTGAGAGTCTGCACGCCACTGGCTAGCAGGCTCACTGAGTAGTTGTCACCCCCCATAGTGTGTAGTGACTTGCACTGGACAGGTATGGTGCAGTGACAGTGCTTCTGAACAGGGTTTTACTCCCCATGCAATGATACCATGTAGTGACTTCTGGAAAACTGTCCATGGGCAGCCGTGCACTGCCTGTGTACACCATGTGCCCCTGTGATTGCGACATGTATATGCAACTGTGTCATGCACGGATATGTTGCATGTGTAGTAATGGCCTTATCACTTTGTCATCCTGACAGGCTTCTGCCCATCGGAAGCAGGAGATCTGGAAGGACATCGTCCGGGCTGTCCGGTCCGTGAGGGTCTACAAGCGCCGGATCCGCAACTGCCAAAAGAGGTGGCAGGACCTTCGGGGCTGGACCCGGAGGATTGCACGGGTCCAGCTGATGCTGTCGCCTCCTCGCAGGAGGGGCGGAACACGGACCCTGACCCCCACATGCTCAGGATCCTGGCGGTGGTCTTTCCAGACCTGGATGGGCAGCTGAAGGCCAGAGAGCAGCAAGGAGGGGGTGAGTCAAAGACTGCACTGTGAACTCTGTCTAACATGCTATGTGCCCTCCTCGGGCCTGGTTAAACTGCCACAGTACAGCAGTCATGTTGTCCAGGAGCCATGTCCCTCTATTGTGCACTGCCCACTCCTCATCTGATACCCAGGTGTGGCCCTTACATGCAGGGAATTCTGTCACTTAGGACTGTGTCCTTGCAGTTTGCTTGACTCAAGGTGGGAGACAGCATCTGTTTCCCTGACTCTGTGGTGGGCATCATGGGTGGGTCCATTGCTTACACAATGCCTGTATTCTGACATGTATTCAGCGTGTTACTTTAATCTGTGGTCCAATTGCTGAGCTGATCCACCACATGTGGCTGGGGTATCTGGCACACACCCATGCTGCGGGTGGGAACAATGTTTGGGCCCCAGGAGTATGTATATGACGTGTGTCACACATACTTAGCCAGCTGCCTACAGTCCAGGGCTCATCCCTCATTCATGTGGGGCTGGACAGTCATGCCTACTCCAGGCCATACAATACACTCTGTACTCCCACTCCCGTGTATCAGCTGACACATTGTGCGCAGTGATTTGACCCCTCAGGTGTCTGCCTCTGTGTCAGTGTGCTGTGGATTAGTCGCCAGGACTGCTGTGGAGTTTCTTGGTAGGGGCTCAGCATGCCACTGGAGATGTGACCATAGGAGACGATACTTGTGTGTCACATAGGTGTCTGATCAGCTGCCCATGCAGACTGGGGCATGTGAATGTGAAGTTCAGGCAGCTGTTCCCCATGCACAGCAGAGTGTGAGGGGCTCAGGTTCAGAGGGTAGTGTCACAGGTCTCCCATATGTCCAATAGGTATGACCTGGACAGATGAGGGTTAAGAGGATGTGTTGTGGGGGATGTACTTGTGCACTTGTGCAGCTCCAGGACTTGCATTCCCCATGACCTACTATTGTGACACAGTGCAGAGTGTTGTTGTCTGGCTGCAAAGTCATACATCACTGAGACAGTGATGTATGACTTTGCAGTCATGCCTCCGCCATGGCATGTGTCTACTGATTGGTGAGCCTGCAGGGGAGTGACATGTGCTACATGCACACCATAGTGGCGCTGGCTATCAGGACATGGGTGCATCATGGTGTCTGTCGCTGGTATGCATCACATGCATTTCCTATTTGACTCTGGGCATCCCTTTCATCCGGAAACCTGTACTGACTCAGTGGCAAGAGCTGTGATGTGTGCATGTCCACATGCCACACCGTGTCCTCTGCACTGTCCAACTACTGTGTACTTGGTGCATGTGTCCACACTGGGGTGTTGCAATCCAACAGACACCAGACAGATGGGTGCAAGGCCATGTGGGATGTGAGTGCCATGCTTGGCATCAGACTGACAATTGGCTTCTCCTGTTCAGTTAGGGCACTTTTAGCAATGTACAACTAATGATGCCAGGGCTTGCTCTGTGATGTGCTGTGCTCACAGTGGTGTGTGCGTTATGTGCAGGTGACTGATGTCTGTCTGTTTCCCCATTGTTTGCAGATACATCCACGGCCACGGAAGGGGACAGCTCCACGGACCAGGAGGAGCCAGAGAGCCAGACTGGGTCAGCAGCCGAGGAGTGGTCGGAGGGACCCAGTGGCACGGAGGGCGAGGGGAGCCACACCGAGGAGTCCTCAGCAGCATCCACCTCAGCTGAGGACCACAGCAACTCGGAGGATGACTCCCTTGTGGAGGCGGGTGTCAGCAGCCACCACACCCCAGCTAGTGTTGCTGTCCCCGCCACCACAAGCACCACCACCGCCCTCCCATCGGCTCCCATTCCCCAGGTCCGTGGAGGCTCCCATGTCCGGGAGCGTGTCTCCTTTGGGCCAGGCACCGCAGCCCCTGCCCCTGTGTCCCCTGCTGCCCTGAGTGAGGAGTCTGTGTACCTCCTTCGCCAGCTCCATGTAGGCCAGACAGCCATGCTGAGTGTCCTCCATGCGCACACCGCGCTGTTGACTCAGCTGGTGTCGTTCATGGAGGGCATCTCATCGGGCATGTCTGACCTACAGAGGGGCAATAGGTCCATGGACTCCTCCCTGACGGCAGCAGTGTCCCTCCTCAAACGGTCCCTCACCCCTCCTGCCTCTGCTCCATCCACACTCCCCAGCACCTTACCTATCCCAAGCACACACACACCGGCACAGGCACACACCAGCACACACACATCCAGCACACTGACACACACGCCAATGACAAAACGCACACGCTCGCACATTCAGGGGACTGAAGCCAGACTCACAGGGGATGGGGCCCTGGAACACACACACGCATCCACATGCACTGCGCAGTCCTCAGTTCCCTCTCCCTCCAAAGCACCCTCCCTTGCCTCACCTGCAACCCCAAAGTCACAGCAGCTCTTCCTCTGTGACCTCGGCCTCTTCCCCACCGATGAAGCTGCTCCAGCATCCCGGGGGAAGAGGAAGCCCACCCACACGGAGCAGAGTGCCCCTCGCCCCCGGACACCCTCCCCCAGGTGCAGACGGACTGAGGCCCCCACCCGCAAGTCCCCCGGAGTCCTAAGAGCAAGACCCCGCCACCGCTCTGCAGCTCAGGCACAAGGTCTCCGTCCTCCATCCCTCAGGCCCCCACTGCACAGGTGCCCCCACCACACCCTGCCCCAGGTTCCCCCACCCACAGATATACCATCCCCAAGAGGATCAGGCCTTCTCCCCCTGCCACTTGCTCTCCCAGCACCACACCCCCGCTGCGCTTGTCTGTGCCACTGATGTGGTGAGGGTGTCCTCCCCTCTGTCCAACCCACCTTGCCTGTTCCCCATTCTCCTCCCCTGGAGGTAGGCACTGCAGTGGAGTCCACTACCGCCCTGTCTGACTTGGGCACTGCAGTGGCGGACCTGTCCACTCCATCTGCAGGGTCCACTGCAGTTGTGCCGGCACCCACGACATCTGAGTCATGCCCCCAGTTGTGCCGGCACACACCATGTCAGACACCTCCACTGCAGTTGTCAGTGGCTCTCCAGCACCCACCACCCCTTCCCTGACTCCCCCTGGTGAGCCCTGATCCTGTCCCTGCAGTGCCTGGCCTACCCCCCCGGTTGCCCCTCCTAGTGGATTGTCCCTGGTTTTGTGCAGGCATGCATAGGGTGACATCTGCCAGTGTCACCCTGTTTGAACTTTGACAATGGACTGGCCATTGGCCTTTGCTCTATTTTTTCTGGACGTCTTTTTCATTCAACACATATGCTGAATAAAGCAACTTTCTTTTCTCTAGTGCTCATGCTTCAGATGTACATGTTGTTGGTGCTGCTAACCATGCCCTTGCTGCAGTGATGGTGATATCTGGTCTCATGATTATGAAGTGTTACTGTGCAGGAACCCATGTGGTCCAGGGGGAATGTGTCCTATCATGTGGTGTATCCATGTCATCCATAGCAGCATCTGAGGGTGTCATGTGTTCAGTATTTGGCAATGGGATTTCCTACTTACATTAGCAATTTCATATCTGTGGCTTCCACCCCTGCACATCTGTTGTGCCTGCCATTGTTGGATTTGTCTACTTCCCTGACCGTGTTGCCATCTCCACTGGACATGCAGGTTTGGGCATCAATGGGGAAGGACTCATCCGTGTAGTCAGTGCAACATTGCTATACAAGTGTGTTGGATCTGTGCTGATGATTCCGTTGGCACATCCATGACCAGGCTGATGTGACGGGAGCCCTCATTTGGTGCTAATTGTTGATTGTGTGACCAAGTGCTCAGCTGACATGATGGGGCCCTACTGAGGCAACATATGGCACAGCTTTCCTCACACAGGAGTGGAGTCCCCTCATGGCAGTGTGTACACGTGTGACATTGCCTGCGCCCAAGGTGTGTGTTGTATGTGCATGTCTGTGTGTTCACTTCCATTTATCTGCGCATGCTGTGATCCCTAGTGTTGTACCTGTTTGTGATGCTTGCTGACTTGAGCTATGTTCCCCAAAGTCTTCTCCCTGTGTTCTCTGTGATGTGGGTGCATGGCACATTACTGGTCATCAGGGTGTCACCCATAGGTGTGTTTGCTGTCAGGGCTGAGTTTGTGTGCAGACGCAGATGGGTCACAGTCAGGTTTCCCCTTGGCACTTGTTGTTTGCCCCTGTCATGTGATTTTCAGTTCATGTTATCTTTCAGTTATTGTGACACGTTGTGTGTGTGACTGCTGGCACTCCTCAGGGTCCGGGCTGCGATGTTGGTTGTTGTCTATGTGTGTCCTTTGTGGGTGACCTTGGCTTCTTCATTGGTGTGTGACTGTGGCTGGGATCCCATTGGTTGGTGTGGTATCGCCGTCATGTCCATGTACAGCGTAGTGTGCAGTGTGTCAGACATTCAGGAGTCTTGTTGAGTGGCCATGTGTGATGTGTTTCTGCACCTTGGTTCCCACCCACCACCCTGGAATAGTCATGGGTGCATGTGCAATGTCACCAGTGCATGTGTACTTCACTGCTGCACATTGTTGGAGGTCGAGGGGTGTGGTCTTGAGTGTGTGCAGATGGGAGTTGTTGCCCAGCTAGACCCCTGCCTCCATGTTGGCCTTGGCTTACTGGCCACGCTGATTGATTTGTGCTTGTGTCGGTGTGATGGTAGTTTGTTGCTCAGGACACATGACTGTGGTTCACAGTGTGAACCACATTCAGCTTTGTCATCAGAGTGGGATTTTTATTCAGCCAAGGGTCACCACATTGTGGGGGCCCTGGGGGTGGTGCTGTGGTGTGTCTGTGTCTTGCTGTGTCAGTTGTTGTTCCTACGTGCCTGTGTGACATGTGTGTTTTGTGCTCCCTCTCATCTGACAATGCCTGCTTGCCCACATAGGGGATTTGGATCCATGAGTTACCTTAGTGTGGCAGTGTATGCACATCTGTATGATTGGTATTCAGCTCTCCTCATGTGTTGTGTGGTTGCCTGGGGACACTGGCACCCCCACCCCTCACCTGCTGTGTATGATGACAGTGTTGGTCTGCCTGTTTGTGTTTGTGCATCTGCACCACTGCATTGGCATATCTTGGGTGTGCCATTGGCTGTATGTTGTTTGGTGTGTTTCCCCTGCTGTCCCTGGGACTCCTAGGTCATCGGTCAGCACAGTGATCATGGTTTGTGTGTCCCATTGCTGCCATGGTATGGTATCTGTTCACCTCACATCTGCTGTCTCCACAGGATATCTGCATTTGTGTGCCCATTGGTGCAAATATGTGGTTCTGCATTCTGATGGTCACTTCTGTCATTGTGTCATTGATGAATGTTGACGGTGTCAGCCCCCATGGGTGTTGTTTGTCTGCACATGGCCAAAGGAATGTCTCATTTGCACTGCAGTATTTGGCTCACCCAATTTATGTTGCAATGGGACACATACACTACTTTGCCACAGATTAGTTTTTGGTTCTGTGACCAGGAATGATCCATGCAGTTTGGCAGTTGCAGCTCTTTCTTTGTCAACACTTACCTTTTGGTCACTGTGATGATGGGGGTGTAGACCCCATTGCCACAATGGTCAAAATGTACTTCAGCTATGGACCCCACACTTCCCTTTTGGTCACTGTGATGATGGGGGTTTAGACCCCATTGCCACAATGGTCAAAATGTGCTTCAGCTATGGACCCCACACTTCCCTTTTGGTCACTGTGATGATGGGGGTTTAGACCCCATTGCCACAATGGTCAAAATGTGCTTCAGCTATGGACCCCACACTTGCCTTTTGGTCACTGTGATGATGGGGGTTTAGGCCCCATTGCCACAATGGTCAAAATGTGCTTCGGCTATGGACCCCACACTTGCCTTTTGGTCACTGTGATGATGGGGGTTTAGACCCCATTACCACAATGGTCAATATGTGCTTCGGCTATGGACCCCATACTTGCCTTTTGGTCACTGTGATGATGGGGGTTTAGGCCCCATTGCCACAATGGTCAAAATGTGCTTCGGCTATGGACCCCACACTTACCTTTTGGTCACTGTGATGATGGGGGTTTAGGCCCCATTGCCACAATGGTCATGGGCTGCTTGCATTGTGGGTGCCACACACATATATGTGTGGCACATGTGCTAGGGGGTCACATTGTATGTTCAAAGTCATGTTCGGTGTTGTAGGCATTTGACACAGCCTACACACGCTTGTCATGGTGGTGGGGGGATGTCTTTATCTTGCATTCCCTAGGTTGTGGTGTGCTTGTTGTGTCATGCATTGTCCATCCTATGAGTGGGGGTGGTAGTAGTGGTAGGCATCCAGCCCCCCTGGCTAAGGGTGGTAGTAGTGGTAGGCATCCAGCCCCCCTGGCTAAGGGTGGTAGTAGTGGTAGGCATCCAGCCCCCCTGGCTAAGGGTGGTAGTAGTGGTAGGCATCCAGCCCCCTGGCTGAGGGTGGTAGTAGTGGTAGGCATCCAGCCCCCCTGGCTGAGGGTGGTAGTAGTGGTAGGCATCCAGCCCCCCTGGCTGAGGGTGGTAGTAGTGGTAGGCATCCAGCCCCCCTGGCTGAGGGTGGTAGTAGTGGTAGGCATCCAGCCCCCTGGGTGAGGGTGGTAGTAGTGGTAGGCATCCAGCCCCCCTGGCTAAGGGTGGTAGTAGTGGTATGCATCCAGCCCCCTGGCTAAGGGTGGTAGTAGTGGTAGGCATCCAGCCCCCTGGCTAAGGGTGGTAGTAGTGGTAGGCATCCAGCCCCCCTGGCTAAGGGTGGTAGTAGTGGTAGGCATCCAGCCCCCCTGGCTAAGGGTGGTAGTAGTGGTAGGCATCCAGCCCCCTGGCTGAGGGTGGTAGAAGTGGTAGGCATCCAGCCCCCCTGGCTGAGGGTGGTAGTAGTGGTAGGCATCCAGCCCCCCTGGCTGAGGGTGGTAGTAGTGGTAGGCATCCAGCCCCCTGGGTGAGGGTGGTAGTAGTGGTAGGCATCCAGCCCCCCTGGCTAAGGGTGGTAGTAGTGGTAGGCATCCTGCCCCCCTGGCTAAGGGTGGTAGTAGTGGTAGGCATCCAGCCCCCCTGGCTAAGGGTGGTAGTAGTGGTAGGCATCCAGCCCCCCTGGCTAAGGGTGGTAGTAGTGGTAGGCATCCAGCCCCCCTGGCTAAGGGTGGTAGTAGTGGTAGGCATCCAGCCCCCCTGGCTAAGGGTGGTAGTAGTGGTAGGCATCCAGCCCCCCTGGCTAAGGGTGGTAGTAGTGGTAGGCATCCAGCCCCCTGGCTGAGGGTGGTAGTAGTGGTAGGCATCCAGCCCCCTGGGTGAGGGTGGTAGTAGTGGTAGGCATCCAGCCCCCTGGCTAAGGGTGGTAGTAGTGGTAGGCATCCAGCCCCCTGGCTAAGGGTGGTAGTAGTGGGAGGCATCCAGCCCCCCTGGCTAAGGGTGGTAGTAGTGGTAGGCATCCAGCCCCCCTGGCTAAGGGTGGTAGTAGTGGTAGGCATCCTGCCCCCCTGGCTAAGGGTGGTAGTAGTGGTAGGCATCCAGCCCCCCTGGCTAAGGGTGGTAGTAGTGGTAGGCATCCTGCCCCCCTGGGTGAGGGTGGTAGTGGTGGTAGGCATCCAGCCCCCCTGGCTATGGGTGGTAGTAGTGGTAGGCATCCAGCCCCCCTGGCTAAGGGTGGTAGTAGTGGTAGGCATCCAGCCCCCTGGGTGAGGGTGGTAGTGGTGGTAGGCATCCAGCCCCCCTGGGTGAGGGTGGTAGTAGTGGTAGGCATCCAGCCCCCCTGGCTAAGGGTGGTAGTAGTGGTAGGCATCCAGCCCCCTGGCTAAGGGTGGTAGTAGTGGTAGGCATCCAGCCCCCTGGCTAAGGGTGGTAGTAGTGGTAGGCATCCAGCCCCCCTGGGTGAGGGTGGTAGTGGTGGTAGGCATCCAGCCCCCCTGGGTGAGGGTGGTAGTAGCTGTAGGCATCCAGCCCCCCTGGGTGAGGGTGGTAGTGGCGGTAGGCATCCAGCCCCCCTGGGTGAGGGTGGTAGTGGTGGTAGGCATCCAGCCCCCCTGGGTGAGGGTGGTAGTAGTGGTAGGCATCCAGCCCCCCTGGCTAAGGGTGGTAGTAGTGGTAGGCATCCAGCCCCCCTGGGTGAGGGTGGTAGTGGTGGTAGGCATCCAGCCCCCCTGGGTGAGGGTGGTAGTAGTGGTAGGCATCCAGCCCCCTGGCTAAGGGTGGTAGTAGTGGTAGGCATCCAGCCCCCCTGGGTGATGGTGGTAGTAGTGGTAGGCATCCTGCCCCCCTGGCTAAGGGTGGTAGTAGTGGTAGGCATCCAGCCCCCTTGCTAAGGGTGGTAGTAGTGGTAGGCATCCAGCCCCCCCTGGGTGAGGGTGGTAGTGGTGGTAGGCATCCAGCCCCCCCTGGGTGAGGGTGGTAGTAGTGGTAGGCATCCAGCCCCCCCTGGGTAGGGGTGGTGGTGCGCATTCAGGCCCCTGTGTGCATATGTGGCATTGGTGTTGGGCATCCCGCCCATATGGTGCTGCTGTTGCTGGTGTAAGTATATTCAGCATCCCCGTGTGTGTGTGTGATGTGTCGTGTACGTGTTGTATGTGTTTTGTGGTTGGTGTCTGGCTTACCTTCTGCGCCGTACGCGTCCGTGCCTGTTCCGGTAGTAAATGTAGAATATTGGTATGATCGGGACGAAGGGATTCATGGTTGGTTTGTGTTGTTCGTCCTTCTCGTTGCTTCGCGTCGTCCTCGTCGCTTCGCCTCGTCCTCGTCGCTTCGCGTCGTCCTCGTCGGTGCCGTGTTCGTCTCGGAGCCGTGGATCGTGTTGTGGCGCGAATCGGAGCATATGTGCGCCTCTCCCAGATGCTTTGACGTGCCGTGCGTAGCGACGGGTTCAGTGCGTACGGGAAGCGCTTCGTACTTGTCCGGCCGGACGGGGCTGCATTTTCCCTTCCGTGCGACTCGATTCGGCGTTTCCGGATTCGCCTCGGTCGGAGAACAGGACCTGGTTTGGGTGAGTACGGCTCGGCCGGATTTTTGCTGTTGTGCGCATCGTACTTGCTCGTTCGGTGTGCTGTACGGATCGGTCGGGAAACAGGCTTTCGCATGGCTTTTTTCCCGACCGAATGGTATTGGGTGCGCCTCCGACCGAGATCGGAATCGGCCCCTGAGTGTGTGGATTGACATACGCCAGTTCATGGTGTCACACATTGAACATTCATATTTAAAAGCCAAATTTAAAATGGCTGTCATTAAGAAACTCAAACCATGTTTGGAGCCCAAAGACATTTGGCATGTAGGTGAATCACTTATAATTAAGACTCTTGACAATGAAAAGCCTATGCGCCTGTGTGATGCATTTTTAAACTCAACTGTTCCTTTAAAAGCGGTTAATTCTGCTGAGAGGCTGATGTGTGGCATGAGAACACACAACCATAGTAATTAGGGACCTTACCCATGGTACCCAGAATATAAATTAAATTGCTTTGTCTCACATATAAAGCAATCCAGTTACAACTACCATAATATTTCTGATAATGATATAAGATCCCCTGTGCTGGATTTTAAGATGTTTTGATAATTTCAATCTTCAATCCAAAAAATTCAGTAAAGGCAAAGTTGTGAGGCAAGGCTTTTCATGGGTGATTCTGACCCTTTGGAATTCCTTTCCTGTCAATCTGTGACATGAGGAAATGGTTGACTTTACAAACAATTGCTAATCAAATTGTTCAATCAGTATCTCGCCTGTGATACTGTTTTTCATGTCTTTTTATTCCAGGATAACTGACCTTATTCCCTTTGCCCTCTTGGCTAGTATGTCCAAACTCCTCTCTCCAATTCATTCTCTCCTGCACTAGCCTGTCCTGCCTTCTTTCTACACACACTTATCACCTCCTCATAATTAATTCCTCTTGCTTCCTTTAGAATGAGACTAACTTCATGATCTTCTCCCTCATTCTCGCATTTCTTTCCTTCCATTTCTCCATTTCCCGCCTTCCTCCCAATTCCTATTGCTTCTTACTTTTCAAATCTTTGCCACATTCATATGTTTTTCCTTCATATGATTGAAATAATCCTAACTTTTCTTACACAAGTTGAGAAATTATGTTTAGGATTATGGCCCCAGGTCTGTATGAGAAATAAATGAATGAATGAATAAAGAAATAAATAAAAATAAATTAGATTTGCATATGCACAGGCGTATTGGAAAACAGAACTAAAATGTACAATGGTAATCACAAATGACCAGGCATAAATTTGTTAACTGTGAGAGTGACTATTATACTTCGCACCAAAAGAGTTAGACTAGGAGGCCACTTATTGCAAGCGTTGGCTCTGGCTTTATGGAATACCCTGCCTTTACAGTTACGTAAGACTCAAAACCATCTGTGTTTTAGAAAGCAGATGAAGACCTGTCTGTTTGTAGCATAGGCCCTTTCTATGTTAATTTTGTGTGGTAGTAGGCTAGCGCTGAGAAGCCCAGTTTCGGAGCAGCTATATGCTTTAGAAGTCTTTATAACATAACATAACATATTAAAGAAAGGAAAAAAAGAGCAATGCACAGTAAGTACCAACTGTACCTGACAGGTCCTCTCTGATGACCTCTGTGGGAGTGAGTTCTGACCCAGAAGTACTGTCCCCAAGTCCTTGACCTTTGCTTCTGGTCAGAGTGTACTCCTCACTGTCTAAATGAAAGCTTCACCAAACTTGACACCAAGCATCGATGCTGACAACCTTTGTCAAGAGCTTCAGCAGATTTGAGACAGAGCAGCACTCGATCAACAGCTTCCCTAAACCTGACACAGAGCAGCATTCAAGCAATGCTGACAATCTTCGTCAATGACTTCACCAGGCCCTATGCCAAGCAGCCATGAAATTGGCTCCAACACCCTCGTGCAGAGGCTCCCCATCGTTGTTGGGCCCTTCTTCAGATCCAGTTGGCCTCCTGGCTCTGTTGAAGAATTTCTACCTCCAAAAAAGTTTCTAAGTGAGAAGGTAACTTTGTAACCTGACAAACCTGGCCCTTGTATCTAGCCTGTCTTTCATTGTGGTTGGTCTTAAAACGTACCAATGTCCTGGTCCATTGCGAACAGTTCCCTGCGGTTGGTGCTTGGTGCTATGTTGGCTCTATTTTTTTGGGGCAAATTTTTTTAATCAGTTTTGTCTTGTCATATAAAGAACAACAGTTTCCCTGGAAATGGGGAGCAACACAGTTCTTGTTATATACCAGTACATTGTGGTAGACATTAGAAACAGTGATGTGGTAGTACAGACAACTTCTGATATATGGAAGGGAAGTACAATCAATAGTTGAATCAAGGAGGCCAGTAATGAAGGTCACTGCAAGTGCGTACCAGCTAAGGTCTATAAGGGTCATTAGGGACACAGTAGGATAACACTTAAATTCAGAATCCAGCACTGAGGGCTCTGAGCTCTGCATGTAGTCTCGCAGCGGCTGCCAAATATATTTTGTTCTAGATAGTGAGATACCTTAGCAAGAACAAGGGTTGGACAAAAGCACCAAACTGTGTGGAATTTTGTTTGGTCATATGCTAATAGTTTTAGGTAGAATCCACGCGATCAATGCTCATGGATCCTGTCAAGTGACATTTTTCAGAAATCGGGCTGCACAAAAGGCATCCAGGAACAGGGTAAGCATTAATACTTCTGTTAATGACGTCAGAAGAGGACATGAAGGAAAAGTAAAACAAGACCTCTGATATATAGAACCCATTTAATTGAAGATTTCTACTGTGTTCAATGAACTTTAAAAAAAAATCAAAAGCGAAAACAACACTTTGAAATCTGCAGATCTGTTCTATATTTAATAAACTTTCCTAAATAAATCCTTTTGTGAGTTCAGTTTCTGATGCAATAACACTTGCCTATGCAACCTGCTGCAGCTTTGCAGCCACTCTTGGCAAATACCTCACATGCCTTAGATGCCACTGGTAGTGTTGTCCACAATGGGGTCCAGCACAGACTATCTCTGTTCACACACACACACATCTTTATTTCACATTTAGATAAAAGGCATAAAAAGCACATAAAATCATAGAAATGTAGTATACATCATGTGAAACAGCAATTCAGCTTTAGTAACTATTAAAAAGATGATGTTAAATTCATAAAAACAGCTATAAGAATAGATTAAAAAGTCATTAAAACCATATGTGTGAACACAGGTTGCATCCACTAATAGTTGATAGTACAGATTCTAAAAATGTGCCCCATGTCGATTAAAATGCATCTTTCTAATTTTAAGGACGGCAAGTAGAAAATCCGCGCGCATAAAGCATATGTACGGGGTTTCCATTAATCGAAAGGTTTCAAGGGCTTGTTTATGCGAGCAGATATAAAACATTTTCAGCAATGGGATGATGAATTTTGTCCTCTCTACCTTATAAAATGAGCAAAAAAATAGAAGGTGTGAGATTGATTGGTGGGAGAGGCCATCACAGGGGCACAGAGATAGCTGATTTGTCGAATATACTTGTGCCGGATAAGCGGCCATTAGTGCAATGTAATTCATTCTAAATCTGGTCAATACGAAGTGGTGTCTGATGTTCGTGACAAATGAAATGTAAGATAAGTGACCAGTGCTCGGAGTTGGTGATGCTAGGTATGTGGTCACTGTGATTTTATTTTGGTTTTTTTGCTACCTGTCTGAGTTGCATTTATCATAAAAGAGTTCTTTTAGACGCAATTTAGAAAAGGATATACACTCAGATGGTGAATTAAACAGGCACTCCAGATCTAATTCTCTGAGGGACTGTTTCGCATAAACTAGCAAGCTAATCTAAGAAGCACAATCCAGGGTTAGGATATCCTTTAGTACTAAGTGGTTCAGAGGGACCGATTCCTTTTCCAGATTGAGAGCCAGGCTAGTAACGGGGTAATTTTCAGGGTGTCAGATATGAACGGAAAATCTAATTTCTTGTGGATTAAAATGCTTGGGCAGGAGGTTGGGATAGCTAATAGTCTCTTTAAAAATGTGTCTTCTATTGCTTGCAGAGAGTCAGTATTTGCTATTCCCCAGACGGCTGCACCGTATGACGCTATGGATCTTGTTTGTGGGTGATACATTTCTGCAAACTTTCAGATACCGGCTAGACTTTTGGTCAACAAAAGCGCCCTATTCCTCACCATAGTGGACCATTTTAGTTTTTCGTCAAAGAAAATTCCCAGGTACATAAAATTGTCCACTCTGTCCAGTCTTCTGCCATTAATATGGAAGCCCATTAATTTCTGCTTCTAGACCCTGCCCATGGCCGTCACATAAGATTTTGTTTTATTGACATGTAGGCTAGGGCTGCCATGTATGTAGAGTATGTCTCAATCAAGAGCTGTAAGGCCATTGGAGTTCTGGCCAGAAGGACTGCGTCATCTGCGTAAAGCATGATGGGTAAAGGGTGTGTGCCTACCACTGAGATGTCCTTGCATTTTTCAGTCAGGGCTTCGGAGAGTTTATTTGTATAAAGGGAGAAGAGGAAGGGGGCAAGAAAACAGCCCTGTCGTACCCCTTTATCAATCCTGAAAGGTTTTGTACACTCCCCTTTTTTCCGTATCCGACTACTGCCTCTGCCTGTCTATGTAGGTCTCTGATGAATGAAATTATAGGTGGGTCCACGGCCAGTGATCCCATGATAGACCACAGTTTGTTGTGGCTCACGCAGTCAAAGGCCGCAGACAAATCCATAAACGCCAAAAATAACTGCCCCTTTTTAGCAACAGAATATTTTGCGGCAATTAGGGCAAGGTTGAGGCACTGGTCTATTGTGCCCCTCCCCTTCCTGAGGCCATACTGGGTTTCGGCGAGGATTTTGTTCTTGGATGCCCACTCCTCCAGCTTGTTTAGCATCAGTCTGCCCATTAGCTTCTGTGCTGTCGAATAGGGAGATCGGGCGATAATTAGCCGGGTCTGCACCACTCCCCTTCTTGTGGATTGGGACTATAACGGACTGTCTCCAGGAAGGCTGAGGGCCAACTTTAGCTATGGCATTAAATGCTATTGTAAGAACTGGTACCCAGAGTTGTTCTTCTCTGTTCATTTTCTACCCCCATCCCTCCAGAGTCGGTAGCTCCTGCTATGGTACTCTACATATGGACCAGATCCCTGCATGGTAAACCTCTGTGTTGGTGGGGTGGCTTCTATTGTCTTGTTTTGCTAACAAAACATTTCTCTGCGGGCTTCATTCCTGACTCCCGTTGGCTTGTTCTCTGGCACAATATTACGGTGAAGCGTTCAAGAATTCAGAAGCTGTCACTCTGAATGTCCACTGCTATGAATGGATTCCTGGCACTTGCAATGTCGGAGGAGGCTGCTGTAACTTCCGGATAAGATTTCCAGGCCATCCATCCTGATTTCTTCCCTTTTCCATGAAATGCAGAGACAGTGTCACAGCCAGCAAAGCTGTAAAACACCGGCAAAGCTGTGGAATTTTTACTTCCCAAGGTCTAAGCAATTACATTAATGTGGATGTAGCAAAAGATAGTGTCCTTGGGACACAAGTCTTGTAGCTGGTGAAACTTTTCTGTTAGAATCACTACGATATCGGTGTCCACAGAGATTACCAAGCAAGACACATCGACTTGTTACAGGGCATGTTGTATGTGTAAGACCAGCCTGCCTCTTCATGGTTACAGGCTGGCATGGATAGGTTACTGTCTCTGACTATGATGCCATCTCCATATGTTGTTACTACTTCCTTGCCAGGTGTGGAATTCACTGCTCTTGATCTTCTCAGCCAGGAACATTAGCTACTCCTGTTTGTTATCTGTATCACACAAGCCATTTTGCCACTGTACTGAAATCTTATTTTGACTTGCAAACTTTCTTCACTTTCCTTTTCCTCTTTTCTCTCTGCCAGAGTATTTGATGCTGCCTTTGAAATACCTGTCCCAGACATTGAACACCCTTCTTGAGCTATTTTGCTGATGTAAGGTATCAAAACACCAATGGCATAGTCTTCAAAAGTCATAACACCTGCAGATGGCGAGAGGAGATGCACCGCAGCAGCACTATCGAACATCTTCATATCAAAGGAAGTTGGCACATCTGTCTCCGCTGTTTCTTCTAAATAAACCAGCTCAGGAGCAAGACCCCGAACGTTCCTCTCTGTTGATGGCTCTTCTTCATCCAGTTCTTCCAAGTTGGCCAACAGCGCAGTTGCGTCTTCAATGTCATTGAATTCAAGTAGGTTTGGCACTTCTTTCTCTGATGTCTTTGCCAAACATGTCTTTAGGTCAGTCCTACTCCCAAAATGAAGCTTTCCTTTATTAGACAGGGACCGTGGAAATGGATGGTTTTCATGGCTGAAGAAAGCATTCATATCACACTCCTGGTATTGTGCGATGATGTACAGTTTCGAGAAAAGGTTGACATCTGTCTTCAGACTTGCATTTATATGCTTGTTTGCTTCTGATTTTCAGAGCAGGAGACTTGAACAGTCTGAGGGAGTTATTCTTAATTGGGTCATGAATAGACCTTTCACAATCAATGAGGACTGACCTGCAGTAGTCCTTGCACTGTTGTTCGCCAGCCTCTTCAATCGTGCGCACTGTATTCACTATGGACTGGTTGAGGACATCATGAGAATCCAAATTCAGCAGTTCTCAAGTTACAGTTAGAAAGGGATTGCCCATTTCCCTGATAGTCTCTGTAAGGCTTAGCACCTGTTGCTTGAAGCTCTCCTGTGTTGCGAGTCTTCCTTCATGGTAACAATGCTTTGCATTTTCCAAGTTGCAACAGTTTTCAAACTCTGTGAGCAACAGTGCTTGTTTAGAACCTGCTAGCATCCACTTTCTGAATGCAGACATATTTTCAGTGAGACCAACTGCCCCACCAGAACCCTTGACCAGCTCATTGTTCTGTTCATGAGCTTGATCACTAGGCATGGCTGAGAACTAATTTGTTGTCTTACGAACAACCCAGTGGCGACATTTCACAAATTCTTCTAAGATGGACCGTGGCACGTTGTCCATGTTGCGTACATGGATAGAGATCCAGTGGACATAATTCTGATGGTCCTGTTGTAAGATCCCTTTAGGGCCCACTTTGTTCTCCCTTGTTTTAACCTAACTGCAAGTTGTAGGCTGCTTTGCTTTGCACATGTTACACTCAACATGTTTCTTTTTGTGCTGCGATATTATTTTATTAAAACAACCATGCTCATGTTTGTGTTATTCATTCTTCTCTCTTGGACTCTGTCTGAACATTATAGGAAAGTGCCCCTTTTTGCATGGTTGCCCCCTTTTTGCCATATGTTGATGCTCTTTGACTAAGTGTGCCCTGGGTTCCTGCCAACCAGGTACCCAGGGCCTATCTGGCACATGCATCAACCGAAATACTGGTCGCAAACGGGCAGATTCTCAGAATCTGCCCCGTTGCGACCAGTATTTCTGCATTTGGGATGCATCATCCCAAATGCAGAAATCGCAATTTAAGGAATCGCAAAATTGCTATTCCTTAAATTGCAATTGCATTTAAGGAATCACAAATTGAGATTCCTTAAATGCAATGCATTAAAGTGAAAAAATTTGCGATTTCGCTAATAGGGGAGCAAATTACCATGAAGTTAAACTGCATGGTAATTTGCAAAAACTTTGAAAAATGCACTAAAGTTCATTTTTCAAACTTCCATTTACACACACACATGCCCTTGGGGCATGTGTGTGTGCAAGATGTACTCATATGCAGATTTCAGGGTGCAACAGGGTGTCCTTTTGACACCCTGGCACCCTTGAAATAGCTCCCGCTATTAGCCATTCTTTAATAGCGAATCACTAATAGTGAATATCTTCCCATTCATTCCTATGGGCCTCCTGGCCCATAGGAATGAATGGGTAGGTATTCCTTAATTGCGACTCGCAATTTGCGAGTAGCAATTAAGGAATGTTTAGGAATCGCTATTTATTGAGCGATTTCTACATGCATAGGCAATTGCGATTCCTTAATAGCGATTCCTTAATAATATCTATTAAGGAATCGCAATTGCCTAGCTTGATGCATGTGCCCCTATGTTCTTTCCCTAAATCTGTACTATTGCACACCCAAATTGGCAATTCTCTGGCCACATGTAAGTCCCTTGTAAAAGGTACCATAGGTACCGGGAAGGCCTCTAAGGGCTGCAGCACATATTGTGCCACCCTTAGAGGCCCTGTTCCTTTACAAACACACACTGCCATTGCAGGCTAAGTGTTTTGGTGCAGAACAAAGGGAAGAGTCAACATGGCACACATCCCTGTGTAAACAATTGTGGGGGGGGAGGGATGCACACCTCTTTTTTCAGCTATTCGTTTGTCCAAGCTTTGTCCATTATTCAACAAGTGCGTGCAGACTGGTAAATAGTGCCTTGCCCAAATGGCACCAGCTGACTTCAACAATGAGGGGTGGGGCGTCCTCTTAGCCCCTGCCAGTCAGACAGCTATATGCGCCATCATGGCGATCCAATAGTTAATCCACTTTGATCAAAATTAATCACTGTATTCCTTGTAAACCTGCATTTTAAACATCTCTTCAAGTTGCACTTATTTTTCAAGCCACACACGGAATAGTTTGCCATTTCCCAAG
The DNA here is from genome assembly GCA_963921515.1 of Calotriton arnoldi. Taxonomy (NCBI): domain Eukaryota; kingdom Metazoa; phylum Chordata; class Amphibia; order Caudata; family Salamandridae; genus Calotriton; species Calotriton arnoldi. Next base: position 306,960 of record CAWUFW010010721.1, on the reverse strand, counting down.
TTTCTTGTGTTCCAACCGTGCCCATCCGGACCTCGTGAAAGAACATGACCAATGCACAGATTCATCAAGGATGAGGTTTTATTACATTAAAACCCAATGCATTTCGGACAATCAAGTGCCCTTCATCAGGGGTCACTGTGAATAACAATAAAAACAACAATAATAAGCATTATCATTTTTTATAAAACATATTTCAAAATTTTACTTTAAACTGACATTTACAAATGCGTTTCTCAAACTGCCAAATTGCAATACAGCCCTCATTTGTTTCCACACTCTACCCCCCTCAGATTGTACTAATATACACCCATCGTTCGTCTTACAAACCTATTAATTAACTAATACGTTCCCCACTCTTTACGTCATGGTTACTCGAAACCTGTTCAACAATCGACTTTCCCATGTTGTCTCCAAATGACACTCAGTCCATGCTCTCAACGCTCCCCCAGCAACCTGCACCCTCATCCTTGTCCTACTTTCATCACCCCACACACCAAACCAAGTTCTCTCCCCTACACTCTTAATAGTAACACTCATATCTCATTCAACTGTCGGTTTCCTATGTACAAACACTCCTGTCTCCTTAACCTAATCTATTACAGGATTTCCCTGACTTTTCCTCTTGTCACTACTGCAAACGTACCCTCATCATAGCCTTTCCTCCCACCATACCTCAATATATCACCCCACATTTACCCTTCTGTTGTAATAAACAACCCTACTCCTCCCATACCTGCCATGAGCGGTTTAAAACCATCCAGTCTCCTCACCGTTCCAAACCAATTGTTTACTCTACAACCCTCCCTTATTTAGCCACGTGTGTCTTGTCTCAAAGCTCCCTAATAGGCTCATTACAAACGCTTTCCCGCCATCAGTGCAGAAGTCAAACCTACTTTCAAATCCAACCAACTACATCACCCATAATGCAGTGGACGGGTCCTAGCTCCAACGGAGCTAACATCATCGCATCCCTGTGTGCCACATCTACAGCCCACTGCCAATGGCATAGGTCAGCCACCCCTCTAGCTGGTGCACAATGCCACTGGTGAGGGCACAGGTGCATGAGTCATGTACCCCTACAGTGTCTAAGTCTATTCTTAGACATTGTTAGTGCAGTATGCCATAAAGAGTATATGGTATAGGAGTTTGTCATTACGAACTCTACAGCACCATAATGACTTTACTGAAAACTGGGAAGTTTGATATCAAACCTCTCAGCACATTAAACCCACACTGATGCCAGTGTGGGATTTAATGAAAAATGTACTCCGAGGGCATCTTAGAGATGCCCCCTGAAAAACGACCTGACTCTAGTGTCGTGGCTGGGTGGCTGCTTGACAGCTGCCACTACCAGACATGTTTCTGGCCCCTGGGTCGAGAGCCTTCCACTCTTGGGGTCCTGAAACAAAGCACATCCTGGGTAGTGTTCCCACCTCTGCCAACCCCACCCCTCAGGTGGGGGAGGTGAGGCGAAGCACAAAGTCCCCGCCATCTTGAAGATGGGGGGACCCAGCCAACAAGAGTGAGGCTTATGCCCCCCTCCCACTAGAGCATGGCATAATAGGGGGTGTACCCATCCCAAGGAAGGAACCCACTGGTCCCAAACGTTACCTACCTGAAACACCCCTAAGTTTAGTATTTAGGCGCAACCCTGAACCTTGCCTCTTCAGATATGAAGATACAAGAAGAAGAAGGACCAAAGAGCTGTGCTGAAAGAAGAAGAGGAGGACACCAACTGACTTGGCCCCAGCCCTACCGGCCTGTCCCGACCTCGACCTGCTCCAGCGAAATCCCAGCGTGTCCTGCAGCCTGCAGCCCCCTAGAACATGGAGGACCTGCCCTGTCTTCCCCAACCAGACTTTGTCTCCTGTGAGCACCGGATTTGCTCACCAACAGACTCTGGCTCCGGCCAAATCAGCGAATCTGTACCACTCTGCACCTGACGCCCACGGCCCAAGTTTGAGTGGCCCAACACCATGAGGAGGTCTACCCAGCGATCCTGACCTGGGACCTGGTGATCCCTGACCTACCTCAAGTCTCCAGCCGACACCTGCAGCTCCTTTTTGGAGGATCCCCCCGACCAGGACCGGAGCCAGTAAGAAGAACCCGACACCAAAAGACGCCCCTGCACCCGACGCCCCACGGCCTTGGGTGGCCCAACTGATGGTGACCCGGCATCCCTCGACATCCCAACTTACCTCTCCAACCAGTGGTTGCCTCCAGAAGATCTTCGTCCCCAAGCCTGCCATGTTTGTTGCAACCAAAGAATCCCTATTGAAAACAACAGGGCACCCAACGCCAAAACAGCACCCTGCACCCAGCCACCCCTGGGCCACTGTGGGTGCACCTTGTGTGCTAAATCAGATCCCCCTTTGCCCTGATCTTAAGTCCAGGAGCTTTGCTCCCACAACCTTGTAGCCTGCTTGTGAGCAGCCACCATCTGGAGGCCCCCTATCCCCAATTGGATAACATTGGGCCTCAGCACTCTGCACCTGGGCGCCCTAGTGCCGCTGAGGGTGCTTTGAGAGTGCATCCTTGACCCTGCGGGAACCCTTGTTCTAACCCCAGAAAACCAACTACCAAAACTAAGTACTCACCCGTAAACCAATATCTTAATTTCCTCCGATAGGATAGCATTGACTGCTTTTCTGTGAAAAATGTTCTAAGTGTGATGTTGGAAAATTGTATGAAACCTTAAGAAACTGTATACTTGCAAAAACAGATTTACTCTCCTTTTATCTAGGAAATGTCCCAGTGTGATATCTAGGCATATCATATCACACTGAGTAGCAAAAGTAACTTAAAAAGTAATCTCAATAGTAACTGAAAAGTAATTCCAACTGTTTATGAACAAGTGACTTACCTGTAATCAACCCAATTGCATTCAACTGCATTCAAACTGTGTTTAACTGCATTATTGTTGCAAAGTACTATTACACTTTCCTGAAACAGGCCTGGCTTGGTTCTAGAAATAAAATACATATAAATAATATTTTTATACAAAACAATTGGTCCGAGTTCAGTCTTTAGTGTGTGAAATCATTTCTTGCCTGAGTGTGTACAATAAATGCTTAACACTACCCTCTGATAAAGCCTTACTGCTTGCCCACACTACCACAAATAGAGAGTAAGGTATTATCTACTTTAGCGTCTGCCTACCTTTGGGGATCCACTGGACTCTGTGCACATTATACCTTACTTTGGTATAGTATATACAGAGCCAGCTTCCTACAAACATATCAAACAAGGTCAAACAACACTCAGCCCTGTCTTACTGTGCTTAGTTAGCAACATAGCTTGGCATATAGACAAAACATAAATTCACATTTGCTGTTTTAAAAAAAGACACCTTGTTTCATAAACACCGAGACATGCCATTTGAAAACAAAGAGCGGAATTCTTGCAGAGGAGAGGTCCTGAGACAAACGTGCCAGCCTTGCGCAACCTGAGAGGCAGATTACCTAACACTAATACCAGGTATGGGGTTCAGTTCTAATCCCAGAGATCTATGATATATCACTGTGCCCACATAGTGAGGATAGACTGAGGCAGATATATCTTTAAACATGGTAGGGCTTCTCATTGTATATAGTTTACTTGTGATGCTATTCACTTTGCTGGCATGCATGTTTTCTAGTTGCAGCACAGTTGTTTTATAAATAGAGCACAATAGTTTCAATAAGTATTGTAAACTGTTCTTGTATCTTTGTTTTGTTTATTATGGACAAACATGAGTGAGAAATCTAAAAGGTGATGATCTGTTTCCAGGGTTCCCTGATGGGACTAGGTTGTTGTCTTCTGGGGTGCTAACTTACCTGTCACTCTGGGAAGGTTGGAGGGCAGGTAGAGCACTATGAGCTATTTTGGATTGAGTTCATAGGTTCTGATTTGGTATGGTGACTCAGCCCCTACATACTGACATTCTGTGATCCAAGTCCCAGTTCTGTTTACACAGAATCCCTGCAACAGCCCAAGTCGAAGAACCATGGGACCAGGGTTTTCAGTGACTCTACATACAAAACAAAGTCAGCTTCTCGATGAGCTCTGGCAAGAAAGAGACCAAGGAGTTCAAGCCTGAAGATGATATCCCAGTACTGAAATATTGGGCTCTTTATGACCATTTCCTGTCTCCATGCTTCTTCTGATTCCTCAGTGTCTGGGGACTGTGATGTATAAAATACATCTCTCTGAAGTTTCTTCAGAACAACATCATATACCTGATGTGCATGTCTCATCCTGTTGATATGTGCGCAACTGAGAAAAGAATTGGCTGTTCCTGATGAGGCAATTCCTGCTTGTGCCAGAGCGTTTGTCCACCCAGACCTTTCTAGGCAGTCGCCAATGGTTTCCCATACAGTTAACTCTATGTGGAGGCCACCGAACATCACCACAAACTTGTCTTCTCCATGCATCTTTGGCCATTTGCACTGTATGTACTTTGCCAATGCAAACAGAGGAGCATCCTTTGGAACTACTTGGATCTGTATGGGAATGAGGAACTTTGTTGACTGATGAAGAACATCAATGCCATGCTTGATCATGGCGACTGAAGCTGCCTTCTCATAGAAGAGAGGCAAAAGCTGTGAAAGAGTAGGCGCTTCATTCAAAGGTGGCTCTGTCTAATGGGAAGCATGGTAGGCTGACCATGCCAGACTGTCTCCCTTTTCTAGCTTCTCCTTCTCAATCAGTTGAACGATGATTAAATCCACAGTTTGTCTTGCTTCATTGTTTCCAACAAATCTCCCACAGCTACCTTTTGTCATGTTGATTTTTGGCACCTCAACTATAGATTCTTTCAGAGCTACTGCTGGAACAGTGGTGAAGCTGTCAGGCAAAGATAGATTCTTTCTCTCAGCCTCTGCAGGAAGAGTGAAAGCTTCTCTGGTCCGTCCTAGGTTTGAGATTGATGGTGTCTGAAAAATGCAGATCCCTGTGACATGAAAGGAACCTTTGGCAGTGGTGCTTGAAGGTTTGTGATCAGGATTGTCTATTGCGCCAACTGTGGAAAGCCCACTTCAAAGCTTAAATGGGAACACGATTCCTTGTGTCTGTGCTTTCTGGGAAACAGCAGTTGCTAGTTTATTCTCCACCTGAAGAACGCAATGGCAACTGATGCTAATTCCCAAATAGTGCAGTTGTGTTATCAATTTTCTTGTCGGTGTCAAGGTGTGCACATTCAACCCTAAGTACATGGAAGTGACGGATCAAATGACAAAGAATGGCAAGATTGTACCACATATTTTGGTGTCTTCTTGCAGACGAACATGATTGTTTGGGAGATAGTAAGTGTTTCCAGGGATTCGTGTGAGTCTTAGCTGTTGATGCCACACCCATTGAAAAAAGCATTTTCAATGTCATTGGTACTGAGCTTTTTTGCCAGATTGGTGGGAAGGTGGCATCGAAGTGAAATCCATCAAATCTCAAGATGTCTTCTCAAATGATATTGGCAGCTTTTGCCAATATGGCTGCATCTCCTTCATAATCTGTAAAAGCATGTTTCAGCATGTGCTTTATGCATTGGTCCAAAATAAGCACAACAGGCCTTCCATCATTCTGCACTTGACTCTGTGGAAAGTAACTAAGAACCTTTGCCTTGAAGCAAACTTTGTTGACCTCCTTCTGAACTCCATGTGCCCCAAGATGATCTGCATACTTGTGATGCAACTCAGACACCTTGAAGCAGAAGCAGAAATCATCTTCTACTGAGTTTTCTATGAAGTTGATAAATTCAATGAAAGCCCTTGGCTCTATCTTCTTTTCTTCCATCTGACTTCTATCAGTGTTTTTTTTCTTTTTCTCATGAGTGATTGATGATGATTCCGGAATACAGTGAGGCAATTCAGGTGGTACATGTAATTTATTGCTACAACATCTCCAGCAGCTATTCTCCCTACAACAGCAGTATCCTGTAGGTCAGTAGCCATCTGTCTGATATTCTTTTCAGCATCAAGTGTCATGAACTCATGAAGGTCCCCTCACTTGCTGTGCAGAAGATGCAGATCTTCTTTGTCGTTGCTTTCTTTCTGCATGCATCTTTGTTGGATGGTCCTGCTTCTTCCAAGACTCTTTCTTTCTGAGCTCTTACCAACTTCCACTTGTTGAATTTTCTGTGACAGGATTTATGCCAACTAGCTTGAATACATCTTCAACAGTTGTGGCTTATTCAAAAGAAAGAGTGACAGGGACTCTGTTCAATTTGCGAAATTCACTGACTGTGTTTAGAAAGTTCTTATATGGCTGAAATTTATCTCCCTGTCCTAATGCATTCAAGGGCCTTCAGCAGTTCTTTCTTGGCAAATAACGCAGGCTTGCCAGTCCATGTCATCATCCATAGAAGGTCAAACCTGAAACATACAGAAGTAAAAGTAATGTTATTTTTCTAGAAAACAACTGAAATTTAATAGGAAGCATAAGCAACAGTGACACACATATATATATATATATATATATATATATATATATATATTCACTGAAAAAACCATAGGTTTCAGGCACGTTATAGTTAGAAATTAGCATTTAAAAAACCTTAGAAATTCACTGAAAAAACCAAAGGTTTTAGGGAAAGTTATAGTTAGTTAGACATTGCACTCGTACAAAACCAGTGAAATTCCCCGTTATAGTTAGTTCAGCTAACTATAACTCGCGCCCCGCAATGCACTGGTGATGACGTCACATATTACATCATTCATGACATGGTCAGTGACATCACTGATGACATCACTGATGACATCTCAAATGACATCACTGATGACATCACTGATGACATCATCCACGTGAAAATCTGATGCACCTCCTCACACTCTAATATAACCTTTGATACACCCACTGTAAAATACAGACTTCCATTTTCGAAACCATCGACACACCAAAACCAGTTACTACATGCGCACTCACTGATTCCTAGGTCTACACACACATCCACTCATTCACCCATACAATCACTCATACATGCAGTCACTCATCAATACAACACTATCATATGCACTGATACACCTATACAGACACTCACACACCGCCACTCATCCATGGAGTTACTCACACACCTAGTCAGTCATGCAAATAATCAATCACACTCCCATTTACTCACCTATACAGATACTAACGCATACTTACTCTCTTATATAATCACTGATACAAGTACACACTCATCCATACAGCCACTCTCACAATCACTGACTCTCACGTATAGTCATTTATACTCCAACTCTCACATACAGCCTTTTCCCTATGTAGTTACTTGGACATGTACCACTGAGACATCCATTCACTCACCAACATACCCATACACACACTCACCCGCCCATACAGCTGTTTTCACATGCACTCTTGATCCCATACACCCAGTGAATCAAACCACTCACACATCTATGCACAGAGTAACACACCTCACACCCACCCACACACACTCAGTCTCCCATACAAATTCTCAAGCAACCAATCAATAACCGATATACACACTCATGTAGCTACTCACCAACCCATGCATTCAGTAAGACACATTTAATCACTCACTTATACAGTCAGTCACGCACCTACTAAATCATCCATCCAGATACTTATACACCCACTCATTCTTCAATACACCTTGGCATATATATAAAACATATTTAAACTTTACAGAAACACACAGTGACTGGATGATGTCATCAGTGATGTCATCAGTGATGTCATTTGAGATGTCATCAGTGATGTCATCAGTGATGTCACTGACCATGTCATGAATGATGTAATATGTGACGTCATCACCAGTGCATTGCGGGGGCACGAGTTATAGTTAGCTGAACTAACTATAACGGGGGAATTTCACGGGTTTTGTACGAGTGCAATGTCCAACTAACTATAACTTTCCCTAAAACCTGTGCTTTTTTCAGTGAATTTCTAAGGTTTTTTAAATGCTAATTTCTAACTATAACGTGCCTGAAACCTATGGTTTTTTCAGTGAATTTCAAAGGTTTTTTAAATGCTAATTTCTAACTATAACGTGCCTGAAACCCATGGTTTTTTCAGTGAATTTCAAAGGTTTTTCAAATGCTAGTTTGTAACTATGCATACAGAAGTAGGACATGTGAAGAAAAAAGAAAAAACGCACACAAAAAAGCAAAAGAAATGTCGAAAGAAACAGAAGTCCACAAAGACGAAGAAAAATCCAGGAAGAAGCAAGACATGTGCAGAAAGACCCAACAGAGGAGCAGAAAGAGGCCTTGTTGCAAAATCATCCTGTGGCCACACCTTTTCCAGACGTGTACTGGTGGTAACTGACTCTGACTAACCAGGCCTAGAGCCAGTGCTATGGTAAAAGACACTTAGAATACAGTTAAAACACCTACATACACTAGGGAACACTATGCGTTGGGGTACCCCTGTGATTAGCATGACCTCCTCTGTAAGTCCCTAGTACATAATAGGGCAGGGGGATTAAAACTAAGAAACTAACTTGTCACATCAGGCCCTTCCCCCTCTCTTCACCTCTTTGCAAACATGCCCCATGGCGCGTTTTAAGTTGGGAGATTAAGCCCCCTTGAATCCTGAGGGTCCCTGGGGTCCAACTAGCCCACCAGGTACTTCCAGTAAGCACCACAGAGCTGTGTTGCAGAGAGGTGTAAAAAGGGGCGTGGCCTCTGAACACCTCTCTGCAACGCAGCTCCCTGACGCATACTGAAGGTACCTGGTGGGCTAGTTTGCCCCCAGGGACCCCCAGTATTGAAGGGGAATTAATTCCCCATCTTAAAAGGCGCCACGGGGCCTGTTTGCACACATGTCACCTCAATCCCCGCCCCCTCCCTTCACCACTGTGCAAACGCGCCCCGTGGCGCGTTTTAAGTTGGGAGATTAAGTCCCCTTGAATCCTGAGGGTCCCTGGGGTCCAACTAGCCCACCCAGTACTTCCAGTAAGCGCCACAGAGCTGCGTTGCAGAGAGGTGTAAAAAGGGGCGTGGCCTCTGAACACCTCTCTGCAACGCAGCCCTGTGGCGCTTACTGGAGGTACCTGGTGGGATAGTTGGCCCCCAGGGACCCCCAGTATTGAAGGGGAATTCTTTCCCCAATTTAAAACGCACCACAGGGCGCGTTTGCAGAGTGGTTAAGGGAGGGGGCGGGCCTGACGCTCGTTCGCTTTTTTTTTTCTTTTTTTTTCTTTTTGAAGGGGGGCTGTGTGGCCCCCCTTCCTTTTCACTTTTTGGTGCCCTGGGGACCCCATCCCACAGGGCCTGATCCTATTTAAAAAAAAAAAAAAAAAAAAAACAGTACGCGAAGGGTGCCGCGTGGCCCCCCTACCGTGGCCGATTCCGGCTCCGGGGACCCCATCCCCCGGGGCATGGCCACTTTTATTTTAAATTTTTGAGGAGGGGGGCTGCGTGGCCCCCCTCCTAAGGCCTCTATTGGCCCCGGGGACCCCATCCCCCGGGGCCGGCCTTTGCGCATTTTTTTTTTCTTTAAATAATTGTTGGGGAGGGGGGCTGCGTGGCCCCCCTCCTGGGCCACTAATGGCCCCGGGGACCCCATCCCCTGGGGCCTGGCCACTCGTTGGAGACCGTGGGGGGGTCCCCAATCCCCCCACGGTTCCGCCGGCTCCCCGCGTCCTGCGGGAGCCGGCATTACTTTTCCATAAGGGGAGCTGCTTACATGCAGCTCCCCTTATGGAAAAGCAATCTGCTTTGCTTCATTGAAGCGAGAACAGGTTTCCCTGCTCTCGCTTCAATGAAGCAAAGCAAGTTTGCAATGACAGGACGGGAGCCGCGCGGCTCCCGTCCTGTCATTGCAAACAGCAGTGTCCCGGGGGTAGGCACCCTGGGACACTGCAGGAGCCAGCCCTGGGGGTGGCAGTCCCCAGGGCCACCACAGGCTCCAGGAGGGGGCCGCGCGGCCCCCTCCCAACATCTACAAAGCCCCGGGGAGGTGGTGGTCCCCGGGGCTTCGGGGGTCTGAAACAGACCCCCACATTTCTTTAATTAGTACCCCGGGGAGGTGGCGGTCCCCGGGGCATGTGGGGGGGCTGGAGCCCCCCACACAGGTAATTTTTTAATTAAAAAAAGAAGCCCCGGGGGGTGGCGGTCCCCGGGGCTGCGGGGGGGCCGTGTGCCCCCCGCCATCATTATAATTTGAATGCCCCAGGGGTGGCGGTCCCTGGGGCTTGGGGGGCCTTAGAGGCCCCCCCAACTAACATTTAAACCCACCCCTGCATGCCCCCGGGACTTGGCCCACCCGGGGGCAAAATACCCTCGAAGCGCGGGAGCCCGCGCGTCTTTTTTTTTTTTTCACGGCGGGATCCGCGCACCCTAAGCGCATCTTGCCGATTTAAAAAAAAAAATGCTTTTTTTGGCCCTGGGGGTCCTTGTGGGACCCCCTAAGCAGGCCTAGGGGGTCAGGGTGTTTCTACCCTGCCCCCTTTTTGCGTTTTGCGCACTTGTTTCTTGTGCCTCGGTTCTACCGAGGAACAAGATGGCTGCCAACACTTCCTGGTTTGGAGTGTTGACAGCCAATTAGCATACAGCTCGTGATCGGGAAGGTGCGCTCAGGGTGCCCGGACCCTCCACGGCCGTAGATATATATGTGGTTTTACTTTTTATTTACTCAGGAACTACTGAAAGGATTTACACCATTTAACAAAAAGGCACGACTCTGAACCAGGGGCTACCTTTTTGCCAAATTTGGTGTAATTCCGTTCAGCAGTTCGGGCTGTAGCTGCAACTAAAGGTTCCTATGGAAAATTGCATGGGGAAAACACGTTTTGGGACCCCCCTTTTTTCTCGGCCACCACTTGACGAATCACCCCGAGACTTTCAGGATAGGAGCGGACCAGAGCGCCCCACAAGTTTTGAAAATTTTGTGAAGATTCGTCAACCGGTGCCAAAGTTATTGGGAATAGAATGTTGCGGATTTCCTATGGAAAATAGGTCCTAACTATAACTATCTACTGGCGACCGCCAGTAGATAATAGGAGGCATCCATCTGTGGACTATATAAACGAACTACATCTCCCAGCAACCCGCATGTACAGTCTCATCCAGAGCAGCTGAATGACAGCGTACAATATGGTTTAAAAGGAAGTTGTGGTACGCAATGCTTTTTTCGACCGCTGTAGCCTCTGAAGAAGTGAAGCCCACGAAACGCGTAAGGCTGCGGTCGTAGGCTTTTAAGGACTGAGAAGTAAGCTGTACATACCAATAAATGCTTTTACGGGGAAAAGCGGTGTCGTGTTCGAGTGCTGCTTTACTGTTGGTCACCCTACTGAGCTATATATATATATATATATATATATATATATATATATATATATATATATATATATATATATATATATATATATATATATATCTACTGAAAAAACCATAGGTTTCAGACACGTTATAGTTAGAAATTAGCATTTAAAAAACCTTTGAAATTCACTGAAAAAACCATAGGTTTTAGGGACAGTTATAGTTAGTTGGACATTTCACTCGTACAAAACCATAGAAATTCCCCCGTTATAGTTAGTTCAGCTAACTATAACTCGCGCCCCCGCAATGCACTGCTGATGACGTCACATATTACATCACTCATGACATGGTCAGTGACATCACTGATGACATCACTGATGACATCTCAAATGACATCACTGATGACATCACTGATGACATCATCCAGTCACTGTGTGTTTCTGTAAAGTTTAAATATGTTTATATATATATGCCAAGGTGTATTGAAGAATGAGTGGGTGTATAAGTATCTGGATGGATGATTTAGTAGGTGCGTGACTGACTCTACAAGTGAGTGATTAAATGTATCTTACTGAATGCATGGGTTAGTGACTAAACTGTGTGAATGTCTGTATCCGTCTGTCTGTTGGTTTGTAAGCGGCTGCATGGCTTTCTGAATAGCTACATGAGTGTCTACATGGGTTATTGATTGATTGTCTGAGTATCTGTATGGGTGCCTGAGTGTTTGTGTGGGTGGGGTGTGTGTGACTCTGTGCATAGATGTGTGAGTTGGTGATTCACTGGGTGCATGGTTTCAAGAGTGCATCTGTGATGGACTGTATGGGTGGGTGAGTGTGTGTATGGGTGTGTTAGTGATTGAATGTATATCTCAGTGGTACATGTGTGAGTAACTACATATGTGAAAGGCAGTATATATGTGTGTTGGAGTATATAAATGGCTATAAGTGAGAGTGTGTGATTGTGAGAGTGGCTGTATGGATGAGTGTGTACTTGTATCAGTGAAAACACCTACATACACTAGGGAACACTATGCGTTGGGGTACCCCTGTGATTAGCATGACCTCCTCTGCAAGTCCCTAGTACATAATAGGGCAGGGGGATTAAAACTACCTCTTAAAACGCGCTACAGGGCGCGTTTGCACAGTGGTGAAGGGAGGGGGCCTGAGGTGACATGTGTGCAAACGCACCCCGTGGCGCGTTTTAAGTTGCGGGATTAAGTCCCCTTGAATTCTGAGGGTCCCTGGGGCCCAACTAGCCCCCCACGTACCTACAGTTAGGACCACAGAGCTGAGTTGCAGAGAGGCGTTCCGAGGCCACGCACCTTTTTTCACCTCTCTGCAACGCAACTCTGTTGTGCTTACTGAAGGTACCTGGTGGGCTAGTTGGCCCCCAGGGTCCCTCAGGATTCAAAGGGAATTAATTCCCCAACTTAAAACGCACCACAGGGCGTGTTTGCGCACATGTCACCTGAGGCCCCGCCCCCTCCCTTCACCACTGTGCAAACGCGCCCCGTGGTGCATTTTAAGTTGGGGGATTAGGTCACCTTGAATTCTGAGGGTCCCTGGGGCCCAACTAGCCCCCAGGTACCTACAGTTAGGACCACAGAGCTGAGTTGCAGAGAGGCATTCCGAGGCCACGCACCTTTTTCACCTCTCTGCAACGCAACTCTGTTGTGCTTACTGAAGGTACCTGGTGGGCTAGTTGGCCCCCAGGGTCCCTCAGGATTCAAAGGGAATTAATTCCCCAACTTAAAACGCACCACAGGGCGTGTTTGCGCACATGTCACCTGAGGCCCCGCCCCTCCCTTCACCACTGTGCAAACGCGCCCCGTGGTGCGTTTTAAGTTGGGGGATTAGGTCACCTTGAATCCTGAGGGTCCCTGGGGCCCAACTAGCCCACTAGGTACTTCCAGTAAGCACCACAGGCCTGCGTTGCAAAGCCTGTAACAAATTGTGCAGTTGTGTTTAGGTAGTGAAGAGGGTCGTGCTGGGGGTAGTGTTTTAGGGTTTAGGGTAGTGCAGTGGTGTTTGTGTAGTGTAGGGGGTCATGCTGGGGGTAGATTTAGGGCTTAGGGTAGTTCAGTGGTGTTTGGGTAGTGTAGGGAGTCGTGCTGGGGGGATTGTTTTAGGTTTAGGGTTTAGGGTAGTGCAGTGGTGTTTGGGTAGTGTAGGGGTCGTGCTGGGGGTAGTGTTTTAGGGTTTAGGGTAGTGAAGTGGTGTCTGGGTAGTGTAGGGGTCGTGCTGGGGGTAGTGATTTAGGGTAGTGCAGTGGTGTTTGGGTAGTGTAGGGGGTACTGCTGGGGGTAGTGTTTTAGGGTTTAGGGTAGTGCAGTGGTGTTTGGGTAGTGTAGGGATACTGCTGGGGGTAGTTTTTTAGGGTTTAGGATAGTGCAGTGGTGTTTGGGTAGTGTAGTGGTTCGTGCTGGGAGTAGTTTTTTAGGGTTTAGGGTAGTGCAGTGGTGTTTGTGTAGTGTAGGGGGTAGTGTTTTAGGGTTTAGGGTAGTGCAGTGGTGTTTGTGTAGTGTAGGAGGTCGTGTTTTAGGGTTTAGGGTAGTGCAGTGGTCTTTGGGTAGTGTAGGGAGTCGTGCGGGGGTAGTGTTTTAGGGTTTAGGGTAGTGTAGGGGGTCATGCGGGGGGTAGTGTTTTAGGGATTAGGGTAGTGCATTGGTGTTTGGGTAGTGTAGGGGGTCATGCGGGGATAGTGTTTTAGGGTTTAGGGCAGTGCAGTGGTGTTTGGGTAGTGTAGAGGGTCGTGCTGGGGGAGTGTTTTAGGGTTTAGGGCAGTGCAGTGGTGTTCGGGTAGTGTAGGGGGTCGTGCTGGGGGAGTGTTTTAGGGTTTAGGGCAGTGCAGTGGTGTTCGGGTAGTGTAGGGGGTCGTGCTGGGGGAGTGTTTGAGGGTTTAGGGCAGTGCAGTTGTGTTCGGGTAGTGTAGGGGGTTGTGCTGGGGGTAGTATTTTAGGGTTTAGGGTAGTGCAGTGGTGTTCGGGTAGTGTAGGGGGTCGTGCTGGGGGTAGTGTTCTCGGGTTTAGGGCAGTGCAGTGGTGTTTGGGCAGTGTAGGGGGTAATGCTGGGGGTGGTGTTTTAGGGTTTAGGGCAGTGCAGTGGTGTTCGGGCAGTGTAGGGGGTCGTGCTGGGGGTGGTGTTTCAGGGTTTAGGGCAGTGCAGTGGTGTTCGGGCAGTGTAGGGGGTGGTGTTTCAGGGTTTAGGGCAGTGCAGTGGTGTTCGGGCAGTGTAGGGGTCGTGCAGGGGGTGGTGTTTCAGGGTTTAGGGCAGTGGTGTTCGGGCAGTGTAGGGGGTCGTGCTGGGGGTGGTGTTTCAGGGTTTGGGGCAGTGCAGTGGTGTTCGAGCAGTAAAGGGGGTCGTGCTGGGGGTGGTGGTTCAGGGTTTAGGGCAGTGCAGTGGTGTTCGGGCACTGTAGGGGCCGGTGCAGGGGGTGGTGTTTCAGGGTTTAGGGCAGTGCAGTGGTGTTCGGGCAGTGTAGGGGGTGCTGCAGGGGGTGGTGTTTCAGGGTTTAGGGCAGTGCAGTGGTGTTCGGGCAGTGTAGGGGGTCATGCAGGGGGTGGTGTTTCAGGGTTTAGGGCAGTGCAGTGGTGTTCAGGCAGTGTAGGGGGTCGTGCTGGGGCTGGTGTTTCAGGGTTTAGGGCAGTACAGTGGTGTTCGGGCAGTGTAGGGGGTCGTGCTGGGGCTGGTGTTTCAGGGTTTAGGGCAGTGCAGTGGTGTTCGGGCAGTGTAGGTGGTCGTGCTGGGGCTGGTGTTTCAGGGTTTAGGGCAGTGCAGTGGTGTTCGGGCAGTGTAGGGGGTCATGCTGGGGCTGGTGTTTCAGGGTTTAGGGCAGTGCAGTGGTGTTCGGGCAGTGTAGGGGTCCTGCTGGGGCTGGTGTTTCAGAGTCTAGGGCAGTGCAGTGGTGTTCGGGCAGTGTAGGGGGTCTTGCTGGGGCTGGTGTTTCAGGGTTTAGGGCAGTGCAGTGGTGTTCGGGCAGTGTAGGGGGTCGTGCTGGGGGTGGTGTTTCAGGGTTTAGGGCAGTGCAGTGGTGTTTGGGCAGTGTAGGGGTCGTGCTGGGGCTGGTGTTTCAGGATTCAGGGCAGAGCAATGGTGTTCAGGCAGTGTAGGGGTTTTGCTGGAGGTGGTGTTTCAGGGTTTAGGGCAGTGCAGTGGTGTTCGTGCAGTGTAGGGGGTGGTGTTTCAGGGTTTAGGGCAGTGGTGTTCAGGCAGTGTAGGGGGTCTTGCTGGGGTTGATGTTTCAGGGTTTAGGTCAGTGCAGTGGTTTTCGGGCAGTGTAGGGGGTCGTGCTGGGGGTGGTGTTTAAGGGTTTAGGGCAGTGCAGTGGTGTTCCGGCAGTGTAGGAGGTCGTGCAGGGGGTGGTGTTTCAGGGTTTAGGGCAGTGCAGTGGTGTTCGGGCAGTGTAGGGGGTCATGCTGGGGGTGGTGTTTCAGGGTTTAGGGCAGTGCAGTGGTGTTCGGGCAGTGTAGGGTGTCGTGCTGAGGGGTGGTGTTTCAGGGTTTAGGGCAATGTAGTGGTGTTCGGGCAGTGTAGGGGGTCGTGCAGGGGGTGGTGTTTCAGGGTTTAGGGCAGTGCAGTGGTGTTCGGCCAGTGTAGGTGGTCTTGTTGGGGGTGGTGTTTCAGGCTTTAGTGCAGTGGTGTTCCGGCAGTGTAGGGGGTCTTGCTGGGGGTGGTGTTTCAGGGTTTAGGGCAGTGCAGTGGTGTTCAGGCAGTGTAGGGGGTCTTGCTGGGGCTGTTGTTTCAGGGTTTAGGGCAGTGCAGTGGTGTTCGGGCAGTGTAGGGGGTCGTGCTGGGGCTGGTGTTTGAGGGTTTAGGGTAGTGCAGTGGTGTTCGAGCAGTGTAGGGGTCGTGCTGGGGCTGGTGTTTCAGGGTTTAGGGCAGTGCAGTGGTTTTCGGGCAGTGTAGGCGGTCATGCTGGGGCTGGTGTTTCAGGGTTTAGGGCAGTGCAGTGGTGTTCGGGCAGTGTAGGGGGTCGTGCTGGGGGTGGTGTTTCAGGGTTTAGGGCAGTGCAGTGGTATTCGGGCAGTGTAGGGGGTCGTGCTGGGGCTGGTGTTTCAGGGTTTAGGGCAGTGCAGTGGTGTTCGGGCAGTGTAGGGGGTCGTGCTGGGGGTGGTGTTTCAGGGTTTAGGGCAGTGCAGTGGTGTTCGGGCAGTGTAGGGGGTCATGCTGGGGGTGGTGTTTCAGGGTTTAGGGCAGTGCCGTGGTCCCCGGGCAGTGTAGGGGGTCTTGCTGGGGGTGGTGTTTCAGGCTTTAGGGCAGTGGTGTTCGGGCAGTGTAGGGGGTCTTGCTGGGGGTAGTGTTTCGGGGTTTAGGGCAGTGCAGTGGTGTTCGTGCAGTGTAGGGGGTCGTGCTGGGGGTGGTGTTTCAGGGTTTAGGGCAGTGCAGTGGTGTTCAGGCAGTGTAGGGGGTCGTGCAGGGGGTGGTGTTTCAGGGTTTAGGGCAGTGCAGTGGTGTTCGGGCAGTGTAGGGGGTCGTGCTGGGGGTGGTGTTTCAGGGTTTAGGGCAGTGCAGTGGTGTTCGGGCAGTGTAGGGGGTCGTGCTGGGGGTGGTGTTTCAGGGTTTAGGGCAGTGGTGTTCGGGCAGTGTAGGGGGTCTTGCTGGGGGTGATGTTTCAGGGTTTAGGGCAGTGCAGTGGTGTTCGGGCAGTGTAGGAGGTCTTGCTGGGGTAGTGTTTAAGGGTTTAGGGCAGTGTAGTGGTGTTCGTGCAGTGTAGGGGTCATGCTGGGGGTGGTGTTTCAGGGTTTAGGGCAGTGCAGTGGTGTTCGGGCAGTGTAGGGGGTAATGCTGGGGGTGGTGTTTTAGGGTTTAGGGCAGTGCAGTGGTGTTCGGGCAGTGTAGGGGATCGTGCTGGGGGTGGTGTTTCAGGGTTTAGGGCAGTGCAGTGGTGTTCGGGCAGTGTAGGGGGTGGTGTTTCAGGGTTTAGGGCAGTGTAGTGGTGTTCGGGCAGTGTAGGGGGTCGTGCAGGGGTGGTGTTTCAGGGTTTAGGGCAGTGGTGTTCGGGCAGTGTAGGGGTCGTGCTGGGAGTGGTGTTTCAGGGTTTGGGGCAGTGCAGTGGTGTTTGAGCAGTAAAGGGGGTCGTGCTGGGGGTGGTGTTTCAGGGTTTAGGGCAGTGCAGTGGTGTTCGGGCAGTGTAGGGGCCGGTGCAGGGGGTGGTGTTTCAGGGTTTAGGGCAGTGCAGTGGTGTTCGGGCAGTGTAGGGGGTGCTGCAGGGGGTGGTGTTTCAGGGTTTAGGGCAGTGCAGTGGTGTTCGGGCAGTGTAGGGGGTCATGCAGGGGGTGGTGTTTCAGGGTTTAGGGCAGTGCAGTGGTGTTCGGGCAGTGTAGGGGGTCGTGCTGGGGCTGGTGTTTCAGGGTTTAGGGCAGTACAGTGGTGTTCGGGCAGTGTAGCGGGTCGTGCTGGGGCTGGTGTTTCAGGGTTTAGGGCAGTGCAGTGGTGTTCGGGCAGTGTAGGGGGTCATGCTGGGGCTGGAGTTTCAATGTTTAGGGCAGTGCAGTGGTGTTCGGGCAGTGTAGGTGGTCGTGCTGGGGCTGGTGTTTCAGGGTTTAGGGCAGTGCAGTGGTGTTCGGGCAGTGTAGGGGGTCATGCTGGGGCTGGTGTTTCAGGGTTTAGGGCAGTGCAGTGGTGTTCGGGCAGTGTAGGGGGTCTTGCTGGGGCTGGTGTTTCAGAGTCTAGGGCAGTGCAGTGGTGTTCGGGCAGTGTAAGGGGTCTTGCTGGGGCAGGTGTTTCAGGGTTTAGGGCAGTGCAGTGGTGTTCGGGCAGTGTAGGGGGTCTTGCTGGGGGCAGGTGTTTCAGGGTTTAGGGCAGTGCAGTGGTGTTCGGGCAGTGTAGGGGGTCGTGCTGGGGCTGGTGTTTCAGGGTTTAGGGTAGGGCAGTGGAGTTTGGGCAGAGGAGGGGTCGTGCTGGGGGTGGTGTTTCAGGGTTTAGGGCAGTGGTGTTCGGGCAGTGTAGGGGGTCTTGCTGGGGGTGATGTTTCAGGGTTTAGGGCAGTGCAGTGGTGTTCGGGCAGTGTAGTGGGTCTTGCTGGGGGTAGTGTTTCAGGGTTTAGGGCAGTGCAGTGGTGTTCGTGCAGTGTAGGGGGTCATGCTGGGGATGGTGTTTCAGGGTTTAGGGCAGTGCAGTGGTGTTTGGGCAGTGTAGGGGGTCATGCAGGAGGTGGTGTTTCAGGGTTTAGGGCAGTGCAGTGGTGTTCGGGCAGTGTAGGGGGTCGTGCTGGGGGTGGTGTTTCAGGGTTTAGGGCAGTGCAGTGGTGTTCGGGCAGTGTAGGGGGTCGTGCTGGGGCTGGTGTTTCAGGGTTTAGGGCAGTGGTGTTCGGGCAGTGTAGGGGGTCTTGCTGGGGGTGATGTTTCAGGGTTTAGGGCAGTGCAGTGGTGTTCGGGCAGTGTAGGAGGTCTTGCTGGGGGTAGTGTTTCAGGGTTTAGGGCAGTGCAGTGGTGTTCGGGCAGTGTAGGGGTCATGCTGGGGGTGGTGTTTCAGGGTTTAGGGCAGTGCAGTGGTGTTCGGGCAGTGTAGGGGGTCATGAAGGGGGTGGTGTTTCAGGGTTTAGGGCAGTGCAGTGGTGTTCGGGCAGTGTAGGGGGTCGTACAGGGGGTGGTGTTTCAGGGTTTAGGGCAGTGCAGTGGTGTTCGGCCAGTGTAGGTGGTCTTGTTGGGGGTGGTGTTTCAGGCTTTAGTGCAGTGGTGTTCGGGCAGTGTAGGGGGTCTTGCTGGGGGTGGTGTTTCAGGGTTTAGGGCAGTGCAGTGGTGTTCGGGCAGTGTAGGGGGTCTTGCTGGGGCTGGTGTTTCAGGGTTTAGGGCAGTGCAGTGGTGTTCGGGCAGTGTAGGGGGTCGTGCTGGGGCTGGTGTTTGAGGGTTTAGGGTAGTGCAGTGGTGTTCGGGCAGTGTAGGGGGTCGTGCTGGGGCTGGTGTTTCAGGGTTTAGGGCAGTGCAGTGGTTTTCGGGCAGTGTAGGCGGTCGTGCTGGGGCTGGTGTTTCAGGGTTTAGGGCAGTGCAGTGGTGTTTGGGCAGTGTAGGGGTCGTGCTGGGGGTGGTGTTTCAGGGTTTAGGGCAGTGCAGTGGTGTTCGGGCAGTGTAGGGGGTCGTGCTGGGGCTGGTGTTTCAGGGTTTAGGTCAGTGCAGTGGTGTTCGGGCAGTGTAGGGGGTCGTGCTGGGGGTGGTGTTTCAGGGTTTAGGGCAGTGCAGTGGTGTTCGGGCAGTGTAGGGGGTCATGCTGGGTGTGGTGTTTCAGGGTTTAGGGCAGTGCAGTGGTGTACGGGCAGTGTAGGGGGTCTTGCTGGGGGTGGTGTTTCAGGGTTTAGGGCAGTGGTGTTCGGGCAGTGTAGGGGTCTTGCTGGGGGTAGTGTTTCGGGGTTTAGGGCAGTGCAGTGGTGTTCGTGCAGTGTAGGGGGTCGTGCTGGGGGTGGTGTTTCAGGGTTTAGGGCAGTGCAGTAGTGTTCGGGCAGTGTAGGGGATCATGCAGGGGGTGGTGTTTCAGGGTTTAGGGCAGTGCAGTGGTGTTCGGGCAGTGTAGGGGTCGTGCTGGGGGTGGTGTTTCAGGGTTTAGGGCAGTGCAGTGGTGTTCGGGCAGTGTAGGGGGTCGTGCAGGGGGTGGTGTTTCAGGGTTTAGGGCAGTGCAGTGGTGTTCGGGCAGTGTAGGGGTCGTGCTGGGGCTGGTGTTTCAGGGTTTAGGGCAGTGCAGTGGTGTTCGGGCAGTGTAGGGGGTCTTGCTGGGGGTGGTGTTTCAGGGTTTAGGGCAGTGGTGTTCGGGCAGTGTAGGGGTCTTGCTGGGGGTGATGTTTCAGGGTTTAGGGCAGTGCAGTGGTGTTCGGGCAGTGTAGTGGGTCTTGCTGGGGGTAGTGTTTCAGGGTTTAGGGCAGTGCAGTGGTGTTCGTGCAGTGTAGGGGGTCATGCTGGGGATGGTGTTTCAGGGTTTAGGGCAGTGCAGTGGTGTTCGGGCAGTGTAGGGGGTCGTGCTGGGGGTGGTGTTTCAGGGTTTAGGGCAGTGGTGTTTGGGCAGTGTAGGGGGTCTTGCTGGGGGTGATGTTTCAGGGTTTAGGGCAGTGCAGTGGTGTTCGGGCAGTGTAGGAGGTCTTGCTGGGGGTAGTGTTTCAGGGTTTAGGGCAGTGCAGTGGTGTTCGGGCAGTGTAGGGGTCATGCTGGGGGTGGTGTTTCAGGGTTTAGGGCAGTGCAGTGGTGTTCGGGCAGTGTAGGGGGTCATGAAGGGGTGGTGTTTCAGGGTTTAGGGCAGTGCAGTGGTGTTCGGGCAGTGTAGGGGGTCGTGCTAGGGTATGTGTTTTAGGGTTTAGGGCAGTGCAGTGGTGTTCGGGCAGTGTAGGGGGTCGTGCAGGGGCTGGTGTTTCAGGGTTTAGGGCAGTGCAGTGGTGTTCAGGCAGTGTAGGGGGTCGTGCTGGGGGTAGTGTTTTAGGGTTTAGGGTAGTGCAGTGGTGCTTGTGTAGTGTAGGGGGTCGTGCTGGGGGTAGTGTTTTAGGGTTTAGGGTAGTGCAGTGGTGTTTGTGTAGTGTAGGGGGTCATGTTTTAGGGTAGTGCAGTGGTGTTTGGGTAGTGTAGGGGGTCATGCTGGGGGTAGTGTTTTAGGATTTAGGTTAGTGCAGTGGTGTTTGGGTTGTGTAGGGGTCGTGCTGGGGGTAGTGTTTTAGGGTTTAAGGTAGTGCAGTGGTGTTTGTGTAGTGTAGGGGGTCGTGCTGGGGGTAGTGTTTTAGGGTTTAGGGTAGTGCAGTGGTGCTTGTGTAGTGTAGGGGGTCGTGCTGGGGGTAGTGTTTTAGGGTTTAGGGTAGTGCAGTGGTGTTTGTGTAGTGTAGGGGGTCATGTTTTAGGGTAGTGCAGTGGTGTTTGGGTAGTGTAGGGGGTCGTGCTGGGGGTAGTGTTTTAGGATTTAGGTTAGTGCAGTGGTGTTGGGGTAGTGTTTTAGGGTTTAGGGTAGTGCAGTGGTGTTTGTGTAGTGTAGGGGGTCATGCTGGGGGTAGTGTTTTAGGGTTTAGGATAGTGCAGTGGTGCTTGTGTAGTGTAGGGGGTCGTGCTGGGGTAGTGTTTTAGGGTTTAGGGTAGTGCAGTGGTGTTTTTGTAGTGTAGGGGGTCATGTTTTAAGATGCAACGCTCCAATACCTGACCAGTCTGCACTACATAAAACTGCAAAAAAACTAAAAATAAAAAGTGTTTTGCACACTTTTGTCATTGGGCTATATGTGGGCTACATCTGGGTAATATTTGTGCTACATTTGGGCTCTTTTTTCACTGGTGGCCATCTTGGAAGACTTCTTTGTTATGAAGTTTCCTAATTTCCTCATTTACTGCAGTCTCCTCAGTAGGAAATGCTTTCAGTTTTTTACTTTGATTCCATCAAGAAGGCATTCAGATGTGTCACACATTTGCCATAAATTCAGAATGTTATTACTCTAGTTGTTCATTAGATCACTGTAGTAAAGCTTCTGCTCACCAAGGAGTTAACTGGAAGTCTACTGCTGGTATTGAAAGTGATTGTTTCAGTCTGCATGTCAGAATTTTCTAATGAAATAGAAGAGGATTTGAGATCTCACTTAAAACATGCACTAAATTTTCTTTTTGCAGCACTAACCATAATTTCTATGGCAAAATGAACCCCCTCATTTTGTTCCTTTTTAAATTAAATGTTTTAAGTGTTACCAGTTTATTCCAATCAAGATGGCTTCAGGTGTGCCATACTTTTGTCATAAGGAAGACTGTTAGCGCTCTAGTTGTTCTTTAGAACACTCTGGGAAGCTGCAGTAGAACACAAAGGCATCAACTGACAGGCTACTCCTGTTGAAATATAACAGGAAGATATTTGAGATCACACTTGAAACATGTCCTAATTTTTCTTTCTACAGCACTAACCATAATTTCTATGACAAAATGAACCCCATCATTTTGTTCCTTTTTAAATTAAATGTTTTAAGTGTTACCAGTTTATTCCAATCAAGATGGCTTCAGGTGTGCCATACTTTTGTCATAAGTAAGACTGTTAGCGCTCTAGTTGTTCTTTAGAACACTCTGGGAAGCTGCAGTAGAACACAAAGGCATCAACTGACAGGCTGCTCCTGTTGAAATATAACAGGAAGATATTTGAGATCACACTTGAAACATGTCCTAATTTTTCTTTCCAGAGCACTAACCATAATTTCTATGACAAGATGAACCCCATCATTTAGTTCCTTTTTAAATTAAATGTTTTAAGTGTTACCAGTTTATTCCAATCAAGATAGCTTCAGGTGTGCCATACTTTTGTCATAAGTAAGGCTGTTAGCACTCTAGTTGTTCTTTAGAACACTCTGGGAAGCTGCAGTAGAACACAAAGGAATCAACTGACAGTCTCTGCCCTTGTTGGATGTACATGTTTTACTGAGAATGTCAGACTTCATTCTCACATGACTGAGAAAGATAATGTGAATTTACAGAAAATATGCTCTCATTTTAGCTTCTGGAGCACCTTCCAAAACTGTATGGGACAAGCATGTGAAAATAGTTCTCTCAAACATGATTCATGATATCCCAGCAGAAGGTTTTTCACAGGGTAAAATCACCTTAGAACACACCACAATTCCTGAAATTAGTATGGTACCATCAACAAATGAATTCTAATGTAACTAAAGTCTGTTATCACCCTTTATAGTTCTCCTTTTGGTAACCCTCAAAATCTTCGATTCACTACAATGCATTTATATTGGTCCCAAGATGGCTGCCAGCAATTCCAGGATGAAGTGCTGACAGCCAATCAGATCTCACGATGACATGTGTGGTTAGGCTCCGCCCAGATATATATGTGTTTTTACTTTTGATTTTCTCAGCAACTACTGAACGGATTTACACCATTTAACAAAAAGGGTTCTTTTTGAACCAAGAACTACCTCTTTGCCAAATTTGGTGTAATTCCGTTCAGCAGTTCGGGCTGTAGCCTTGCATAAAGTTTCCTATGGGAAATTGATTTTTTGACTCTTATTTTTTAATTTCTCCAGCAACTACTGAACGGATTTACACCATTTAACAAAAAGGGTTCTTTCTGAACCAAGAACTACCTCTTTGCCAAATTTGGTGTAATTCCGTTCAGCAGTTCGGGCTGTAGCCGTGTCTAAAGTTTCCTATGGGAAAATGAATGGGGAAAACACGCTTTGGGACCCTCATTTTTCTCGGCCCTCGCTTGACGAATCACCCTGAGACTTTCAGGGTAGGAGCGGACCGGAGCGGGCCATAAAGTTTGAAAATTTCGCGAAGATTCGTCAACCGACGCAAGAGTTATTTCAAATAGAATGTCGCGGATTTCCTATGGAAAATAGGTCCTAACTATAACTATCTACTGGCGACCGCCAGTAGATAATATATATATATATATATATATATATATATATATTATCTACTGGCGGTCGCCAGTAGATAGTTATAGTTACAACCTATTATCCATAGGAAATCCGCGACATTCTATTTGAAATAACTCTCTTGCCGGTTGACGTATCTTCGCGAAATTTTCAAACTTCGTGGGCGCTCCGGTCCGCTCCTACCCTGAAAGTCTCGGGGTGATACGTCAAGCGGGGGCCGAGAAAAAAGGGGGTCCCAAAACGCGTTTTCCCCATGCATTTTCCCATAGGAAACTTTAGACACGGCTACAGCCTGAACTGCTGAACGGAATTACACCAAATTTGGCAAAGAGGTAGTTCTTGGTTCAGAAAGAACCCTTTTGTTAAATGGTGTAAATCCGTTCAGTAGTTGCTGAGAAAATCAAAAAGTAAAAGTACATATATATCTATGGGCACGGAGGATTCGCGCACCCTCCCGATCACGAGCTGCATGTTAATTGGTTGTCAGCTGGCTGTCAACATTCCGATTCAGGAAATGTTGGCAGCTATTTTGTCCCTCGGTAGAACCGAGGGACAGAAACAAGTGCGCAAAGCGCACAAAGGGGCAGGGTAGAAACACCCTGACCCCCTAGGTTTGCTCAGGGGGTCCCACAAGGACCCCCTGGGCAAAAAAAATATTATTTTTTTAAAAATCGGCAGGATGCGCTCAGGGAGCGCGAACCCTGCCGAGAAATCGAAGCGCGGTCTCCCGCGCTCGATAGTTTATTGGCCCCGGGTGGCCCAAGTCCCGGGGGCATGCTGGGGGGTTAATTTTATGTGTGGGGGCCTCTAAGGGCCCCCAAGCCCCGGGGACCACCACCCCCCGGGGCTTTATGTACAATGGTGCGGGAGGGCTCTGAGCCCTCCCGCAGCCCCGGGGACCACCACCTCCCCGGGGCTTCTTTTTTGTATTAAAACCTGTGTGGGGGCTCCAGCCCCCACACGCCCCGGGGACCACCACCTCCCCGGGGCACTAAGAAAAATTACAATGGGGGTCCGTTTTGGACTCCCAGAGCCCCGGGGACCACCACCTCCCCGGGCTGTGCACTGAATGGGAGGGGGCCGCGCGGCCCCCTCCTGGAGCCCTTGATGGCCCTGGGGACCACCACCCCCCAGGGCCGGCTCCTGCAGTGTCCCGGGGTGCCTACCCCCGGGACACTGCTGTTTGCAATGACAGGACGGGAGCCTCGCGGCTCCCGTCCTGTCATTGCAAACTTGCTTTGGATATTGGAAGAGAGAGCAGGAAACCTGCTCTCTCTTCCAATATCCAAAGCCGATTGCTTTTCCACATGGGGAGCAGCATGTTAGCTGCTCCCCATGTGTAAAAGCAATGGTGGCTCCCGTAGGACACGGGGAGCCGGCGGGACTGTGGGGGGTTTGGGGACCCCCACAGTCCCCAACGAGAGGGCCAGCCCGGGGGATGGGGTCCCCGGGGCAAGTAGTGGCCCGGGAGGGGGGCCACGCGGCCCCCCCCCCCAAAAAAAAAAACATTTAAAAAAAAAAAAAAAAAACGATCGGGCCCGCAGGCCCCGCCCCCTTCCTTCACCACTCTGCAAACGCGCCCCCTGGCGCGTTTGCAGAGGGGGAACGAATTCCCCTTGAATACTGGGGGTCCCTGGGGCCAACTAGCCCACCAGGAACCTCCAGTATGCGCCAGGGGCTGCCTTGCAGAGAGGTGTACAGAGGCCATGCCCCTTTTACACCTCTCTGCAACGCAGCTCTATGGCGCTTTTGGAGGTATATGGTGGGCTAGTTGGACTCCGGGGACCCTCAGGATTCAAGGGGACTTAATCCCCCAACTTAAAACGCGCCACGGGGCGCGTTTGCACAGTGGTGAAGGGAGGGGCGGGGCTTGAGGTGACATGTGTGCAAACAGGCCCCGTGGCGCGTTTTAAGATGGGGATTAAATCCCTTCAATCCTGAGGGTCCCTGGGGGCCAACTAGCCCAACAGGTACATCCAGAAAGCGCCACAGAGCTGCGTTGCAGAGAGGTGTAAAAGGGGTGTGGCCTCTCTACACGTCTCTGCAACGCAGCCCCTGGCGCATATTGGAGGTTCCTGGTGGTCTAGTTGGCCCCTAGGGACCCTCAGGATTCAAGGGAACTTAATCCCCAACTTAAAACGCGCCACGGGGCGCGTTTGCAAAGATGTCACCTCAGGCCCCGCCCCTCCCTTCACCATTGTGCAAATATTCCTCTAAAATCAGCCGAAATAGGAATTCCGATTTACTCACCTGTTATAAGGAGAGACCTCAGTGCTGTATCTTTCAGCCCAGTACTGATCCTGAAAAGTAATTTTAACCGTACTTACCGGTAACTTGAATTTCCTTCATAGGCTAACATTGACTGGTTTCACTTGGAAATTCTTCTAAGTGTGGAGTTTTGGAACTTTAAAATATTCCTCTAAAATCAGCCGAAATACGAATTCCGATTTACTCACCTGTTATCAGGAGAGCCCTCAGTGCTGCATCTTTCAGCCCAGTACTGATCCTGAAAAGTAATTTTAACCGTACTTACCGGTAACTTGAATTTCCTTCATAGGCTAACATTGACTGGTTTCACTTGGAAATTCTTCTAAGTGTGGAGTTTTGGAACTTTAAAATATTCCTCTAAAATCAGCCGAAATACGAATTCCGATTTACTCACCTGTTATCAGGAGAGACCTCAGTGCTGCATCTTTCAGCCCAGTACTGATCCTGAAAAGTAATTTTAACCGTACTTACCGGTAACTTGAATTTCCTTCCTAGGCTAACATTGACTGGTTTCACTTGGAAATTCTTCTAAGTGTTGATTTTTGAAACATACAAATATTCCTCTAAAATCAGCCGAAATCCGAATTCTGATTTACTCACCTGTTATCAGGAGAGACCTCAGTGCTGCATCTTTCAGCCCAGTACTGGTCCTGAAAAGTAATTTTAACCGTACTTACCAGTAACTTGAATTTCCTTCCATAGGCTAACATTGACTGGTTTCACTTGGAAATTCTTCTAAGTGTGGAGTTTTGGAACTTTAAAATATTCCTCTAAAATCAGCCGAAATACGAATTCCGATTTACTCACCTGTTATCAGGAGAGACCTCAGTGCTGCATGTTTCAGCCCAGTACTGATCCTCAAAAGTAATTTTAACCGTACTTACCGGTAACTTGAATTTCCTTCATAGGCTAACATTGACTGGTTTTCAGCAAAAAGTTTCAAAGTGTTGATTTTCACAAACTACAAATATTCCTTAAAAATCGCCTGTATGACTTAAACGCATTCTTTCAACTGTTTACAGGAGATGCACCAGTGCTGGATCCAGGATCCAACACTGAGTAAGAAAAAGTAACGATAACAGTTTTTACCTGCTAAGTGAATTTCCTTCCATAGGATAACATTGGTGATTCTATGAGAAAAAGTTTCAGTGTCAACTTTTAAAATACAATAATATTCCTTAAAAATCACGACTGTAACCAAAACGTTTTTACTCAACTGTTTACAGGAGATGTACCAGGACTGAATCTAGGATCCAGTCCTGTGGTTACAAAAGTAATCCATAAAGTAACTAATTGCATTTAACTAGAAATTCACATTGAGCTGAATGTTGCATTGTGTTTGAAAATGTGTTGCCCATTGCAACAACTGTAACTACTGTACTTAAAAGTCTATTGCCTATCTGCAAAGTATTTAAACTAAAGTAATTCATTCTGAGAAAGTATTTTTTGTAATGTAATGTATAATGTAATTACAATGTAATTTGACAAATAAAATATGTAAAAAAAATTGTTTCTAAAAATGTAGTAAATCAGTATGAAAAAAATTAATATAACAATTAATACATTTAAAAATTGTCATTTACAAAACCTTTGAAATTCACTGAAAAACCGTAGGTTTCAGGCACGTTATAGTTAGAAATTAGCATTTAAAAAACCTTTGAAATTCACTGAAAAAACCATAGGTTTCAGACACGTTATAGTTACAAATTAGCATTTAAAAACCTTTGAAATTCACTGAAAAAACCATAGGTTTCAGACACGTTATAGTTACAAATTAGCATTTAAAAAACCTTTGAAATTCACTGAAAAAACCATAGGTTTTAGGGACAGTTATAGTTACTTGGACATTGCACTCGTACAAAACCCGTGAAATTCCCCGTTATAGTTAGTTCAGCTAACTATAACTCGCGCCCCGCAATGCACTGCTGATGACGTCACATATTACATCACTCATGACATGGTCAGTGACATCACTGATGACATCACTGATGACATCTCAAATGACATCACTGATGACATCATCCACGTGATAATCTGATGCACCTCCTCACACCCTAATATAATCTTTGATACACCCACTCTAAATTACAGACTGCCATTCGCAAAACCATAGACACTCCAACACCAATAACTACATACCCACTCACTGATTCTTAGGTCTACACACACACATCCACTCACTCACCCGTACAGTCACTCATACTTACGGTCACTCAGTACAGGACTATCATATGCACTCTTACTCCTATATAGACACTCAAACAACGCCACTCATCCATAGAGATACTCACACACCTAGTCAGTCATGCAAATAATTAAACACACTGCCATTTACTCACCTATACAGTTATACACACACCAGCTCACTTAATCATACAAATACTAGCACATTCTTACGCTCTTATACAATCACTGATACAAGCACACACTCATCCATACAGTCACTCTCACAATCACACACTCTTGCTTATAGCTATTTATATACTCCAACACACATATATACTGCCTTTCACATATGTAGTTACTCACACATGTACCACTGGGACATACATTCACTCACTAACACACTCTTACACACACTTACCCACCCATACAGTCTATCACAGATGCACTCTTGAAACCATCCACCCAGTGAATCACCCACTCACACATCTATGCACAGAGTTGCACACACCCCTCCCACACAAACACTCAGGCACCCATACAGATACTCAGACAAGCATTCAATAACTCATATAGAAAATCATTTAGCTATTCACAAACACATGCAGCCACTTACACAGCAACAGACAGACGGATACAGACATACACCCAGTTTAGTCACTAACCCATGCATTCAGTAAGATACGTTAAATCACTCACTTATAGTCAGTCACGCACCTACTAAATCATCCATACAGACACTTAGACACCCACTCATTCTTCAATACGTCTTTTCCTATATATTTTAAAAATATTTAAACTTTACAGAAACACACAGTCACTGGATGATGTCATCAGTGATGTCATTTGAGATGTCATCAGTGATGTCATCAGTGATGTCACTGACCATGTCATGAGTGATGTAATATGTGACGTCATCAGCAGTGCATTGCGGGGCGCGAGTTATAGTTAGCTGAACTAACTATAACGGGGAATTTCACGGGTTTTGTACGAGTGCAATGTCCAAGTAACTATAACTGTCCCTAAAACCTATGGTTTTTTCAGTGAATATATATATATATATATATATATATATAGATTGAGGAAGGCTGCTGTGACAGCCGAAACACGTCTCTCTGTTCTTGCCGAGTCGGAGGAGGCCCCATGAAATAAAATATGCCTCATAACCCAGCATTCTTCGTGTGCGTGCCTTCTTCCAGCTGGAGCAGGGGTTTGTTTGGATATATATATATATATATATATATATATATATATATATATATATATATTCCAACAGTCCTTCGTGGGTTCACACAGAAGAAACCGAGCCCAAATCCATACACCTTGGTAAACAGTGTTTATTCCATGGCAAACAACGCCCGACGCGTTTCGGAGCAGCCGCTCCTTTCTCACGGGTCAAAAAACATTTGTAATATCATAGTAAATATAGTGCTCAGATCAAAACAAACATAAACGTAGGACTACTACATCGCATCAGGAGCTAAGCAAAAACGGCATCCATTTTGGAGTGGTGACATTCTTATATAATATAGCCCAAGGTGAAATTGCTAACACAGTCAGTTCACAATACATAATATACATGTTATACTCGTGTCACTTTTAGCAATGTATATATAACGCTGTATATATAGCGCCAATGGTTATCAGCAAACCACTAATTTGCTATACTGTTAACACATTGAATTTATCAGAAAACAGCCAATTAGCTATGTTGACTTTCACTAATAACGCCCCAGTGGGCTTAAATTCATGCCTTATCACGTGACAATCAAATCAATACGTATAATTTCATAATCTGGTTATCGCATATCACCACAATATGGCATTTATTCCAGTGTCCAATACTCCATAGAATATGTGATGTTTACTCAACAATCCTGCCCAAGTGGGCCTATTAAATAGACATCACAGATAAGTTGAGCTCTTTTGCTTTCCTCCCCATCATATGATGATGATGTCTCCGTCTCCATTTGAGAACAAAAGACCTAGGCAATTAACTGGTCATACATTAACCTTTGTTAGACACATTGATAAGAACATTGACTCAGTGTACACAAACATTTATATTAAAAACTTCATTTTATTAATATAAATTCATAATAAAAAAGGTTGTGAATCTAATGGGACATACTTTACTTAACAACATAAAGAAAAACATTAATATATTTATATATAAACAAATATAGAACAATACAGTACAAATAGTTTCTAACCTACAAAGACTTAGAATTATAAACTGTTTGTTTCTAGTTGAAACATAGTGGCTAGACAAGTTCTTTATTTCTCTACGCGCGTTTCGGCGTGCTAAGCGCCTTCTTCAGGACAGCCACAATTTCCTAAACAGACAAAAAAAATCACATATATAAAATTACAAACATACAGTGTACACTGAGTCTGAATACCATGTGTTTTAATAAAAAGTTTGCTGAATAGCATACAATAGTAAAAAACAAGTTACTCTCTGTGTAGATTTTTAAAAGAACCAAAAAAGAAGATGGTGTAGAAGAGGGTTAGAACAATAGTGAAAAAAGTAACGTAGATGTGATTCGCCTAATGAAATGATACAGAAAAAGACCCTACATCCCCACCAGAAAAGAAAGACAACTGGAAACCAAGATAGTTATAGTACCAAGTCTTTACAAAAGTTCGTAATAAATGCAAGTAGTCACAGGAGGTAACAGAAAACCATGGGCCCAACAGATGAGAGAAGCATACCTAGATTGGTATATGGATGGGACCAAAATGGATGTTTGGTACCACCAGAGGTGATTAAAATACCTATGATAAAAGAAAAGAAAGTAACAAGGACGGGATAAGTCATTGTCACTAAAGCAATGTATAAATGTTTGATCTAACTAATTGAATTGCACTTACCTATATGCAAGGCAATTGAAAGCCATGTTGTTGGTGGAGTCAGAGCTTCTCTATATTATAATTTATGTGAAGGAAACAAAAAAGGAAAGAACAGATATATAGTGGAAATTATATATAGTTTGTAAACTAAATAGTTTTATTCCCAACTGGGGACTTACAGTAAGGATTACCTAAAAACAATGTATATCTGTGATCCTTCTATAGATCAGTATACGGAGCACTGGTACTTAAAACGCAAACTTGCAGGGGCAGAACCGTCAAAACTGGTGTGTCTGTGAAGTTCGTAAATCAGAAACCTACAGATAAGAAAAACGGCATTACACAATGAGGCTATAAAATTGTAGGGGTAAATTTAGTAGTATAGGTCTATATGGGCGTGTTACCTTTCTTTTGTCTAGGCTTGGAAAACCGTCCTGGGTATGGTGAGAATCTTAGAACCGTACGGTCATCTCAGGAAGTAAGAGAAGGATCACTGTAAAGATGGAAAAATATTTAAGGTGCGCTCAGAACTGTGTACAAACACCTGGACATATATGTATAGACACGTGTATGGCCGCATGTTGGTTCTACCGAAAGAAACAAAAAACAAATGATGGGTTTATCTGCTAGTATACCAAAAATGGCAGCATTAAATCTAAAAGTCAAGTTATGTTACCATAATGAGGGTAACTTTCAGCAATCGTGCTGTAGACAAGTGAATTTTGCTTAGCAAGGTATCTGAGCGCCGTAACAAGGTGAAAGAGTGTCGATCTGTGAATTGATCGCTCAAATAGCTGCATATATTCAGGTGGACTACGTGAGGTATCCAAATGTGGTCAACAAACTCAAAATGGAGCGCTCAAATTGGCTGCATAGAAGTTTGCAAAAAATCTAGGCGTCGTAAACTAATAAAGGGATATAAATCTCTGAATATAGCGTTAAGAATGACGGCTACTGCTCGCGATATAGATGGAAGCAAGCCTGCGAAGTGTAAATATAGCGAGGCGGCTAGCAGGCGACCAACCGTTAATTCCGGAATAGATATTCTTTTATTGTTAAATTAATTCTCTAGAAACCGGGAAAGTAAATTCTATTTATAGGTGTTCGGCTAAGAGCAGCGAAAGAGGACCGTATTAAAACAACAAACATAGTCTCTTGTTACTTACTTGGAGAACGAAAAGTTTTCCGCCGAGCGGCCGTACGTCCGGTGATTGCCAAATAACAAGTGAGTAGTTGAGCATTTAAAAGGCCGAAACCACGTACAGATCCGGCACGTCTCGCGATATTCAAAGAACGCGATGACGTCATACGTAGGATGATCATAAGTAAAGGAGAATTGCGATGAAAATTGAAAACAGACGATGTCATCGCCTAACATGTAAATAAATTTACGGTAATAACGTTTGTCGTAATACCAATAATAAACATTAGAGACAAACTGTGAGTGAAATTAACTGAAACCTGGGGATGATGTCAAGAACGAATATTTTGAATAATTCCTGACCCATAAAATTAATAGATAACAACCCACTAGGATGTCATTCAATTAAATGCGAGATGACTGTAACTTCAAATGTGATCGGGGGATGGAGAGCCAATAAGGGAAAGGATAAAATGATTGTGTCAATAGTTTAAAATAGAACCGGAAGTGAATTGGCCTCATCCTAAATATACTAGGAATGGTGAGAGACATAAGGAGGTCATAAAATACCCCCGAAAATATCATCAATTGTAACGGATGGCATTTTCCCAGGGTATCTCAATATTTAGCCCTCGTTTGCATGTGTCCAAAACGAAAATCCAAAAACTTCACGTTTTTTGCGAACTTCATCACTTCTTTCGCTTTGGGGGATTTCAATTTTCTCAATAATAAGCCATCTTATGTCATTAGGAGTATGTTTATGTTCTACGAAATGTTTCACTAGTGGGGCATTGACTTTGGATGTGTGTATTGCTGAACGGTGTTCAGTATGGCGGACGTGGAACGCCCGCGAAGTCTCCCCCACGTAGCCCATGCCACATGGGCATAGTAGAAGATATATCACATTTTTGGTCTTGCAATTAAACATTTTCCTAAATGAGATCTGGTAGCCATTGAGGGTGAAAGTATCTCCCTCCACTGCAGTTTCACAAGACTTACATTTAGAACATTTGAAAGTTCCTTTTATAGGGAGTGTTCCATCAATGGTTTTTTGGATAAATGCGGTGCCTTCCACATATCTAGATCTTGTGACAATGTCTTTTAGATTCTTGTTGCGACGGATTGCAAACATGGGCTTCGGTAGTTTATTTTGTTTTTCGGGATCACTATTTAAAATATGCCAGTTTGAATTAATGATCTGTCTTACTTTTTCATTTAATGTAGAGTGTTTCGTAATAAAGACCAATTGGTTAGTTGTTGCTAGTGTTTTACCTGTCAATAGGGAGTCTCTAGCATAGAATCTAGCTCTTTTGTAAGATTCACGAATCAGTCTATGAGGGTAGCCTCTAAAGGCAAATTTCTCCTTCATAGCGATTGCTTGTCTGTCGAAATCAATCAGGTTTGAGCAGTTTCTGCGCAAACGCAGAAACTGCCCAAAGGGTATGCTTTCTTTCTGTGCACGTGGGTGATAGCTGTTAAATTCTAGTAATGTATTTCGTGAAGTCGGTTTGACGAACAAATCCACTTCTAAAATACCTTCATTGTGACGAATAATGATGTCTAGGAACTCAACTTGATTATGACTATGGTGGAAGGTAAACTTGAGGTTCTGGTCACACGAATTTAACCACGCTAAAAACTCGATAAGGTTTTCTTGAGTATCGGTCCAAATGAAAAAAATGTCGTCAATATATCTAGACCAGTAGGTCACAGATTCGAAGAATGGAGCCATCTCATTGTGGATATTCTTATTCTCAAACAATGCCATGTAGATATTGGCAATCGAGGGGGCAACAGAGGCCCCCATACTTACACCTTTGATCTGTTTGTACAAGGTGTTTCCAAATTCAAAAGTGTTTTCTGTAAGTACGATTTCTAGACTTTTCAGAAGGAAACTTTTAGGGCAGGATAAATTGAATTCTTCAATAAACCATGTGACCGCATCGATGGCTTCACGCTGCGGGATATTGCTATACAATGATTCAATATCAAGAGTCACTAATGTGTGCCGACAATGATTAAAAGGGAGATTCTCTACTTTATTAATTATGGCTCTGGTGTCCATAATATAAGATGGAATTTTTGCGACATGTGGTCTTAATATTTTGTCAGTGTATTTAGAGAGAGGTTCCGTGATGGATCCAATGGTGGAAACGATTGGACGATAAGGAGGATCTAAAACATCCTTGTGAATTTTAGGGATCCCATAGATACAAGGCATCTTGGGTTCATTGCAATTCAGAAAAGCAAATTCTTTATCGCAAATTTCACCTTGACGTAAAGCCTGAGTGGTAATGTGATGGATTTTAGATGCAACTTTATTTGTAGGGTCGCGTATAACTTTAGTATAGAAGTTTTGATCACTCAAAAGGGCTTTCATTTTAAGTTCATATGTGGATGTGTCAAGGACCACAATGCCGCCACCTTTATCGCAACATTTTACAATGAGTTTTTTGTCTAGCGCGATCTTTTGTAGAGAAAGGTGTTCTTCTTTATTCAAATTGTACACTGGTTTAGGTATGTATTTAGTAGCTTTCTCTAAGCGATTAAGCACTGTATGTTCAAATACTTCAACCTCTGGGCCCAGTTGGTCTAGAGTAGGTGTAAACATCGAAGGGTTCGTTAAACCCTGGACATTCTGGACTGCGTCAATGGTTGCTTCTTTGTCAGCAAATTTTTTTTTTTATCTGATCTTTCGAAAGAAAGATACGATGTCTTGGTATAGTTCAAATACATTGGCTTTGGCATGTGGTACATATGAAAGGCCTTTAGATAACAATGTGGTACATGATGTGTCTAGAGTGGTGGAAGACAAGTTAAAGATGGGTATCTTGTTTATTTCCTCCAATATTGGCCGTTCCGTGTCTCCAACAATTGTTGGTTGTTGGGCTGGTAAAATGGCATTTGGTAATTGCTTCGAAATTGTGGTTGGAACCTG
This sequence comes from Calotriton arnoldi, assembly GCA_963921515.1. Lineage (NCBI taxonomy): Eukaryota > Metazoa > Chordata > Amphibia > Caudata > Salamandridae > Calotriton > Calotriton arnoldi. The sequence continues at coordinate 272,084 of CAWUFW010010721.1, read as the reverse complement.
ACTTTTTGTCGGCCCCTGCGAACTCCACGCTGACCTAAAAAAGGTTGCATATTACCATGGTTAGATTCATAGGTTTTACGGGGTCCTTGTTGGTCATATTGAAATCCACTCCCTCAGAATACGAGGTGTCGGAGAATGTTTGTACCCGACGTGGACGGGAATTGTCGTCATTAGGATATTGATTTTGTTTGTAGAAGTTTTCTGCCAAATAGGGATACGTTTTCTCCCGAGAATTGTACCGAATATCTTTATTTAGTTTGTCTGTTTTACGTTTAATTAAATATTCAGTGAATTACGCCAATTCTCTATCTGCTTCTTCCAATTTTTTCTTAGCTTCGTCTAAGGCATTATTTTTACGTCGTTTTTCCTCTAGCTCTGCCAATTCATTTTTTAGAGATGCCACTAACTCCTTAGCGGTCTCTACAATGAGAATCATTAGGTCACAGGAACATCTATTGGCAATTTGTGTCCATTTTTCTAAAAATTGTCTAATATGGACAAAAAGGCCTGGGATATTGCAAATCCTCAAGCCTTGAGGAATTACTCCTGCTCTTAGATATTCGAGCATGAACTCACCATGAGCTTCCATACGTTTCAATTTCTTTTTAAGGGTGATGAGTTGATTCACTTCATCATTCCCTCTAAAGGTAGGATTGGATATATTGCCAAAATTAGTGTTGGAACCCACTAGTGCTGCGAATTCTTCATCAGTAAACCCAAATGTTTTGAGTTGGTCCATGTTGTGAAAGAGAAAGAATAATAGTGCAAAGGGGAAAGGAAAAATATATAGAGAAATTCTAATAAGGTGCAAAGCTAATAAACAGAGAGTTAAATAATCATAAACATAAAGAATATACAGTATGGACGATACAATTGAACAGCCCTGCACAGACAAGCAATGGGTAAATCGATTGAGAAAACAATGGGACCCCCTGCAGAGAACACTAAATCCTAGGGCAGGAAAATGCATTTGAGAACAAAAGACCCAGGCAATTAACTGGTCATACATTAACCTTTGTTAGACACATTGATAAGAACATTGATTCAGTGTACACAAACATTTATATTAAAAACTTCATTTTATTAATATAAATTCATAATAAAAAAGGTTGTGAAACTAATGGGACATACTTTACTTAACAACATAAAGAAAAACATTAATATATTTATATACAAACAAATATAGAACAATACAGTACAAATAATTTCTAACATACAAAGACTTAGACAGAATTATAAACTGTTTGTTTCTTGTTGAAACATAGTGGCTAGACAAGTTCTTTATTTCTCTACGCGCGTTTCGGCATGCTAAGCGCATTCTTCAGGACAGCCACAATTTCCTAAACAGACAAAAAAATCACATATATATAAAATTACAAACATACAGTGTACACTGAGTCTGAATACCATGTGTTTTAATAAAAAGTTTGCTGAATAGCATACAATAGTAAAAAACAAGTTAATCTCTGTGTAGATTTTTAAAAGAACCAAAAAAGAAGATGGTGTAGAAGAGGGTTAGAACAATAGTGAAAAAAGTAACGTAGATGTGATTCGCCTAATGAAATGATACAGAAAAAGACCCTACATCCCCACCAGAAAAGAAAGACAACTGGAAACCAAGATAGTTATAGTACCAAGTCTTTACAAAAGTTCGTAATAAATGCAAGTAGTCACAGGAGGTAACAGAAAACCATGGGCCCAACAGATGAGAGAAGCATACCTAGATTGGTATATGGATGGGACCAAAATGGATGTTTGGTACCACCAGAGGTGATTAAAATACCTATGATAAAAGAAAAAGAAAGTAACAAGGACGGGATAAGTCATTGTCACTAAAGCAATGTATAAATGTTTGATCTAACTAATTGAATTGCACTTACCTATATGCAAGGCAATTGAAAGCCACGTTGTTGGTGGAGTCAGGGCTTCTCTATATTATAATTTTATGTGAAGGAAACAAAAAAGGAAAGAACAGATATATAGTGGAAATTATATATAGTTTGTAAACTAAATAGTTTTATTCCCAACTGGGGACTTACAGTAAGGATTACCTAAAAACAATGTATATCTGTGATCCTTCTATAGATCAGTATACGGAGCACTGGTACTTAAAACCCAAACTTGCAGGGGCAGGACCGTCAAATCTGGTGTGTCTGTGAAGTTTGTAAATCAGAAACCTACAGATTAGAAAAACGGCATTACACAATGAGGCTATAAAATTGTAGGGGTAAATTTAGTAGTAAAGGTCTATATGGGCGTGTTACCTTTCTTTTGTCTAGGCTTGGAAAACAGTCCTGGGTATGGTGAGAATCTTAGAACCGTACGGTCATCTCAGGAAGTGAGAGAAGGATCACTGTAAAGATGGAAAAATATTTAAGGTGCGCTCAGAACTGTGTACAAACACCTGGACATATATGTATAGACACGTGTATGGCTGCATGTTGGTTCTACCGAAAGAAACAAAAAACAAATGATGGGTTTATCTGCTAGTATACCAAAAATGGCAGCATTAAATCTAAAAGTCAAGTTATGTTACCATAATGAGGGTAACTTTCAGCAATCGTGCTGTAGACAAGGAATTTTGCTTAGCAGGGTATCTGAGCGCCGTAACAAGGTGAAAGAGTGTCGATCTGTGAATTGATCGCTCAAATAGCTGCATATATTCAGGTGGACTACGTGAGGTATCTAAATGTGGTCAACAAACTCAAAATGGAACGCTCAAATTGGCTGCATAGAAGTTTGGCGGACTACGCAAAAAATCTAGGCGTCGTAAACTAATAAAGGGATATAAATCTCTGAATATAGCGTTAAGAATGACGGCTACTGCTCGCGATATAGATGGAAGCAAGCCTGCGAAGTGTAAATATAGCGAGGCGGCTATCAGGCGACCAACCGTTAATTCTGGAATAGATATTCTTTTATTGTTAAATTAATTCTCTAGAAACCGGGAAAGTAAATTCTATTTATAGGTGTTCGGCTAAGAGCAGCGAAAGAGGACCGTATTAAAACAACAAACATAGTCTCTTGTTACTTACTTGGAGAACGAAAAGTTTTCCGCCGAGCGGCCGTACGTCCGGTGATTGCCAAATAACAAGTGAGTAGTTGAGCATTTAAAAGGCCGAAACCACGTACAGATCCGGCGCGTCTCGCGATATTCAAAGAACACGATGACGTCATACATAGGATGATCATAAGTAAAGGAGAATTGCGATGGAAATTGAAAACAGACGATGTCATCGCCTTACATGTAAATAAATTTACGGTAATAACGTTTGTCGTAATACCAATAATAAACAGTAAAGACAAACTGTGAGTGAAATTAACTGAAACCTGGGGATGATGTCAAGAACGAATATTTTGAATAATTCCTGACCCATAAAATTAATAGATACCGACCCACTAGGATGTCATTCAATTAAATGCGAGATGACTGTAACTTCAAATGTGATCGGGGGATGGTGAGCCCCAATAAGGGAAAGGATGAAATGATTGTGTCAATAGTTTAAAATAGAACCGGAAGTGAATTGGCCTCATCCTAAATATACTAGGAATGGTGAGACACATAAGGAGGTCATAAAATACCCCCGAAAATATCATCAATTGTAACGGATGGCATTTTCCCAGGGTATCTCAATATTTAGCCCCCGTTTGCATGTGTCCAAAACGAAAATCCCAAAAACTTCCCGTTTTTTGCGAACTTCATCACTTCTTTCGCCTTGGGGGATTTCAATTTTCTCAATAATAAGCCATCTTATGTCATTAGGAGTATGTTTATGTACTATGAAATGTTTCACTAGTGGGGCATTGACTTTGGATCTGTGTATTGCTGAACGGTGTTCAGTATGGCGGACGTGGAATGCCCGCGAAGTCTCCCCCACGTAGCCCATGCCACATGGGCATAGTAGAAGATATATCACATTTTTGGTCTTGCAATTAAACATTTTCCTAAATGAGATCTGGTAGCCATTGAGGGTAAAATTATCTCCCTCCACGGCAGTTTCACAAGACTTACATTTAGAACATTTGAAAGTTCCTTTTATAGGGAGTGTTCCATCAATGGTCCTTTCTCACGGGTCAAAAAACATTTGTAATATCATAGTAAATATAGTGCTCAGATCAAAACAAACATAAACGTAGGACTACTACATTGCATCGCATCAGGAGCTAAGCAAAAACGGCATCCATTTTGGAGTGGTGACATTCTTATATAATATAGCCCAAGGTTTGTATTTTAATTGGTAACAAGTGGATCATTGATCTTGTACTTGTTTTTTATGATTGTAGGAGACGGAGACATCATCATCATATGATGGGGAGGAAAGCAAAAGAGCTCAACTTATCTGTGATGTCTATGTAATAGGCCCTCTTGGGCAGGATTGTTGAGTAAACATCACATATTCTATGGAGTATTGGACACTGGAATAAATGCCATATTGTGGTGATATGCGATAACCAGGTTATGAAATTATACGTATTGATTTGATTGTCACGTGATAAGGCATGAATTTAAGCCCACTGGGGCGTTATTAGTGAAAGTCAACATAGCTAATTGGCTGTTTTCTGATAAATTCAATGTGTTAACAGTATAGCAAATTAGTTGTTTACTGATAACCATTGGCGCTATATATACAGTGTTATATAAACATTGCTAAAAGTGACAAGATTATAACATGTAAATTATGTATTGTGAACTGACTGTGTTAGCAATTTCACCTTGGGCTATATTGTATAAGAATGTCACCACTCCAAAATGGATGCCGTTTTTGCTTAGCTCCGGATGCGATGTAGTAGTCCTACGTTTATGTTTGTTTTGATCTGAGCACTATATTTACTATGATATTACAAACGTTTTTTTGACCCGTGAGAAAGGAGCGGCTGCTCCGATATGCGTTGGGCGTTGTTTTGCCATGGAATAAACACTGTTAACCAAGCTGTATGGATTTGGGCTCGGTTTCTTCTGTGTGAACCCACGAAGGACTGTTGGAATGTGTAGAAGGAGTCGCGTCCTCGCCGAAGCCCTCCGCCACAAGAGGCAGAGCTACTCGCGAAGCATTTGACTGGATATATATATATGCAGTATTGACTGCAGGGGTCACAATCGGTTCCAGCAACACCATCTTTTTTGTGACTGAGATCGGGATGCTGCGGGTGAATGAGGCCTGAAAGCCAACAGGATTGGGACACCACTTGGTGTATGGCAAGCCCCTCACTGTACGGGCTGCCGCATTGGGCTACGTTTACCATCATGCACTGGGTCTCATGGGAGCCCGAGGTGTAACACAGCTGCAAGCAGAGGCGGGGTTGGAACATCAAGCCAATGGGAGTAGCTATGAGAGTGTTACAGAACTTTAAATGACCCCCAGGTGAGAGGCTCTGCTTGGAAACCGGCACTGAAGAAAGCTTACTGGCTGAAACGCGTCTGCCTGGCGTTTCCTGAACTTTTTGCCTATCCCGTGCTGAAACTAATGTGGAATAAATCCTGTTGTGTACCCCAGCATATGTCGGGCTCATTCTTTTTGTCGAGTGAGTATTGGACCATATATATATATATATATATATCCAAAAAACTCCAACCTTAGCTCAGGCTGTCAAACAGAGCAGGAACAGGAGCACGGACCACAAAGTAAGTGCAGATTTAAAATTTATTTCACTCCAGTAAATATATATATATATATTACCTACTGGCGGTCGCCAGTAGGTAGTTATAGTTAGGACCTCGTTTCTATTCAAAAAGCGTTTTTTCTTTTGCCAATAACTTTAGCGTCGTTTGACGAATCTTCGCGAAATTTTAAAAACTGGTGGGGCGCTCCAGTCAGCTCCTGTCTTGACAGTTTCGGAGTGATTCGTCAAGCGGGGCCGAGAAAAAAGGGGAGTCCCAAAACGCGTTTTCCCCATGTTAATTTCCATAGGAAACTTTAGACAAAGCTACAGCCCGAACTGCTGAATGGCATTACACCAAATGTGGCAAAAAGGTAGTTCTTGGTTCAGAAAGAGCCCTTTTTGTTAAATGGTGTAAATCCGTTCAGTAGTTCCTGAGAAATAAGAAAAAGAAAAATATCGATATCTGAGCACCGAGGAGTCGCGACTCCTCCCGGGCAGGAGCTTCACTCTGATTGGCTGCCAACACTCCAAACCAGGAAGTGTTGGCAGCCATCTTGTGACTCGGTAGAACCGAGTCACAAGAAAACAGTGAAATACAGGTTAAAAAACAAGAAAAGGGGGCAGGGTACAAACACCCTGACCCCCTAGGCCTGCTCAGGGGGTCCCACAAGGACCCCCAAGGCCAAAAAAAGCATTTTTTTAAAAGAAAATCGGCCGAATTCGCGCTGGGGTCACGAAAACGACAGAGAAAATAAAAAAAAAAGAAGCGCATTTTTGAAAGCCCCCGGGTGGGCCATGTCCCAGGGGCACTCACCAATTAATTTGTGGGGGCCCACGGGGGCCCCCGCAGCCCTGGGGACCACCACCTCCCCAGGGCATATTTAATTGTATGCGGGGGCACTGCGGCCCCCCGCAGCCCTGGGGACCCCCACCCCCCCGGGGCTTTAAAAAAAATGCGTGGGGGGAGTCCCAATCCCCCCCACGCTGCCCCAGGGACCGCCACCTCCCCGGGGCTCTGTTTTTTATTTTTAAAGATGTGTGGGGGGCTCAAGCCCCCCCCCACATGCCCTGGGGCCCACAACCTCCCCGGGGCACTCTATATTGAAATTCGGGGGTCCGTTACGGACCCCCAAGCCCCGGGGACCACCACCTCACCTTGGCTATGTTAAATGATGGGAGGGGGGCCGCGCGGCCCCCCTCCAGGAGCCCTTGATGGCCCTGGGGACCGCCACCCCCCAGGGCCGGCTCCTTCAATGTCCCGGGATGCCCACCCCCGGGACATTGCTGTTTGCTATGGCAGGGCGGTAGCACGGCTCCCGCCCTGCCATAGCAAACTCTGCTTTGCTTCATTGAAGCGAGAGCAGGGAAACCTGCTCTCGCTTCAATGAAGCAAAGCAGAATTGCTTTTGAGCAAGGGGAGCTGCAAGTCAGCAGCTCCCCTTGCTCAAAAGCAATGCCGGCTCCCGCAGGAGGCGGGGAGCCGGCGGGACCATTAGGGATCCCCCCACAGTCCCAACAGAGAGGCCAGGCCCCGGGAGATGGGGTTCCCGGGGCAAGAAGTGGCCTGGGAGGGGGGCCATGCGGCCCCCCTCCCCAATAATAAATAAATAAAAAAAACGGAAAGGCCGGCCCCAGGGGATGGGGTCCCCTGGGCCATAATTGGCCTTAGGAGGGTGCCACGCGGCCCTCCTCCAAATATAAAATTAAAAAAAACTAAATTATGGCCATTCCCCGGGGGATGGGGTCCTGGGGCCTAAATTGGCCTCGGGAGGGGGGCCACATGGCCCCTTCCCGTTTTTTTTTTACATAGTGGTCAGGCCCTGGGGGATGGGGTCCCCAGGGCCTAAAAAATAGTAAAAGAAGGGGGGCCACACAGCCCCCCTTCTAAAAAAAAAAAAAAAAAAAAGCTGCATCTCTCTGGAGGCCCCGCCCCCTCCCTGCACCACTCTGCAAACGCGCCCCGTGGCGCGTTGTGAGTTGGGGAATTAATTCTTGAATACTGGGGGTCCCTGGGGGCCAACTAGCCCACCAGGTACCTCCAGTATACCCCACAGAGCTGCGTTGCAGAGAGGTGGTCCGAGGCCACGCCCCTTTTTACACCACTCTGCAAATGCGCCTCTTGGCGCACTGGTGGTGGGGCGATGAGGTCCTCTTGTGTCCTGAGGACCTCAGGACACAAGTGGACTTCATCCCCCGAGCAGCAGTGCGCAAGAGGCGTGTTTGCAGAGTGGTGTAAAAAGGGGGCATGGCCTCGGACCACCTCGCTGCAATCCAGCTGTGTGGCACTTACTGGAGGTACCTGGTGGGCTAGTTGGCCCCCCGGGGACCCTCAGTATTCAAGGGGACTTAATCCCCCAACTTAGAACGCACCAGGGGGCGCTTTTGTAGAGTGGTGGAGAAAGGGGGTGTGGCCTTTGTCCACCTCTCAGCAATCCCACTGTGTGGGGCTTACTGGAGGTAAGAGGTAGGCTAGTTGGCCCCTAAAGGACCCCCAGCAGCAAAGGGGACTTCAATCCCCATCCAAGAGCGTGCCAGGGAGCGCGTTTGTAGAGTGGTGGGCAAAGGGGGAGTGGCCTGCTCTTCGAACTTAGCAATGCTGCTGTGTGGGACTTACTGGAGGTAATAGGAGGGGTAGTTGGCCCCCAAGGATGTCCTTGGAGGCCAACTACCCCTCTTGTTACCTCCAGTAAGTCCAGCACAGTGGGATTGCTAAGACGTCTTCGGAGGCCATGCCCCCCTTTCTCCACCATTCTCCAAACATGCCTCCTGGCAGACTACGGGATGGGGGATGAAGTCCAATTTACTCCTGAGGGACTTTGGGGCCAAGAAGCCCTACTGGTACCTCCTGTAAGCCCTACGCACCGGAATTCCTGAGCGCTGGTCGGAGGCCCAGCACCCTTTCTCCTTTCACGTCTGTTGCCTCATTTGCTTCTTTCTGCACCCCTGTTGTCTCTTTCTGCACTCGTCTTTTCTTGCTTCTTTCTACACCTCTGTTGCTTCTTTCAGCAATTCTCTTGCCTCTTTGTGCACTCCTCTTGCCTGTTTCTGCACCTCTCTTGCCTCTTTTTGCACCTCTATTGGCTCTTTCTGCACCTCACTTGCTTCTTTCTGCACCCCTCTTGCCTCTTTCTGTATCCCACTTACCTCTTTGTGCAACTCTCTTGCCTCTGTCTACACATCTTTTCCCTCTTTCTGCACCACTCTTGCATCTTTCTGTACCTCTGTTGCTTCTTTCTGCACTTCTCTTGTCTCTTTCTGCAGCCTTTGTGCCTCTTTCTGCACCCCTGTTGCTTCATTCTGCACTTTCCATGCTTCTTTCTGCACCTGTCTTGCTTCTTTCTGCACCCCTGTTGTCTTTTTATGTACCTCTTTTGCCTCTTTCTGCACTTTTCTTGCCTTTTTCTGCACCTCTCTTCCCTCTTTCTGCACGTCTGTTGCCTCTTTCTGCACCTCATTTGCTTCTTTCTGCACCCCTGTTGTCTCTTTCTGCACTCGTCTTCCCTCTTTCTGTACCTTTCCTGCCTGTTTTTGCATCTCGCTTGCCTCTTTCTGCACTTTTCTTGCTTCTTTCTACACCTCTGTTGCTTCTTTCAGCAATTCTCTTGTCTCTTTGTGCACTTTTCTTGCCTACTTCTGCACCTCTCTTGCCTCTTTTTGCACCTCTGTTGGCTCTTTCTGCACCTCACTTGCTCCTTTCTACACTTCTCTTGCCTCTTTCTGCACCCCTGTTGCTTCATTCTGCACTTTCCATGCTTCTTTCTGCATCTGTCTTGCTTCTTTCTGCACCCCTGTTGTCTCTTTATGTACCTCTTTTGCCTCTTTCTGCACTTTTCTAGCCTTTTTCTGCACCTCTCTTCCCTCTTTCTGCACGTCTGTTGCCTCTTTCTGCACCTCATTTGCTTCTTTCTGCACCCCTGTTGTCTCTTTCTGCACTCGTCTTCCCTCTTTCTGCACCTTTTCTGCCTGTTTTTGCATCTCACTTGCCTCTTTCTGCACTTTTCTTGCTTCTTTCTACACCTCTGTTGCTTCTTTCGTCAATTCTCTTGCCTCTTTTGTGCACTTCTCTTGCCTGTTTCTGCACCTCTCTTGCCTCTTTTTGCACCTCTGTTGGCTCTTTCTGCACCTCACTTGCTCCTTTCTGCACTTCTCTTGCCTCTTTCTGCACCCCTGTTGCTTTATTCTGCACTTTCCATGCTTCTTTCTGCACCTGTCTTGCTTCTTTCTGCACCCTTGTTGTCTCTTTATGTACTTCTTTTGCCTCTTTCTGCACTTTTCTTGCCTTTTTCTGCACCTCTCTTCCCTCTTTCTGCACGTCTGTTGCCTCTTTCTGCACCTCATTTGCTTCTTTCTGCACCCCTGTTGTCTCTTTCTGCACTCGTCTTCCCTCTTTCTGCACCTTTTCTGCCTGTTTTTGCATCTCACTTGCCTCTTTCTGCACTTTTCTTGCTTCTTTCTACACCTCTGTTGCTTCTTTCGTCAATTCTCTTGCCTCTTTTGTGCACTTCTCTTGCCTGTTTCTGCACCTCTCTTGCCTCTTTTTGCACCTCTGTTGGCTCTTTCTGCACCTCACTTGCTCCTTTCTGCACTTTTCTTGCCTCTTTCTGCACCCCTGTTGCTTTATTCTGCACTTTCCATGCTTCTTTCTGCACCTGTCTTGCTTCTTTCTGCACCCTTGTTGTCTCTTTATGTACTTCTTTTGCCTCTTTCTGCACTTTTCTTGCCTTTTTCTGCACCTCTCTTCCCTCTCTCTGCACGTCTGATGCCTGTTTCTGCACCTCACTTGTCTCTTTCTGCACTTCTTTTACTTCTTTCTACTCCTCTGTTGCTTCTTTAAGCAATTCTCTTGCTTCTTTCTGCACTTCTCTTCCTTCTTTCTGCATGCCTCTTGCCTCTTTCAGCACCTTTGTTACTTCTTTCTGCACTTCTCTTCCTTCTTTCTGCACCCCTCCTGCCTCTTTCAGTACCTCTCTTGCCTCTTTGTGTACCCCTCCTACCTTTTTCTGCACCCCACTTGCCTCTCTCTCCACCCCTCTTCCCTATTTCTGCACCTCTGTTGGTTCTTTCTGCACTGCTCTTACTTCTATCTGCACCTTACTTGCCTCTTTCTGTACTTCTCTTGCTTCTTTCTACACCTCTATTGCTTCTTTCAGTCATTCTCTTGCCTCTATCTGCACTTCTCTTCCTTCTTTCTGCACCCCTCCTGCCTCTTTCTGTACCTCTCTAGCCTCTTTGTGCACCTCTCCTACCCACATCAGTGATGTCATTTGAGATGTCATCAGTGATGTCATGAGTGATGTCACTGACCATGTCATGAGTGATGTAATATGTGACGTCATCAGCAGTGCATTGCGGGGGCACGAGTTATAGTTAGCTCTACTAACTATAACGGCCGAATTTCTCTGGTTTTGCACGAGTGAAATGTCCAACTAACTATAACGTCCCTGAAACCTGTGGTTTTTTCAGTGAATTTCAAAGGTTTTTTAAATGCTAATTTCAAACTATAACGTCCCTGAAACCTATGGTTTTTTCAGGGAATATATATATATATATATATATCATGTGATCAAGGCCCGTGAAGGGGCTGAAACGCGTCATGGCGACATTTTGCACATACAATAAATAATTCTGCACGAATCCTGTGGTCCGTATCCGTTTTCTGCGAGGAGATAAGGTTTAGCAGCGGAGCTCTTTGGATATATATATATATATATATATATATATACCCAATTGACCCCCCTATTATGCACTTTACTTAAATAGCACCTAAATAACACTTAAATAACATAAGAGTTGTCTGATCCAGGTATTGCTATTTGTAATACAGCATTGTTCGATAGCTGTACGCTCTGTCGGCCGACATGTTCAAGTGCAATGTAATTTATAACTCGTGATCAATTGTCTTGATCACGTGGATCCTACCAAAAATCTAAAGTGTTAGCAATACAGATCACATGAAAAAAATATTGTGCTTTTGTCCGACCTGTCCCCATCCTATTAAATTATCCGTCTAACAGACTAAACTAAGAGGTTGGAGGTTGGAGTAAGGCATACAGTTTGCTGGTTTCGCTCCATTTTTAAATAACTTTAAAAATTCATGACTCTGCTTCTACTAATTGAATTTTTTTGTGTGGAATTTTATGTATTAAAATATTCTCAATTTTTCTAAATTGGTTTGGGATTTTTCTTGCGTTATTGCACCAGAGTTTATGGTTTCTATTGCAGGTATGTGAGGGTGGAAAGTGCACTGCTACACCCTTGCTTGATCTCATAGACTAGACTACACAAATTTCGGCACAACAAATACATCACCATGGAGAACAGTCAGAAGGAGGATTGTGTTACTTCTTGGGATTTGACAAAGCGACATTTTCATGATCCTAGCCTATAATTTGCAAATAGGTGATACTACAAAGCTGTCACGCTTTCTAACTTAGCAGCATTGCTATAAATTCATACTTTGAGTGTGATTCTGCCAGTACCACAATCTGTGATATCAAATCATTTTGAATTATTTACAGTACTACATTTTGGCTATGCTCATAGTACACATGCCACATTTTAACATCAGAAATAAGAGAATTTCTCTGCTGGTCTGTTTTTCTATTGCTAAGAAGTCACTCCAATAATGCTCTAGGGGTGACTAAAATGACAGTAGCTTCAAGTAAAAGTTTCAAATTATATTGGGCATATTCACAAAAAATGGCAGACTGTGGGGTACAGAGATAGACTTGTGTTCTTTGGTTTGGCCCTATTCTAATGCTTAATATACGTGACCAGGCTGTGTATCACCCGGGCCATAGCGGTTTTTATTGCATCTGTAATAGTAAATACTGTTACTGAAAAGACTAATGTTCTGAAAGCAGGTCCTAAATATTTTATCTATATGCAACATAAATAAGTCACGCAAAGCCCATGGAAGGTGTGGGAATGTCGCTGGCAGCATACAAATCAATAAGGTCACGGAGGAGTGCATCAACACCACTAGAATCTAACTATTCTCAGAAGAAATGAGTTAAAAGTTCTCTTAGTTACCTATGGCTCTCTCGTTTGTATCTTTGGCTGAATTTAAGACTGAACACTGCATCCAGGTGCTGGGGCTTCCATGGAAACAAACACCACTATATAAAACAATTAATCTAAAGAACTCAAAGCCATAATATTCCATACACAGCAAAAATAATATTTATACACCAATAAAAAGTGAATGGGAGGAAACCAGAGTGACAGAGACAAATATTTATACGTTCATGTGGATTAGGAGCCCTGGGAAATGGTGTACGAGAGTGGCCCATTAATGTCTCAGTCAGAAGAAAAATCTGTAAAAATGTTTACATGTTTTAATAGGACTTTTAATTGGACCATTTTTCAAATTGGGAAAGTCAGATCCCAGGTTAATGCAGGTTCTCTTGTAGAATGATTGGCTGAGCAAAGTTTTGTCAAGTGGGGGCAGGTTACATGTGATTCCCAAAGAGGGTTTTGAGGAATTCCCTTTGATCACATTCACAGTTATTCAATAATATTTGTGATAAGATTGTTGTTGGACAATGCTGACAATTGGTGAAGACCTGTATAATGCGTGTTACAGTTCAAATGAGCTGGTGCCTACTTGGTGTTCCTTTGTATTTCTGGCACAGCTTGTTGACTCAGTGATTTGGAGTTAATTTGAGCTCATCTATTGTTCTCCCTCTCAAGCTTTATAGGCTGAGATGCTCAATCTTCCTTCCCTCACACATTGAGGCTGTGAGTCATCACATTTTTCAATTGCTGCTTCTCAGGGCATCCAAGCACCTGATTTCCAGCAAGTAGTTCAGTCCAATGACCTCAATTACGCGCAGGAGGATCACGATTGTCTTGGTGATCGGAGAAAGTGTAAAAAGAGCCACTCTGCAAGTTCCTCCTAATTGTTTGGAAAAAAGTTCTCGGTAAGTGAAATCTTTTAGTTTTGCAATGGGCTTTTTTATCACAAAACATTTACAAGAACTTAGCTGACAGCTTGTCTCATCAAGCATGTGCAATGCAATAGGTATCGCATTTACGAGAGTTTGAGCTATTGGCATTGTAAATGACAATGCCTTTTATTTATGTGTTGTTTTTAAAACAGATAAATAAATGGCATTGCCCTTTACAATGACAATAACTTAAAATCACGCACATGCGAGAGCTATTGCCTTGCAAATCCGTTCGGCGCCTGTGCTATAAAAATGTTTTTTAAAGCGTAAGAAGAGAGCGTGTCCTGCCTGCAGCAGCAGGCAGGACAAAGCTATTAGTGATAATATTACTCGGAGGCTGTAATTAAAGCCAACTGAGTAACAACACACGTAACAGGGGGTGTCGCCATGGGAGGTTAAAAAATGAGACAAGGCGGTACTAAGTAGGGACTTCTAAGCCTATTGACCAATGAACAGCCACAGTTTACAGTGAACAATGTCACAAGCCAATTAAAAAAAATGGGCGGAGAGTGGGCGGAGCTTCAAGTCCCTACCTTAATACAGCATGCCTCGCAGAGCAGCGCATGCGCTGCCCAGGCTCAACCTAACAAGGGAATCCTTCTTTCTGACAGACTATCTTTCTAGCCAAATATGCACCCAATCGAAAGTGTCCTCTCATGGGCAACACTTTTTTCTAGGACACACTGACCTTGATGTACGAAGCCCTGTTTGCAAACCAGTAGGAGTAAATTGCACACCAGCTACTTTGCGAACAGGACTGCATTTCATGGTGTGACTGATGTACTAATCAATTATATCACAAAATGTACATTTTCAGATGGTCTCAAACTTCCTGCCTCATTAATATTTATGACCCAGGATGCATTTTGATACTCCTGTTAATGCCTATGGGTACAAGGAGGGAGGCATCCAAAGGACAGCAGACCTTCATACCTGCATTCACGTTCCTTACATGTGAATTTTTTTTTCCAAAAGGTGCTTTTGTCCTTTGGAGAGAAGTAGACCATGTGTAGAAAAATTAAAAATGTTTACATAGATGGAATGACATTGGGGGCAGTAGCGGTCGGTGGTGGGAGTGCCGCCGGGTGCTGACGTGGGGCGGGGGAGGGGCAGGGTGGGGGGTAGTAAACTACGGATTACTGCCGATTACAGGTAAGTACACATATAAATAAATAAAACGAATTTCGTTGCGCGCGCTGCATCGCATTTGGCGATGCAGCGCGAGAAACGAAATTCGTTTTATTTATTTATATGTGTACTTACCTGTAGTCGGCCGTAATCCGTAGTTTACTACCCCCCACCCTGTCCCTCCCCCGCCCCACGTCAGCGCCCGGCGGCACTCCTACCACCGACCGCTACTGATTGGGGGCAGCATTCAGGGGTCCCCGGGACCATTGTCTCACCCCCCTGAGGCCGCCTGCCAAAATTACTAATAGAGAAACTATCCCACGGAGACAGCTTTTCCTTTGTGAATTAGTTACCACCTGAACTTGGTTGTGGGTAACTGATGAATGATTAGAGAATTCAACCCTACTCACAAACTCTTGATACATTTCTTTGTGGCTCGAATATAGGAGGGTCATCCTAGTCACGTCCCATATTGTTTGCTCATTGCAATGGGCCAGAAAAGTTATTTTGTGAGTGGGAAGTATGTTTTCACGTCACAAAGTACATTTTGCCTATAGATTTTTATAGGTACAAACCTTGTGAGATTTTGTGAATATAAAAAGCTTGCTTTACATGATTCTCTAGATACTAAAGATCTCGTTAAGAGTGGCCTGATGTAAATCTGTTAATTATTGACCTGACAGATATACAGGGGGATGTCATGTATCTGCTGCGCTAAATAGCACTTAGTACTAGTTTATCCCCTAAAATGGGGAATTACTGGTAGAATTTGATGCTTACCACACCAAAATCCTGATGTCCCATCCATGTTTCCTCAATAAATTTCAGAAGACATGACCTGCTGAAATTTGCCATTGGATGCGATTTTTATTGCTAAACTTATAATTCCAATATATGTGGTAACACGTGGAGTGAAAATTAGTAAAACAGCAAAGTAATTTGGTGCTTAGCAAACAAATGTACGTTAGTGATATGTGTCATGGTTGCAAATGGCGGAGGGACAAATAAACATAATTTCGAATACTTTAGGAGTGATCTAGCATATGCCTCATTGCCATAACCAAGAATACCAAATACTCCCTGTTTTAATTTTACGTTCCTGCCTATTCAAAAGAGGTTAGTAATTCTCAGGTATCTGCCTCATCGCATAAGCCTCTGTTTAAAGGGGTTCAAATCATGTCATGAAGTTTACATCATCAAATGTTGAAATTTGTTCAAACATTGAAAAAACAGGACTGTCTTTTAGTGTATAAGTGTACCTTGACAACAAAGGCTGAGCGACCTTTCTCATTATTCCTTTGATAAAACAAAACTAACTTAAGGGGAGAACTGGAAATTTGCCACCCAAATAGAGAGAAGAAATTAGGTTTTGCCTATTGTTTAAGAAACATGGAAAGTATGTAATATGGTGCCTGTTTGTCCAGTCTTTGGAGTCGAGTAATAGTAATTTTAAACTTGAGAGTTGCAACATCTACCTATGTGGAAGCCAAAAAGAACACATCTCTATGCTCTAAATTAACGAAATCAGTCATTTTTACACGTCATGACGTGGGCACAAGAACATATAAGCACTTGAAAACTGCCTTAGCTGACTTAATATATCATACTCACTCTTGAACAGAATTGGAAGCATTGTTTTCAATATTTGCTTTTTCCAGCTATTTTTAAGACATGGGTTTCTAATATACTGTGCTCCGTGGTATTTCTAATTGTACTGCTCCCGTTACTTGTGAATTAGTCAGGCACAGGGCAAGTTAAGGCATGTGGTTAAGTTGGTCACTAATGACCTTCACAATTGGACATCTCTGTCAGCCGGTTGGTGTTGATTAGTTTGCAATTTCCAGTGTATTTTTTTAAATGACTGATAAATGCAATTTGTTCCCTTCAATTGATTGTTCTACGTCCCCACCCCCACGCCCCACTCATAGATACCGTGCAAATGGGACTTCAGAGGTTCTCAATATCAATAGACTTTCTCACGCTCTGCCAGCTGCACAGACGGCCCGTCGCCACTAGAGGGGAGGAGATTGTCAAAATGGCCGAACATTACATTGCAGAAATTCAGGGTGGAGAAGTCTATGCTCGCCTGGTTGCCCAACGGCACGCTTTAAAATTTATGGAGGTTAGTGAAATATGAATACAATGTTAATTTATTTCTGCTTGAATGCTTTAATATTTTTCCAAAAGTAGATGTACTGACTCTAAATTAAAACGCATGTCACAGAATGAGAGATAAAATTGAAAGTGTTAAAAAGCATTCTTGTGTATTCTGTAAACGATGTCTGTTCTGTCGTTGCACAATTTACAGTGCATGGCTCAAAAGTGCAAACATAAACTCCCGTTTAGGTCTTGAATGAAGATTTTGCTAAGTAATTGTTTCTGAGAATGAATTTAAGGCAGATATTCAACTAGAAGTTCTTTTGGCTTTTGGGTCAGAGAAAAACACCTCACAACAAGTCAACTACTTTCTCGGAGACACTTCCACTATTATATATGTTTTGGGGAGCTGACAAAGTTAAACAACAATATAAAAAAAATGAAAAACAGAAGACAGAGCGTCAAAGATTGAATTAAGTTTATATTTATTGTGTTTCAAATTTACCTTCTTTTTTCCCAAAATTAGATGGAAAGCAAAGGTTGGTGAAATGCTTGGGTATTGACAAAGCGCTACAATGTAGTGCTGTAGTGCTGTGACATTTCCCTCTCCTGGGAGGAACTGCAAACCGGTCTTTCACTTTCCATTTGCAAAGCCAATAGCAATTACTCGAACACAATGCATCGTGCATTTGCTCGCTGGATATAAAAATGTATATACTAATTCGCAATAAAATGTAACAGCTGCCAGTGTATTTTCTGCTCTGTTACTTCAATAAATTGGAAGCCTGACGGGAAAATGGGAATATCACTTTTTTTACCCACTCCATAAACGCGTTTGCTTTTCTGCAACCACATGTTTTTTTTTCAGCGTTCAGGTTTGTTATTATTGCCAGTGGATAAATATTGCTGCCTGGGAGTGAACTGCACGTTGTAATTGCAGGGGGGATGCAATAGTGTTACTTTTCCATTTAATATATTCTTCTTCAGTAAATACAATGCACTTAACCCCCTCATGTGGAATGCCAGTTACAGTTTTATTATGTGGTTTTTGTATGATGACGGACCAAGAGTCAGGTTTATTTTATATTTCACCACAACTCTGTCAGTGCTTGTTTAACTATATATATATATATATATATATATATATATATATATATATATATATATATATATATATATATATATATATATATATATATATATATATTTTGTTTTTGTTTTTGTTTTTGTTATTGTGTTGCTATTTTGTGTAGGCAATACAGTTGTAAAACGATTAGGACCATAAATGTTAACTACCACTAATTCTTAAAAATGCCTTATGATAATAACTGCACACTTTTGGTGACTTTGCAGCTTGAGTTCAGGCATTTCTATTCACAATTACCCTGTGTAACTCTGTCGAATCTGTCGGCGTTCTCTTTGAGGCTGGTTCCTGGGCTTCTGTTCCGAATGTCCCAGAAGGTTGGAGTGCTGAAAAACCTGGCTGCAAGCTTCTTCTTGGACTGCCTCTTTATGTTGCTAATTAATCCCGCGGCGTAATTGTTAATAATATCAGGAGCCGGAAGAGGAAGCGAGGACAGACGATACTGTGCGCGCGCGAAGGCAAGTGTGCTGGCAGGAAACTGCACCTACATTAATAAAACCTGGCTATGCCAGGCTCACACAAGATGGGGGCTCCCCTTGTTAAGGATCATTTATTAACCGAGATCATCTTTTAGTTTGCCTTGGGGTAATGACTAATGTCAGAGGCACATTTCACAGTTGTCTAGAGCAATGAATTAAATTTGCAATAAAACGCCCTTCGGCTTGTTGTACATGCTCATTTATTGGAGTAGTTGAACTACAGTACTGTACGGGAAGCGCGAGCAGGGACTTAATTCCCTGTATATAATTGCGACCTTTAACTCCATTTTGAAAAGTTACCCACTATATTATGGACTGGGGCATTAAATAGTATCCTTGCAGGGGAAAGGACCAAATGGTTCTAGAATAAAGACTATTTCTGGATTTGTAGCACACCTTTTATCTTGATTTTTCCTGAATGTGTAAAAATGAAAGTGCAAAAATATACTGTACAAGAACTTCCAAATCAGTTTAATACATAAGAGATGTTTAGATGTTGCTTTATGAGGCAAAACGCTCAGTGCATGTAGGTGAATGTGGGTATGTCTTATTTATAATGAATTAAAAGGTGGTTTATTAGGTAAAATGCATGCTGAATGTATGTAACTACTGTAACATTGAATTCTTCTGGTTTTTGCACCCTTCCAGTCATGGTGCAGGTGTTTATTCTTTAATACAGTAGGGAAATCTTATTTTTTGTATTTTGTAAATTGTATTTTAATGTTTTGGGTTTATTCTTCGTAGAAGACTGCTTATAAACTTATATATTGTATTTCATATTTTGATAACCTAAAGAATAATAAGAGGTGTGAGGATTCAAACACAGTGGCATTTGTTTCTTTTGCAAAATGTATTTGAAATATCCTACCCACAATTTGTTTCTAATTTGTATTCTGTCGTTTCAGATTGTATTTTTATAAAACAATGAGATGATAATATGTTGGCAGTTAATAAAAATTCATAATGAAATATGTTTTCTCCTGTTTCATTATATAGATTGACGTCTAAATGTTCTTTTCTTTGAAAAAACAAAAATGAGCGTTGCCCTCAAAACTAAAAATGAAAACTTTTTTTTCTCGATGTGTGTTTTCCTTCAAATCCCAGTTTAAACCCGAGTGCACTCTCATGACTGTGCAAAAACTGATTATGCTCTCGAAATGTCAACCTCTTTAAGCAGCTGAAAGTGCATTATTAATGTTTACGTTAATTGAAGTACATAACAGTTATTCTTCCACTGGTGGTCTTATCTGTAAGAAAAAGGGACAGCACAGTATATTACTGTCAATGGGCAAAAGAACAGTAATGCCCAATCTGAAATTATGTTTAAATTCAGTAGGCTGCGTCCACCATCTCCACCTGAACAAGTGGGGAAAAGTTTTTTTTCCAGTGGCGACGTTTTGCCGAATGTAATGATTTGTTTCTATGCAGGGTTTTTCCTGTTTACCATCTCCTTCCCAAATAGTAAGATTACTTTCACTACTTTTACTACTTAGCCAAACAGGAAAATATTTCCAGAATGTTTCTCAGCAAGTTAACACTTTTCAGTTTAAAAATAAAATGCAAAATTGGAAAAGTATATAGAATTGGGCTCGACATATTTTTAGGTTTTTCAGAGCTCTAGTATGTACAAAGGAACTGTGGAGGAAGCTAAGACTGTTCTCTGCAAAGGTGATCTTCTACAAGCCAATTTTGTTATGGCACATACAAATAAATGTGACATAAATAGTCGCATGTGGCAAAGTGAAAATCTTTGCAAATGTGACTAAAGTTGTGAAGTTTTACAAATGACCTTCATGACTATTGCTAAAAAGTGCAACTTTCCACTACCCTGCTCCATACTGCTTTCTTTTCTGAAAATTCTCTTAACTGCTTCGACAGAATAAAGTTCCTCTGCTTAAATGTGGCATGATTTGATAACCAATACAGCTTGAATTTTGTGTTTTAGCCAAAGATACAGGAACAACTTGTTAATTAATGTTTGTTCTTTGAATTGAGGAGCACGCAGTTGGAAACTACTCAGTGGCGGCTCGCATAGGGCGTGCTGCGGGACGGTGGGGGCGGGCCGGGGGAGGGGCTGGGTGGGGGTTAGTAAACTCGGACATACGACGGAACGGAGGAACGTAATAAATACTTTCCTCCGTTCCGTCGTATGTCCGAGTTTACCACCCTCCCATCCTGCGCCTCCCCCGCCCACCGCCCCGCAGCACGCCGTATGCGAGCCGCCACTGAAAATACTGGATGGGATTGTATTGCTAGTGATAATCTAGAGTACGAGAATGTAGAGCAAATCACTTACTTCAGTTACCAATCTCCTGTTTCATGATGTATGTGATACAAGAATTTCCTGGTGAAAAAATCAACTAGTAAAATTGTCAAAATTAGCACTTGAATAATAGCTGTTGTTATTAACCCACTGAATATATCTTAGAGTATTGACATTAAGGAAAAAACAACCTAATTTGGCCCTGCCTGAATTCAGATCTTTGGCATGCAGATTCGGAGGCAGGCATTCAGACAACTGAGTTCTTTAAAAGATTTCATTCATAAAATCAGACTCACTAGAAGAAGACAAAGATTACACCAGACCTGAAAAAAGAAGTCTTTAATTGTGGTGTTGCTTTAAGAAAAACATCAGCATCAATCGTGTTACTTATTAGTACTTTCATTATTCGACCTAAGTCTACAGCACCATACGTATTGCATCTACTACACCACCGTATGCATGTCTTTTCTACAGCACAATACACTTTCATCAACTAGAGCACCCTATGGATGCATCTTCTGCAGTACAGAACATGTGAATCTACTGTAAAGCTTCATGGATGCACCTTCTGCAGCACAATACTCATTGCATCTACAACACTATTGTATGCATGCATCTTCTACTGCACAACACCTGTTCATAAATTAGAGCACTTTGGGCATGCATCTCCTACAGCACAAAATTGCATTTGCTACAGAACCGTATGCATGTATCTTCTACAGCACAATACACATGCGTCTATTACTGAAATATATTAATGCATCTTATAAAGCAACATATCTATATAAAGAAGACCTACCTGTAATCCAGGACTGGCTGGTGATTTTGGAAAATAGTGGGGCGTAATTGTTGCCCTGAATTCAGCAGGTGAGTGAGCCAACTGAAAGCCCATCCTCTTCTAGGGGCATTCATAAGGTTCTGCCCCAAGACAATTCTGAAACAATAGGGTCAAATAACGTATTTGAAAGCACAATGTTCACATAACTAAACTCAAACACCATTGGCATTCATTAACTATTGAAGTACTTTCATGGTGGACCAAGTCAATGAAGTCAGATTCTCCGTAGGAGTTGACCCCATGTTTTTCAAAATGTGTAATGGGTTCCCCCTGTATAACAATAAATACCCTCATTGTGCCAGCCTTTGGTCATGGATGCTCTCCCATATGCCACGGGCAGCCCCTTACACCAAAAATTATATCAAATATACCAGTGCTAGAATTGTGCTGTTGACAGTATCCAAATTCCATGGGTGAGTGGTACTCATATATCAAAACTTACCTCCAGTACGTTATGGTCAGCTTTTTTTCATGAATGCCTGCTGTCCCCAATATGCAATGGTTGTCCTCCCACTGACAGCATTTTGCCATGGGTACCCCTCATATCAGCAGTTACCTCCAATGTGATAGTGCCAGCATATTGCTGTTGGTGCCCTATGCCAAGAATTACATTTTGTATGCCAGCACCAGCATTCTACTATGGCGTCCCATGTGCCAAAAGTGACATCTAATGTGCTAGAGCCAGCATTTTGGCCAGATACCCCTTATAGCAAAAATTACCTCCAATATGCCATCACTTTTCTATAGGACCTGTGTAAGCCACAAATTACCTCAAATATGCCGGGGCCAGTGCCAGACTTACAAACACAACACATTCAAACACACACTTACTCTCTTATGCTTAATTATTTTCACTCACTTGGTCTTTCTCTCACTCACACTCATTCTCACTCTCACTCCCTTACTCTCACTCCATCACACTGTCATGCTGCCTTACACCCTTACTCACTCACTCTCAGACTCATTCTATCTCACTCTCACTCCCCCTCATTCTCACTCACAGTTGCGCTGTTATGCACTCGCTCAAATATTTTCAACTCAGTCACCATAACTCATACTCACTCATTTTCACTCACACACATGCACATGTTCTCACACACACTCTCACTCACTTATGCTCTATTACATTCACCCACTCACTCACACTCAATCTTACTAATACTGACACCCCTTCACCCTCATTCTTTCTAACACACTCATTCACTCACACACACTTCTGCTCATTCTTTTTCACAGACTCTCACACTCGTGCTTTATTTCAAACTTAGGGCCTGATTTAGATCCTGACGGATGGATTACTCCGTCACAACGATGACTGATATCCCGTCCACCTAAATATAAATCCCATTATATCCTATGGGATTAACATTTTGGCGGGCGGGATATCTGTTACCATTGTGACGGAGTAACCCATCCGCAAATATTTAAATCAGGCTCTTAGTCTCGCATATTTTTTGTCGTTTTGACTCCCTCATTCTCACTCACAGTTACACTGAATCACTGTCACTTATTCTCACTCACTCCCCCTCACTAATGCTCAGCCGCATACCAACATATACTCACACAAACACACATCACATAAACATACACAAGATTTCAGAGGTGTATTTATACTTTCCTTAAGATTCCTGCTCTTGTCCGCTTGAGCCACCAGTGCTGAGTATACTCTTGTTTCAGTAATACAGCTTCTTTTCACCTCAATCCTGAAGCAGTAAACTGAAAGCTGTAGTCTTCGCAATGATGCATAGGCTCCAGTTTCAGTTGCTTGCTATTTCATCTCACCTTCTTCCATCTTGTCACAAGATGGGGTAGAGTCAGTGAGGTTCCTGTCCCTACCCCACCCCATGATGAGATAGGAGAGAGATTGGTGACAGCCCGATAGATGGTGAATTCTGGACACTCTAGTGATTAAGCCTAAAGCACACAGGGCTATCTACACCAGTTGGCGCAGCGGCTCATCACCAATGGAAAAGCCCTAAGACATGCAAGGACCCTGAGGTCAGGGCTGGGATCTTAGCCAGCCCTGGACTAGCTTGCTAATGGCTGGTTCAGACACCTCTGTACATCTGTGGTGTCCTTCAAATGCAGTTACTTTCTCAGGCTGCAGTGAAGGTGTGCTGTTTTGTTATCACGGCAGTAGTGGAAAAAGGGATATTATTCACCACTCTTTAAAAAATAAAAAAAAAGTAGCAGAAACAAGGAGGGCAGAGCCCAGGCACCCATAAGAGTGAGCCTCAATTGCGGAAAATGCAGAAATAGTCTACCTGATGGATGGCAGCTTTAAGTATTTGGACCTCATTATGTGTGGCCTGGTAACTGGAGTGATATTTATTGCACCCTATAAAATGTGATTCTGCTGTGTCTGGATTTATCAGGTTTTATTAATATTACAATAGTACATGTTTTTGGGGAACAACATGCATATTTGTATTGCTCACCATACAAAATCTGCATGTTCCAGTCAATACCAGGCATTTTCCCCCTCATATATAGCAGCAGGTTTGGCCTGCTGATATTTATCACAAGAGCCACTATTGTGATATGTGCAGTAACAGCAGTTACTGCATATTTCACAATTAACCGACCTGCTCATAATGAGGGCTTTTGTTGGTATAATCTTCATATTTAATAATTTTAAAAGTAGGAAATGTTGAGGGATTCATATCTTAATATTTAAACATATATATCAATATCATTTTAAATATTTAATTTTTCTTTGTAATTGACATTTGGATCTGATGTTCACCATTGTGTGTTCTAGTAAAATTAATGATAACCTATAGATTAAAATAGAAATATGTCTTGTCTGTTTACAGGGTCAACAATTCTGTCACGTGACTCGAAAAAGAGGTAAAGACTATGATAGGGTTCATATGGATGTAAGTTGAGATTGTCTATCAATTACAAACTAATATAACACGTAATCTTCTGTGTTGCCTCTGACCTCCTTTTACACATACACAGTCAAAGCATCTCAGCCATTTATCTAGAAGTGGTGTCCCTGATAATGTTTGTAGCACATTATAATTACCCAAAAGTAAGCAGCTGCGAAGAACCTAAAAAGCAAACACGCCCAATTTCCAATTAATATTTCAAAGATTGCACTTCTTTTAAGAACCCTGTCACCTTTTTCTGTTCCAGTGTGCAACTTAATTCTCCATGGAGTTACTTGGGTTAAAACCAGTTAGGATGGTTCTCACACAACATGCTTTACTTAAGGTTAATGCATATTCACCAGCACCAATAAGTAATAATGAAGCAATAGCCAGAAAGTAAGATAAACTCCTTACCACAAGAGGTTGTAGTTAGATAGACAGACAAACAGACAGACAGACAGACAGAGAGATAGACAGACAGACAGACAGACAGGCAGGCAGGCAGGCAGGCAGGCAGACAGACAGACAGACAGACAGACAGACAGTTAGATAGATAGATAGATAGATAGATAGATAGATAGATAGATAGATAGATAGATACCATTCAGCCTACTTCATAATGCCCTATTGAGCAACAGATACTGGAGAAGCTGAAGAAGAACTGCTGGGAATAGCCAGATATTTAGCTTCTTTTACAGGCCAGCAAAAATGTCCCTACATGATGCAGAGCTAGAGGTAAGAAGTCCCATAGTTCCACCTCTTAATCTCTAGAAGCCCAGACTCCTGTAATTACTTTACAAAATTGCTAGACTTGGAGCAGAAATTGATCTTAATATAATAAGTACCAAGAGGGAGGATAGGGCTAAAAAATGTTCAATAAATAATAAGTTGCTAGTCCTTACATGGGCATGAATGATCCAACCTGTCATAAATGTATTCATTGCTCCGCAGCCAGTGAAATTGTACCTGTAACAGTGAAATATGGTCTTGCAAATACCTGTAGTGATTGAATTGACTGACACCTTCAGCACACATTGTAGATGATAGAGCCTGTTTTTTGGCAGAACTGAGTAGAGTCCATTCCAATAGTGAGTAGTTAATTACCAAAAGTGACATCCCTCCACCAATGGGTTCCCCACACGCAACACTCTAGAATTGTTGAATTTTTTGGCAGCTGGACTAGCGGAGGCCTGGTCCTGTGCAAACTGCCTTAAACAAAAGCAAGCCACTATTAAGCTCCTCAACTCTCGAACTGCTTACCTATGCACACCTTACAATTAAGAACTTAGAATGCCTAAATAATGAAAGTCACAGTCTGTGTAACTTGGAACCTGAGCATAACTATTGTAAAAAAACAATGATCTGAGTGGATTTATTTCTGCATTCTAACAACCTGTATGAGCCCTATTGTCTGCAAGAACTCCACCAACATGCATGGTACCAGACATCCACTCACATATGTCATGGTCCTTCCCTGAAATCTGGGAACCATGCATAATGGGTCACTCTTTTTGCTGCTAAGAACAACATGAAATAGCTGCAACTGCACAACCACCTTGGGTTTAGGGTCTTTCTTCCATAGTAGTTGAAACTGAACATCAAAGTATTTTGTTGGGATTTTCTTCTACATACCACTAGTTTCACCCAACCAGACACCTTTGGGAACCTTTCATTCTCTTCATATCCTATCGGATGATTTATTGGAATAGAGAGCCACTATCTGACTGACAAAGTGCTTTAAGGCCATATGAATGCCTGTTGTGTGCTACACACAAGCCAGTTACCTAACTGATTCTAACACAATGTGCCATAATGTAAAATAGCATAATATAACTTAACATATCATAACAATCCACTTGGCCATAACCATGTGCAAGCTACCAAGAGGCACATGGAATTGTAAAAAACCCTTCAGATAATATTGACTTTTAGATCTTGTGTTTTCTCATTTATCAAGGCATTGTAATCAAATCTGCTGGCATTATAAATTTTGATGCAGACAACAAAAAATGTTTTTGCGTTCAATTGTGTCTTCTTGTGTGTTGTATGTTCTCATATTGTTTCCCCTCCCCACATGAACCCTCTTTCCCCATTATTGGAGGAACCGATTACTTTTGTAGGATCAAGATACGTTAATTCATTTTGTATACTCTTTGTGTTCTTCAACCTTTCTATTAAGACCATTTTGTTGTTTGTATCGCATTGTACCCAGGTCCTTCAGCTGTTTGGGTTACCCCATTATTTTGTTATGGCATTATAAATTAAGCATATATTGGCCCTGGCTGCAAATTGGAAGACACCTGCTTCCTTCGTTTTGAAGAATTGGAATGGTTGCAGGGAAAAATAATAATAACGTATATAGCTGCTGCAACTGGTGTTTTGCCATTCAAGAGAACTGCAACAATAGATATTTCTATTGCCACTCAAGGGTACTCATTCTATCAACTTCTGAATGAAGAAAGGATAGCTCAGCATTTTCAAGAGGTAACGTTTTCACCAGAATGCACTCATATCTCATCAGTGACCATTTAAACACTGAGCTATTTGATCAGCTCATGTTTAATTTTATGTTAGGAGTTCTGCCATATTTGTGAAATATCTTTTGCATTACAATAATGTAACCAAATTCTTTGAAAAATAGCATAATTACCAGAAAAATTATGAATAAATTAAACCTTTCTATTCTCTGGTAAAATCATCAGAATGTAGAATTTCAAGGCATTCATACATTTTGTCAAAGGATGAATTGTTAATTACAAACTTACGCCACATTTAAGTTTAAGAGGGAGCCAATAGATCTTTGTAGAGCATCATATAACAAAATAATAATTATTATTTCACGTGCCAAAACGTAATCTCTGTATGAACTTGTTGCCTCATTGGATCATGACCATATTACATGTTACAAACATCTACTTAGACCAGTATTTCAATCACTTATTAAGAGTACTCGGGCGCTGAAAAGCTATAGATGTAAAAAAAAAAAAAATGACAATTAAAGTTGCTAATGCACCTTTCTTTCACTTTTACTTATTTTGTAAAAAGTTACACTTCTCAGGAGAACTACTATATGATCTTTAAGTACACTGAATAAGCCAGTAATTTTTTCTCTTACCTCCCTCGCTGTCAATCAATGTGCTATAAGTTCTAGGGGTGTGCAAAATTGCAATATTTATCTATGAAATATTGAAAATATTCATGGATATTTCCTGAGATTACACAAGTTAAACTTTTGGTGTGAATTGTAGTTTGCCATTACTTTACATTACTTTTTTCATGTTTGGGCATACTTCCCATAAAAAGTTACTTGAGATACTAGCAGGAAATTAGTTTGAGAAGTTAACACAACAAAAGGGGTGTGAGAGGGGGTGTTTATTTGAAGGGATTCACAGTTGCGCTCTCTGTGTTTAATTATTTCACAAAAAAATACGAAAACGATATCTAAGATCTTTATTTCTCTGTTACAGTCCAAAATCTAACAATACTGTTCCAGTCATCACTACTAAAAATATGCAAACTCTCATCCTCATTCGGTAAAATGCTTAATAATCAGGACTGGACCTCAAGTGAAGCGCAAATCCCGGATGGGACTATCCAACACTCTGCCTCTAGAAGCTAATGTTGATAGTGGTTCTGAACTATTTTATGTATTTATGTATGTTAAAATAGTGAAATGGAGTTTATCATGACTTTATTTATAGTTCCTACACACATTTCTTTATATAGTCCACACTCACAAGAATACAATTGTAGCCCCCACATTCACAAGAATTCAATTAGTTATAGATGGCGGTTGTGACCCTCATTACATTTCTTTATATCTCCCACACTCACAAGAATACAGTTATAGCCCCCACACTCACAAGAATACAATTCATTATAGATGGGAGGCTTGTGACCCTCATTATATTTCATTCTTGCATTACGTCTTAGTGGCAATGTGATTGTCTCTAAAGTCAATACAATAATAAATCTTTATTCGGCTTAACTAGCCATAAAATAGTGCAAAAAGAACATTCAGTGCATCAATAACAGCAACATCCATTTCCAGCCTAGGACAGATGGCCGTACAGTAACATTACATACTTCAGTAAAATTAATTTGCTAGATCAAACGAGATGACATCAAGTGCCAGCATACAATTGCTAAATAGACACTTAAGAACATCACAAAAGGGAACTATGAATCATGTCAATTCCTAAATTAAGGTGCTTTTCTAGTGGCCCTAATAACCGCTGAGCAGACCTCCAGGGTACCAAGTTGATTAAAATATATAACTTTCAAAAGTGCAAATTATTTAAAACTAACTAAAAACAACCTAATATCAATTCAAAACACCATTAAAATTTCCAAAAAGATTATCACGTCATATAGACAATTCTGAACAATATGTTAAAAGCATTTCATAAAGTGCCAGGGACATGCGACTCTTTGCATACAGTAATTACGGTGAAACAGCTCAGGGAGTTCTTACTCGTAATGTTTTCTAATGGCCAAAGATACTTTTATATGATTGGCTACCGCAATACAAATATCAGGGGGAGCCAACGTGTGCAAGAGTTTAAAACCATCATCATATGTACAGGGGCGAATTTTCTTTAACAGTGAGACAAAAAATTTACTCCTTGCCATTTTATATAAGGTGCAGAATAAGATCAGGGGGCATATTAGCAAGACCGGCGATAAAATTATCGACGTTTTAGCGGCAGGAAACTGCCGCTAAAGCGGCGATAATGGGCTTGCTAATATGCGCTATAGAATTCCAATAGAAGCCCAGGTTAGATGTGCAGGACATCTAACCTGGGCTTCTATTGGAATTCTATAACGCATATTAGCAAGTCCATTATCGCCGTTTTAGCGGCAGTTTCCTGCCGCTAAAACGGCGATAATTTTATCGCCGGTCTTGCTAATATGCCCCAAAGTGCTTTGGCTTGTGAGATTGTCACACGGACAAGGTGAGAGACCATCCGCCCATCCTCTCTGGTGTGGAAATCCCAACAGAAAATGCACAATACCTAAACGAAATCTAGTTAAATAAAATCTAATCTGCAGATTAGTAGTAAATGTTAAATACTTTTGCAATTGCAATGGGGCAGGGGACAAGTGCCTAGGGCCCATCTCAGCTTGTTGAGGATAACGCATATATTCCCTGGAATAAAACGCCTCTTTGATAATGGATTTGGCGTTCAATGGAATGCTTTCGGGATTATCATAAAAGAGCCCCAATCCTATTTCATAGTATTTGGCTTTCATAAAACGAAGCCATGGTATTTTTAACGAATTGGCCAAATATTGACAGTCTGTTATTATTTCTCTTAAGAACATTAGTTCTTCAGATAGCCAGATTTTAACCCATAGGAATAGGGGGGCGCAAAATATGCGATCCTCAATATGCTCTAATCCCAGTTCCTCATGACATAGGTGGTTAGGGGCACTATCAGGCCCTATCAGGCGTCATCATGAGCCTTTTAGTGAATAACTGGCGTTTTTTTGTTTTGTGATGTCCCCACACCCCTGCCCCATATGTTGCAATGGAAAGGCTTTGTAAAGGGTAATTATTTCCATCACAGGCTTATGGCCTAGTTTGCATGCAAAGAGAAATAGCCCGTCCACAGCCCTGGTTGTATGGTGGGCTCTTGCTGTCACAAGTGGATCCCAACTTAGCTTATTGTTAAATAAATTCCCCAAGTACATAACATTCTCAACCTTTTCTATTCTCTTGTCCCGTGCTACGAAAGTCTTGGTTTTTGTACTCTTTGGGCCGCATACCATAATATATGATTTAATAAAATGTACTTTTAAATCAAGTATTGACATAAAATCAATGAAAGTATCAAGGGAACTCTGAAGGCCATTCGCTTTCTTGGCCATTAACACCGTGTCTTCAGCATAAGATAGTAAGGGGACAAATTTACTGCCAACTTTAGGAAAATCAAGCTTCCTGCTTAACAGAGAGGGCCATCGGAATTTCAAAAAGGAAAAGCACCTGTTTAAAAGAAATATCAAGATTAGGCGTTATCTCCCTACTAAGAAGCTAAGGGGATATTATCAAGAAACGGCGTTAAAATTATCGCCGCTTTAGCGGCAGAAAACTGCCGCTAAAGCGGCGATAATGGGCTTGATAATATGCCCTTGAGAATTAAAATAGAAGCCCATGTTCTGGTGTCAACATGGGCTTCTATTGGAATTCTCCAGGGCATATTATCAAGCCCATTATCGCCGCTTTAGCGGCAGTTTTCTGCCGCTAAAGCGGCGATAATTTTAACGCCGTTCTTGATAATATGCCCCAAAATCTGTTAACCCGGAGATAAAAGCTATCTCTCTCTCCCTTGCGGAGTGAACGGGGATAAATAACATCTTGCCAGCTTGGTTTGGTTGACATACTCCTTTCTTGAATTTAAAGCATACTGTTTATAAATGAGGACTTAAAAAAACAGAGAGGGCTCTAAACCATTTGAATGTATTAAAAACAGAAAAGGGGCTAGGATGCACCCTTGATGGACACCCTCTGTTGAAGCTATTGGGTCAGTTTTTTCCCCTCGAGTGCCGTATCTTATGGAGACTGAAGTATTAAAATGTAGCCGACGAATGAGTGACACCAGTGGTTCTTCCACACCCAAACTTTCCAGCATATCCCACAATTCCTCCCGGTTAACAGTGTCAAAGGCACTGGACAAATCCATGGAGGCCAGGTGGATCGAGCCCTTCCTGGCCTTCATGTATTTGTTAATGATTAAGGACAAATTAAGGCATTGCTCGGTCGTGCCTAGCCCCCTCCTGAATCCATATTGCGTTTAGATATCACTCCTGTGGTGGTTGCCCAATTCTCCAAACGGGCAAGGAGAACTCTACCCAATACCTTAGCTGTGGCGTCAATAAGCGAGATTGACCTATAACAAGCCGGGTCACTTCTATTGCCCTTTTTAAAAACGGGAACCACTATTGCCTCCTTCCAGGATGCAGGCATTGGACCAATGATTACTGCCTTAAATACATTTGTCATCAGGGGTGCCCACAGGTTTGGATTGTTTTTAAAAAGGTCAAGAGGCACCCCATCAGGACCTGGTGCTTTCAGACAGGTCCCCTGTGCTAACGCCTCCTCAACCTCGGTTACTGTGATAGATAGACTGAGTTGGGTAGCTGCAAGTAAATCTACGGGCAAATCCCTTGTATATTCCTCCACCCTTTTATGTTGGGGGTTAAAAAAGCCAGTAAAGTGGGCTACCCAAGCATCTCCCAGAATCAATGAATCCATCTGCCTAACCTCTTCAGTAAATAATGGGTGATTAATAATTTCCCAACATTTTTTAGTGTCTCGTAGGGCACCTGCTCTCTCTAGATATTCCCATGCTAAACTTTTCAGTTCTGCTTTTCTACCCTCAATTATGGTATTATATTTGTGCCTTGCGGCTTTAACTAGATCTTTATTGCAGGGAATGGCATGAAGCGCCTTTTTAAATCCTTATGGGCCCTAGAACAATCAGAATTAAACCACCGGGCCTCCTGGGGTTCCCCATACTTCGGAGTCCTCGTCCGCCTCTTGGCTACCTCAGAGCAGAGTGACCCAAACTCCCGAACAACATCCTCTGGGGTAGAGTCTGACCGCAAACACCCCATTATTGAATGGGAGTTTCCTTTGATGATGTCTCTCTCAAATGTGAGGGGATCGATCTTACCCCAATTCAGTCTGACTCCCTTGTTCCGGTGGTAATAGATCAGGCAATCATCGCCTTCCCCCACCTGGGTCTTTAGATTGAGGGAGACCATAAGGGGGTTATGATCACTCACGCAAGGAGGCTCCACCATAAAATCATGAACGAGCGTAGAGTAATTTCTAGATAGTAGCATAAAATCGATGGAACTAGCTCTGCCACAGCCGACATAAGTGGGGCAATGCAGTGAAAGATCCCTAGCCCAACAATTTATAAGGCCTAACTCGTTCCCTATTAGAACAGAATTTAAGGCTTCTCCCTGGGATGAGTGAACGAAATGGGGCTGGGGCTGTACCTCCGTGTCTTCCAGTCCACACACACGTTGAAAGCTGTGCTTACAAATTGTACAATTAAAATCTCCTACCTAGAGGATGCATAACGGCTGCCACTTCCCAGTCATATGCGTGATCTCATTATGTAGGGTCTCAATAGCATTACAGGTATTTGGGTCAAAGATGTTGTGGTACCAATTTACCAGGAGTATTCTGACCTTGGTTAGATTAAGGATCATGATTAGTTGATGGCAGGGTGATGAGCTTATGCTAATGACTTTTATAGATCCATATTTTACTGATATGAAGACCGCAATCCCACCCTTGGCCCTCCCTGTGACAGAAGGTAATGCAGGAACACAAAAGGAGTGATAGCCATCCAGGGATATATCATCTCTAGGCCAGGTTTCCTGGAGGCAAATAAGATCAGAGCCTCTGATATAACCTAGCCAATCCTTTTTCCTTATCTTAGAATGGAATCCTGCAAAATTCCACAAAATGATTTTAAAGCAGGTGGTAGGATTTCTCATATTTTCTGTAACCCTGACTCTATTAGTGGGGCATGGGGTAAGGGACGTACTAAAGATGAATGCTCTGTGTCTACAGAATCTACATAGCCTTTGTATTTCCGGCCCTCCGCATGTGACTTTTCCAAAGCTGATCGCATCCGCCGACTCCTTTGAAGAAACGCCGAGGACTGAGACGCTCCGTGCCCAGCTGATTCCATTGAGGCTATTTTTCTCCTCTATACCACCAGACGTACTAGACCTTCAGGCGCATCAGTGCTGCAGGAGGGGCCCCGCCCCAGATCGATTCTGGAGGGCGTGGTGCCTTATCTTGACAGGTAGGAATGCTGGGCCGTTTGC
Organism: Calotriton arnoldi; assembly: GCA_963921515.1. Taxonomy (NCBI): domain Eukaryota; kingdom Metazoa; phylum Chordata; class Amphibia; order Caudata; family Salamandridae; genus Calotriton; species Calotriton arnoldi. Next base: position 238,859 of record CAWUFW010010721.1, on the reverse strand, counting down.
TGTCCTTCAACTGGTCATCCTTCCCTCCTGATCCCGTCCACTTCCCCCTGTCGTGCACGGTATCTGCACTGCTCTGTTTGTTAAGCGCAACCATTTCTATGCGACACTTGTCTCCCGTTCCTTGTGTTAAGGCCCCGGGGTGTCCTTTCCACACACTCCCTTATGGATTCAATGGTGGCAGTGCATGCAGTGTTTCCTATGTTCAGTCCTTCCATTTGGGCAAGGTGCGATAACGGCCCGTGCGCGAACGTATTGTTCGGTTCTGTTAGTGTTTTCTATCTAGTGGCAGCCTTTCCCAGTGTTACTTACCTATCTGTTTCCCTTCTTCAAGGCCACGCATCCTGCTTCTGGACCCCCGCTATTCTAATCTGCCGGGCCGAACATCCTTCTCGCCCTGAGCTGAATTTCCTTCAGCTCAGCCATAGTGTTACCCACCCTCACTTGTACACGGAGACTGTATTCCTCCCTCGAGGTAGTACTGAGGAGGTTTTTTATCATTTGATGATACTAGTTGAGTTTTGGCTTGACTGTGCCTACAGAATGGCGAGTGGCCTTCTCATATTTCTGGCATATTGTTTCTTTTCCATTAGTTCATTCATTGATGTGAATTCACACCAGATACTGACAATTGGAGCCAGTACGGACTGATTATTCAACGCCGAGAGGTATCTCTTGTAAGTGACTTATACTTTGGCGTATCTATCTCACCAGTACGTTTTCTTCACCTTTTCACACACAACCTTTTGGATTATGGCATTAGGTAGCTTTCTCTGTTCATCCTTTTCACCCTTTTCATCCTTTTTTTCGGGTGTTTTACATGTCACTATCTATTTGGTGGTTGTTGCTTCTGTGACAGTCTTCTGTTATCAGCTCGCCTATTTTTCACTTTTTCCAGGCACAGGTGTGGGTACTGGAGATACTTATTATTTTGTATCCTTCATACACTTGTTAGTTTGGTAGCTCTCACGGGGAGGGCCATGTGTTATTTTTCAATTTTTTTTATGTTTTGCTTTATAGAACGGAGCTCTGGACCCCATTTTTTATTAGATGTACTTAAACTTTCCCCCTAACCATCTCGGCTTACACCTTGGATTGCATCTTGGTTGTGCCCTGAAGAAGGTGACGGCTAGACCTTAGCCCTACACCGAAACGTGCGTCGGCACCGTGCTCGCCAGGAATCACTCAGTGGTATATGTAAAAGAACTATAAAGAACAAAGGGTTCCAATGAGCCTTTTTTTCACCACTTCAGCAACATTGCAAAATTAATGTCTCTAAACCGATTATAAAATGTACACGACATTTTCCGAGCAATAGTGGTTGGATTATGATATTCCAACTATCTTCTGGATTCCCATTGCCTCATTGAGTTGCTCTCTTTTGATTCAGCTTTAATAACTGTGCACAATACCAATGTTTCCTTCATCTCGAGGTTCCTGCCTCTATATATATGCAATTCTTTTAATGTGCGACTGTGTTAGTGAGATAGTAGTGTGGATTTGATTACGGTATGCTTGACTGTTAAGATTGTGTTAGGATGCAATTGATATGATGATGTTTTAACCGTTTTGCCGCAATTTATCCATTTTGGGGGACACGCCATGAGCCACATTACTTTTTGTTTTCTTATGGATTCCATTAGGCAGAATATATTTATGTTACTATGTTAATTGTTTTGCTCTAATACACATGTATATATATAAAAAAAGAAAATTGTATAAAATATTCCGAAATTGTTACTTTTTGAATACATTTTTTTTTGTATCTTCTACTATGGAGTTTGTTTAGATAGGCACATTCTCAGATGTTCGTTGTATTTTTGATTCTGCTCCCCGGACAAGAGATTTACCTTTAGTTATTTAGAGACGCTTCGCGCTCTGTTCTATTCATAGGCAGGTGACACCTTTTCCCTTCCAGTGGAGGGTTTCGTCTTCAGTACAGAATCTACATCGTCAGTGACACTCCTTAGGTTGTTACATGCCTGCGTCGTACCCCCCTCCTCGACTACCTCTCTGGAATAGGCTAGCAGTCAATCAATATCAGTAAGGCCTGAGAGGGTTTCAAACATGATTTGAGTGGGTGAACGATAATTGCTGTGGACGAGCATAAGTTCTTAGACCTAGGGTAGGGGGCCCATGGCTCAGAATATTACCCCTGTTGGGTGGGTAGAAAAAGCCCAGCGGATAGACCCTTATGCGGCCATTCTCCCCTTCTGTGACATTGAGGCGCTTTACAAGAAAATGCACATACATGGGGTCCCTAAAATTAAAGACCACGCAATCCCCCTTAATCAATTCTGTCGTGCGACCCAGCCAACTCACCCGCCTGGCCATGATAATATTATCTATCAGATTTGCCTGGTGCAATATTTTACTGCGACACCAATGTGCTAATTTATTAAGGAGGCTTTGGCAGTTTTCTTGGCGGCCTTGAGGGAGATAGGGGACTCCAGTGAGTACCAAAGTATAGGGGGTGCAATTTGGTGGTAAGTTCAGTATGGCTTTTTCACCCTCCCTGTTTGGAGATGTATTTCCTGGGCACTCAAAATTTGGGTTGTGATGTAGGTGACTAAACCCAATTGGCAAATCATGTTTACAGGAGTTTTTGTCCCCTTGCCCCACCTTATGATTTTGCCTAGGGGGAACTGTTTCGCAGGGGGATCGATCGCAAATATTTGCAGGGCGATCTATGGGAGGGGCCTCTGTAAAGTCAAAGACATTCTTTATTACAGAAAGAACATAAGTAATTTTTGCTTTTTAGCTAGTACTATTGGTAGAATGTGTAATAATGAAGACATCAAACATCACCTGCGTTTTTGTAAATGGAACATAAAAAGTTATTAGCTGTGTTGTTAATTCCTGAACTCGGCTGTTATGGATACGTTTAAAGTTTACCACATTTATGAATGTCAGTTTTCCAAACTCTTATGTGTGGTGCTAGTGCCACAGTGGACATTTTAATGCTGTGGTTGGCACCCCATCACAAACACTCCATATCACACTGATCACAACTACATATGAAATGCAGACCATGCTTCATTTACCTATTGCATATATTTCCTTCAATGCTCCTATGATATTTTAATATGAACAATAGATGAACAGAACAATGAACAATGTCAAACGTTCACTCCGTTATAGAGATCTGGGCCTAAATCCATAATTTGTTTGCTCCCCATGCCATTCCAGTTTAAACCCAGCCATATGCAAATCAGTCTTGACCCTGCTCCCCATGAGAACAGTCCAGCCTGCACTGCCAGGCCAGGTCCTCCCTGGGACCGGTTTCGGGGTATCATCCCTCATCAGCAGGGTTAACTTGACTCCAGTGGCATGGAGAGCAGGGGAACCACTTCTGGGCATACCCGTCCCACTTAGGGTGACAAATACAAAAAGAACAATTGATGGACAGAATGCTGAACAATGTCAAACATTCCCCCCAGTATAGAGATCTGGGCCTAAATCCTTTGTTTCTTTGCTCCCGATGCCATTCCAGTTTTAACCCAGCCTTATGTACATCAGTCTTGGCCCTGCACCCCATGGGAACAGTTCAGCCCAAAACTGACAGGCCTGGTCCTCCCTGGACCGGAAACAAGCATCCTGGGACCAGTTTCCGGTTATCACCGCTCATCAGCCACGATAGCTTGACTCCAGTGACATGGAGAGTAACCCTGGGTGGAGTTTGCGGAGTTGTACTCCGCTGAATTTCACGGCGTTATTGGGAAACTCCGTGAAATTCCACGGAGTTCCGTGGTCTGGTGGAGTTACATCTGCACCCCTGCACCACCACGCACCCCCGCCCCCCCTGCACCCCCATACCCCTGCGTAGTAAGGCCTGACCTTACCTGTCCTGGGCCTCCTCCTGTCCTTGGTGGGTGGGTAAGGCGGCGTTGGCTTTCTTCCTGGTTCCTTCCTTCCTTCTCCTGCTGCTGACTGCACTTGGCTTCCGCTGCTCCGGCTGGCTCGTAGAATTCAATTAACAGGAAGAACTGCAATGCACATGCGTGAAGGCATGCCTGACCTGATAAAATCCCATGATAGGGTCAGGCATGCCTTCACGCATGCGCACTGCAGTTCTTCCTGTTAATTGACTTCTACGAGCCAACCGGAGCAGCGGAAGCCGAGTGCAGCCAGCAGCAGGAGTAGGTAAGTCCTAGACTCCTGTCTTCCTCGGCACCGGTAAACTCCACTCCGCTGCGAGTGTGAAGTTCTAAAACTGCGCAAACTCCGCTGGTGGAGCGGAGTTAACCGTCCACCCCTGATGGAGAGCACGGGACTAGGTTGGCTCCACTTGGCAAGGCAGGACTCACAGATGGCAGAGTACAGGTGCTCTTGCAGGGTTGTCTTTGATGGCCCTGAGACTTCAGAACAGGGGGTAAGCAGCAAGCCCTTGAAGTCACTCTGGGTTCAAGTGAGATGGGTCCAGTCCTTTCCTCAACAGGGCAGAGGGCATTAAGTAGCAGGCAACAGGCAGCACAGCACAGCAGAAAAGCAGTTCTTCCAGAGCACCAGCCCAGCATGGTAGTGGTCCTTGTAGAAGCACAGCAGTCCTTTTTCCTGGCAGAGTGCTTCACAGGTCCAGTAGTGTACTGCCTTGGTGGGGTCAGAGACCCAGTACTTATACCCAGGTGTGCCTTTGAAGTGGTGGTGACTTCAAAGAAGGGTCTTTGAAGTGCACAAAGGTCCTTTCTTCCCAGCCCCTGGCTCCAGACTATCAGTAGGGGTTAATCAGCCCTTTGTGTGAGGACAGGACATTATTCGGTTGCAAGTGTCAGCTTCTCCCTCCCTTCCTGCCCAAGAAGAGCCATCAGAATGCAGATTAGTGCTTAGACACTCTTAACCTTCCTGTGTTTGTGGCTGTCTAAAGGCAATAACAAAGTGAAGCTGTCACCTACCCCAGATGTGTATTGGAGACAGGTTGCGGGCACAGACAGCAGTAAGAGAAGAAAAATGCCTACTTTCTAAAAGCGGCATTCCTAAAATAGTAATATTAAATCCAACATTGCTAGTAATGTGGATTTATCATTACCATTCCAAGGATGTAAAACATGAAACCACTACTCCTTTCTAATCAGGAATTACAGCTTAAAAGTGTATTAAGGAATTCCCAATGTTAACCTATGAGAAGAGTAGGCCTCACAGTAGTGAAAAATTACTTTGGTTGTTTGTCACTACCAGGACATGCAAACTTAAAAGAACATGTCCTACCTTTTACTTACACATCACCCTGCCCTATGGGCTACCTAGGGCCTACCTTAGGGGTGATTTACGTGTAATAAAAGGGGAGTTTAAGGCTTGGCAAAATGTTTTAAATGCCAAGTCAAAGTGGCAGTAAACTGCACATATAGGCCCTGCAGTGGCAGGCCTGAGGCAGGTTAGAAAGGCTACTTGTTTGGGTGGCACAATTAGTGCTGCAGGCTCACCAGTAGCATTTAACTTGCAGGCTCTGGGTACATAGTATACCACTTTACAAGGGACTTACAAGTAAATTAAATATGCCAATTGTGTATACACCAGTGTTACCATGTTTAGGGGAGAAGCACATGCACTTTAGCACTGGTCAGCAGTGTTAACGTGCACAGAGTATTAAGGCCAACAAAAAAGAATCAGCAAAAAGAGGAGGTAAGCAGGCAAAACATTTGGGACAAGACCATCCTAAGGACGACAGGTATAACACCAGTGCGATGTGATCCGGCCCACAGACGTGCTGAAGCATGGTTTCATCACGCACCTAACCTATGAAAGTTTGGAAAATATTCTCTTCCATGCCTTTCTTTGTGATGTTAGCAACAACATGATAGCATAAAAAAGGAAACATTTCAAAATGTTTTTATATTTTGTAAAATGGTCCCTAATTTAAATATCAACATAACTAGCTTCAAATAAATGAATGGAAATCATTTATATTTTTTCAAGAGCAAATGCAGTATAGATCATGCAAGCTGCAAACTTGATTTGAACTGGATAGCACATGATTTCTAATTTTCTTTGAAGCGTTCATTTAAGAAGGTAACAATCAGGAGGTCTCTAATCCAGGAAGAGACTATATTTATCAACAAATTCTTCACATAATACTTTAAGTTTGACAATGTTAGGAGACTCTGAGACTCCTGGAAGCTACATTAGAGGTGCCACTACTTTAATAAATGAAGTATGCAATTAGCATTACCCTACACCTTTTTAATGATTTTCATAATATGTGGGAAGCGATTGCACCAAAACAGCGAGATCTGAAGTTATGTGATTGCAATTTTCTCACTGTCATTTTTTTGTCGTTTTTAGGTCTGGCCAGAGCCAAAACGTATTTCATCTTCAAAACAAAATAGAAAAACACAGAAAGGGACTTTTAGTCAGCCTACTTAGGCAATTGGTTTGTTCGGGTCAGCATTCTTGAACAAATTATCATTGACATTTCGGATCAGCTTCAAGGATCATTTCTTTCTCATATATCATGCAATGGGTTATTACGTGTGAGAGACCACCTGCGTAAACTTTGCACCCATTGTAATGCATGCACAGTGAACTGCACAACACTTCCAGTAGTTCTGTGCCAAAAATGATGATGGCTGCAGTTCATGAGAGCATTAAATACTCTTTCATAAAAAAGCAAATACACATAAAAGCATAGAAGAGGACTTCATGTTTCTCTAACACTAGATAAAGCCCATACACTACTGATGTCATAGTGGTGACGAAATTATATTCCTGAACAACTGTGAATGCACAATGATTTGGTGGGTCACAGTCTTCATCTGTTTGTGGTGACTGGCTTTGTATTGCCGGTGTTGATTATTCATGCTGAAGCGTGTCAATTCTTTCTAAGTTGTGCAACACATCACTGGCATGCAATGTTCTTTTGGGCTCTAGATCTTTTCATCTAGAGATATTAATTGACAAATACATTTTGCCCCTTTTGTCCCAATGTTAATTCTCAACGATACTGCTCTTCTCCCTTGCCAGTTCCCAACTTTCCTCCCTCTGCATACCATTTTAATTATTTTTTGGGAGCCATTAACCGCTCTACTCCAAAGCGCATGTCATGCTGGGATTATTTAAACATGGCAAGCTGTGACTCAGTTCTTTTCCTTTTTTATGACCTCTATGGCCCACCTCATTGTTGCAGAACGTACCTTTCTTTGCAACAAGAGCCTCACTCTACTTTTCTCTTTTCCGTTTTATATCTGGGTGCTTCTGTGCCAGCAGCTTCTCACTTTCTTTTTTTGTAATTTTCCTGCATTTACCTTCTGTGAGATCTAGGACCATGGTTCAGTATAGCACAGGAAATGATCAGCGTGGTGGTGAAATAGCACATACAGTTTTTGGCTGAGTTATCAGCTTCAGAAATGCTTCTCTGGAACTACACTGCTTTATGGCAGGTAAGATAAAAAGCTGAAACTGTGTATGAAACATGTTGTGTGGATAATAGTGACATCTCTCTTATTCCACCTCATTCTAGAGCTTTCTCTTGACATTTAAGTAATTGGTATTCTCAAGAGAACATCTATTATTTAGGGCCAGATGTACTAAGCATCTGATTGGCAATTTCCTAATTGCAAGAAATAGCAAATCACAATTTGGAAATCGCTATTCAGAATGTACAGTTGTAGTTGTGTGTAAATTTGTGAATTAGTATTTAGATCACTATTTAGGTAATCGCTCTCTGCAATTTTCTAAATTGCGAATATGGTCGCAATTAGTGACAGTCGCATTTTGCCATTGCTTGATGACCTCACAACCAGGAGGTGTTTCTCAGTTGGAAATTGTAGAGTGTGCATGCTGGAGATTGTGCAGAGTATCCACATAACATCTACCTGTGTGTGTGCCATCCACCTATAAAGATACCAAAAATGTTAAGAAAGGACACAGTGAAGGAAGCTGGGATTCGGAAACGCAAAATCAAATTTTCAGTAAAAGAGCTGTAAATATTGACAGAGGAGTGTGTTTGAAACCATGACAAACTCTTTGGGAAATCATCCATCACAGTGCCTGAATCACAAAAGTATATAATATGGAAAGCAATGCAGGACAATATGATGCAGCGATTCATCGAGAAAATCAGACAACAATGGTATTATCTCAGATTGGTCACAAAATAGACAGTAGCAAACTGGCTACGTGAGGCCAGAGTGTTTGGCGGATGTCCCTCAACTGTCCCCCCAATAACTGCAATATAAAACTGGCAGAAACTACTCTGCAACCAGAATCAGTAGCTGGATTCAGCACACTTGATACAGCTGACATTCCAGGAACCTCATAAGGTAAGTGTAATATAGAATTGTTACTTACACAAATGTATGTGGTTAGGCTTTGTCAGAACACTTATACATTACACAACCTTTATGCTTCTTGTGTATATATAAATAGGGAATGAATCCAGCATAATAGTGTTGCATAGGAAAGCAGTGCATTTTCATGGTGCAGCACAGTAGATGAAGTGAAAACACATTATCTTGATGTTTAGTACTACACAGTTTTTGTGGCTACAAAACATATGAAACCATACATACTTAACTATAGTCCAAACATTAATTATGAATCCATTATCTAACATATATTCATGCTCATGGGAGTGATGTGTAAGAAGCCGAGGATGTGAGGAATCTCACATGCACCTTGATGAACTAATTGATCTTGTCAGCTGGGACACAGCACGCTAAGGGACTCTATGAGTCCCAGAGTCATAGGTGATACACAGTCAGTACAAGAAGTTTTTGGAAGATGCACACATAGTGTTACCCAGGAACCTGTAGTGAGGACAAGACAGCTGCGGGGAAGATTTGTAGCTCGCACTTGTCATGATGCCAACACACAATCCTGACTGTTGGGACGGAAAAGTGTTCTGCTCAGTAAAGATGTAGGCAAACACGGATCATGTGTGTGCGCCATGACATAGGCCTGTCTCATGGATTGCAGTCTTGTTGGACCGGGAGGGGAGGGGTGCCCAAAGTGCTACAATAATAGTGGTGAAAGGCTACTGCATTCATCAGGAGTTAAACAGCAGAAGCGTGGTGGTGGCAGCAAACCTGCAATTTTCAGTAGTAGTGACCAGGTCCTTTTTATCCTGTGTCATTGGAGTAAGGTCTTTAGGCTCACTCACCTTTTTAAAAGTTCAGCTGCTGTGTGTTTAACTCACCCTTGGCCTACATCAGGTGCTGAATGTATGTGAGCACAAGAAATGCACTACACAGAGGGTGCAGTGTGGGACAGTGTGCACACTGTAAATGTGTGTATAAATATGCGTGTGCTGGCTTAGGGTGTTTAAAGTGACACACTCTAGTGCAGTACATAGAGACCGGAAACAAGCATCCTGGGACCGGTTTTGGGGTAACACCCCTCATCAGCCAGGCTAGCTTGTATCCAGGACGCTTGTTTCCAGTCCAGGGAAGACCTGGCTTGGCAGTTTGGGCTGGACTGTTCCCATAAGGAACAGGGTCAGGACTGATTTGCATATGGCTGGGTCTGAACTGCGGTGGCAAAGTGAGCTAAAGAACGATGATGGATTCAACCCAGATGTGACTGGGGTGGCAAAGTGAGCTAAAGAACGATGATGGATTCAACCCAGATGTGACTGGGGGTGAGTGTCTGAAAAGTTTCAGCGCTCCGTCCATCATCTCTTTGTGTTTGCTTCAATTATCTCTTTGTGTTTGCTTTGTTCACCCTAAGTTGGCAGGGTATGCCCATGCGTGGGTCCCTTGCTCACTTTGCCACTGGATTCAACCTAGCATGGCTGATGAGGGGTGTTACCCCAAAACCAGTCCCAGGATGCTCGTTTACGGTCCAGGGAAGACCTGGTTTGGCACTTCGGGCTGGACTGGTCCCATGAGGATCTGAGTCAAGACGGTTTTGCATATGCCTGGGTCTCACCAGGGGTGGTGAAGTGAGCTAAAGAACGATGGTGGATTCAACCCAGATCTGTGACTGGGGGTAAGTGTTTGAAAAGGCTCAGCGCTGCATCCATCATCTCTTTGTGTTTGCAAGACCACTGACTCATTGTCAGTGAAATTGCTCTCCCACCCTCGCAGCTCCACCATTAAGTGAGGCCTGCCCCTGCACTCTTGAGTGTTGGTGATCGAGGCCCTCCACCCGCAGGTTTCCCTGCGCCTCATCCCTGGTGGTCCAGTGGACCTCTGTCTCCTTCCTCTCATTCTGCTCTTTCACTCGTTTTCACTCGTTTTTCTACCCTTTTTATCTTTCACCTTTCTGCATCTCTGCTCTTTTGTGCCTTATTTCTGCTCATTTTCCCTTCCTCTCGCTCTGCTCTTTCACTCGTTTTCACTCGTTTTTCTACCCTCTTTTATCTTTCACCTTTCTGCACTTTTCTGCATCTCTGCTCTTTTGTGCCTTATTTCTGCTTATTTTCCCTTTTTCTTTATCCCTTATTTCCTCCCTTTACCTTTCCCCGCCGCTGCTGCCCCCGCGGCCCCTCCCCCCCCAGCGCGACCGGCCCAATCCAGCTCCCTGCTCCCGCCTCCCAGCTGTCCAGCCCTCCCGACCCCTACTTAATGGTGGCCACTGCGGGGACAGGCGAGCAAGACCACTGACTCATTGTCAGTGAAATTGCTCTCCCACCCTCGCAGCTCCACCATTAAGTGAGGCCTGCCCCTGCCCCTGCACTCTTGAGTGTTGGTGATCGAGGCCCTCCTCCACCCGCAGGTTTCCCTGCGCCTCATCCCTGGTGGTCCAGTGGACCTCTGTCTCCTTCCTCTCACTCTGCTCTTTCACTCGTTTTCACTCATTTTTCTACCCCTTTTATCTTTCACCTTTCTGCACTTTTCTGCATCTCTGCTCTTTTGTGCCTTATTTCTGCTAATTTTCCCTTCCTCTCGCTCTGCTCTTTCACTCGTTTTCACTCGTTTTTCTACCCTCTTTTATCTTTCACCTTTCTGCACTTTTCTGCATCTCTGCTCTTTTGTGCCTTATTTCTGCTTATTTTCCCTTTTTCTTTATCCCTTATTTCCTCCCTTTACCTTTCCCCGCCGCTGCTGCCCCGCGGCCCCTCCCCCCAGCGCGACCGGCCCATCCAGCTCCCCTCCCCGCTCCCAGCTGTCCAGCCCTCCCCGACCCCTACTTAATGGCGGCCACTGCGCGGCCGCTGCGCGGCCGCGGGCATCGGGCGCGCCACTGGTGCACCGAAGGCACGTCAAAGTCAAGCCCGTCTGCGACCCGTCCGCGACCAGCGCCAGGAACCCTGGACCTCCGCCCGCCAACGCTATGACCCAGCAGCACTCCACGCACTCAACCCAGGCCACAATAACAACTGCAAGCTAGCATCACCAGCCGACACCCATGGACCCTTCAGCTGTGACCGCTGCCGGCACACCTGCAGTACCGCCACAAACACGGATCCAGCACAACCCGCCCACAAGAACACAACCGAACCGAAGACCCTGCAATGCATCCTCCTCAACGTCCGATCCCTCCACAAACACGCCACAGAAATCTGGGACCTTCTTGACAGCACCACCCCGGACGTAGCGTTATTCACCGAAACCTGGACCAACACCACCTCGGGACCGGACATCGCCATCGCCATCGCCATCGCCATCCCCCAAGGATACAAGATCTCCAGGAAGGACCGCCCCACCCGCCCAGGAGGAGGAATCGCCATCGTCCACAAATCCAGCCTCCGCCTGAGCACACTCCCCGACGAGCCCACAGAACTGATGGAACACCTTCACTTCAAGATACTGGCCAGCCCCACCGCCACCCTCTGAGGAACCCTCATCTACCGACCCCCTGGACCCCACGGACCCTTCGCCAACTCCATCACAGACATTATCTCCCCGCAGGCCATCGCATCCATCAACTACACCCTGCTGGGAGACCTCAACTTCCACCTCGACAACCAACTGGACCCCAACACCACATCCCTCCTGGACAACCTTCACAACATTGGACTCCGCCAGATCGTGACCGAGCCCACGCACTCAGCAGGACACACCCTCGACCCCCTCTTCACTACAGGAAACTCCATCACCTTCAGCCACACCACTGAACTCCCATGGACCGACCATCGTTGCGTCCACTTCACCTTCAGAACACCCACCATCCACAGACACCAGCACCTGCTTCCACGAAGAAACTGGACCAAAATCACCCACGACCAGCTCACCTCCTCACTCAACAACTCCACCCCAACCATCGCGGAAAACGACGACCCCAACACCGCAGTCCGAACCCTGCATAGATGGATCTCGGACAGCACCAACACCATAGCCCCCCTCAAGAAAAACAACAATACCCGCGCCAAGAAAGCCAGATGGTTTACCACCGAACTTCGAGAGTCCAGACGCACATGCCGCTACCTCAAAAAGGCCTGGAGGAACACCAAATCCACAGAAGCCCACAACAACTTCAGAGCTGCCACCAACGCCCACCATCAACTCATCAGAGAAACGAGGAAAAAAGCGATTGAAGACAGAATCTCCACCCATGCGCACAACAGCAAGGAACTCTTCAGCATCATCAAGGAGTTCGCCCAACCCACCAGCGAGTCTACCGCCATACCTCCCTCACAAGACCTCTGTGACAAACTCAGCACCTTTTTCCACTACAAAATCAAGAGCATCTACGACAACTTCGACGAAGACAACCAACACACTGAACCCTCACCAACCACCCCCGACACCCGGAAACCAACGATTGACGACTGGACAGCCCTCACCACTGAAGACACACTGAAGACAATGAAGTCAATCCACTCAGGGGCCCCCACGGACCTCTGCCCCACCACATCTTCAACAGAGCCGCCGACACCATCACACCCATGCTCCGCCACACCATCAACCGCTCCCTGGCGACCGCCTCATTCCCCGACGACTGGAAACACGCTGAGGTCAACCCCCTCCTAAAGAAACCCTCAGCGGACCCCACCGACCTCAAAAACTACAGACCCATCTCCCTGCTCCCGTTCCCAGCGAAAGTCATCGAGAAAGCCATCAACAGCCAACTCGCCACATTCATTGAAGAACACAACATCCTCGACTCCTCCCAATCCAGCTTCAGAAAAAACCACAGTACGGAAACCGCCCTCCTCGCCGCAACAGATGACATCCGCACCCTACTGGACAAAGGAGAAACAGTAGCCCTCATCCTCCTCGACCTATCAGCGGCGTTCAACACAGTCTCCCACCGCACCCTAATACGCAGACTCTACGACGCAGGAATCCAGGACAAGGCCCTCGACTGGATCCGCTCCTTCCTCTCCGGCAGGACGCAGCGGGTCAGACTCCCCCCTTTCCTCTCAGACCCCACACCTACCACCTGGAAGTCCCCCATGGCTCCTCCCTCAGCCCGACGCTCTTCAACGTCTACATGGCTCCACTTGCCCCCATCGTCAGAACCTACGGACTGAACATCGTGTCATATGCCGACGACACCCAGCTCATCCTCTCCCTATCCAACGAGCCCAACACCGCCAGACGCAACTTTCGAGAAGGCATGGAAGCCGTCACCAAATGGATGAAAAACAGCTGCCTACAACTAAACAGCAACAAAACAGAAGTACTCATCATGGGCCCAAACCCCGACGCCTGGAGCGACACCTGGTGGCCCCCCGCCCTCGGAAACCCGCCAACCCCCACAGACCATGCACGCAACCTGGGAATCATCCTGGTCTCCGAGCTCAAAATGGACCGCCAGATCAACTCTGTCTCGTCTTCCTGCTTCCACACCCTCCGCCTCCTTCGTAAGACCTTCAAATGGATCCCCCTCGAACACCGAAAGACCGTCACTCATGCCCTGGTCACCAGCAGACTCGACTACGGCAACCCACTCTATGCTGGAATAAACAAAAACCTCACCCGCAAGCTACAGAACATCCAGAACGCCGCCGCAAGACTGGTCCTCAACCTGCCAAAACACTGCCACATCTCCCAGCACCTGCGCACACTCCACTGGCTCCCCGTCGAGGCGAGAATCACCTTCAAGATGCTCACCCACGCACACAAGGCCCTCCACGGCACCGGACCAGCATACCTGAACAGCCGACTCAAATTCCACGCACCCCAAAGGACCCTACGATCAGCCCAGCTCTCCTACGCCGTGGTACCCCGCACCAGAAAGACCAGATCGGGAGGCCGCTCCTTCTCCTTCCTCACGGCCAAAGCATGGAACACCCTTCCGCTCCACCTCAGACAGACAACATCGCTCCCCATCTTCGCAAGAAACCTCAAAACCTGGCTCTTCGACAGACCCCCTCCTTGATGGAATGGAACCTGCACCCCCCCACCCCTAGCGCCTTGAGACCCTTATGGGTGAGTATTCACGCTTTAACAAACCGCTGATTGATTGATTGTTCACCCTAAGTTTGCAGGGTATGTCCCGACATGGGTCCCTTGCTCAGTTTTCCACTGGATTCAAGCTAGGCTGGCTGATGAGGGGTTTTACCCTGAAACCGGTCCCAGGATGCTTGTTTTTCGGGTCCAGTGAAGACCTGGCTTGGCAGTTCAGGCTGGACTGTTCCCATGAGGAACAGGGTCAAGACTGATTTGTATATGGCTGGGTCTGAACTCGTGTGGCGAAGTGAGCTAAAAAACGATGATGGGACTGGGGATGAATGTCTGAAAAGTTTCAGCGCTCCGTCCATCATCTCTTTGTGTTGGCATATCACTGAGGCTGACATCGAGGTGTGAACTCTGTTCACTTCCATGAATCTTTTTGTGGATTAATCAGCTACAGAATCCTACCTGCTGTGACAGACATCCTTCAGGAGGAAGAAGAAAGGGGAGAGATGACCATTTCAAAGAAGCAGAACCCCAACATAAAGCTTCATAGGTCCAGACCCTAAATCACATTTTGTGTCTGGAAAAGAAGTAGGGGAGTCTGAGACCCCAAACTTTGTCATTTGCCAGGTGGCCAGCCGGGCTGTGTAAGGAGGGGAAGTCCTGCAAGACTTCTGCTTGTGGCCAGGACGAGGGGCGTAGCCTGCCAGTCTCCCTGCTGGGTGAGGGGACATCACATCGTGAAATCACCATCACCTGCCCTGGAGTCTGGAGCACCAGAACCTGCCTGCTCATCAAGACCGGCGTACCCGTGAGGGAGAGAAGCGGAGCATGTTGGAGGGAGAAAGATCCAGAGAGGAGCCCAGACTGTGGGGCTCTTGAGCGAAGTGTGAGGAGCTGTGCCGCTCTGATCGGGCTGTTGCCCATGTGCTGCGTTGTGCGTTGTGCAGTTTGTCGACCCCATATGCAAAGAGGGGGCACCGTGCACCAAGGACAGTTCTGCATCGATCGAGCCATTGCCCATGTGCAGCACTGAAATGTATTTCCCACCTTTTTGTTGATAACATTCATTAGAATGGGGTTGTAATGTTCGTCAGACATACATCCTCTATAGATAAAAGAAAGTGGGCATCCAGTACATCGCCATCTGTTTCTGAGCATTAATCTAACTCATCGATGTATTTGAAACTTTTTTTGAACAACCCCTAGAGATAACCTCATTGTATGTTATATCGTATGCTATTTTGATATTTGATGTTATATACAATGTTTCCATGGATACACCTTTGTCAATAAATGTGTCTTTTTGATTTTGAATATGTTATGTTCATTGCATTCATATGGAATTAGATTGGGGTGTAAATTAGAAGCATCACTAAATGTAACTGAATTCACAGACAGAGTTTTCTAAAATATTATTTCTTGTTGGCATCTTTACCTGTTTTGTTGCATTGTGAAGTTTGGCAACCCCGTATGCCAGGAGGGGCCGCTGTGCACAAAGGACAGTGCTGCATCCATCGGCAATCGCCCCTGTGCAGCATTGTGGAAGTTGGAGACCCTGTATGCAAAGAGGGGCCGCCGTGAGCCAATAAACTGTGTTGCATCGATCAGGCCGTTGCCCATGTGCCTGGAAGTTGCAGCAACCCAGTATGCCAGGAGGGGCTGCAGAAGAGACAACCTGAGGCTAGAGTTACTGGACAGTGAGGTTTGTTGGAGCGACCCCGTATGCCAGGAGGGGCCGTTCGAAGCTCTGAGGCCGGAGGCGCAGGTCGTTGCCTGTGACCCGAAACTGCTCCTACAACCAAGATGAGGGAGTCTTTGTATTCATGAAGGACAGAGGAGATGCCGTTAGAGCCCCGCTGGTGCAAATAAACCCCCCCATCCTCAAGCAAGGAAGAAAAAGACTTGAAGCTTGTGGCTGGAGCTGCAGCAACTGCGATCAATTAATCAATGAGTTGATCTATACCGCGCTGCTAATCACTTATGTGGGTATCTAGGCACTTGCAGCGTGTGGTAGGCTCAGTTGAAAAGCTAGGTCTTTAGTGCTTTCTGGAATGCCGGTGGAGACAGGGTGGTACTGAGCTGCAGGGGGAAGTCGCTCCATGACTTCGCTGCATTCCATGCCTTCGCTTCAATCGTCAGGATGCTGGTAAGCACATCTCAGGAGAGAGCGGCAGCACCTGCCAGGGGCTGCACATGTGAATCCGTGCAGCCTAACTTTGCTGATCCGGCCCAGGACCACACTGCACCGCTGCTAGGGTTCGTACTGCAGGGGCGGTAAGCTGAGAACTGGTCCTACCAGGCCCCGCGGTATATACCGCCATTGGTTTTTGCAACCCTACTTGACTCTAAAGTGACTACAGCTTATTGACTGAGCCCAAGAGGGGCAAACCCTGTGAGCAGGGCCTAGTAGTTTACATTCCCTGGATGTCGCAGCATGTGAGGGCGGAGTAACAGCACACCTGTTACTTGGGAACTTAGAAGCCCGCGGGTGGCCTGACATCTACTAGGATGCCTACATCAAGGAGAGCTGTGTTATTGCTAATTGAATGTTGTTTACCTTTGCATGTGTAGAATTAGAATTAAAATACTTCTTTTATATAAAATAATTATTTGACTGGACATTGATTTATTGTGTGCGCTGCATGCACATTGAGTTATGAGTTGTGTTCACTGATCTGCATCTACACTTCTTTCCGAGAGAGCCTTGGCTGCCTGTGCAATTCTACCTACTGAGAGTCAGGTGCAGAAGGGGGTGTTGACCCTTTTGGGCAAGATGCATGGTAGGGTAGGCCCCGGGACATCAGGAGTAAAAAGCAGCAACCACCTTGGTTGGGCCCAATTACCCCTGCTTGCCCCATGGTCCTCTGAACGAGGTTCTGACACTGACCAAATCTGGGAAATGGTAATAGTGATGAAAATGTGAAACTCTTTGGAGGTTTGGAGGCATCAATGCTCAAGGTTTAGTGCCTGGAACAAAAACAAATCAATCTTATCACCCAGAAACTGACAAACATGGAGAAAAGCATTACATTTGGTTTCCAAAATGTTGCATATACCCCTGCTGAAAATCAGATTTCCATGAATGAAAAACTAGATAGTTTGAAATATCCAATGAAGACTCTATGTATTGAATTAAATCAGCATAATTTGAGACAAAGATGTAGGAAATGTCAACACTTTTAGGTCAGTTAATCGCCTTGCACATGCCACATCCATGTTGTCATGGCATACTGTGAGACTACAAATTGAAATGGGCCACTACAGCAGAGATGTAGCTTTAAGTCTTATTCAAATAACAGATGTTGTTGAAACATTGCTATCGTCACAAATTGCAGGAGGCACCCAAGTAGTAGCTGCAGAAAGTGAGGATCAGTCCAGTGTCAGCAGCATATCTGTCACAGATAGTATGACTCTTCGTGAGAACAGTGCAGTTGGAGGAAATGTAGGAGCTACAACTTCTGCTCATGGCAAACTCAAGACGTAGACATTTTATTTGTAATTTGTCATTTTTGGTGTGTTTAGGTTAACAACACATGTTATAGCTTTTGTTTTACATTTGTGGCATGCAGTAATGTTACATTGCTTTCCTTGCATACATTACCATTCCTGAAAATAATGGCAGAATATGGTTTACCAACTACAAAGCATTTGCATTATTGTGATGAAATTATTTTGTCAATTTTTAACTCGACCTGTAAACTAATTATTAGTTACGTTAGCACATCGGACTTGACCGTCTGCTACTCTTGACTCATCATGTTGTTGAGGTGCTGGTAGCCTTTTGTCCTCCTCATCAGACTGTGATTCAGACATCCTAACTTCTAATCCTTTCCCAGTTGCTATATTGTGTAGGATTGCACATTTTGCTACAATTTTACAACTGGTTTCTGACAAATATTGTAGGTTACTACCACTCTTATGGAGACATCCAAATCTACTAATTAAAAGTCCAAAGGTACGTTCTATTACACCTCTTGCTTTTCTAAAAATGCTCACTCTTGTAGAAGGGTTCAGATAAGTAGTTACTATCCATGGGCAAAGGGATTAAGCACTTTCACCTATAACATCAGAGTACATATAGCACATCATACCCTAGATATATGTGGGTTAAAAAATAGTAAAATACTTAAAGACAATTTACCCATTATATAACCAGCTACATATTCTCCTCTTTGTAGCCTTGTGTAAATACCACTGTGTCTAAATATAAAGGAATCATGGGTGTTCTCTGGAAATCATGCTAAGTTACCCATAATCACATGTTTAGCATCACACACCATTTGTATGTGTATTTTTCCTGTTGCAGAATAGTCAATGGCAGATGGTGGGCAGATAGGCCCATGTGTACCATCTATACAGCCAATTACATGTGGAAAGTACTTCTTCTGGGTTGCGAGGAAAGTAAATGTGAGCATTTATATGCGTTAACATTGCATCCAGGAATGCACAAAAAGTTCAAGATCGAGCAGCACTCTGGGGCACCCCACCAGCTGCAGGTATTACACCTTGGTAACTTCCTGAAGTTAAGAGGTACAAAGCACACAAAACTTGCACATGGGTGGATATAGAATTACTAGGCAGAGTATTACTCTCAAGCTGTGGCTTTAAATCAGCTATGAGCTCCAAAATTACAGTGCTTCTTAACCTGTACATTTTTATAGATTTGTTCATCAGTTTTTTTAAATAGAGTTATTCTGAGTCTAAAAATCCTCTCTTGACTCTGCAATCCAACCAGTATATGCATTCTTCTAGCCATCATATATAATGCCACCATTGTTGAAGTCGCTAATGCATTCTGGGGCCTTTTGTTTTACTGTTTTCATATGGTCACCACCTGATGAGAGTTGGTGGTAAATTACATGTGTAAAATGCTCATTTTACGACTATTCACAATTTGCGATGCCTATAACATATGATTGCATTTCCTAATATAATTACCTCTTTGCAACTTGCTATTACGAGTTGCTAAAAATATAGGGCCCGGTTCACACGTGTAAACTGAGACGAAAGTCTATCTTTACGACTTTCGGTATTCACAAAGGGCATTTTCAAGTAGTAAAGTTAAACTTTTGTCTCATTTTAACTTAAGTTTTGGTATTAAGTTTAACTGAGTCCAAAAGTCAGTTTACTTCTGTGAATCGGGCCCATAGAATAACAAAAAAATCAAATTGCAAAAAAAACTAGCTGCAAACGACATTCCTACATGGGAAAATGGAGTGTTTGCGGTCGCTGAGTAGTTTGGGGCTGCTTAGCAATTCACAAACGCTTTGCACATCTGGCACCCATGACTTAAAACCCCTTCTGAGGCTGTGGGCAATTTACCATAGCAATTCGAAAACTTTTCCTCTTTAGAGGTAATATTTATCATGGGGAGTAGTCCCACAGAAAGTCACTGGGGCCTATTCACAAAGGTATTTTGAAGTACATAGATCAGTTCTTCAGGAGCGCTTTTTCTGTACTCCTACATGCCTTTGTGAACTGACCACAAAACATCTAAAACGGCAAAAAAATATAATACCGGAAATATTCATATAGAATTAGTGTAAATAGAAAGGACGGAGACCTCTGTGCTCTTTTACCATGAGGGAGTTGGATGTTTCTGGGCCAATTCACAAAGGCATGTAAGAGTACCCAAAAGAGCACTCATGCAGTACTACTTCCGGTACTCATGAATGAATCTGAGGATAATCCCACTATCTAGAAGAACATATAGGGACTTGCCACAGATCTTACTTAGGTTTCAGACTGATGGGTTATTCTTGGAGTTAAGTTAATCGATAATAGGGTAGATCATGAGGGCAAAATGATAACAGGGTAAGGGTAGGTAATCTAATATGACTTGGTAAAGGATATTACAAAATAAGAGGGCAGGGTTGTGAGCAAAAGTATGGGTAGGATGGTTAAATATTGATGTGAATTGATGTTGTCCATGGTGTCAACCAGTCACTGAGAGTTTGAACTGAGAGTGTATGCTGCCAGATGTTACTGAACAATACGGATCACTGTGCATTTGATGGGTCTGAAGCAGGTGGTTTATTTACAAGTACAGCATGTTTCTTCAGAAACAGTTTGAATAATGTTGCATTTATTATTCATAGGGTTGTAACCCCCACACAACAAAGTATGCTTTTGTGGGTTGAGGCTCCTGCCAGATGTAGTCCCTGTCTGTCAGTGCCAGCACCCATAAACTAATTTAATGTTCAATTCTGTATAATTCAGCCAGGGGACACTAGTGTTTCTTCCATTGACCTGCCAGCATATGCATCAGTTCTAGGGGACCAAATTCACCTTTGTGAAGTGGGCCACATGAGCGCGTCTTCATTTGGGGGGCATTGGATGGCACTCCTCAACCCAGCAGAGATATTTCTGCTTTATGGTCAAGTAAATCACTAAGCAGAAATTATGGATTATGTTTCAAAATGTTCAGCAGTGCATGCAGGAGTGAGATGGATTACTTTCTTACATCCCTCAAAACATAAAAATTACAAAAATTAAAACTTACAATATAGAAATAACTTTTGTAGATGTTTATGAAATATCATTCATTGCAAGGTCTCACATATCAAAGGGATTGTTGCACTGACACCTCAATAAAAGATAAATACGCTATTTGTGAAATTCCATGAAAATGCTTAATAACATACACATTTGCTCATCTCCATAGTTGATGAGCTGTGTGCACAAATGATCAGATGGACTCTCTTGAGGCATTTCTTTTCAAGACAGGAATGGGAAACTTTGACATATTTTTTCCAGTATGCTTTTAAGGACCCATGATTTTCATTCTGAAATTGTGATCTTGGAAATGGAATAGCAAGAAATGTCCCACTTACAGAATGTGGCATCTCAGGGGAAAGAACAGACATGAACGCCAGTGCTTTGAATTAAGGACCTGAACCCCTTCTCTTGGTCCTGGAAGAACATGTACCAGCTTGAAAAAGTTTCATTTTAACAAATGTTGTCCATTGTGGCATCATCTGATCTGATATCAAACAAGGAAACCCTTTGATCCCTACCAGTGTCCTGCTTAAAAGAACTTTGCTTTAGATATACCTCTACTGTAGAACTGAATGGTAGAATCTTTCTTCTTCAGCCTCTTAATGGCACTTATCATTCCCTGGGCTTTTTCATACTTCAAGATTATTCAAAGAGATCTAATGTCAAGCAAGTCTGAAGCTGTGCAGTCATTGCTTGTTACCTTCTCCCTATTGAATAGCATGAGCTGCATAACATTTTCTAAGTATGTAGGTACTCTACTACATGATGACCTGATCAACATGTGGCTTATTGTATTTCTTGATACTGGTCTAGGTGATCCCAACTAGGAGCCCTAGAAGCTTTCTTATATGCTACAGACTTTTATGGATCCATGTCTTCAAACTCAAACATTTGGAACTATTATTTGCCTTTTTTAGGTAACTTCTACTTTTATATCTGATCTTTTAGGGGTGTTTGTTTAATGCCTCTTACGATATTCATAGGTAAAATGGTTAAACTATTTTATGGCTAAGTTTTTCTAGATTTTACATTCTTTATGTCTTTTTTATTTTCTTGTAATAATGCCTCACTCCAAGCACATTTATTTCTTATAATCAATATCTTGAAATTATTGTTCATTCATATCATTACGAGTGGACAGTTCCCGACACACCTATTGGAAAGTCTTTACAATATGTTTAAAATAATTTTGTCATTTTGCTCCATCACACATAATTCATCGGGTGTATCTCTGTACCCTAATGTACAGTAATTAATAGTTATGCATTTCATCTGGGTTATATTTGAGCACACTCACTCTCTTATCTGGAAGATCATCTACCCTGTGTCATTAAATTAATGTTTTATGGCGTATATATCAAGCAGTTAGTAAAGTAAAAGTGGTCATGTCTAATGCAAGTGCACATCACTGCTTTCCTCTGTACTGCGCAGGTAGATTTTCCATTCAATTTCAAATCAATGTTTTAACTTTGTTGGACTATTAAATAAAATATACATTGAACAATATAGTATCCTTGATATATTATATATCTGATGCAATTTATGTGTGCCAACTAATCTATTTACAACTGAGGTCCCTATTTCCCAAACCCTGACATCCAGTGTTTCATTTATCCAAACTAATAGAGTATACATTTTATAGAGGAATTTGATTATAAGACATTCCATTTAAATTAAATATATGGTTTCTTTGTGCCAGTTTCTTTCACTTGCATGGTTGGTATTTCTCGTAATTCCTTTTTGGAAACACTATTGAAAATGCATGGGTGGCACCTGGAATTTATTTTGTAATCAAACCATTGTTTAAGAACCAAGGTTGATATACTGGCTTTTCTCAACACTAGTCATCATGACCAAGGACGATAGTAACACAATTCAGTCTTCAAACTGAGTGATACATGAATAGGCCTGGGTGGAGTTTGCGAAGTTCTACTCCGCAAAGTGCCAAAAAACTCTGCTGTGCTCCGCAGAGTTCCACGAGCGGCAGAGTCTGGTAAGTCTTGTGCTGCTCACACTGATTTTTAGCACCAGGAGTTTTTCCCGCACTTTAAAATCACTGCGAACAGAGCTATGCGTCGCATCAGAGGGCGTTGCTTCTTTCTGCCGCTCGAATAGATATTCTAATCGAGCGGTAGCTTCCTCAAGGCGAGGGGCAGATTTCTCAACACGATCGGTTGCGACCTGCCATGACCGCCCCCATTGAGAAATCTCACCGGGAAGAGGTCTAGAATGTGCTTTTTCAAGCTTGCTCTCGCCAACTTAATGTTGGCGAGCTGCGCAAGAGAAAAAAAACTCTGCTCTGTGTCACTACGCAGAGTTTTGCGGAACTCCATGGGGAGTGGGCAAAAATCCGCAAACTCCACCGGAGGAGCGGAATTCTTCCCCCACTCCTAAACATGAGCAGACAAAATGCATCCATTGGGAAGTGAGGTTCTTCAGAGTAGTGCAATGAAATGCAGTTAAAAAAAGGTTGCCACATTCTAGTTCATGTTTACTCTCATTTAATATGAGATCTTCATGATGTGGGTGTCATCTTAGTTTGAAAAAGATATACCAAACATTCACCATTTCAGCTTTTATCTTAAAAGTATAGAACATTCCTTCAACCTGCATTTGATATTATTGACATGAAATCAATATTCAAGATATAATGTTCTGAATAGTTAAATGTAAAAAAACATAAATGTACCTAATGCTTATGTCCATCTACTTTGACTGGCCACTGTGACGAATCCTCGTCCACTCTAACCCCAAGTGATGCATACCATTTTAATGTTCCTGATCTCATCCCACTCTTTCATTTTCCTTGAATGATTTATTTGGAAACAGATGAATTACTTTATTAACTCTTCAGAGTGTTAAATGATCTTAATTTATGCATTCGAAAAGTTGGCAACTTTGCTGGCAGTAAAGCACAATCTGGAACTATGTCTCTTTAAAATCAAGCATTAACCTTTTCAACTATCTGGGCATACCTGTAATGAGTACCAATTCAGATATCCTGCTTTTGGTAGCCTTTGTCAAGTCCTGCACCTTCAGTCTGTAACTGGTAAATGGGCAATGATTTCCTAGAGTTTTATGTTTCTTTCTGTGTCTTGAAAGTGAATTATTTATACTTTCAAATTCCAACCCCATTGATGCACACATTTTCTCCCCTTCTTCCAGTTGATTGAATTCTCTGACACACCATATTTTACTAGATTAGCCAATCAAAGGTCTTTCCCTAATATTTGTTCTCTAAGTTCCTCATTTCAAGTTTCATGAATATGTATAGAATGTAGTGTAATACCCATAGGCTCCATTGTTTGTATAGATTTATTTAGAGTGTACCTTTGCAGCTCCAAGTGTTTACACATTTGTTTAAAGATTATCTTCAACAACTGACTATCTGTGTGTGAGGAGATCTTCTATGTCAAAGTGCCAGCTTTAACATATTAAATGCACTTTCCTAAGGTAGTTTATATAAACATTTTGGGCCTCATTTACAACAAAATGAAGCAGTGCAGCGCCGCAAGCCAGTTGGCTGCGCTGAGCTGTGTCATTTTAAAAGCACCCGGATGGGTCATATTTACAACAATATGATGCATGCCTGTGCTTTCCCCTGCGCTGGCGCACAATTGGCTGCCATGCACCAATGCAGGCACTCTTGCACTGTGGTGCAAGGGTGCCTGCATTGCAGGGATGATTGTTTTTGTGCAGGAAGATATCCCTTCCTGCACAAAAACAATCATTGATGGTGTTTTCCTCTTTCTATGTGTGCTACAAAATGCAACATGCATAGAAAGAGGAAAAACGCGGAGAAATAAAAGTATTTCTCCTCATTGAACCTCCTTACGCCTCCCCTGGGGAGGCGTAGGATTCTGGTGCATTCACAGGTTTACGAAATGTTGTAAATCTGGGAATGCAGCAGAATCCATGGCTGAACACCCACAGCAACACCCATGGCACACCCCTTTCACGCAAAGTGATGCGTGAAAAGGGGCGGTATTTACAAGGCCATGAAAAGCCATGCAGGGTGACTTTGCATGGCCTTGTAAATATGGGCCAGCACACTGCGCCGCCGGTCCATCAAAAAAAGTGATGCACCGGCGGTGCAAGGGGCTTTGTAAATAAGCCCCTAAGTCTTTCTTTTCTTCTCTCAAATTATTATCTTCCTCTTTTCTGCTCTTTTCCTTCTTGCTTAATTTTGAGTATAATTGCAAATCTCAACAAATCTTTTCACAGCAGCAATCACAGATCCACACCAAATAGCTTTTCATGATCTAATGGATTCTTCAAAAACTCAAACTGTTTCCCAATATAGGTTTGTCTATGGGCCTGCCACATTACACTTGCCCTTTCCATGTTTTGGTCAGTGGTCTCCTCTACCTAAGTGCATTTCGTTTATGATTTTCAGTTTGGTCTGGCAACTATTCAATTTTACCTATGTCTCTATCATACTAGCATAGTTGTTTCTCCATGGGAATTTCAATTATATTTCTGAAGTTGAAGCATGTAAGGATTTATATTCTTCTTTATTGTCAAAATCAATTAGCAAAGAAATTAGCAATATTGGTTTAGTGGATCGGACCTAGGATCAAATTGAGTTTATGAATGTGTAAGGATGTTGTTGTGCTTCCTTATGATGTTTTATAATATGTGTATTCTTAAAAAAATTTAAATACATGGAATTCTGCAATCCCTATACATAAGCCTGTCTCAAATTTCTTTATAATAAGCATCTTGTGAGGCACCCAGTTGTAATAACTTATTTCAGTGGAGTCACAATGCATTCTTGCTAAAGCCAGCAACCAGCTGGAAAGGCAGGTCAAGTAAAGGAGCATAATTAAAGCTGCTGTTTAAAGGATGAAAATAAACCCTCGCTTTTTCTTTCTTCTGCTCTGTTTTTCTAGCTATACAGTGACTAGCACAAAGGAGATATTTATGGCAACATGTTTATTTTGTGCACACCTTATTTAGTTATAGAAAAGTTGGAATATTCTGCATTTTTCTACTCCTTCTGACATACTGTGACTTTATTATTAAAACACTGACTACTATTAAACTGATTCTAATATCTTTTTGCAACAAATATCTAACAGCTTTTTTGGTGTGTTTAATTTTGTACTAGAGAATCTATTTGTCTTTTTTGCAAACATGCTTTCATATGAAAGAGGTACTCACCAAGGACTTAAGTGGAGTGTGGGAAAGGTGATGGTGTGAACATGTATTATAAGGAATAAAGTGCCCCCTGCCATACATGATAAGGATATTGCAAGTCACCTTGGAGCTCCATAATCTTATAAAATAACTCATTTTCTGACATAATAGATTTTGCTATGTTAATTCTCGCAAAGGCAGACATACTCAAATGTGAACTATCTGTGGCCTGTTTCTGTGGAACCTGTCTCTTTCTGGGCCCCCTATGTCTTTGTCCTGGTTTTATCCCATATGCTTGCAGTGCTGCATAGCACCAGCACCACAAACACAAAAATCAGAAGCACATTTAAATCGCAAACTACATTTAGTTGCAAAATTACTTTTGGGTGAAAAATCGCCCTTGCTGAAAATGAATCATCATGGTGATGTCACATTAGTGCTCGGATTACAAGTTGGGTGAAATTTCTATAAAAAGGTCCAGGTAGTTGGTGTTACTGATACCAGATAGATTCTCTAGATAGAATTCTTGCAATTACATGCTAACCCCCTTGGAAAGGGGAGTAACTTATTGACCTAGAATTACTTTTTGAAATTCTGCGCAGTATTTTCAATCCCGGAGGGTTTAGCACAGATATTCATCACCTGCTCTGAGCAGCTGGAAAAGTCTACCAGGACACTTGGGCCAAGGCTGGGGTTGAGAGAGGGTATTGGAGGATGTTGCCTTGAAGCTTGAAGCATTAATTTCTCCACCTGTGCCTTGGTAGAATGTTGTGCAGGTGCCAGAGAATGGGTCCGAACTGCAATGCAGACCTTTCCCAGGCAATTTTACAAGGTGGATGTTCCTGTTGGTAGAATCAGGCCATATGTTCCCACACGTAGAAAATCCTAGTGCAAGAATACTGGAACAATGATAATTAGGCAGATTTGAATCCCACAAGGAAATTCAGCTCTGCACAACTTGTAGTGATGACGTAAGTAACAAACTTACAAAAAGAGGCAACATCACTGTTGTAGCAGCAACAGTAGAGTCTGGAAATACTTTAAGAGGCACAAATAGCTACAGTGAGAATGTAGTGTCCAAGATACAACAATCCATGTGCCTCTCTCTACCATAAGCTTGTTGCTAGAAATTGGATTTCTGGTTGGCAGAGGTATGCACCCTGTCCAGGCAGGAACCACAATCCTAGTCAGGGTAAGTCAAATACACACCATAAATCAACCTATGATCACCCTCTGGTAGTTTGGCATAGAGCAGGCAGACTTAGCTTAAGAGGTAATGTGTAAAGTATTTGTGCAACACTTTGCACTGTAACACAGTGAAAACCCCACAAAAAGGCTCCACACCAGTTTGGAAAAATAGATTACGATTTTTGAAATAAAACAAGACCAAAATGACAAAAATCCAAAAAGCAAAAGTCGAGGTGTGAATTTTTCAAGATTACATGCAAAAATAGCACTTAGAAGCAATAAGTGCCTATGGAGATATCTGGTCACGCTGGACCTTGGCAAAGTCAAGATTTCAGGCCAACGACGATGGATCACAGGCTGGATACAGGAGCCAGGCAAGGCCCGCTGAACAAGGTACCTTGATCCTGGTCGCAACAGCAGAGCCGGGGTGCAGCTTAGCGATGCGTCAGTGTGGATCACACAGTCAAGGTGATGCATCGATTTTCTTCACGCAGTGGTGGTGATGCACCGGTTCTGAAGATGATGCACTGAGCCAAGAGGCATTGGTTCCATAGTCGATGCACCAGGTTTCTTCATGCAGTCGAGGGGATGCGTTGATCTTCCCACACTGCAGCGCCGGCGATGCTTTGGTTCCGAGGCATCAGTTCTGTAAGTCGATGTGCTGGTTCCAAGTGAAATGCACCGATTCTGCTTCTGTAACAGTGACGATGCATTGGTTCTGCTACACGCAGACAGTAGATGCATCGGTTCAACTTGAGCAAACGCCTGAGCCCACTTTCACTGGACCAGGTACAGGAGCATGTGGTGAGACTTGGATATCCCTGAGTCTCAAAAACAGGAGACAAGCCAACAAGCCCATGGAGATCACTCTGGGTTCAAGCAGAGGCCAGTTCTTCCTCAGCAGGGTCAGAGGGAAGCAGGCAACATGCTAGTACAGTAGAAAAGCAGTCTTCCAGAACTGCAGTCCAGCAGAGTGACAGTCCGTGTAGCAGCACAGCAGTCCTTCTTCCTGACAGAGATTCTTTATAGGTCCATAAGGGTCTGATTTGGTGGGGGTCAGAGACCCAGTACTTATACCCAGTTGTGCCTTTGAAGTGGGGTTGATTTCAAAGAAGGGTCTTTTGAAGTGCACAGAGGTCCTTTCTTCCTAACCCTGGCTCCAGACTCACTACAGGTGAGGGGACAGGACAGTGTCTATTCAGGTGTGTCAGCTCTTCCCTCCCATCCTGCCCAGGATGAGCCATCAGGATACCAACTTTCTAAAAGTGGTATTTCTAAAATGTTACAGCCAACTTTACCAGTAAAGAGATCTTATCATTACCATTCCAATGATATGAAACATGACAGAGCTACTATTTCTCAATGAGGAATTAAAGCTTAAAAGTATAAGAAGGAATTCACAATGTTAGCCTATGAGAGGAGTAGGCCTCAACAGTAGTGAAAAACAAATTGGGGTGTTTTTCCCTACCAGGGCATGCAAAACTTAAAAGTACATGTCCTACCTTTTACTTACACAGCACTCTGCCCTATGGGCTACTTAGGCCCTACCTAAGAGGTGACGTGTAATAAACAGGGATTTTAAGCTGTGGCAAGGTGGTTTAAATGCCAAGTCAACCTGGCAGTAAAACTGCACACACAGGCTCTGCAATGCCACACCTGAGACATGTTTAAAGGGCTACTTGTGTGGGTGGTACAATCAGTGCTGCGGGCTCACTAGTAGCATTTATTTTACAGGCCCAGGGCACAGGTAGTGCACTCTACTAGTGGTTTACAGGTAAATTAAATATCCCAATTGTGAATAAACCAATGTTACCATGTTTAGGGGAGAAGCACATGCACTTTAGCACTGGTCAGCAGTGGCAAAGTGCTCAGAGTCCAAAGGTCAGCAAAAAGAATCGGCAATGAGAAGTGGTAAGCAGGCAAAAAGTTTGGCAGGACACCACTCTAAGGCTGACAGGTCTAACACTTGTGATCCATGATGAACTCTCACCCATTTTGGGGTTGAACGTTTGAGTATATTCTAGACAAGAAAATAGAGGAGAGTGTTTTATTATTAATTTTTGTTGAAAGATAACATGTATAACAAATCAAGAGGCAAGTTTAAAATGTAATGGCATAATGATAACTAGAACGCATATACAGAGAAATTGATTACTGATTTAATACCATATGATTATTTATGGAACAAAAAAATAAGTATAAGAGAAATATCCCTGGATTTGCAGATTATGAAATATTGAGAATATTTCAGAGGAACATGGGATTTGGGGTTTGGAAAGCATTTTAAGGAAGCTATTGTGATATTCTGGGTCATGCTAGAGAGAAGGCCAGCTAGCCTTGTTAATATGGCTATGTTACAAATGACATATAAAATGTAGACTTTAATCTATTTTTCTTTACTATGGCCTGTACAATATCACCGTAAGTAGGCTCTACCTTAGGTAACTACCCATTGATAAGATTGTCCAGACAAACTATATAATCTGACATAGCTTTTGGGCAAGTGCTAGTAAGGCTTCAGTCTGAAGGCTTTTTGCCAGCTCCTGGTATGCTGATATGAAGGTAACTGAAATACTGATCTGGCCTGAGTCCAAAAGATGAACGACCCTCTTTTAGTCAATTACTAAAAGAGGCTGGCCCCATAGTGAAACGGCTGAAGGGGACTGGCCCAAAGACCATCTCTCTGTGTGCTTTTTATGTTGATGACATGAGCTCTGCCAGATAGCTAAAGCTGTATCTCTATCCTTATTGTTACATTTATGTATTTCGGTGGTTTGATGCATGTCATACACAGCGTTTTCAGTGACTCCCTAAATTAATGAAATTGTTATTTTTGAAAGAATATAGACAAAGTTCATACTCAAAATGTACAATAGTTTACTGTGATAAAACATTACATGTAGGGGAGATCAGAACATATATGATAGGTATCTCTAAAAAAGGAAGATACATTTTTCCTAAGCCAACTGTATGCCCCTTATGAGTTTTTACTGGTATCTGATTAAGCGCTAATTGAGTGAACATATGATAAGAACGTTTTTTTTTTTTTTTTTGGGGTGCGCATGTGACACTTGAAACGTAAAATGATACTTGGCCTTGCCCCAGTTTCTTACTTAACTGCTCCTTTAGATTCAGTATTCCGGTTGGGTTTAAAAAAGATTCATAGACCTTATGTTATGTAAACGTCTTGGAGGAATAGGTTTTCTCCAAGACTGTAAACTTTTAGGGGCATATTTACAAGCCCCTTGCGCCACTTTTGCGCCGCCGTTGCATCACGCATGTGACGCAGCGGCGACGCAAACCATGCGCCGCGTTGTGCTATATTTACAACGTGACGCATCTAGGGAGATGCGTCACGTAGTAAACCCCTGCGCCACATGAAACCTGCGTCAGGTTTCATGTGGGCGTACCGGCGCAGGGGGGGGCGTTCCGGCGCAGGAACGCCTCGGAAAAGTGACGCAGTGAAATCTACAAGATTTCACGCAGTCACTTTTCCGACGCTGGTGCGTCAAATCCTTACGCCTGCTTCAAGCAGGCGTAAGGATTGACGCACCATGTTAGGGATAGGGAAGGTTGGAACAGTGCTGGAGTTGCGTCGCGCTTGCGACACAACTTCAGCACTGCGCCAACCTTCCGCCGGCAGATGCGTCACGCATCTGCTTATCCTTGCGCCACGATGCGCCGCATTGTAAATGCGGCGCATCGGACGTGGCGCAAGGGTAAACTTGCGTGACGCATTTTCCCTGGCGCATCCCTGCTGATATGCAGGGATGCGCCAGGGAACGTAAATATGCCCCTTAATGTTTTCTCTTCTCGCCCCCTTTGCCTCTCTGCACTGTATCTTACTCGTTAAAACTACTGATTTAAAGATAACCCGATGCGAAACAGAGTTTCCGGGCTCACCGAACTTTACAGAACTCTCCAACGTTTATTTGGATCTAACTATGTTTTCTTTCTCGCTACCTTCTCCCTCATTTGTCCAATACTTTACTCCTTGGAATTACCATTGCTGAATTAAGGACTACCCTATGTTAACTAGGACATACAGGATCACAGAACGTTGCTGAACCTTCAAAACTCTATGTGTATCTAACGAGGTATTTTATTACATCTTATTTTTTATTGTATCTTTATTCTGGTGTAGGGCCTTGACACAAAGATTCCTCTCGTGCTTCACTAAATGTGGGTCTTCAATTTTGGTGTGAGCACATCTTTATGGGAAAGATCTTGAGTGAATTTATTTATTTTGGTGCCAATAAAGGGCCGATTTTAGGTGCTAATGTAAAGGGCCGATTTTTTCCGTGTAATTCGTGGAGGTCACAGTTAATGTACTGTTGATTTCCTCTATAAAGAACGTACGGGCACCGATGGACGAACGAAGGCATACTGACTTTGTTTACTGTTTTTTACTAGTATGGAAGAAAAGACGTAGGACTTTAGTAAGACTGTGACACTTACCATTTGTATTATTACTGCTTTGAGAACAATACTGGTAAGGGTTTTTACCTTGTGTTATACTCTCGACGCATGATCGTGCTCAGTTAAGAGAGTGTCCTCTGGCTTGGATTATTTGGGACACACTTTGTGCATTACTCTGCTTGCATCAAGCTTTTTATGATGTCTAGCTCACTCTCTGCTTCTTTTCCTTTGTGTCACTGCACCTCCTTGTTTTCTCTTCTTTTTTCTTTTTGTTTTTCTTTAGTTCTCTGCCTTCTTTGTTTTGTCTTCGCGTTTTCATATCATTTCTTCAAGCAGACACATGTACAGTAAAGATTGCAGACCTTGTTATATATATTAATGCCTGAATATAAAATATTTTCTACAATCAAGGATTTATTGTATAAATGTTGTTTGTTATAGTCTCTAGTATTATTATGTTGTTGCATGGCTTTACTCCCACTGGATGTCTTGTGATTATCTACTGTATTTGTGACTTACTGTGATCATTATGTATTTAATACTTTCCAGTCAAGTTTCTCTCTTTTCTGTGAAACCTGGATTTGTTAATTCGGGACTTGTTTGTAAATGTCAAACATTTTAGTATCACTGTATTTGTTTGTTTATGTCTCTTGAAACATTTTTTAGTCTACTTATTTGTGTATGTCTCTTTGGACATGTTTGCAGCCCTGAAAAAGCCCAGGTTTGGGCAAAAGACGTTGGCTGCGTTTAGTGTCTCTATCCTTAAGCTGAAAGAAAAGAAAGAAAAGAACATACAAAAACCAACAGACTTGCTGTGTACTTCAGAAAGAACTTTGGACTCTACTTTATGTTTTCTTGTTTTGCCTCTCATTTCTGTGTTCTCATCTGTTTAATTTATGACCATTTGGTAGCTGGTCATTCGAGGTGGGCAAAACTGTTGCTAGTATCCTACCTATGACTACGTTAGGTGGTGCGGTGACTGAAATTCCCTAGCTGCCACTATTTTTTAGGAGGCATACTGGAAGCAAACCTTCTCCAATATGAAGTGTAGGAATATGAATACTGTCATGATTTTTGCACAATCTTTGCAGTCTCTGAGAAACCTTACAATATCAAAGGTGAGATTACAAGTATTTCTGTAGACACTGAGACTGGTACTCACTCTGCAACTGAAGGTTGGTGTTAGACCTGTCAGCCTTAAGGTGGTCTTCCCCCAAACATTTTGCCTGTTTCCCTGCATTTTATTGCTGAAATTAGTTTGGGGGGCCTTAGGGCTCTGTGCACTTTACCATTGCTAACCAGTGCTAAAGTGCTTCTGCTCACTCCCCTAAACATGGTTAAATTGGTTTACACCTGATTGGCATATTTAATTTACTTATATGTCCTTAGTAGAGTGGTATACCATATACCCAGTGCCTGTAAATTAAACGCTACTAATAGGCCTGCAGCATATATTGTGCCACCCACTTAAGTAGCCCCTTAAAACATGTCCCAGGCCTGCGATTGCAGCCTGAATGCAGTTTTTAACTGTCAATTCAACTTGGCAATATAGCCCCCTGCCAAGCATTAAACTGACCTTTTATTACATATGAGTCTCCCCTAAGGTAGGCCCTAGGTAGTCCATGAGGCACGGTGCATTGTAATTAAAAGGCTGGACATGAACTTTTAAGTTTTACATGTCCTGGTAGTGTAAAACTCCTAAATTCACTTTTCACTACTATGAGTCCTACCTGTCACATAGGATAATATTGGACTGCCTTACTACATTTAATAAGGGCTAACATTTGATTGGAGACAGATACACATTTCATGTCTGGTATCTATGAAATTGTCATTAGAAATTCTCTTTAATTTTAAAGTCGGATTTTAAATAGCAGTTTTGACAATTCAACATTTAGAAAATCGGCATCTTCCTGCCCTCTGCCATTTGGTGCCTGCAGCCTCACCTGGGTCACATGACCGGGTGTAGTTGGCAGATAGGACTTTGTGAATTCCTCCCAGACAGTCACACAATAGCGGGATAGGTGTGCCTGAATGGGCTCTTTGCTGGCAGGATGAGGGCTGGAGCTGGGCTAAGTCCCACTTGGAACTGAATAGGCTGTGCTCTGCCTTCACACAAAGGGCTTGTCACCCTGCATTGTTCATGCAGCAAGCTTGGAGCCAGAGCATGGGACTCAGGAAGCCTCAAGCATTTCAGAGGGAATTCTCCAGAAACTTCTCCTACTTCAAAGGAGGTGCCAGGTATAAAAATAGAACCCTCAGACCCACTCTTTATTTCACTTTCTTGACCTGCAGACGGACTCTCAGAAGACTGGTTGCTACTGTGGCCCTCTGTGTCCTGCACAAGACTGCTTTGCTGCACCTGGAAAGACTGCTTCACTGCCTAGAGCCTCCCTTGAACCCTCAGTGGCCTGTCCTGCTGCTTGAGCCCTGTTTCATCACTTGAACACAGGACTACCAGCGTGACTCCAAGGGCCAGTTGGCTGGCCTCCTGCCAGAGTGAATGCTAAGCCCCGAAGTGGTGCCCCTTCTGTCCTAGACCTTTGATGGTGAGGCTAAATGTGCCCAAGTAGCTAAAATCCAATACTTGATACTTAGCAACTTTTTGGCTAAAACTGCTCTGAGAACTGAGAGAAGACCAGGACCAAGCTGTTCGTCTATCCACCCAAGGTGCTTCGCAGTTCGGCCTGACTTTATAGCAGCTCCCGCTACATTCTTCTCTGTAACAGCAAATCCTGTTCAGTGGTCCTCCGACCAAAGGATATTGGGCCTCGTGGAACTCTCATCGGTTACAGCTTCCTGCCTTGTCCCATTAGAGATTTTCAACTTCCAAAAAAAGAGACTCAGTTTGAATGTAGAAATCTTCACTGCAACTTCATCCAGCAGCTTCCCGACTATGACACTCCCTCCTCGGACACTGCCTGCAGCATTGCCCCATGGAACTTTACCTTTTCAGAACATTTTCCTCAAAATGTCTTTTAAGTCCGAGGGTAAATGCTGAACGGGCCCAATCCACTCTTTGTGTCTGACATACGCTCCATCGCGGTCACCATTTTTTTCAACTTTGACCAGGTCTCGTGCAACCTGATGTCCACGGTTGGCGCTTCTATCTTTTGGGCACTAGTTTTTACCTTAAACTTTAAAAATCCATAACTCTGGTTCTACTGATTGGAGTTTTGTCATTTTTGTGTCAAATAATTTAAATAATTTATTAAAATATACTCTATTTTTCTAAATTGGTGTGGGATTTTTCTTCACACATTGCCTCTAAGTTGAGCCTGACTG
Organism: Calotriton arnoldi; assembly: GCA_963921515.1. Classification (NCBI taxonomy): domain Eukaryota; kingdom Metazoa; phylum Chordata; class Amphibia; order Caudata; family Salamandridae; genus Calotriton; species Calotriton arnoldi. Next base: position 204,111 of record CAWUFW010010721.1, on the reverse strand, counting down.
CTTTTGTGCCAAGTACAGGTTAATTTAGTGGGAGACCGTATTGCAGTGATGGGGAGAGAGGGGACATCATCCCCCAACGGCCATCGCGGCTGAGCGCCGCAGACGCCACACACGTGCCAGGAGGTGCTTATCTGGGCCTCAGGTCTCCCGCAGCACAGGTTGCGTGCGGACGTGCCTGGGCCACGCCCAAGCAAAGCCTGGGCCAAGGAAGGGCCCGTCTGCGCCCGTCCGCAGCCGATTGTGGCTGGGCTGGGCCAACTCTCTTGGCTGGTTGTCTTTGAGGCGGATGCAGAGCGAGGGATATACTGTTCCTTTTTCTTTCATCTTGGAAGAGTCACTACTTCGACGCTGCTGGTTAGTGAAAGTCTATGAAGATTTAAAGTTGTTGTGAACACTGTTTTAACTGTGTATATATTTACCTACTATGGGGAAGAGAAAGGCTGCTCACACTGACCACCTTAATAGCAACAAAAGGGCTACTATTGACTCTTTTTTGGCGAAAGCGGTGGGGGCCATTTCAATGGAGATTGACAAAGCGGAGAGGCGACTTTCTATGGGCTCTGTCAGTCCCCCAGTACCAGTACTTTTGCCTGGTGAATCAGCAGAAACAATAGACATGAATCCCCAGGTTATTACCTCTAATAATTCACATATTTCTGCTATATGTGTCCTAACGCCAGGGGGAGGTGAGCAATGCCCTAGTACCCCCTCTCCTGGCATAGTGGGGAATAACCGAGGGGTACGCCCAGACAATAAAAAAGGGTTTGGAGCCAGAGGCATCACCAGTACCCAAGAGACTGCGTAAAGCAAAGAAGAAAAATGAGCCCACACAGAGAGTGGAGGAGCCAATAATACCAACCAGCCTGACAGATATGGGGGAATTCTGGAGCACTCTGAGGAAAATATTCACGGAATTGCTGACAGAGCTGCTATCACAGCTCTGGGACAAACTTGACAAAGTGTTATCAGACTCTGGAGAAACTTTGGATAAAGTGGAGAGTATGTTGAATGCTATCTCCAAAGTACCCTCCCCACCAAATGCCCAGTCACAGGCAGTATGTCCTTGTTTGCCCCTGCAAGATAATTCAAATGGTTGGTCACCACATAATAACCTATTGATAGAGAAAGGGTCTATGAGGCATGTAAAGGGCCCGGGTAAAGCTTCTTGCAGTAGGCCTAACTTCCAAACAGGCGGCTTGGTTAGGGATGTTGGGGGTGTTGGGGAGCAACATTTTACCGCATGTGAGCCTGAGAAAGTTAGGGTTTGTTTAAACAATACAAACAGAGCAAGTCTACCAGTGATTGATCTGCCTCCGGCTTGTTGTCCCTATACTGTGGTTCTGGTCGGGGTCCAAAGTCTGGGCGCATGCAATGAGGAAACCACAGATAATTTGATTAATAAAGTGGCGCACTGGCTAGGGAAATATAGTAGATTTAACGTGACAGATCACACTCATATTTTGATGGCAAGAAGGGTTTCTTGGATTGGACGATCCAAGAAAACATTCGAGGGCAATGATGTGATTGTCACTTTTAGATTCCCAATACTGGCATATAAAATTTTTATAGTCTAGAACAACTTGGACGAACCCACTAATGAAATTTCATGCCAGAACGACTCAATACCGTGTGCTGGAATACAGGAAACACATTAGGTTTTAAGAAGAACCCTCACCCACCAACCTAGTTGGTGGCATGCTTCATCAGTGGGTTCCCAGCTGGGCTGCCGAATGCAACCCAGCTGTGCTTCGACGCCTGTGTTACAGCGGAGCGGGTTTTGGTTTTTTAAATGTGAAGGGTGCTCAGGGTGGTGATATTAAAAATGCCTCTGGGATCCCCTGCTGAAAAAGTTTTTATTCCTGGGGTCCTAGGACACAGTTAAAAATACAGCGGGGATAAAGTGAAGATAAAAATTGATCTTCGTTATCCCCTAAGTGTTGGTCGCCATGTTTCAGCCTCCTAAAGAATTATGAGGCTTTCTTCAGGACCATAAAACGTGATCTGTGATGTGGCAAAAAAGAGGCCTCTTTTTTGGAAGGTTATCAATAGACCTTGTTTTCTGAACCGGATAAACCGAACTTAGGTCATCATATCACCCAGGACCAATGGAAGGATCATTTCCAGGCGGTTTATAATCACGGGGATGGAGAACATTGTATCAATGATTTGGTGTCCTTCCAATGTGAGGCGCAGATTGATTGATTGATTGATTGATTTCTTCTGGATGAGGTTAACATTGGCATTGAGGGATTGTCCCAGAATAAGGCCCCAGGTCCAGATGGGATCCCTCCGGACCTGTTTCGAAATAATATAGATGTGTGGGCCTCGATCCTGACTAGGGTACTAAACGCATCAGTGCTATCTTATATGCCCCCGTCTTGGTCTACTGCCATTATTGTCCCCATCTATAAGACAGGTGACAGGGATAACCATCAATGTTACCGCCCCATATCCCTGATAGACTCTACTGTCAAGGTTATGGGAAGGGTCTTACTAAATAGGCTCTCCGAGTGGGCAGATAAAAATCAGATTATTTTGGGGGTTGAATATGGCTTCTAGGCCTGGGCGGTAAATTCCGCTCCGCTCGCGGTTCCCTTCAACTTGATCTTTTCCTATGTCTGCTTTCATGAATTTAAAGAAGGGTTCCTGCATACTCGATTAAATAGCCAGTGGATGTGTACTATAATACCCTCTACCACACAGACGTCTTGGATAATATTGACCACAGACCCTTTCGTTCAACTTATGGGAAGGGTTGTTTGTTAGCTTGACCGATAAAATATATAAACGGACAGGAATACATAATTTCACCTGCTGCTCTAAGTTCTGGGACAGTTTTACGTCATTCACTATGTGCAAATCAACCATGCCTTGAAGAAGTCTGTGTTTATGGACGAAACGCGTCGGCTGTTTTTCAATCCTGTATAAATAAAAGAAGAACTTTGAAGAATTTATCTCTGGACACGGATCTAATTTACTTTTTCCTTGTCTGTACTTTGGTGGTGCACCTTTGCTTTTGTTTAAATAGATGAGTTAGGTGTTGAGCGCGCAATTATAAATGTTTTAATGACTTTATATGCCCATACTTCAGCTGCAGTCCGATTTACACAAGAGACTCTTTGATAATTTTAAATGTTCAAGAGGTGTGCGTCAAGGGTGCATTCTTACCCCTTTTTTATTTACATTGTATATTAATGGGTTAGAATCTGCTCTGATATCACTGCAGGCCGATGCTCCGAGAATAGGCAGTAGACCAGTACCAGTTCTGTTGTATGCGGATCACGCTGTGCTTATAGCACGTACTCCCAGAGCGTTGCAAGTCCTAATTGACGGGTTTGTCTCCTTCATGAATGGGCTGGACTTGTCCCCCAACTTCACCAAGTCATTTGTGATGGAACTAGGTTGTCGAGGGGCTAGTACAAAAACCTACAAGTCAGGCACTTTTAGCTTAGCCAAAATCCCAGCTTTCACATATCTTGGTGTTCTATTTGACGCCAAATCAAATTGGAATAACCTGAAGGCAAAGAAGCTAAGGGACATGAAAAAAGCCCTGGGAGCTATTGCAAATTATGCACACAGATTAGGCACATGGTCCCCAGGGGTGTTTTTAAAACTATATCAGTCATTCTGTATCTCCAAGGCCTTGTACGGGAGTGAGATTTGGGGCTACAAGGCAGCTGATAAATTACAAACTACGCAAAACAAATTTTTGAGACAGATTTTAAAAGTCCCACAGGGAACTCCCGCATACTCTGTACATGAGGAACTTGGGGTTAAGTATATCACTGATTTAGTTGCAGTTAAGCCTCTGCTTTGCTGGGTGAATTTTTGGTCCAATGAGGAGGCATCTTTTAAACAAGCAGTAATTCTGGACTGCCTCTCATTGGATCATGTTTTTAAATTTCTTGGTTAAGATACATTAAGGAAACATTCTGTGCCCTCGGAAGATCAGACATTTTTATGAATTACAACACAGTGAAGAGAGAGGACAAAAAATTAATTAATGATTTGTTCTTTAAAACAGCTAGTGCTGAGCATGAAGGCAAGTAGCTTAATAAGCCTATTGTAAGAGCACACGCTTTAGTTAAATCAGTGTCGGGAATGGAGTCTTATCTTGCCATTTTAACCAATGCCCACGACCGTTTTTTAATTACTCGTTTTAGATTAAATATGTTTCATCACCTAGTGGCCTCTCTTCCTGGCTTTGTTGTACGATCTGAGGATAGAGGGCCCTGTGGCTGCAACAATAGGTCTCCACAGGATATTTTATATTTTGTCTATTTATGTAAATATTTTACGTACCACAGGCGACTGTATCTTAAACCTTATTTAAAAGAAATAGAATTCAGGCAGGCTCGTATTGCACTTTTGCACTTGCAACTTTTGCAGAATGAACGCACTGTATTTGTTGTTACGCACCTTTTAAGAGCAATGATAAGATCTAGGAAATCCAGATATGATTGAGATAGAGAGGGACATTCGTGATCTGTCCTGTGGTTATTTAAGGCTTTATTGAATTGATCATGTTCTATGGCCGTGTTTATGCCACAGGACATTTTTTATGACAGTATATAGTTCGATGTTATGAATTCTTGAGAGCGATATTAAGATTAAAGAATTCTAGACATGATTGAGTAACATAGGGACATTTGGGAAGTTTAATATGATGAAATATGTTTTAATGGATTTGCTACTGTTTTTAATTTATTGTATCTTTTATGGCTGTGTTCACTGCCGAATAAAGATTGTTCATTATTAATAATAATAATAATAATAATAATAATAATAGGGACTTTTGTGGTTCACCGTGACAGGGATTGTGGCTGTTGCTTGAGCAGGGGTAACCCCCTGTTCAACCAACAATCCAATTTCTCACAGGATATGATTAATAAGTGATGATGAACTGTTTAAAATGGAAGATCACAATCTGATTCTCAAACTTTTACTCCTTTGCATCTCAGAGTCCATTGCACTAAAGCATTTTGAGGTCACAAACCCTGCAAAGTCACAGGGCTTATGACTGCAAAATTGCATTTTGCTATGTACTAAATACATTTTTTCTGATGCAGAAAAACGTTTCCAAATCACAAAAGAGGTTTTGTGACTCATTCCAATCTCCAAATAGAAGGGGCATCCCTCCTAATTATGATTCACAATGAGATATCTTAATGGGATGTGACTTCAACTGTGGTCACAAACCATTGAACGGTTACTGGCTTCTCAAATCACTTATTCACAAAGGGAAATCTGTCCACTTTGGACAGCTCCCACTTTGGGAATTGTGTTATTCATTCTGAGTGGGTAACAAGCAGGAGATGCAGAGACCAATGCCTGCTCCCTCCTATGTCTTTCCAAATGGTTTGTTTCAGGGACAAAGGCTGCTTTACAAAAGGTTTCCCTTTGGCAATTCAAAGCAGGGTTGGAGATCTGCTGTCCCTTACCGGGCATCATCTCTGTGTTCATAGCCAATTACAGGGGGTCTCAAAAAACAATCTGCCTAATTAATATTTATTATGCAGGTTTTTCTGTGACCCTAGGCAAATGGGGATTTTGTAATACTACCTATTAGGAGATAGGTCACAAAACAGAACTACAGGTGGGTTGAAAACAATTAGTAAGCAATCTTCACCCACATATCAAAATATGTGTTAGTTCGTCAGACCCCATATTCACAGTCCTTTACCATTCCTTGTGCTAGTGATTGCAAGCACAGAAAATTCTCATTGAAAGTAGAAACATAGCGCCTCAATTCTGAGGAAATGATGCAGCGCGGTGCCTCAAGCCATTTCGCTGTGCTGAGCGGCGTCATTTTAAAAGCAAAGGGATGCGCCATATTTACATCAATATGGTGCATCCCTGTGCTCTCCCCTGTGCCGGCACTAATACAGCAGCCGTGCCTTGCACCATAGTGCAAGGGTGCTTGCGTTGCAGGGATGATTGTTATTGTGCTGGAAAGGACACCTTCCTGCACAAGAACAATCATTGATGGCGTTTTCCTCTTTCTATGTGAGCTGCACACATAGAAAGAGGAAAAAATTGTGAGAAATAAAAGTGTTTCTCCTCGATGCACCACTCTGACTCCTCCCCTAAGAAACGTTGTAAATCTGGAAATGCGGCAGAATCCATGGGTGTTTTGTGGGAACACTCACAGCAACACCCATGGCACGCCCCTTTCATGCAAAGTTATGGTTAAAATGGGGCCATATTTACAAGGCCCTGAAAAGCCACGCAGGGTGGCTTCGCATGGCCTTGTAAATATGGGCCAACACACTGTGCCGCATCAAAATAAGTGACACACCGGTGGCGCAAGGGGCTTGGAAATAAGCCCCATTGAATGAACCTACAAAGGAGTTAAGCAATTGCTCTTCACACTATAAATAATTTGTGCTTAGCAAGAACAAGTGGAAAATCTGCTTATCTTCCCAGTTTGGAAGTAGGATTAGTGCTTGTTGGTGCTTAAAATGTGTATATCACTTGACCTGGGGGGTCTAGTAACTCCTGGTCAATGACTCCACACTTAGGGTGACCAAAGCTGAGAAACAAGATGAAAGAGTGCTAATTCACAGGGACAGATGGGATGTAGCTCTAAGGTACAAGGACATTCACTGACAATTCTCATGTCCATCTCAGGGTCCATCAATTGCATAAAGGATGTTGTTGTTAGCTGTATCCCTACACAAAATGTGCAGGGTTAACAAGTGACAAAACAATAAAAGTATATATGTGAAAAGAGTGTGCTTACCAGGGTCCACCTAAAATATAGTACATAGTGTCCCTGTTTGGACAACTGCACAACTTTACCAGGGTGTGGCCAGCACAGACCAAGACAGTGCACTGTGTTACAGTAAATACATTGACCCTAGCATACCTCCAAAATTTGCACATGCTCTGGGAGCAGCACATTAGTGAATGGGAGCATGCTCTTTGAAGCTGCTAGTCACCCTCTCATGGTGCAGGCAGCAACTCACCCTGTATTTGTAAGAGTGTCAGAGATCTCCTTGTAGGTTGGTGCAGTGGTTGACTGTACCCACTTCCAGGGGGATGGCTGAGGGGATACCTCAGACCCCCTCCAAAGGGTTTCCTTAGAGGGCACACTGACTGTGCTGTACCTCTATGTAGGGTACAGTCAGTCAGTACTCCTCCCTTTGCCTTTGGATCTACATCAGTAATGCGGTGCTGGTGCATAAGTAAAGTGTCTTTTAATTTGCATAGGTTCATGAGGGAAGACCCACTCATGTTTGCGCAGATGCAAAATGTGTACTGGTGCAAACCATACTATAGAAGGGGCCACACAAGTATCTGCACATGCATTTGCAGCCCATTCTGTAATACCAGAGTACCCTAGGTGAGCAATAAGCAGGTGCAAACTCCCGTTGTGTCCTCAGGGGACTTACTGTGATACAGCACGAGGCAGTCACCTCAACTCAGCTGAAACTGCAAAAATTGATACTTGATTTAACCCTCCTCTGGTCTCTAGTGAGGTAGTATGGGGGTCTTGGCACTGTATTGACTTCTCTGACTCATTGAGATACCTAGTGGCCTCAAGCATGCACGTCAGTAGCAATAGCAGGCCAGACCAGCCGAGGTTCTGCTGGAGCATCAGCCTTGTTCCTAGCCATGAGGAAAAGAGCAGTAATCAAGTCCATGTTCTGGAAGAACCAAAGCATGGCTCAGACACATCTGTATCAATGATGGTGTTCGTCCCTGAGCTAGAGTGCAGCACCACCTAAGGTGTACATCACTTGCCAACACCATACTGCCAAATCTATGCCAGTGCATCTCCAAAATCTGTGATGATAATAAATCAGGTGGGTTCTGAATTTTCCCTATCTGAGAAGTATATAGAAAGAACATCCCTTACCCTCCTGAGAGAATACACTGTGACGACCAGTACCCATGTGCTACTAGCCATGTTCAACATCAAAGGGTCTGCTCTCCTGGGGAACCTTCTGTCCTCAGACAGGACTGAGAAAGAGGAGACAGAGAGGAAGAAGTGGACATTGGCCAGTCTTTGTTGTCCTCTACACGCAGTAATCATGCTACAATGAGCAAACAACATTTGTTCAATTATTAGGAAGTTGATGGTCATCTATGGGAAACCCGGTGCACCAAATGATAGGTCCTCCACTTATCCAATTTGAGACTCCAGTTGTAACTCTGGAAGCATAATGTCACATGGTTAGATACTTTCTAACATCCCATAACCCCGCCCAATTTCCCTTTTGATTGTAATTCTACTTCACTTGCTTCTTTTTCTGCAGTTTTCTAATATTTATTTCTCTTTTCATTCTTTTTCCTCACACTTTCTCACTCTCATTCGTGAAACTATCCATTGAGGCCCTTATTACAAGTGAGATCGATTTAGGGGCAGTGATACTGGGTGGCCACAACTAACCCTTCCAGTCAGTAACCATGCACCTAAATCTGGCTATTCCAAGTTTATGTCCATGCAATTGGGGCTAACATGCGGACCTAAAATTACCAAGCCAAATTCTGCAAGTGGAGTCTCCATTCCAAGGACATGTCCATTCCCATTTACCAGCTGCTTTCTGCTCTTAGCAGGTGGTATGTAGGAGTGGGGGACTGTGTGGGGGTGGGTTGTGGTCTGGGGCTGTGGGCAATGGATGAAAGTGCTCTTGCAACTCACTCTGCAAATAAATTTACCAGCTGTATTTTCCAGCCAGTAAAATTGAACCCAGTGTACCTACACCTGCGAAATTTGGGTGCCGGAGAACGGACCAGCTTTAATCAGGCAGGATGGTATAACACCAGGAGATACTCTTCAACTAATTTGCAATTGGGGCCTAAGTGTTTTCCCTTTCCAATCATTCATTTTCTTTGTTTAAGTCTGTTGTTGTATTTCTCCTTTTATTTCTGGGTTTTCCCCTCCTGTATTTTTCTGTTCTCCTTTTTTACATTGCATGTATTGTTTATTTTTTATCGCTTTTTCTGCATTCTGCTTTGGTACTTTTTTCTAGCACGCTCCATCTTTTTCATTATCTTTCCTTGTTTTGGTTTATCCAGGGGCGGCTCCTCCACTAGGGCAGAGGAGTGTCGCCCCACTGCTTTCTCGCAGTGCGAGAAATCCAAATCATAAAATGGTAATAACTTTCAGTTATTACCATTTTATGTTTGCTTTGCGCATTGCGGGCGGGCAGGTGGGCGGGGCTCCTCTGCTCTCCGAGCAGGGCAGTGGAGGAGTGGTTTGCCCGCTCCTGATGTGCGCAAAGACTGTTTGGTCGGCCATCTCGGGCTGCCCAAACCAGTCATGCGCACTCTGCCCTTCTCCATGCAGGCAGAATTGCATCCTGCATGGAGAGCATGTCCACCCCACTAGCCCCTGGTTGGGTGCCGTACCGACCAATCGCAATGCTGCACTGTAGCGTTGTGATTAGCTGAGGGGAGGGAGCCTGGCTGTCTGCTTCCCGTTCCTGTCGGAGGCAGGAGAGCAGGAGCAGAGAAGACTTGGGACCCGGCGAAAGGTAGATTTTACATTTTCTTTAAATTATTCCCCCCCCCCGGCGACCCCCTCCCCGCGCGACCCCCCCCCCCGCACCTGCCCCACCCTTGAGCCATGCCGGCCGCTATTGGGTTTAATTAGAGTGAGAGAGAGTTTGAGCTGTGCCCCAGAACTATTATAATTTACAAAAAAAGTGCATTGTTGTCTTAAGGCAAGGCTGGCCAACGTGAAGCAGAAGGGATGGATCCATCCTCACCTTTACAGATATCCAAGTAAGAAAAATGTGCATACAATTGATATAAATTGAAGCCAAGTATGTAAACAGTAATAATCCTGAACGTGTGACTTCAATCCAGATACTTTGGGCATAAGTTAGACACCCTAGGTATGAGAACATTGCAAGTGTCATGCATGATGTAGACTTTAGTAACTGCACCATTTGTTTATGAGATTTCTTTATTTCAATGATGTCGAAAGTTAAATTGCCCAAGTGCTCACGGAGACAATTTTATAGCCAGGCACGTTGTTTAACTTAAGTTGCTGTGACTTTAATGTTCTTTGTTGAAAAGGAATAACACCACATCTGTCATATCTATAGTTGCTAATTGTTTTCATTTTCCTCTTGTAGCCAATATAATTTTTTTAAATGTTTACCATGCTAAATAGTTCTGTAGCACCACTATAAATCTGCCTTCTTTTTGTAACTTCTGGTAATTATTTCAAGCAACCAAAAAGGTATCAAGTGCAATTTGAATGTAAAAATAAATTGCTTTTCTACAAAACTCAATCTGTCAACATTATGAAGAGGAAGTCAGCCACTGTTTTCAAGGTATACGACATACTAATCACATAGACAGACTTTCAGGAATCTGGTGAGAATATGCATAAACTGCATAAAGCAAGATTTTTTATGCGAAAATTAAACACGCTAAAGTGAGAATTGTTGGTAACTGTTCTTTAGTGCTAGAGTTAAATTGAAAAATATATGTTCATATAATTATTCGTGATGTTTTTGAGTGGCAAAATGTTACCTCTGGGTCACTCCAAAGTACAGTTCCTATTATTTGCAATTTTGATTCTATCAACTTTTCCTATGCATCATCCTATGACCACTAATACATACATTTCCGTAAATGATGTTGGCAAACAGAAACTGCCACAAGACTTCTGGAAGTGGTAGCAAACACCTTAGCCTGAGAATGAAGATCGAACGAACTATGATGAAAGGGTAAGCACACCAGAGTGAAGAAGAATTCAATGGGCACGGACAATAAACAGCAGTGTAAAATACAGATGGTCATTCCACAGGCTAATTAATAAATAATCATGGAGAGTGACCTGCACGGGGAATGAGACAGGAAGTCTGACCCAGGGCAAGATTTTGAGTCTGGAGGGCCACGGACCGCCAATCTCGCAGGGGCGTGGCTGTGGCAGACTTCCGACCACCCTATTACAACTAAGGTGGTAGGACCGCCATTGCACAGCTGAAACTGACAGGAACAGAGATCCCTGATGGTGGCACTGCGGTCTTGAGACTGCAATATGCTTGGCAGGACCGCTGTGGTCCCGCCAAGCATATTAGGAGTTTCCTCTCCACCACAGTTTTCATGGCGGCTCCTCCTCCATGAAAACCATGGCAGAGAGAAAACTAAGGGGGCCCTACAGGGCCCACTGTTGTCTCTGGGCCATGGGGTGCATGCAGGGGGGTACATAATATGGCGGGCGGTGTGCACAAAGGTTTGGTGGTGAGGGGCGGTCCCGGTGCCGCACCACCAAACTCGTAATCAGGCCCCTAGTATGGTGCCTAAAGATGAGCTTTTAGGTGTTAACAAATAATTCAGGATATCTAACTGTCTGCAGTGTTTTCTACATGTGATCCTTCCAGAGCGGCCAGTACATACCTGGGCATGAGTTCCATGTAATTTGACGTGCTAGCTACATTTATTAATTCCAGAGGCCAACAAATAAATATTCATTGTTAGGGATCCGCAGTGATACCTTCATGTGCTTTTTCTAGAGTCTAGTTAATGATCAGGCAAGACGACTGACCTGTGGTTTCACCTTCAGGTAATCATTTCAGAATAGTCAAGGAATAAATGCACATAGGGGCAAAACCTCATTGTTACCAACAGGTGGTCATTGCAGAAGCTAATAACTGGATTTCTTATTAGAATGACCTGCTGTATTGCCTAAGTGTGATTATTTCAGAAACCAATGGATGAATACGCATGGAAGCTAATCTGCAGATTTACTTACATATTTTCACTCCAAATGACAGTAGATGATTTGAAATTAGAAATATATGTCAGTGCTACAAGTGACTCCTTGTAGTATTACCTACGTCATCATCATCATCAAATACTTTATTCGGCTCAACTGAGCCATAAAAGTCAGAACAAATAAAGGAAAAGCACATACATTATTAAACTTAATAACATTGAGAGAGGCATTTGTTAAAAGCACTAAAAACAGGCATCAAAATACATCTGTGCAATAAGAGAATCATTCAATAATAAGACTGTATCTTTATAGCACTTAATATGTAATTTAAAACAGCATGTATAATGGTTTCATTTCCCAAGGAGTGCAAACAAGCAAAGGCCGTGGCATGAGGTCTGGTTTTTAATGCTCGTAGTATAGGCCGAAGAAACCGCACTCTTTGTGCAGTATAAAATGTGCAAAAAAGCAAAAAGTGCAAAGGGCTTTGTTCTGCTGGAAATTCACAATGACAGCAAGGGAGAGACGAAAACTGTGACTTTTACTGGGAAAGCCAGTAGGAAGTGTATAGTTTGGAGACGAAACCATGTCAGAAGGAACTTGTGCCTCTCATTTACACTGACCTGTAAGTAAAGTGTGGAGCATGCAGGAAAAACCCTAAGGGTGTTTTCTAACCCTCCCTCTCTAGAATCTGCCCCAGACCTTTGTACCTACATGTGAATATTCCAGAGCCCCAGGAATGAATTGCCATGGGACTGTGTAACAGTATTACTGATGTACCTTTGTTCTACAGTCAGAAAATGTATTATACATGGATATTAACTTTTGGTGTTGCTCATTCCAAACAGTTGGAGCATAGGATGAGTGATAATAATAAGCTGCACTGTTACTTACATGTGTTCATGTTACAGGTGCCCAAGGATTCAATGACCATCAGACTGCCAATAGTGTACTTGCATGCAATTAGTCTAGTGACCAAAAGTTGAATAGGAAGGAAGTCTAACCTCAGGTGCTTCCCATAGTTGATAAATCGAGATGCTAATGAATGAATGGGACTAAAGATGAATTGGATTGTTATGTACACTTTATGAATATCCTACAGCACAATAAATAAATGGGCATGGAGAATGATCTGTAGGTTTATAAAGAGGCAACATATTCTAGTACCTACTAGAAGTGGGTAAATCGTTTATTTCGGGCACAGCTCATAAAACACAACAGATTAATACCTCAAAAATACTTTTTAAGGGGGGCGCTAGGTGGCGCGCGACCGAGATGGCCGCACACCAGTGAGGCTCTCGCCAGCCGGGCGAACAAAAACAAATATCACCTTCATCCTGCATCACCAATCTTGCTAATCTTACCCCCGAATCGGCATCCTGGGATCTTGCGGACTAGAACAGCGAAGTCCCGAGTTGTGGGGATGCCGGAAGACTGAGGAGCTGCATCGCTTAGCGAGGTGGGAGCCAGGTCACGGAGAGCCCGGAGCGCTCGCGGGGCGCCATTTACAAATCTGGCCCGCTGCTGGTCCCGGCGGTCTGGGCCGCGACTCTGTTGGCTGTGCATAAGGCGGAGGGGCTGATGCCCGCCGGAGGCTGCGCCGGACGTCCGCCATCCAGGCTGAGGTGAGGAGGCTGCGGGCTGTGCTCCTAGGCGGGGAGCGGGAGCGCGGTGATAGACGCGGCAGGCTGCAACCGCCATCACAACAGCGACGGTGGCAAAGAAGCATCAGGCCACGCAACACTGAGTAAGCGAGCACTACTGCTTACAAAGCCCCGATCCTGAAGTGCAACGTGGGGGCTTCCGGATACTGTCTGCACTTCTAGTGCGGTGCTTTGCGGGAGCCTGAGTTGACTCAGCTCCGGAGCTGCCGCGGCTGCCCCTCCCCTGGGTCCTGGATCGGCGCCATCTTTACCTCGGAGCTGCAGCTCCTCCTGGAAGTGGCGGACGGAAGCGCTGCGGCCTCCCATATGCCTGCATAGACCAGAGAGTGGGCGCACTGGAGCCGGGGACACCAGCCGTAAGTTGGTGAGGCCCACGGGGATTCGGCTGGACCCCTGCCGCGAACTCGTGCCTTGAGGGCTGGCTGACCACCGTGGCCACATTATCCCTGGATTGGGGACGACAGGTGACTGTGCTGGAGGCTGCTGGTGCACCCCTCGGCTTGAGGGTGCTGATTACGCTGAAGTTGCTGAGACCTGGGTAGGTCGAGACCGCCCGAACGCACTCCGCCCATCCTGTGTTCCTACGGCCTGGTTGTGGGAGGCCCCGGCATTGATCTTCGGCTGCGCACACGGGCAGCAGAGGGTGAGGTGCATCTCCTGTGTCCGGATCTCCCTGCGGGCGGACCTCTTGACCTGCTCACCTAATTGCTCCTGGGGCCTGCCACACAGAGCTCCTTCATACTGGGCTACCCACCCCACGCATTCCGCAACGAGTGCCGACGGGCTATCCTCCGGACTACACCTGTGCCGCGAGCTCGCGGTGAACTTACAGAGATGGGCAAGGCGGACGGGAAACAAACTAAGATACCCTTTGAAGCCCGTAAGACATCTAGATCTCAATCCTGCGATCAATCGGCAGCTGATCAAGACGGGGCAAGACGTTGACCTCAAGGCGCTACTCCTTACGATGCAGCATAGCCTCACCTCCATTGATGCCAAGATCGACACAATGAATTCACGCTTGGATTCAGTGGTCCACAAACTTGAACAGCATGGGCACCGCCTTGACGAAGCCGAAAACAGAATCTCGGAGCTGGAGGATGGCGCCACGAGCAGTAGACAACACTCTTCACAAATGGACAGGCTTCTAAAAATCATTGCTGCGAAGAACAAAGACCTGGAGGCTCGTTCTCGGAGGAATAACGTCAGCATCATTGGCCTGGCGGAGTCAACGATCAGTGGCCGTATGGAGGACTTCATCGAAACCCTCATCACTAACCTGTTTGGTACTGAGGCGTTCTCTGCTCAACTTGTTGTGGAGCGAGCGTATAGGTCTCTGACTACCCGCCCAGCGCCTGGGATGCCCCCACGTCCAGTCATAGTTCGCTTCCTTAATTATCGAGACCGAGACACTTTGTTACGCTTGGCACGAGAGCGGCAGAAAGTTGAATATGAGAACATGGTCCTGTCGTTCTACCCAGATTTCACCCAAAATGTACAAGATGCCAGGAGGAAATTCACGGCAGTTAAAAAAAGCTACAAGCCCAGAGCATACCATATGCTATGCTGTACCCGGCGAGACTGCGCATCTCACACCTAGGAAAGCAACACGTGTTCCAAAGCCCTCAGCAGATTGAAGACTACCTCAAACATAATCGAGGGAGGTCACCGGCTGAGTCGTCCGCCGGTGCGGGCTCAAGATTGCCGTCGCCACTGCGGGTACCAGACTAAACCTCGATGTCCTGGAGATGCGAACATCCAAACTGGTCTGCTGGTCTCCTCCTCGAACACTCCTCAAGACTCCCTTCACTCCTACGTTATCATGGTGATTCCTGCAAAATCATCGTCCGGCACTTTGCCCTCCTCCCGTCACTGGTTATACCTTGCGGCTGCAGGGTGACAGACGGGTGGAACATCGGGAGGGCAATGGCGGGTTGTGGGCCCCTAGCATTACCCACAAGGGAGCACCCCTTTACCACAACCTGGTTTGGTTTTTTGTTGTTGTCCTTTTTTTTTTTCCTTTTCCAGCAGTAATTGGGTGGGTCTGTATGCCCGACAAGTTGGGGAAGTCGGTGTGGGCGGAGGGTGGTTTTTTAGTCCCGTTATCACATGTATACCTCTTTGGGAACACGCCATGTATTTGGACTATCAGATTGGTCCTATACATCTAATGTATTTTGTTAGCTTCTTAGTTCGCTGCTAATCACACTCAGCACAACATAAACTGCATCACTTGGAACATCCGTGGGCTCAATAACCCCGGAAAAAGAGACAGGTTCTGGGTTATCTGGAGAGGCACAATGTTAGTTTAGCCCTACTGCAGGAGACTCACTTAGACCCGTTGGTGCCCTCTACCTTTGCTAGTAGATGGGCCTGCGCACGTTGTTTCTCCTCCTATTCCACTTACTCCAGAGGGGTGGCAATATTGATTAAACGGGGTGTCCCCTTTTCTCTAGGCGGTACGGTTACTGATAAGCAGGGCCGCTACTGCCTCATGTGGGGGCGATTGGTCTCTCAAGACGTAACCATAGTAAATAGCTATGGACCCAATGCCGATGACCCAACCTATTTCACCACATTATGGGGGGACATCATGGCTATAGGGTCCACATACCTGCTTTGGGGGGCGATTTTAATACCGTTGTGAACCCCGAGATGGATAGATCTCACCCTATGGCCTCTCACTACTCCCACATGCAGAAGCAGATTGCATCAATTGTCTCGGACAATTGTCTCCTAGATGCATGGAGGCATACACATCCTACGACTAGGGAGGGCACACACTACTCAGCAGTACACTCCTCGTGGTCTCGTCTGGACTACTGGTTCTTGTCAGTCGGTATGGCCCACTGGATAGAATCCGCCACTCACCTAGCGAGAACATTCTCGGACCACTCTCCGGTTCAGCTGGTGCTCACACCCCCGCTGGCCCAATCCCCCTACTTAGGCTGGCGCCTCAACCCCTTACACCTGCTAGACACAGTGTTCAAAACAGAACTCGAGCAGGAAATCCAGGATTTCTTTGCACGTAATGTTGACTCAGTCCCTAGCCTTACCACTGTCTGGGAGGCTTTTAAAGTCACAATTAGGGGCTTCTGCATCGCCAAGGGGGAGGTGTACTAAAAGACATTCGCCGTTCCCTGACTAGATTGGAGCAAGATATTAAACACCTTGAGTTGTCGCTGGGGGAGAGAGGAGGAGACGCAGCTACTAAAGCACAACTCCGAGAGAAAATGACGGAATATGTAGAAACGGCCGAGCGGGAATGCAAATTCCGGGGCAAATATCACGTCGCTCGCAGGTACGGTGAAGGGGATCGTCCTGGAAAGGTACTAGCAGGCCTGGTGCGAGAGCCCAGGTTCTCAAACTATGTGCCGGAAATACTCGACACAGAGGGCGAGACGCACAGGAACCTTCCGGAGCAATTACGTACATTCACGCAATATTATAGATCGCTCTACACAACCCACAGGGAGCAACCGCTTGACCTCCCCGCATATTTCGAAGATACTGCATTAGCGTGGCTGGGAGACACCCAACGTGAGTTTTTGAGCGCCGAACTGGAACTAGATGAGATCACGACTGCCATAATGCAGATGAGGTCGGGACGTGCTCCCGGATCGGACGGGATCCCCATAGAATTTTATAAAATCTACTTGACGCAACTAGCCCCCATACTTAAGGCGGTTTTTTATGAGGCTAGGGAGGAGGGGCGACTCCCGCCAACTATGAGAGAGGCCTTGATTACCTCACTACTGAAACGGATAAATCCCCTAACCAATGCGAATCTTATCGACCTTTATCCCTTATCAATAGCGACACCAAAATTCTGGCCAAGGTTCTCTCTAACAGGTTAAACCTCCTCATGGAACGGCTCGTCCTCCCCGACCAATCAGGGTTCATTCCCCACCGCGCGACATCCCACAATCTCCGTACTTTACTTGCGGTGCTACAGGATATTGACCCCGATAGCAGCGCTGCTGCAATTTTCCTTGACGCCACGAAGGCGTTCGACTCTGTGGAGTGGGACTATCTCCTTGGTACTCTACGGTATATGGGAATGCCACCGGCCTTCCTCGGGTAGATAGAGCTATTGTATCAAATGCCTACGGCTGCTGTCCTTCTAAATGGAACGCGTTCAGCTAGCTTCCCTATCACTAGAGGCACACGGCAGGGGTGTCCCCTCTCCCCAATACTTTTCGCGTTGGCTATAGAACCCCTGGCCGCTAAAATCCGCCAACACCATAAAGAGCGCGCCCTGATTTACCCCTCAAGACAACTAATTATATCACTCTACGCAGATGATGTCACTCTTTACATAGCTAACCCCCAGGTAAACCTCAATCCCGTCTTGCGTGAAGTGGTTAAGTTTGGGGCCATATCGGGCATTAACGTCAATTGGTCCAAATCGGCGGTGTTCCCCCTCACAGATGGGACAGCCCAGTTTCCCATGGACTATCCCTTGACATGGAGGGCGGAGGAACTAAAATACCTTGGCATACACGTCACTAGAAGTAAGGAGGACTCATGAGGGCGAATTATGGTATCACGATGGGGAAAATTACTGACACTGTTACTAAATGGTTGTCCCTTCCCCTCTCCATGGCAGGAAGGATATCCCTAGTTAAAATGATATTGCTGCCAAAGCTACTCTACTTATTCACCAATATACCATATCACCCTGGGGCGCACTTTTTCACCGCTCTTAAGCCCAAATAGTACGACTGGTGTGGGGAGGCAAGCAGGCCCGACTCAGTCTAAGCACTCTAGTTCTCCCATTCTCACAGGGCGGGTTCGAAATACCGGATTTTGAATTATATTACCATAGTGCCCAGGCTCACTTCGCCGTCTACTGGCTACACCCACCCCCATTCATGCCCCACTTAGCGGTGGAGGAGGGATACATGGCTCCTGTTCCCCTGTCTGGGTTTCTGTACACATCAGAGACGACACGCGACCGTGGACCCACCACGGTAACCAGCACAATTAAGTCCTGGAGAAGGATAGCGGACAGATTAGCTGTGCCGATGCTGTACTCCCCTAAGATGCCTCTACTACGCCATCCCACCCTACAGGTAACAACCGAGCGACAGTGCAAACAAATGCTGGAAACTTTACACTACACCACCTGGGGAGATTTGTTCATGGAAGGTACCTTCCGTACCAGGGAGCAATTCTTTGGGGCGCGCATACCTACCTCCATGGAACTGTTTATGTATATTAGACTACGGCAGAGTGTGAGAGCTGCCATCCCGGCCTTCCCTACGGAGCCGCCTCTGCTCCCCCTCTCCATGCTCTTCTGCAAGATGAGCCCCCAGGTCATGTCACATCTTATCTATACCGCCAGGCCCAGTCGGTACCAGGGCCCCAGACCCTGAGGGCGCGGCGGGAGTGGGACCGCGATCTGGGTCGGCCGCTGACAGATAATCAATGGGAATTTAGCTGCAATCAAACTCAAGCCATAACTGCCAGCTGCCGCTTGCGGATCATACACTACAAGTTTCTACATAGGGTATATTACACCCCAGCCAAACTATATAAATTCAAGCTACGGGCGGACGACAGATGTGCTAGATGTCGGAGCGAAGGGGCGGATTTTCTGCACCTTGCTTGGCTATGCCCATCACTACAGCAGTACTGGGAGCAAGTGTTTAATGGAATGTCTGATATGATACACACACCACTGCAGGCCTCGCCAGAGATGGCTCTTCTGGGCTGCGTGCAGGACTTGGCTCCAGCGCATAAAAAGTTTGCAGCCCTGGGGTTCTTAATCGCAAAACGTAGGGTGGCATGTCGCTGGGGTAGAGGGCGTGCCCCCAAATTTAAGGAGTGGATACAAGACCTCACTACATGGCAGGAGCAATCGCTCAGGTATGCTGAATTGCTTCCCCTACCTCTGCTCCTAAGAATATATGGAGCCCCCTAATCACGTACTTACTAACTGTTGAGACGACCACACCTGCTAATGACGAGGCCTCAAGGGGTGCGGATGCTTCAGTGACTACTTCTCCCACCTCCACGCATCTTAGGTAATAGCCAGATTATACGGTTCACCACCAAGCGTGGCGGATGGAATCATGGCGGGGGCTGGACATTGAGGGCGGTGGGCTGGGTGGTCCCCTAGAGGCATAACTATGTAGTGGAACAGAATCCCTCACAGCCTCTCCATCTCCCTTGACAAGGACTAGGATGATGCTAAAGCCTACAGTATGTGATGCTAATATCAACATGTTAAAGCTAGCAATGATGTGTTTCCCTCTCTTCCCCTCCCTTCTTCTTTTGTAATGATAATGGGGCAGCGGGTGGGGTATGTTTTCTTGGTCGGACTGTCCTTCGAAACACGAATGGATCGCTTGTAACTTACCATTGCTGCAATGTTCGACTGCATTGTTAAAATTCAATAAACAAAGTTTAAAAAAAAAAAAAATACTTTTTAAATACATTAAAAGATTATGCCATGTAAAAACATAAGACATCAAGGTGCAGTTGCCTTACTATAAAAGCAATTAAAAATCATTATGCCAACGTAAAAATAAGGGAAAAAAAGAGGAAACATCATCTAAATAAATGAGTTGTAGGTCTGGCAAGGCAACCAATTATACATTTTGGTGGCTGCTATTACCACCAATCATACGATGTTCATGTATTCACAACACGGGGGATGTGCAAAATAGCTATCATGGGGGGCTATACAGAAGGAAAAGGTTACCAGAATAAATATGTACATCATTTCATAATCGTACATTAGATGGAAACGAAAATGAGGCAATGGGTGGGGAATATAGGAGAAGACCGACAAAAACACAGGGTTTCCTGATTGGGCCTGTGTTAATCAAGTTCTCTGTCAAGGTTCGGTATTACAAATGGCCTTCTTTCTTAATGCCCAGGCAATATACAAATACTTAGAGACCTCGAAAGCTAAGAGTTCTCTAGTATTACTCTTGAAGAGTCTCTCCGCTTCCCAATAGTGTCTCACACCCATGTGGTTACATGCAGCCAACAGCCATTTTTTACGGGCCTTCCTGTATAAGGGACAGAATAGCATGAAGTGGGACTCCGTTTCCACTAGATTTGGGCAATTTGGACAGCAATCGATCTGGCAATTTGCGTTATCCCATTTAGAGGTATGTGATCTCAGGGGCAGAACCCCACACCTGTATTGAACACACAGACATTTTAACTGGTGTGGATACATTCTGTTCAAGCCTAGGTATACTCTTGTGGTTCCGGAATTTGCCTGTGAGAGTGTTAGTCTGATGCATTTCCCACGTTTGGACTAAGACTGCCTCCCAGTAAGACTGTTTTGCTCTTAAAGCATCTCCTTTTACTATTGTATCAGGGGCTGTCCATAGCTCACTCCTGCCTATTCTGGTCGTTATTTCTTGAATATGTTTCAGCCATGGTGTTCTCAGATTTCTATCGCACTCTCTATAGGCTGCCAATTCATTAGTGGACCATAGTCTGACCCAGTATAGGAGGGGTTTTATAACCGCTGTTAAATGAATAGGATTGAGAGCCAGGTCTAGGCGTACAGGTGTGGTAGGGGAACTTGAGGGAAGCTTAAAAAGTGTTCTAATAAACCTATTTTCTATTTTTGTCAAACTTTCAGCATCAGCATCGCCCCAGATCTCTACTCCATATGTTGCTGATGCTACAGCTGAAGATTTATATATGGTGATGACTGGAGAGACAGCTCCTCCGGATGCTGCCTTATATCTCCTCACTATGGCAGAGGCTTTCTGATGGAGAGTAGTTTTACTTTTTTCCATCTGGGGGCCCCATGCTTGGGTGTCACTTAGCCTCACCCCAAGATAATCGAAGTGGTGAACTACCACTAGGGGAAGCCCCTCTACAGTCACAATATCTCTGCACCCTTTGTGTGGATTAATCATCATAACTTTAGATTTTGACAAGTTTAATTCTTTGCCCCTTTCCCCACAGAAAGTAACAAAGGCATTTAGTTCAGATTGGAGGCCCATAGGGGTTCGGGAGATCAGCAGGGAGTCATCTGCAAACATTAATATTGGAATTAGTATTTCCAACCACTCTCGGGGCATCATGTTTGCATTCCCTCAATCTCTTCACTGCGCCGTTGATGAATAGGCTAAACAGTGTTGGTGCGAGAACGCACCCCTGTCTGACCCCTTTCAAGATCTCTATCTTTTCTGTCATGTCCCCTGTGATGTTCCATCTGACCCTCGCATATGTGTTATGAAGGAGCCAGAGTATTCTGAGTAGATCTGAGGGGATGCCATACCCAGCTAATACCTCCCACAGTGTGTTTCTCGGCACCAGGTCAAACGCCGCTCTTAAATCAATAAAAGCGACGTATAGATGGTCACGCAGCAAGGTGATATATTTCCAAGTTATCACCTTGAAGCGGAGGACCTGGTCCAGTGTGCTGACCTTTAATCTGAAGCCTGCTTGAGACTCTTCCAGGACGTTGTTTTGTTGTATCCACTCGTTTAGTCTGTATAAGACCTGTCTACAGAATATTTTTTGTGAATTATCAAGTAAACTTATAGGCCTGTAGTTTGAAGGAATAGTTATCTCACCTTTTTTAAGAATTGGTATGATAACGGCACCTTGCCATGTGGGGGGGATCATATTGACTTTTATTATGCTATTCGATAAGACATTCAGATAGGGGGCCCAGATGTCTGGTTCGGAGAGGAAAAGGTCTCCCGGAATGCCGTCCATCCCTGGGGCCTTGCCCTTTTCAGTTTGTTTTATTGCTTTGAGTGTTTTGGATAGAGTAAATGTAAGAGTGGAATTTACAACTGGGATGGAGGATGAGCTAGTCAAATTTAGGGTTTGGGGGCCGTTAACCTCTTCAGGGCGAGAGCTCACTACAGTATTATTTTGCTGCGGGCAGTCATATAGGCTGCTGAAATGAGTAACCCAGGTGTCGGGGTTAACCACTGGGTCTAGGGAGATAGAGTTAGAGGGGTTCCTAGCTATAAGTTTCCAGAAGCTTTTTTGGTCACCCTTCTCTAGGGCTTTGGCAATCATCAACCATTCATCCTCCTCCCATTATCTTTTGGCTTTAACTAAGAGGGTTTTATAGTCTTGCCTGGTCTCTATGATTTCCGGCCTTAAGCCCCTTTTGATTACACTCAGCAGACGGATCTTTCCTGATCGACAGGCCTTGTTATACCAGGACGGTGTTATCTTTTTGAGTGCTCCTCTCCTCTGTTCCCTCATGAAGCACAGTCTCAGTGTGTCCATGAGATCGCAGTGTATGGGGATGAAATTGATGTTATGAATATTAGTTGGGTCAATCTGGGAGAGCTTAGACACAAACAGATCGTAAATTAAAGGGAGTTTGTTTCCGTCTACCACCAATTTTGCCCACTTAACATTTCTCATATTATTTGAGGTTGTAATTAGCACAGTAGATACGACCACCTCCAGTTTTATGTCTCTGAATCTGGTCATTAGAAAGGATGCACTTAATGCCTGGTGGTCACTGTCTGGTCTGGGGATAACTTGCATATCCTGCAGATCTGGCCAGAGGTCATTATCCACTAATATATGATCGATTCTTGATTTGCTAAGGCCTCTATTAAAGGTAAAACATGGGGGGCAATCAGATTTAGTGTTGCTATTTAGTATTCTTAGGCCATGGTCAGTGATTAGCTCAACAATTTGGGTACCCACCTTTGACGTTTTTGTTATTTTCTTAAGTTCGCGAGAGGGCAATATTTCCTGATGTCTACACCCTGCAGTAATGAGAATGCAGGTGTTAGTGTCTCCCGCTATGATTTTTAGGGATTTATGAGCAAACTGTCCCAATAGATAAACTAGCTTACTTAATATTGGAGATTGAGCATTTGGAGGTATTGACCTAATGTATATATTCACTAAGATTATGTGTGTAGGACCTGACCAGGTGTTAATGTTAATTTGCAGGGCAAGTAGATCTTTAGAGACAGTTGGAAGAGTTTTGACCACTGGAAACAAATCCATTCTTAGCCATATTAAGAGGCCACCTGATGGACGCCCTGCCGATGATGGAACTGCACTTTCACTAAAGGCAACAAAGCCTGGGCGATGAACCGGTTTAATTGCCCAAGTTTCTTGAAGCACGATAATATGATGAGAGTCAATAAACGTTCCCCACTCGGGGTCAGAGAGTTTGGACTTGATGCCCGCAAGATTCCACGATAATAGTTTTAGGTTTTCTCCCTCTATTGACCCTATGACCTGCTTAGTCGCCTTGGTAGATTCTCCCTGCAGTGTTATATACTCCCCTTTGTCATTATCTGTAACTAAACCCCTGTGCCCTGCCGTCCCAACTCTGCCCACATCAACAAAAGATAAAGGCCTATCAGCCAATGTGGGGCGAAGTGATTGAATTGTGGTGCACGGTTCTGGGCAATCGATAGTAAGTCAATCGATGTCTGACGTGTTTGAAATGCTGACGAATTCCCTGAACTTGGGCTTCAGTACACTAGGGGGGCGATTTTGTTGGATGTTAGTGGGTATGTCCAATGTGTGACACGGAGGGTTCATTTTTAGTGATATTTGCAGATCTCTAGGGTTTTCCTATTGAGAACCTTATAACTCTTGTTATGTCCTCCCTTATAATTGATCGACATTCCCTTTTGTAGCGAATCCAATGAATCACTTTGTTCACTAGTCCCTCATGTGTTTCTATGTGGGGCCTCTGGAGCTTTGGGACATTAATCATATAGAGATCAAAACATTGGGTATTAGGAGGTCCTTTGTTAATGCCACCTATATAAGTTTTCTTTATGGGAAGGGTGTGGGGCTTATGATTCCAGAGTACTTTAGGTGAAATAGCAGGTTTAACATGCGTCGTTTCCCTTGGAGGAGCACAATCCCGTTTAGGTGCATTATCCTCATACGTGGTGTTATTTCTACTTTGGCTTTGTGAGTAAGTAAGTGAGTTTATATGATGATCAGCAGGCAGATTGTGAGACCTGTTAATGGGCCTCTTAAGGGGCTCATTTTGTGCAGTTCTCTGGGTGTCGCTGTTCCCTTGTGGACTTGACGGTCCCCGTGCTGCTACGGTTTCAGTCAGTGTATCCATTTTTTCAATTAACAAATTTTCCATCCTTTCCATAATTGCCTTTAGTGATTTAACTTCCTCCTTGAGGGCATTCAATTGGTCTGCCAAGCCCAAACTAGTCGGAGATGCACCTGCCGCTGTTGCGACCACTACTCTAGGTGAATATATGGGGTCATTTTCTCCTTTCTCCTGATTGTCCAGGGGCGAGTATTTATTCACACAATCGACATTAATAACAAAGTCGTCTCCACCATTGTTAGCAAGATCTGTCATGCAGAGTGTAGATTGTTGCTGCTGCACAATACGTGGGCTTTGACTAGGGGAGGTGATAGCTGCAGTTAGGGATGAGGGATTCCCAAAGTGGGAAGCTATGCTTTTAAGATTTGTAGGTCGGTTCTCCAAGAGACATTTTCCCTTTTTCTTGCTCTTTAGGCCAGATGGTCTTGGTTTGGGAGCTAGGAGGACCTCTACTTCCTCTATTAGCTTATCTATTTCGGTTAAGGTACAGTTTTCTGCAGCATGTCTCGGGATCTTCCTTACGCTCCCTGGGCCCATACTTTTGTCAGACACTTTCCTTTTGCCTATTATAATGACCAATCAAGGGAGGTGGCCGTGGAAAGGGAAACTAAGAAAATTGCAAGTTAGACCCAAGAGTCACGGTATATGGTAGTTACAGTTTTCAGGGTACCGCCAATATGAGACCAAAGGGGGTGGCCCTGCCCTGCCTCTGTCTGGTGCTGATGCGGCACGGGCAAAGCCTGCAAGTCTCCCGAACTGCAGGAGTGTCGTGCCCTTTTTCTGCGCCTCTGGGCGCAGCAGGAGCTCGTCGGCAGCCTCTCTTGCCGCAAAGGGTGCTGGGCAGTGTAGTCCTCTGGCCCCTCTGGCCCCAGTGGCTCTGTGCTTCTTGTCCCGCCCTGTGGGAGTGTCATGCCTTATTTATGCGCCTCCGGGCGCAGCAGGAGCTCGTCCGCGGCCTCTCTTGCCGCAAAGGGTGCTGGGCAGTGTTGTCCTCCGGACCCGGTGGCTCTGTGCTTCACGTCCCGCGCTGCGGGAGTGTCCTGCCCTTTTTCTGTGCCTCCGGGCGCAGCAAGAGCTCGTCGGCAGCCTCTCTTGCCGCAAAGGGTGCTGGGCAGTGTAGTCCTCTGGCCCCGGTGGCTCTGTGCTTCGCGTCCCGCTCTGCGGGAGTGTTGTGCCCTTTTTCTGCGCCTCCGGGCGCAGCAGGAGCTCGTCGGCAGCCTCTCTTGCCGCAAAGGGTGCTGGGCAGTGTAGTCCTCTGGCCCCGGTGGCTCTGTGCTTCGCGTCCCGCTCTGCGGGAGTGTTGTGCCCTTTTTCTGCACCTCCGGGCGCAGCAGGAGCTCGTCGGCGGCCTCTCTTGCCGCAAAGGGTGCTGGGCAGTGTAGTCCTCTGGCCCCGGTGGATCTGTGCTTCGCGTCCCCTACTAGAAATGATTTCTCAAGAGAAAGGTCAATGATTGAATGAGCTTTGACATTTTTCCTCTATTAATTATTAACGCAAGATCCTCCACAGAGAGTGTAAAGACTCAGTGGTCATGAATCCTCAGTTCCTCTAGAAATATGTGTAAATGAATCCCCATCTCTACAGAGAACTGCCACATGTAGTTTACTCCTTCACAGACAGGCTGTATGGGTCTGCATTACAAAAGGTCTAGGTTGCACTTGCACACACAATAAACTGCTCCACCCAGAGGAGATCAGAGCTTCGCACACCATTGCTAAAGTAGAAGAG
This sequence comes from Calotriton arnoldi, assembly GCA_963921515.1. Lineage (NCBI taxonomy): Eukaryota > Metazoa > Chordata > Amphibia > Caudata > Salamandridae > Calotriton > Calotriton arnoldi. The sequence continues at coordinate 177,989 of CAWUFW010010721.1, read as the reverse complement.
CTCTCTGATGCTGCAGAAAGCATAGAATAGAAACACTATTCATTGTTTCACCTACTGCTCTATATTTACTGTGCAGGTGGCCCCTTGACCAATATCCCCCCTGACCTCCTCTCCAGGGGTCAGGAAATTGTAGCAGTGTGAACCCTACTAAGTTGTCAGCGGTGCTACAGGTCCACATCAAGCTGGCCTTTTGAGGGGGGCAAAAAGGGGGCCAGCTCATGATTCCATTAATCATATCCAAGTCAAAAGTATATACTAGTGGACATTGTAAAAGAGATTTTTTGTCACATCTGCCTGCAATTTGCATCAGAAGTTTTATTTTGCTTTGCTTTCTTATTAAAAAAAATGGTCACATATTCACATTTGTGTGTCTTTCATAAAAAATGCATTGTTTAAGACCACCAGACGTAAGCACCTGAGATCAGTAGCAGATCCTTTAGATTGCAAGTTGTGAAAATATGGATCTACTTTCCTTTACCGCTGTGAAAAACAATTCTACTTCACCTGAGGAAAAAGCTGAAGATCTGTCTGTTTGGCATCTAGCTTTTCTTGTGCTGTTGCATGTTCATCTTTCTGCATATTCATTTCCTCTCTGGATCACCAGAAAACCTCTGTTTGCTGTTTATAATATATTTTAATAGGAGTATAGTTAGGCAGATAGATAATTTGGTCCTACATGACAGGGATGCCACAGACATACCTGGCACCACGCTTGTTTATTCTAAAAGAGTGTCACTGAGTAGTACACAGAAGTATGATGTGCACTTTTCAAATCCAAGAAGGGACTCTTTGCTAGTATGCCTGCGTCTGTAATATGGTGATAGTGCAGGGGTGAAGTAATTCCCTCATTGTCTTGAGTATATACCCTTTTGCAAGCTATAAATACCCACATAAGCATTTCATAAGTCACCATACAAATATACATTGCTCATAATATAATACCAGATTGACAGGAGGATCCACAAAGAATTTAAACACATTTTTCACTCCAGGTCCACTTGCAGTCATTCAGTATAGTGTCTCAAAACAGGAAGCTTATATGGTCTGCAGAGATTACTCAGTGAAAAAAATTATTCTGCCAGAGATAGGCCAGGAAATTGATATTTTCACAGTCAGTAGGACAACTACTGAGTTATTAATCCTGCTTCAGAAATCTGTGTGCACCATAACATCACAGGCTTTTATTGCTTGTAGGATTGAGATTTACTTTATTTCTTCTAAGGTTGAGTTGGGTAACTAGAAATTAAATGACAATCATTTCGAACTATAGGAATGGCAACGAGCAAATTAAAAATGAGCATAATGCTAATAACAATATACTAATGCTTTGTTCGGGCAAGATATTATTTAGTGCTGGAGATGAGTTGCCATAAGTGTTGGACACATCTATATAGGATAGTTTATTTAAAAGAAAATATGCTATATTTGTGAGATTAGAGGCATCTTAATGAATATTTACTATGCTAATTAATGTGGTACTTTTCTTAACAAAGTGATACTGCTCAAAATCATCCATCCAACTACATCTTTAGACATACATTATACATCTACCTTGATTGATGGGGCACCAGGAAAAAAGTAAGTCTGAGGGGAAAGGAAAGGGGAAAAAGAGAAGGGAGAAGTGTAAAGAGGCAGGAGATGTCCCCTATCCCTTTTTTATCCAGACATCCAAACATGCCCATGCATAAACCTATACATGCATCATCCAGCTTTCTACCCACTTGCTAATTCTCACTCATGTATACCACCATGGAGCTTTCTATACCTTTATGCAATCAGAACATCTTTATGCAATAAGACCAATACTTTTATACATCGAACTTTCCTCCTGAATATAGTGAACCTCTATCATAGTCTTGAGCCAGGAGAAAAGAAGAGAAGCGAAGAGAAGAGAATAGACGAGACGAGAAGAGAAGAGAAGAGAAGAGAGCTGCTTAGACTATACTCAAAACCATAAAAGAAATCCATCCTCATCATCCATCCATACTGAAGTATCCATCCACGATCAACCATGAATTTATCCATAAATCTTTCTACTGTTATACATACAAACATTAAAGCCTGTCTATGCATTATCCTAATTGATGAGCAGATGTCAAAGACAGGGGGCCCGATTCACAGAACTAACTTAAGACAAAATCCTAAACTTACTTAAGTTAGTTCTGTGAATCGGACCCCAAGAGTTCAAGATATAGACGAAAGTAAAGTCTGTGAACAAAGATAGGTAACATGTAAGGGAAGTGGCCATCTATTCACAGCACATTCATCCAAACTTATAATCCACCTGTTCCCATTTAAACTGTAGGGCCTAGATTTGCTAAGTGATGCAAAGTGACGCAAGGGTGTTTACTTTCCAGCACAATAGGGATTTTGCACTGGAAATGTGCATGTTTTGCTTTAAATCGCTTTGTGACGGGGCGGGTCTGAGGTGTTACTTGGGTGGATCAGTGCAAACATCGATAGGTTTTTCTGCAAAGACCAATCTACTAGTAATAAGACAGCTGATTTGATTGATTGATTGACAGCCAGATCAGGATTTGCATAAAAAACTAAGCCTCCCTGAAACAAGCACTAACAAAGTGAAATGTTTTAATTTTTCAAAAATGCACACTTTCCATGTGTTTTAAAGTGCAGAGCAAACTTCCAGTGCATGGGCTCCTTCTATGTTTGTTTGAACATCAGAATTTGTACTGTAAGGGTATGCTTCTAGTACAAATCCTAAGCTAGACTGCACACATTGACCTCTCTTAAACCGTGCATCACGCAGAGCATCCTTTTAGAGTGCTGGCACAGGGGCTGACACCAGCAGAAGGCCATTCTTAGTTGCGATGGCTCTGTGCTGTATTTTCACCCTTACATAACACAGGGCAGCAAATGTGGTTGCTTGGCTAAGTTGCATGAAAATTTAGTACGTCTGGCCTAATATATGCAATCTTAGTTACATACTAAGGGCCTGATTTAGATCTTGGTGGATGGGTTACTCCATCACAATGGTGACGGATATCCTGTCCCCCAAAAAATAAATCCCATTATGTCCTATGGGATTTTTATTTCGGTGGATGGGATATCAGTCACCATTGTGACGGAGTAACCCATCCGCCAAGATCTAAATCAGGCCCTAAGTCAAATGCATTACATTTAGAAAAACGAATATTGGTGCTACACATAGCGCAAATGATATTTTCCTGTGCTATATAACTCCAGTAGGTTTACACAAGGCACTGACTACATTAATGGAACATTCAAATCATAGGAGTTTGAAAATAAATACAGAGAAGTCAGTAGTAGTGGCATTGAGATTCAGGGCCGGACTGGCCATAGCGGGCACTGGGCGTTTCCCGGGTAGGCCGCTAGGGTGGGGGCCGGTTTTGGGCCCCTGGGGGCCGTTTTTGTTACCGGGGTCGGCAAGATCGGCCCCCTGTAACTAAATCGGCTGAAACCGGCCCTCGCAAACTGCTCGGCTGCAGCCCCCCTACCCCCAGGGGGGGGCGGCTGAGCAGTTTGCCAGGGCCGGTTTCTGTTCCCAGTCCGGCCCTGTTGAGATTGGTTTCTTTTTTAAGTTTAATTTCTCTTATTAACTCTAAAACATGAAATTGCATAACCATGTTCCAAGCAAAACATAAAGCATAAGTAAATTAACTAGAAAAAGTTGTAACATATTGAATATGGATGAAACAGTATTTCATCAGTATAGTATATATTGATATTCTACTGCATGGCTACTGAAGAAAAGGTTTTGGAACACTAAAAAATATGTAAATGTAGGGGCCTATTTATAAACTGCATTTGGTAGTACACTTTGTAGTACTACAATGTTACCACAAACATTCTACAAATGCTATTCACAAGGATACATGCAGAGGTTATGGCTCTCCTATCTTTTTCTGTGCAGAGATCTGTCCCTGACTGAGGATGTAAGTATACCTTTTAATAGTAAATGTGGGAGGAAGTGAAGGAAGTGGCTTGAAAATGGGGAATACGTATGACTAAAAGGTAGGGGATTAGGGACTAGTAAGGATGGGTGTAGGGAATGACATGCATCCACGCACAAAAAAGTAAACCCACTGGTAATCACAATCTGCACTTCTAATGTTACTACAGCTACAAATGAGCCAAAAAGTACTAAATTACTCCAGCTCAGAGCTGGAGTAAGTCTAGAAGCACACATGTCCAACCACTGGTACTGCAACACCCTCCCATAGAAATCAGTGGAGGTAGGGACAATTTTAATTTAATATTACAAAAAATCTAAAACAAAAGTAAACTTTTTATTGCATTCTAACATATTTTAAGAAAATAGTCGTAAATGCCCTTTGTGAGTACCGAAAGTCGTAAAGTTAGACTTTCCACTCAGTTTACCTTTGTGAATCGGGCCTATTGTTTGCAACAGTGATTTTCAAATTTCTACATCTGGATCAAAAGAACCATATATATTAGGAATAAACAGCACGGGCTGGCCACGGCTGATGATGGCCGTTTGCTCAATCGGCTCTGCACGTCAGAGTGTCCCCAGTGATGGCAGCAGGGCACTAAAAGCTATGAGGGCTGACCATGCACTAGCTTCATCACCTCTCCTACTCCTGTGCCCACATGGGAGGGCATGACCCTCACTGTAGCCCCCGCAACACTGAGTATCCGGCCTTTCCAATGAGAGCTGCACTGAAGGGCCTGCTGAATTCACAGGAGCAGCATCCGCAATTTTGACAGTGAGCCGCACCTCTTCACTGTGCACGTGGGAAGCTGCATGCCTGTTTTGGTGTCCCTATGCTTACAGTACACTTTCACGAGGTCCTCGCTGGCAGCCCCAATGGGGGTATGGGAACTTTGACTCCCCCGCCCGCAATTCCTCCTTCCTGCAGCCCAGAGATGGCAAACTGCTTTCAGCCCAAGCGGGTCGGCCCGACGCATCAGTGAGCCTTGCGCCACCATCTTGGCCGCGGGGCTCCACCACAGCCCGTCAGGACTTCCAGGTGCTGCATGCCTTGCACCCTGCACAACCTGGTGAGTGCCTTGGGCCCCCCCAACTCAGCTGCATTTGGGGGCCTGCATCGCTTTTTGGTCACCTGGTGCCTTTTAATCACCCAGCATCCCTGTACTTGGGCAGACTTTTAGCACCATATTGCCTCTACATTCAGTGACTGGGACATTGTGCAGACCTCCCCAGCTCCTCTACTTAGGGTTGCTCTGACACAGTTGGGCCTCTCCCCCACAGACAGGGAGCCTGCTGCCTCCAGAGGTCTGCCCTGGAGGTGCCAGACCACACAGCGACTTACAACCTGTTCTGAACTTCCATCATTGTTGACACCCAGGCCACACAACGTTCTTGCACCACATTCCACTCCATTTGCCCTACTGAGCTCGGCTGCACCTGGCTGGGCTACTCCACCCATGGCCTCCTTGGGGCTGCACCTCTAGCCTAGGCTCTGCATTGGTGGGCAGTGGCCCCCAGGGTGTGTGAAGTGTTCATTTCAGATCCACGGCAGCTGCATCAATCACATTGGACCCCTTGAGGGGAAGGGACACCTTAATGTCTGGACCCCATGTTGTACTGCATGACATCAACCCCAGGGTCCCTCCACAGAATCTCCTGGGCCTGAGGTCTTCTTCGCTGCACTGCCTCTCTCACCTCTCTTGACCTCGCTGTTGGAGTGATCCCCACTGGAGGGTCGACCTACTCCCCCCAAAATGCAAGAGGATGGACTTGGGCGCACGGACCTGCCCAGATGGTATCTCTCGGGTGCACCACCCCCAGGCATTCTTTGCCCCTTGAAGCTTACTCTTCTCTGATCAAACTACAGGGTTTTGACCATCTGCCATCCACGCTTTGAGACATCCTCCTGGGAGCCCTGACTTTTTCCTTCTCTCTGTTCCCAGTCAAGCCCTTCATAGCTCTCCGCGATGAGTTTGGCCTCCCACCACACCAAACTTGGAGATACCTGCAGCTACGACACTGCCTTAAACTCCGTTTATGCATGCAACCCTAGGTCCTCCAACCTTCCCCTATAGTCTCCTACCTTAGGACATCGGGTCATTGCTGCAGGGTTATGTCTGGTTTCTATAGCCATTTGAGCCATCATCTTTTCTCCCTACACCTCCTTGCTAATCTCCGTACCATATGGCAAGCCAGACTGTGGACAGACTATGAGATGGAGGATTGGGATAAACTCCTGGAGACACTTGACCGTGAGGCACGCTTGAAATTCGTTTTTTTTAAATTGCTGCACGACTGGCACTGGACCCCTGTGAAGCTGTGAGCAGCGAGCCTGCTGCCCCTTGCGACCAGCTAGTGTTGACCCCATGACCGCTATGATCTACTACATGCCCTCTGTGACTGCACCTCGATACAGCCTTTCTGGGAAGCTGTTGGCAATATGCTGAGCAAGACCCTGCCAGCCACGACCCCCTCTCTCTTGCCCCCTGATATTTTTACATGACCTTGCGGATTCCCTAGACCTCTCCTGCCTAAGATATGCATTCTCTGCCATTGGCACTCTACCACACCCCCTTCTCATAATGAGTGGCTCTTGGTGAAGTATCAGACAACCTCCTAGGAGCGAGTCATCTACAACCTCCAGGACAGAACTGAGGCCTTTCTCCACACCTGGTCGCCCTTCCTTCACAACGCTACCATCTAGCCCTTGGCACTGTGTGAACCCACCCCGATCAGTTTGATTGGCTGTTGCGCTACATCACACTCCATTGGCACCAGCTGTGCAGACCTGCCTGGTCATGGCCCCCCATCAGATGCATGAATCTATTGTTCATTCATTATTTTCTAACATGTTCACCTTCTCTGCCTCTCCTTATCTTTCACCTTGCTCTTCGTATTTTTCTTCTCTATCTTTCTCTTCCCCTCTGCTCCCTCCTTCTTTCTCCTCCTTCCCCCCTCTCACGCCTTTCCCACCCTCAGACTTGCGGATTCGAGAATGGGCACCCAGCTCAGTTCTTTTCTTTCTCAAGGCCTTTTTGTTATGCCCTCATTTCCTTTTTGACCTTTTTTTTACTCTTTTTTATGGTTGTACTGTACGTAATTATGGATCAGCATGTCCTTCTTGTTATTATCCATCCCCCTCCCTTAATGGTCTCTATTTTGGGAGCTCTAGACTTGACAAGTGGTGCTTGTCTTGCTTTATTCTGAACTGTATTCATTGACGATGTATAATTGCTTCGTTCTTGCCTTTTTGAGTTCCTTGTTCCCTCCCCTTTTTAGTAATGTGTTGTTTTGTTCCTTCATTATAGAATTGCAAAAACAAAAGAATAAACAGTAGGATACTATCAGTTTTAATTGAATGAACAACTGAATCACGTTCATGTGAGATCATCTCCTTTTGTAAATACTTATTGCAAGGAATGACCACCCCATTTTTGTAATTAATGACTGGTGACTGAAAACCCTCTCCAAACCAATTTTTTATTTATTTATTAATATCCTCACCTTGCAAATGTGTCACTTGAAGTGAAGCAATATGGACTTTCTGTTTGGCCAAATTTGTTGAAATTCTCAGTATTTTGTTTTGGTTCTGTAAGGAAGTGGATTATTATTTGAGGTGGGCAACTGCCTGTCAGGGTGAACCCTAAAATTGCTAAATTAACCTGACCTCAACTCCATGGTAGCTATGGCACAGATTAGACAAGCTTTACTTAGGACAGTATATAAAGCATTTATGCAGTTCCAAAACAGAAATAAAGTCAAAACACTAAACAATAAAACCCCACACTGATTTAGAAAAGTAGAGTACATTTTAATAAAGACAGTAACAACAAAATTACAAAAATACAATAAGGGAAAGTGGAGATATTCTTGTTTAAACTTTAAAAGTGAAAATAGTGGCAATATTCACTAAGCGCCAATGATATTCTACGTAAGCATTAGATCGGGACCTAGGTTCAATTTCAGTTCAACCACACTTGACAGCAAGTTGGACACCCCAATTGGGTTCATCCTGGTAAAAGATTTTACTTTCTGACTTAGTCTTTTTTAATTTTTAATTCTCCAGTGGAGAAAACCTGAAATTGTATGCAATGAAGTTGCATCAAAATTGGAGTCCTTTGCCGTGAGGTCCCCTTGATGGCTTCAGAGGTCTTGGAAGTCCAAATACTTTCCAAACTTTTCAGGGTCTCTGGTGCAGCTCCTCTTGGTAACTTCTAAGGCCCCCAGAACCTCAGGGGGAGAATCTAAGGGCCAGGAATCACTCCAGCAGAGCCAACCAGTAATGTCCAATCCAGGTCTTGTTGGTACTGGTCAATAGCCCCTTCTGTAAAAAGGCTTCTTGTAGCTTGTTGTGTCCCTGTAGCCACACTGGAGGTTAGCCAACTGAACCCTGGAGTCTACTCTTTGCCCTGGCTGCAAGAGGGAGCAGGTGCAGTCCTTCAGGGCTCATCTCAGGTCACAAACATCAGATCCAGTCCTCCTCTGATGGTCTGCAGGTTTAGAAAGTGTTCTGAGTAGTTTTCCTTGGGATATCAATTTATGGTGAGCACAACACAGTACCTGGGGGTGACTCTTGGACACTCCCTAAACAATGGTGACAGAATTCCCTGGGGCAACCCTACCCATTTTTTCAGCAGTTCCTGTTTGCCCTACAGCAAACGATCCCACAGTGGCCCTCACTCCTAAAATCCTAAACTCCTAAAATCCAAGATAGGGAAACCCTTCCTCTCTTGTGCAGGGCTCTTGAGTTCAGCCAGAGGTGTGTTCACTCCAAACCAGTTCTGGGAGTAGCTTCTCTCCCACTGGGTTTGGAGCCAGCAAGGTTAGTGTGAATCTTGGGGACAAAGGCTTTACCTTCTTCAGGTTTCTCCTTTCACTAAATCTTGAATGGGTAGTCCTCACCTTTGTACCTTTCATGCTAATGAATTTCATGAGTCCACCCCTACTGTCCTTCCTGGGCTGTTAGGGATCAAATGCCTCATACCAAGGCAATCCTGTCACCAGACCTAAGCAATTTTTCTGCTATGGGGTAGCTGTTCACACTTCATTAAGATTAAGCAATTGCTGGGCTGCTGCTGGCTGGCTTCAGGAATGAATATTTTAACCATTTCCTGTCAAAAGCAACAGATTAAAGTTCATAGTCTTTACTATGAAATTTTCTAGGATTCAGCTGCCACCCTGGCAGTGAAAATAGCTTTTGGTATCTAGTGACTGGGCGAACATGCCAACTCAAATTTCACACATATTCCACTTTTAAATGTCAGATACCCTACCTTGTGAGCTACAAAGTGTACTTAATAATATTTGAACGGAGGGTTTCTTGCCTGTCAAAAAGGTTTATTTTGACATGTATGACAGATGCTTTTTAGGCTGCTGCAGTCAGGTTTTACACAGGAGTGGACGGAGCTGGCAGAGTGGCACTACGCGGAATTCCATGGAGTTGCCTAAAAACTCTGTGGAATTCCGCTCTGCCCTACACGGTCACCTCAGCTTACATCTGTTGGCAGCCTGTCACCTGTGGTGGTGATCCTGGCGTTCCTTCCTGACACGAGCTGCCTCCTTGGTGCAGAATTCTTCTTCCAGTCCTGGGCTGTGAAACTTCCCTTCGCTGCAGGACTCGTGAGGACTGTGCATGCTCATGCATGGAGAGTGGAGACCTTAACCTGGTCTCCAGTCTCCATGTGCGCGCATGTGCCGTCCTTGCGAGTCCTGCAGCGAAGGAAAGATTCACACGCAGGACTGGAAGAAGAATCCTGCACTGAAGAGGCCACACCGAGATCCAGGCAAGGCGAAGCCAAAGGCGCGCCAAAGGCAAGCCCGTCTGTGCCCGTCCGCGACCCGACCGCGGCCAGCACCAGGAACCCTGGACCTCCCACTACCCATCGCTACGACACCACCACCCTCCTTGCACTCAACCCTAGAAGACTTAGAGAATGCCAACAGGCCTCGCCGAACACGACCCACGGCCAGTTCTCCTGCCTCCACTGCCACCAGACCCTCACTGCCACCCCGGCCTCCAACACCGCCGACGCCAGCACCGGCGACACCCTAAAATGCATCCTCCTCAATGTACGCTCCGTACACAAACACGCCATGGAAATCTGGAACCTACTCGACTCTCTTTCGCCCGACATCGCCTTCTTCACAGAGACCTGGACCAACGCATCCTCCGCCCCCGACATCAGCACCGCCATCCCAGACGGATACAAGATCCAGAGGAAAGACCGCCCCAAAAAGCCAGGAGGGGGCCTCGCCATCGCCCACAAGAGCACCCTCCGCCTCACCACCTCGAGCGAAACCTTCCCCTCCGCCGAACACCTGCACTTCAAGATCCAGACCAGCCCCAAAGCCACACTCCGAGGAACCCTCGTCTACAGACCCCCCGGCCCCCGAACACCCTTCGCCGCCACCATCACCGACTTCATCGCACCCCACGCGATCGCCTCAACAAACTACAAACTCATTGGAGACCTGAACTTCCACCTCTACTACCCCAGCGACCCCGAATCCACTATCCTTCGTGACAACATCGCCAGCATCGGACTTAAACAACTCGTCAACACACCGACCCACAGAGCAGGACACACCCTCGACCCCATCTTCGCGGCAGGAAACAGCATCCATTTCAGCCACACAACGCAGCCGCCATGGACCGCCCACCACTGCGTTCACTTCGCCAACAACAAACCCAAGGCACCCAAACCAGCCCCACGCCCACCACGAAGGAACTGGAGCAAGGTTACCGACGAGCAACTTAACTCCACCCTCAACCGAGACAACCACACCTGGGCACCCGACGCAAACAGTGCAAACGACGCAGCCAGAGAACTCCACACCTGGATCTCCAACTGCGCAGATGAGCTCGCCCGCTACGCAACCCCGACAGACAACGCCCCAGGAAAGCCGCCTGGTTCACAACCGCTCTCCAAGAAGCCAGACGCACCTGCAGACGCCTGGAGAAGAACTGGAGAAACACCGAGACAACCAAAAACCACACCACCTACAAGGACGCCATGACGGACTACCACAACCAGATCAGAGCCACCAAAAGGAACTTCATCCACAACAAAATCCTGGCCAACTCCACCAACTCCAAGGAACTTTTCAGTGTCATTCAAGAATTCACCAACCCACGCAGCGAAGCCACAGACATCACCCCATCCCAAGACCTCTGCGACAAGCTTGGAACCTATCTCCACCTCAAGATCAAAAACCTTTACGACAACTTCATCGACCATCCACCAGGCGCCACAGATGGCCCCCCGCCCCCCAGAAACACCAGCCAGCCCACCATCTCCAACTGGACACCGATCACGGCCGAAGACACCGCCTCGACCATGAAAAGCATCCACTCGGGGGCCCCCACCGACCCCTGCCCCCTCACATCTACCACAGAGCCGTAGCCACCATCGCACCCGAACTACAACGCACCATCAACACCACCTTCAAAACAGGCACATTCCCAGACGACTGGAAGCGCGCAGAAGTCAGACCCCTGCTCAAGAAGCCCACAGCTGACCCCACCGACCTCAAGAACTATCGGCCCATCTCGCTCCTCCCCTTTGCAGCCAAAGTTGCAGAGAAAACAGTCAACAGGAAACTGACACGATTCATTGAAGAGAATACCGTCCTCGACCAGTCCCAATTCGGATTCCGAAGCAACCACAGCACAGAGACCGCCCTACTCGCCGCCACAGACGACATCCGCACCCTCCTGGACCAAGGCCACTCCGCAGCCCTCATCCTACTCGACCTATCAGCGGCCTTCGAGACAGTCTCCCATCGCACACTAGTCGTCAGACTACACGACGCAGGCATACAAGGAACAGCCCTGGATTGGATCCGATCATTCTTCACCGGAAGAAGCCAAAGGATCAGACTCCCACCCTTCCTCTCCGACCCCACGAAAATCACCTGCGGAGTCCCACAGGGTTCATCACTGAGCCCCACCCTCTTCAACATTTACATGGCCCCCCTCGCAGCCATCGTCCGACAACACGGCCTCAACATCGTATCCTACGCTGACGACACCCAGCTCATCCTCTCCCTCACCAAAGACCCCACCACTGCCAAACTCAACTTCCAGAAAGGAATGCAAGACATCGCAGTCTGGATGACCAACAGCTGCCTGAAGCTCAACTCCGAGAAGACAGAAGTCCTCGTCCTCGGTACCACCCCTTCTGCATGAGAGAGCACATGGTGGCTGACCGCCCTCGGAAGCCCACCTACCCCCTCAGACCACGCCAAGAACCTCGGCATCGTACTCGACTCATCACTCTCCATGAACCGACAGGTCAACGCCGTCACCTCCAGCTGCTTCAACACCCTCCGCATCCTCCGCAAGACCTTCAAGTGGATCCCCCCTGAATCAAGGAAGACAGTCACCCACGCACTCATCACCAGCAGACTGGACTATGGAAACGCACTCTACGCCGGCATCAACAAGTCCCTACTCCGCAAACTCCAGACAGTACAGAACACCGCCGCCAGACTCGTCCTCGGCATCCCCCGACACAAACACATCAGCCAACACCTACAAAGTCTCCACTGGCTCCCCGTGGAGAAAAGAGTCACTTTCAAAATCCTCACTCATGCCTACAAATGCCTACACAACAACGGACTCAAATACCTCAACAACAGAATCAACTTCCACGTACCCAAAAGAAACCTCCGATCTTCCAACCTCGCACTGGCCGAAACCCCGCGCATCCACAGAGCCAGAGCAGGCGGAAGATCCTTCTCTCACATTGCAGCCAAGACCTGGAACGAGCTACCGGCAGACATCAGACGCGCCCCCTCCCTGAACACCTTCAGGAAGACCCTCAAGACCTGGCTCTTCGGCTAAACAGATCTGCGGACCCCCCCCTCAGCACCTTGAGACCCTCACGGGTGAGTAGCGCGCTTACAATTCCCTGATTGATTGAGGCAAGGGGACGCGGGCAGGGCAGGGCTTGTCTGACCTTAGGGGTGGGTGGCAGGGGCAAACTCCGCCACATGGCGGAATCCGAGTTTTTTTGCAACTTCGCGCTCCCAGCGGAGCATGGAGTAGGCAAAACTCTGCTGTCGGAGCAGAGTTTGCCACCCACCCTTAGTTTTACATGTGCTAGGCCAGGAACCATGTTTTATAGGCCAGCCATGTGAATGGTACCATAGGTGCTGCAGTTCACATGAGGCATTTAACTTCCAATTCGTAGGTGTGTTCCCTAAACCATATACTAGGGACTTATACACAAGTTAGCTATGTCAATCAGGGGTAAGCCAATTTAACCATGCTTAGAGGGGGAGCAAAGGCACTTTACTCCTGTTTATCAGGGGTACAGTGTACTGAGGGAACAAACCAGCACAAATTGGATTCAGAAAAGGAGTAAAATCTGTGGTGACCATGCAGAAAGGACTGCTTTGCTACAGATCCCTTGGACCCTTAACAAGCCATGAAATTATTTATAGTCTATATATTGAAACAAGGGAAGTTGTTCTCGAAAACCTGTACAGAATAACGATGCATTTTAAAACAAAAGAAAGATGTGGAAATATAGAATACAGAAACAAACAAATAAAACAGCAAATTAAGTAAAGTAATAACAAAGAACAGAAAGCGAAAGAAATAGGGAGACAAACATAATCCCATTCTATTTGATTCCTAAATATGGTGAAAGGCCATAAAAGCCATCAAGAAGAAACATATAAATAGCACAAAATTTGAAAAAGAGGAGACATACGAAGTTAGAAGGAGAAGAGAGCCGACTGCAACCCTAAAGAGATTAAACTAAGATAACCGACAGCAGAAATATAGAAACAGAAACCTCATTATCAAAAGCAAGAATCCAGTAATCAAAAACTTAGATGAGCCACAAAAAAATACAAAGAGTTGGGTGCAGTCCTCTGCCTCCAGGACGGAGTGTGCACATATTTTCAGCAGCCCTGCTTTGACAAAATTTGGCCCTTTTTCCACCACCTTTGCACATTTGTTTAAGGACACTGCTGTAACAGCTCATGCTCAGCAGCTGCAAGCGTGTGAAGCTGGACAAATATTAATACCAATGCCCACAACCCACCCTGCTTACCTCTAAATATAGCAGCTGCCATTACATTCCTTCCAGAGGGATTCCACAGTAGGTATGGGGTGGAATGTTTCTCACACCACTGCAAGATGGTTACTGTGTGATTCTTTTGTATGTATCTTTCCAAATCCTGGAATTGAGTGACATGATAAATAAAGGGATAGCTTCGAGTTTGGAGGGTATAAAAAGGAATAACCAGTAGAAGAAGATGCATCATAACATATTTGGAATGTTTCTTCCCTGCCTATCTTCTGGAGGCTTCCTGCCTAGATTATTTTCAAGCCTTCATTGAAGACCTCAACCTGCCAACCTTATCTGCCTTTGCTACCTGTATATTTTTTCTACCTTTGTGGCTTTTTCTCCCAACTGGGGCATTTTCTGGAATTTACCGCTTACCCAGTGAAAATATTCTTCACTGGATGACACTGTGCATACTGGAAGGAATTGTCCTTTTCTCTGGCAGTCTCATTGAGGAAGGAGTAGCTGCACTTTCAGCCTCCAGCCCTTGACAATTCAAGTTTTGCTTTCCCTCCTTTCTAAGCCTATATTATCTTGTAAGTCTCTTACTGATCAACAAGACTTTCTCAAGGTGCACAATTAAGCTTTTCAAATTCTGCATTTGGAATCAAACAGGTGATCTGAATGAGCAGGCATTAGACCATAAGTGTCATAAGGGCAATTTGTTTTGTTAAGTGTCTTACGTGCTCTGAGAATGTATTAAATAGTGCTAGCCCCCCCTAAAAAGAATCTCTGTTATTCAACTAAACTGGGTCCTAGGTTTCCAAATTGGCCCGGGATGATATGGGCTACAAAAGAGGAGGAATCACTAGAATAGAATTTCTGCTGGACTTCTCTTCAAAATTGCCTTTTTGTATTTCAAAAACCAGCTGTCGAAAGCCATCATATTTAAAGTTTTGATTATTGAGGGTAGCCATATTAACGAGATCCAAGAGAATCTATTCTTCAACACAACTTCCCCACAGACCACCACATATTCCTGCATGAGGAAGCTTGAAGATTTTTGCCACTATTTTGAAAGATTGCATTGAAAAAAAAAACTAAAACAAAGTTCCACAATGTCATTTAGCAATCTTAGTCAAGAGCAAGGAAGCTTGCCACTTGAAAATAGAATATAAATCATGCAGAATTGAAATGTACAGTGTTATTCAATACTTCACTTTAGGTTTAAATTTCTTTATTATATTTCCAGTAAAAACAGGCATGTGTAACAGGTGGAAAGACCACCGGCTGTAATAAATGCAACAATATACAGAACCCTCAACTCCCACCACCCCCCACCCAACCAACCCAGACCTGGCTGCGCATGCAAAACGGTGAGAAGAAAAAGACAACACCCCTGTCCTCCGTTTCAAGATAGTGGTTACGTGCTGTTGCTTTGGCTGGTTCTGACAAGCGGAGGAGGCGTAAATACTTGAGGCAAGTCAATTCACAAAATTCTGTCGTTAGAAGGGCTAGGAAGGGTTTCCAGAGCTTGGGGAATGATGAGCTTTGATTCGTCAGTGTGAGGGTGATGCGCTCCATCCCCATTATATACCAGAGCTAGCCCTGATGTGTCGGAATATTTCGGGTACCCCAGTGCATTAGTATGTTCTGCAGGGCTGCTAGTAGCGCTAGAGCTATCTGCCTGCCCCTGCGGGACCGTAGTGAGAAGGTGAGTGCGTTAGGGAGGCCAAGGAGGATATATGCCGGGAATCTAGGAATGTCTGTGTCCAGGTGTGTGTCAATGTCCTTAAGGACCTGAGCCCAACATGTAGCTAGTTTCGGGCATTCCCATAGAATATGTAGTAACATGCCTAAAGAACCACATTGGCACCAGTCGTCAGGTGACTTAGCTGGAGTGAGTTTATGTAGTCTGCTAGGGGTGAGGTACCAATACGTTATGATTTTAGTGGCAGTTTCAACACCAGGGGTGTTACAGGCCGTGTGCCGGGCACAATAGTAGAGCTCATCCCATTCCTTTACAGATAGCTCCCTACCTATCTCTGACTCTCATCGCCACTGGCCTGGGGATTTCACGGATGGGCGTTCATGGGCCAGCAGCTTATATAGGTGAGTGATAAGGCATATGTTTTTCATATTAGATAGTAGCCATCATCGTATGGAGTGAGGTGACGTTGGGCCACTGGCCGAACTGTGGGTTGCATCACCCAGTGGCGTATCTGAGTGTAATGCCACATCTTTCTTTCGAGTAGTTTGTGTTCTTGGCGGAGGGAGTCAAACAGAATGGGTCCCTATGTGTCAAACAGGTGTCCCACTGATCTACAGCCCACTTGGGTCCAATGGTGGAAACCAGGGTCCGACAGAGCCAGAGCGAAGTCGGGATTCCGTACTATGGGAGTCAAAGGAGAGGGAAAGGAAGTAAGATGCCTACGGGTCGCCACTTTGTCCCAGGCCGCTAAAGCCGGCCTGGTGATGGAAGAGAGATATAAGTTAGGGGGACGTGCGCCTCTTGGAAGAAAAGCGATCCTCCACAAGGACTGTCCGCAAGCGCTTTTTCCATGAATAACCAATGGTTTTCGGACTCTGCACCTGACCATTCAACAAAAACTCTTAACTGTGTAGCCTGATAGTAACAAACAAGATCTGGGACCCCTAGCCCGCCCTCCGAGGGGGGCCTGTAAGCTAATTCTATGTTAAGTCTGGGGCGCTTATCCGCCCAGATGAAGTGGTTCAGATCGTCCTGAAGTGCTCGGATGGAACCCGGGGGAGGGTCTAGGGGTAATTCTTGGAAGAGGTATAAGATCTTGGGTAAAATTGCAATTTTTACTGCGGCTATCCTCCCAAGCCAGGAGAGAGTATGTTGCCGCCAACAGCACAGGTCTGAGCGTATCTGCTGAGTCAGCGCGCGATAATTGAGTGTCACTGTCTCGGATGTCGTAGGGGCAATCTCTATTCCCAGATATCGGACATAAGAAGTGGCCCACTGGAGGGGGAAAGTATGCTGAAGTGTAGTTAACGACTGTTGCGACATTGTTAGGTTTAGGGCTTGCGATTTATGGATATTCATTTTGAAGCCTGCAACCTGACCGAATGCCATAAGCTCGTCGAGGAAGGCAGGCAAGGATGAAGCCGGGGTCTCCAGTGTGGCCAGGGCGTCATCGGCGTATAGGCTGATTGTATGGGATTCGCCGCCAAACTGAATTCCCTTGATAGCTGGGTGGGAATGCACTCTATGGGCCATGGGCTCCATGTACAGGGCAAAGAGTAGCGGTGACAGCGGGCACCCTTGTCTGGTGCCTCTATTAATTGTGAATGGAGTGGAAGAATGGCCATTTATCCGAATAACTACAGTGGGGCCGTCGTATGTACTAGCGATCCCCCATGCCGAAGTGTTCCAAAGTGGCCTCAAGATAAGGCCAGTGAACTCTGTCGAACACTTTTTCAGCGTCGACCAATAGGAGAATACGCTCTTGGCCATGTCTCTGGGCCTTATCTATGAGGTGGAGGACCCTTCATGTATTGTCCCCGCACTGACGCTGTGGGACAAACCCTGCTTGATCTGGGAGAATCCGACCCGGCAGCAAGGGGTTGAGGCGAGCCGCTATGATACCTGTGAATATTTTAAAGTCGACGTTTAAGAGGGAAATCGGCCTGTATGAGGAGCATTGGGTTTTATCTTTCCCCGGTTTAGGGATCACTGCGATGGAAGCCATTTTCATTGAGGGAGGGAGGGTTGCCAAAGTTTCAAGAGTTTTAAAGAGTTGGGTAAGGAGGGGTGCTAGGATCTGGCAACACTTTTTTATAAAAGATGGTGGAAAAGCTGTCAGGCCCAGGGGACTAAGAAAGCTTTAGCCGGGCTGTACAAGAGATGATCTCCTCAATTTTGATCGGGCAGGCCAGATCTTCCTTCTGATCTGGTGTGAGGGTGAATGTGTGTGCTTCCTGGAGGTATAGCTGGATTCGCTCCGGCCGGAGACTCTGTGCCATGTATAGCTTTTGATAGTAGTCTCTAAAGACTTTTGCAATAAGGGGGTCTTCGGTCTGTGCCTGGCCCTCAAAGTCTATGACCTCCTGGACCCGCTGCTCCTACCTACGGATCCGCAGCCTATTAGCAAGGAAACACCCTGCCCTATTGCCCCCGACGTAAAATTGATGTTTTAAGCGGAGTGCAGCATATTCTGCCCTGTCTGTGTCGATACTAGCTAGTTGGGCCCTGGCAGCCTCCGGCTGCCTCCACACCCAGGGGGCTCCAGTCCGTTTGCGAATGCGCTCGAGTTCCGCAACTTGTTGGGAAAGATTTTCCCTTTTATCCCTACACTCTTTATTTTCGGGCGACGATATGGCAATTAGTTCCCCCCTCACCACCGCCTTCAGTTTGTCCCATACGGTGGAAACAGCAATTATGGGGGTATCGATGATAGCCAGATAGTCAGTAATCGTTCTGGTGATTTGCTCCACATTACTAGGGTGCTGTAGGAGGCTGTGTCGCAGATGCCATGTTTTGGGGCTGTACCCCTGTTTTGGAAAGTCTATAGCGACAACCACGGCCGAATGATCCGACAGAAATCATGGTTCAATAGTAACGTCTTGCACCCAAGAGACCAAGTCGTGGGAACCTAAGACGTAGTCCAGTCTGGTATATGTTTTCCTCGCGAAGGAATAATATGTATAGTCACGGGCCTGCCTGTGTGCGTTCCTCCAGATATCTGTGAGGCCCCTATTGTTGAGCCAAGCCAAACCTTCTTTGTAAAGTGCGCCCGTCTGTCCCTGTCGTTGTGTAGATCTATCCATGTCGTTGTCGAAGATGAGGTTTAAGTCACCCCCCACCAAGTTCAGTCGGCCCGGTGTCCCCATGATCTCTGTCACCGCTTGCTTTAAGAATGCCTCCTGTATGTCATTGGGTGAGTATATGGAGGCGATTGTAAATATTTCGGTGCATATTTGTAAGGAGTACGCGAAAAATCTGCCCCGTAAATCGGCCTCTTTAGATATGACCTTGCCTATAAAGTGTCAGGAGATTAAAATGGCCACCCCTGCTATTTTGTTCAGGAGGGAGGAAAAGTATTGGTGTGGGAAGTGTTTGGAGTGAAGCCTATGCTCATCCCGAGGGAGAAGATGAGTCTCTTGTAGTAGGCATACCTGGGCCCCGGAGTGTTCAAGATATGACAGAATAGAGCTCCTTTTCAGGGGGTGATTGAGTCCTTTAACATTTAGTGTGAAAATACTCAGTTTATTTGACATTGGGCCCGGTGAGGAGTGCTATGCAGTGGCTACTTGTGTAAGGGAGAAGGGTCATACATACAGAGTAGACATGGTGAGCTCAGTTAGAGTGTGTATTGGTCAAAGGCTTGCAGCAATATTTCCCAGGTCCAGCCCAAAAAAAGAATTCTAAACAAACCAAAATCCTAGTAAACAATAACAACGAAGATTTTAAACTGAAATAAAAGAATTTAGAGTCCATTTCTGGTATGTCCATTTAGACACTAGTGGGGTTGTGGGTGCGGCCCTCCATTCCATTTGGGCCCGACCAGCCACCGCTCGGCAGTGCATCCACCGCAGGGCTAGAAGGAGAGAAAACTGCAGTCGAAGAAGCCAAAGTGGGAGTTTCAAAGGAAAGGCCCTTTTCGTCAAGGTGATGCAGACCTTGAGGAGGTACCGGATAGTGTGTTTATGACTGCCTGTTTCTCTCTGGCTATTGTTTCAGGATCCGGTCGGAGGCCGCTCGGAAGGGCGCCGGGGCCACTCCGCACTGAGGTACTAGTTCCATCTGTTTCTTCTCCATCGTCTTGCAGTGAGTTGGGAGTGTCCTCCTTCAAGTCCAGCATGCGACGCGCCTCCTCCAGGGATCGGATTTGATGAAGCCTCTCTGCTTGACAAAAGATTATACAGAAAGGGTGGCCCCAGGAATAATGCACTCCTGCTGCTCATAGGCATGTGGTGAAGGGGCAAAAGTCTTTCTGTTTCTGGAGGGTTGTTGATGCGAGGTCCTGGTAGAAGACCAGGTGATTCCCCTGATACTGCACTGGGTTTTTGTCTTCTGGAGGATACACTCTTTCAAGGGGAGGTCATGGACACACATGAGTATGTCCGGTGGCGGGGCTTTAGGTGAGCGTTTGGGTCCCACTCTTTGTGTTCTGTCATGTTGGATGGTCATCTCGGGACCCACCTCCAGGATGGCTCTGAATAGACCCTGCACGTACAAGGTGATGTCAGGTCCCTCTGTTCTGGATGGAACGCCACAAATTCGGATGTTATTCCGGCACGATCTGTTCTCTAGATCTTCTGTATGGGCCTGGAGGTCCAGATTCTGATCTTTAAGTCTCAGAATCTCCTGCTGTAGTTGTTCAATTTCTTCGTCCCTGCTCGCTTCATGATCCTCCAGCATGGAGACTCTTTCGCCTGTCTTTTAGCTCTTGCGGGACCTCTCTCCTGAAGGAATGCAGGTCCTCACGCAGGGAAGTGAACAGCGATTCTAAATAGGGGTGGGTGATCGGGTCATCCGATGTCGCGGATGGCCCCTCGATCTCCTTCGAATGCGCGTCCCCCCAGAAGCCCCTGTAGGTTATCGCAACATGTCCTTGAGGTTGCCGTCTTTTTTCCCTCCAGCTATTTTGAAGGCAGGAGGGGATCTTCTGGTAAACGCACTTTCGGGCCCCTGGGCCTTGCAATCCACATCTCACAAATGCTCTGTGTAGGAGATGGATCCTTTCCGTCGCCACCCCAGGTCCCGGAGCCCCCCTTCCACTCAGTACTTCCTGCTGCAGGCAAGGCGCTTGAGGTGCTTCACCACAGTCACCGGGTGGGGGTCTCGGCTGTCTGCCAGCACCCTGTTGTGCTGGCTCGGGAGCCCTGGGTTGAATGCGCTAGAGTTAATAGCCCCCTCCAAGCGAAAGTACTCATTAGCTTGTCCTTACTGTGATCTTGTGGCTGGGTACCGATGTCGAGGGAACTACGTGGTGATGTGATGAGCTCCACCGCAGGCCGTCTCCCGATCCGGTTGGTAAGCTCCCAGATAGGCCCTAGCGATCAGGGGCGCAGGGGGCGTGCCTCTGGGCGAACGATATCCAGGTTTGGTTCGATGGCTGGCTCTTTGTGTGGGAACAGGTCCACGGCTTCGCCTGCAACGTTCGGGGCGTAATGTCAGGGGTGCCGGGGGGTCCTCTTTCTGCCACTGCTGTCTGTGCGGCCCCAGGGAGGTCTACCACCCGCAGTGTCAGTCAGGGTCCTGCTAACGGGGCTCTTAAGGGCCGGCTACGGTGCGAGGCCCAGTATCAGGCCGCTCCAGGCACAGGCCTGCCCCACCGACTCCTCACCTGCTTCTCCTGGAGGCCGACGATCAGCAGCTGGGCCATCTCCCCCGGTCTTGCCAGGCTGTCGCGCACCCGCATCCACCGCGGTCCGGCTCACCGTCGTCTCCGCTACTCTCAGGGGTGCGCACAGGGCTCAGGGATTATCGCCAGTCAGAGTTGCATTACCGGAGCCGCGAGCCAGTGCCCACCGCAGGCATCCGGGCGCGCAGGCCCCAAAGCCAAGGCCGCCTCCCAGCTTCGCAGACTAGGCAGGGAGGTCGCGCCGGGGCAATCCGCACAGCCCTTGGTCTTCCTCTTCAACCGGCTATCCTGCCGACACAGGACGCCGCGATGATGGCCGGGCCAGCGCACCTTGGCAGCCGTCCACACATGCAGGCCCCGCAGCCGTGATCGCCTTCCATCTCCGCGATACGGGCAGGGAGGCGGCTCCGGGCTGTGTGGCCCTTGTTCTTCCCCACCACTCCGGCTGTCCTGCTAGACCAATCGGTAGGCTCAATCTCTCCTTAGTGCAGTACAAGACGGCCAGGCCCGGCGGCGGGGAGGAGAGAGACACTAAAGCACGTCTCTCCCGTCCGCCATCTTGGCCAAGCCCCCCAATACTTCACTTTAATACATGATTTTAAAAAGGTTATATTTGCGATACATTAATAACAAATTTCAGATTCAATAAATACATTGGTAAGCAAGAAAATAGTTTCACCTTCTCTGTCTTAAACTGATTTGACAGCAAAAATGTTTTAAACAGTATAATACCCTTTACAATCTATAGCATGATTATCCATAAATATGTTACTACTACCAAATCCAGACATTGTGGTGTTTTAAAGATGAAAGGCATAATTGTGGATATTTTGACCGATAAAACGAGGAATAGGGGAGGGCCATCAGATTTACAATTGGCTTTGAATATTGGCCGGACTATAATCCTGGCCTTCAAGACCAGTTCACCTTCTCCCGGAGAACTATTGCTTGACCTATGGGAATGCCTAACAACATTGGGGCATATTAGCAAGACTGGCGATACAATTATCGCCGTTTTAGCGGCAGGAAACTGCCGCTAAAACGGTGATAATTGGCTTGCTAATAAGCGATATAGAATTCCAATAGAAGCCCAGGTTAGATGACCTGCACATCTAACCTGGGCTTCTATTGGAATTCTATAACGCTTATTAGCAAGCTAATTATCGCCGCTTTAGCGGCAGTTTCCTGCCGCTAAAACGGCGATAGTTTTATCGCCAGTCTTGCTAATATGCCCCACAGTTTTTTGATGTAGTTCAAAACGATACAGATTACATTTACACAAAAAACAAAAATTGAATACCAATAAATTTCCAGGAGAGGGCACAATCAGAACATAAGTTACCAATCTCAAATTTAGATTTGAGATTTGGGGTTTATCAGCAGGCGAAATATTAGTAACCTATTTATTTATTATTGAAATCCAAATATTAAAAATTGAAGGTCTATTTACATAAAAATATTTCATAGCCATTAATATCATAGCCCATATCAGATGTGCGCCGTTTTGACCGAAAATAACTGAGAGACAAAGGCTCTGATTCTGGGTGTGTTGGAGGTGTAGGTGGAATTTATTGCATTTGATAAAATTTGACTCCGTGTGGTTTCCAATTTATCAGGTGTAATAACTAGCACCAATTCGAAGTTCTTGCGGAATGACATGCAGAATTTGGTGCGTAGCGCACCAGAATCTGCATGTTATAATAAATATTGTTTTGCGTTCTCCTGGTAAAATACAGAAGGTTTGATCTGCTGAATTTAAATGAAGGGCGAGGTAGCTAATGAACCTGGTAATTACTGGTGTGGTAAATACCGCCCATTTCGGAATTGTGAACATGTGCAAACAGAGATATGCACAGGTGTCAGAAAACATCAATCAGCTCAGAATCAGATCCAAAACCTTCTGCAAAAGAAGTTTATTTCCTGTTAAGGCACTGAAACATTCATAGCTGTTCTGATCAGTCATATACAGACCTGGGAACACCCCTAAAACTTTTAGCAGGCCGAACCAGAAACAAATCTATCTTGACAACTTGAATGGAATGACTTATTTGTATTGTTGAAAACTGCAAAGTAAAAATTGAAGGAGAAATCAAGCAATTAGGACTCAGAGAGGCTATTTGGTACTATAAAGTTGCAAAAAATCCTATATACTGCATAACTAAAGTAGAAAGAGTTTTAAAAGGGGCAGTGTTTAAAGAATGCAGGATTGTTAGAACACACATACCAGGGGGCATATTTACAAGCCCCTTGCGCCACTTTTGCGCCGCCGTTGCGTCACGCATGTGACGCAGCGGCGACGCAAACCATGCGCCGCGTTGCGCTATATTTACAACGTGACGCATCTAGGGAGATGCGTCATGTAGTAAACCCCTGCGCCACATGAAACCTGCGTCAGGTTTCATGTGGGCGTACCGGCGCAGGGGGGGGCTTTCCGGCGCAGGAACGCCTCGGAAAAGTGACGTAGTGAAATCTACAAGATATCACGCAGTCACTTTTCCGACGCTGGTGCGTCAAATCCTTATGCCTGCTTCAAGCAGGCGTAAGGATTGACGCACCATGTTAGGGATAGGGAAGGTTGGAACAGTGCTGGAGTTGCGTCGCGCTTGCGACACAACTTCAGCACTGCGCCAACCTTCCGCCGGCAGATGCGTCACGCATCTGCTTATCCTTGCGCCACGATGCACCGCATCGGACGTGGCGCAAGGGTAAACTTGCGTGACGCATTTTCCCTGGCGCATCCCTGCTGATATGCAGGGATGCGCCAGGGAACGTAAATATGCCCCCATGTTTTTGGGGGATTCCATGTTCTCTAATATAATTCTGCCATATTTAAATATAAGCTAAATGAAAGAGAGCTATAAAACTTTGGTCATCCATGTCAAAAGGCAGCAGTGAAAATTGTACAGATAGAGAGAATGCAATATGGCTTCATATTGGGAAATGCTAAATTGCCGTTTCTATAAGGTAATTTAAACACAGGAGACAAATTCATACACGATGTCCCACTCAGATGAGACTTACCAGATTACTTTCTTTTTGAAAAAAAAAAAGATTAGCTGTAAAAAAAATCCTGAGGCACTCATAAAGAAAATGAGTAAAAATGAGATTTTATTGAAGGAAATGACGCATTAAACAAAACAGAAATAGCTATCCAGAAATGAGTAAAATAGATGATCTCGATCAGAATTGCAGGTTAGTTGAAATCATAAATAGTATCGGTACTTCAGAAAATCAATCTCCTGTGTATTGTTTTGAGTATTGTAGTTGGTTTTTGCAGTTATAAGTGACAAATTTGGTGAATCATGTAAAATAAAACCACTGTTTTCTGTTAACTTACTCCAAATCGTACAACTATAAATGACTTTTTAACTTCAAAAGTAGTTGAAATGCTAAATTGATTAACCTGGACAAATAAAGCAATATCATCACAGTAAATCTTCAGATCCAAGTTTTCATAAAAAGGAGTCCTTATAATATTAGTGTTCTGATCAGAAACGTCTAGCATCTCCAGAAACAAAAACAAATAGTAGTGGGGATATTGGGCATCCCTCAGAGGTCCCCAAGTCACCTGCACCAGTCCTATATTCTATCAATGATAATAATGACCATATAATAAAGAGAGGTGATTATACCTTTGAGCTGGGGTGGAAACGCATACTAATCTGTAAATACTGAAAAAAAGAACATCCCTACTAACAAAGTTGAAAGCCTGCTCTGTATTTAAAAGAATAATCACTTTCATCTCCCTAATTGCCCCATTCCTACTCTATGCAGAAAGACTCAACACTCTTACTTTAGTTTTCCTTTGCTCATGTATATTTTCACTTTCCATGAGCCTGAACCTAGCTCTTCCTTTTCTCTTTATCAAAGGCTATCTCACTGTTAAACCTGTCAGCCTTAGGGTGGTTTTACTCCAAACTTTTTGCCTCTTTCCCTCAATTCTTTTTGCTGAAATTCATTTTGTTGGCCAGTGCTAAAGTGCTTGTGCTCACTCCCCGAAACATTTTAAAATTGGCTTGCACCTAATTGGCATATTTAATTTACTTATAAGTACCTTGTAGAGTGGTTTACCTTACACCCAGGGCCTGCAAATTAAATGCTACGAATGGGCCTGCAGCACTTATTGTGTCACCCACTTAAGTAGCCCCTTAAAACATGTCCCAGGCCTGCCATTGAAGCCAGAATGTAGTGTTAAACTTCCAGTCTGACTTGGCAATATAACCCCCTTGCCAAGCCTGAAACTCCCTTTTTATTGCATGTAAGTCAGCCCTAAGGTAGGCACTAGGTGGCCCATAGGGCAGGGTGCATTGTAATTAAAAGGTTGGACATATACTTTTAAGTTTTACATGTTCTGGTAGTAAAAATTCCTATATTCATTTTTCACTACTGTGAAGCCTACCTATCCCATCGGATAACATTTGTTTGCCTTATTAAATGTAATAAGTGTTAACATTTTATTGGGAATAGGTAAGTATTTTGGGCTTGATTCACAAAGGTAAACGTACACTTTTGTGTAAATTCTCGTTTTTTTACAATTCGCAAAGGAATTTTATGATAGTAATATCTTTATCACTCGTGGTGGAGACTCCGCACATAAAAAGATTGACAGTTGTTAAGATACTACTCATAAAATTGTTTTAGGAATTGCAAAAAAATGTAAGCTTACACAAAAGTGTAAGTTTACCTTTGTGAATCAGGCTCTTCATGTTTGGTATCTATGGAATTGTAATTACAAATCCTCTTTAATGGAAAAGTCAGATTTTAAATTAGAATTTTGAAAATACCACTTTTAGGAAGTTGGCATTTGCCTGCCCTTTGCCATTTGGTGCCTGTAGGCTGTCATAGGTCACATGACTGGGTGTAGTTGGCAGTTAGACTTGGTGAATTCCTCCCAGACAGTTGCACAATGGAGGGACTAGGTGTGCCTGAAAGGGCCATCTGCCTGCAGGATGGGGTTGTGGAGCTGGGCACAGCCCCACTTGCATCTGAATAGACTGTGCTCTGCCTTCACACAAAGGGCTTGTCACCACTACGTTGTCTCTGCTGCTAGTCTGGAGCCAGGGCAGAGGAGTCAGGAAATTACTAGCACTTCAAAGAATACCTCTAGAAACTTCTCCTGCTTCAAAGAAGGCATTAAGCATAAAAATAGGGCCACTCAGACCCACTCTTTATTTCACTTTCTGTACTGATGGAATGACTCTCAGAGGACTGCTGATGTGGCCTGCTACGTACTCCACAAGACTGCTTTGCTGCACCTGGAAGGACTGCTTTGCTGCCTGGAGCCTGCCTTAAACTCTCAAAGTCATTCCCTGCTCCTTGAGCCCTGCTTCATCATCTGAACCCAGGATTACCAGAGTGACTCCAATAGCTTGTTTGCTGGCTGACCTGTTCAGAGTCACTAGGAAATAACAGGTTCCCACCATCTTGAACCCACGCCTGGACCCAGCCTGAGTCCTAACCATCTTAGTGGTGCCCCTCCAGTCCTGGATCCTTGGTGGTTGTGCTAAAGGTGCTCAGGTAGCCACAATCCAAAACTTGGGATTTAAAAAAACATTCTTGGCTAAAAACTGCACTGAGGACTGAGGGAAGACTGGGGCCAACCTTCTCATCTAGCCGCCCAAGGTGTATCGCTGGTCGGCCTGACTTTGCAGCTTCTTCAGCTACGTTCTTCTTTGCATCACCAAGTCCTGTTCAGCGGTCCTTCGCCAAAGGGGTACTTGGCATCCTGGAACTCTCGTCGGCTACAGGCTCCTTCTTCAACCCGCTGGAGATTTTTGAAGTCCAAACATAGAAATCCTCACCACAACTTTGTCCAATGGCTCCCAGACGAGGATGCTCCCTCTTTGGTCACCGCCTGCAGCCTTGCCCCATTGAACTTCACCTTCTCAGAACATTTTTACCAACATTTCTTATAAGTCTGAAGTTAGGCACCAATCTGACCTAATCCACCGGACTCCATCCCGGTCGGCCATATTTTTCGACTTTGACCCAGTCTCATGCTACTAGATGTCTGTGGTTGGCACTTTGATCTTTTGGGTGCTAGCTTTTATTAAAAACTGTGCTGCATAAATACTTGACACATTGCCTCTAAGTTAAGCCTGACTGCTTTTTGTGCCAAGCTACCAAAGTCTATGCACAGGTTAATTTCGTGAATTTTGTGATTCACTCTGATGGTGATTGAGTCTGTTGCTTGAACAGGGGTCACCCCCCTTCAACCACAACCCAATTTCTCACACACACCAATGATTTATCATGTTTTCTTTTTTGTGTTCCTTTTCCTTTCATTTTCATTGTTCAAGCAAGAGCTGCAGCTCCCTCTTGATCATACAGAGAATCATCAAAAAGGAGGAGATGTGGACTTCATTATAAATTGGTTACAGTAATTAAAAAATGCATTGGTCTGTATGTATTAGTAAGCCTGGTGTAGTGCGTAGGCTCGTATGGCAGATGTTTTATTTTATTTTATTTTTCTGACTGAAACTGCATTTGTTCAATTAAGGAAGCACATTGGCCTGCATTGAACATGTATTTGCTGGAAAGGGATCTAGCAAATGTTTATTTAAGGCAGTGCATTAGCTTGTTCTTAATATTTCCTTGGCTGTATCTGAAATAGTGTTTTAGTATTAAGGCAGCATGTCGGCCTGTACTTCATTTGACTTACCAATCCATTTGCCTACATTTTGGTGCATTAAAGAAACCTTGTGGTCACAGTACTTTGTGATTACTGCATATTGTGTATATCATGTTGGTATGAAGCCATGCAATTTAAGAAACAATCTGAAGAAACATTCCTACCTTCTAGTTGTGGATACTTGAGAGCATTTCATGATCTTTAGGAACACTTATCTCACTAGGGACTAGTTGTGAGTATGTGGGTCATTTTTCTTACTTACATTTTTGGAGGTCATTGCAGTTTTTTCAAAAAAGGTAGGGGGTTATAATCAATTCAAACATTTATATTCCTCTTCCTTTTTACTTTTTTTCTTGTGATTTTCAAGACATTGAAGGGTAAAACAGAGATAATGGCGTGAGTGACATTTTCCATTTCTATTGTATTATTTCTTTGAGCTTAGTCTGCTAAATGGGGGTCCTTAGTGGCTCTTTAGTGGGCCAAGAGCATTGCTGGTGATGACATTTCTTTTTTTCCAAAAGGGGCACACAGACACAAGCAGTATCATTCTTCCTCTCCATATTCATTAAGGTAACAGAGATCTAAGGAAAGAAACCATGCTTTTTCTTATAGGGCCCGATTCACAAAGGTACAGTTAGGCCAAACGTCTTACTTAGACCAAAAGTCTAACTTTACCTTTGTGAATACCTGAAAAGTAGTAAAGTTAGACTTTTGATCTAAGTTAGGCTTTTGGTCTAAGTTTACCTTTGTGAATACCTGAAAAGTAGTAAAGTTAGACTTTTGGTCTAAGTTAGACTTTTGTTCTAACTTTATCTTTGTGAATCGGGCTCATGCCAGTGCTTCATTTGATCCAGTGGTTTCCTGTGCTCGGCACCAGCACTTTACTGTCAACACCAGCACTTATGACAGTCTGCCACATGGTGGCGCTGTCTGTCTAATTTAGAAATGAACAAACAGTTGTTTATTAAGTCAGTATTTATTAAAAAGGGCTAATACCTTCTGCCCAATTCATCCTTATAATGTTAGGCATCTGTAACAGTGTGAAATGTCACACTTATAGGAGTGTGATGGTTAGTAGTCGTGTTGGTACAGTCATTGGCAGTCCTGGCAGGGGTAATGGGTGGTGCAAGCTGCAGTGGACTTCCGACGAGAGCCCTGGCACTTAATGTTTTACAAACTAAGCACTGGCCCATGCCCTCTTTTTCTCACCATTCTTGCACAGACAGATCCAGGTTCTGGTTAATTCAATTTTTGAGGCTTGAAATTCTTGTCAGGATTCAATAACTTTTTATTGTAGTTCTCTGCAGTCCTCAGGGAAGGTTACAATTTTAGAATTGTCTCCATCATCTGTGAGTTTGTTGAGGTTATTGCCTGATTATTATGACAAAAAGATTGTTCTAGAGAAGTATATCCAGAAGGATGGATTTCATGCAGTGACATCATATTTGCAATCTAATATTCAGTTGCTAGGGGACGAAGAGCAACTGAGCCCAAGTAGAGAGTGGTTTAAGCAATTCTAAAGAAAAAATACCCCTAAATCATCCATTTATGCAGCAATTCATTATTTATTTAAAAGAGTTGAAAGCTCCGGCTTCTCTTCTGTGTCTAGTTTAAATGGTAGCTTATACTAATTACTAAAGGAGAAGTTGAAATTCCTCAAAATTTTGTAGTTGAACCATTATTAGCAAACCAAACAGGACAACAAGTACTATTGCATAAAATGCAGTAATTTGGGACCCTGTAACTAAAAGGGCAGAATCTGCACTAAAGAGAGCATGCGTGGGTCTGTGACTGGAAATGACAGTGGTGATACACATTGGGCCTGATTCACAAAGGTAAGCTTACGCTTTTGTGTAAGAATACAATTGTTTGACATTCTCAAATATATTTTACTAGTACTATTTTTATGAATGTGGGGGCATATCTACAAGGCCCCGCGATAAAATTATCGCCGCTTTAGCGTCCGTTTTCGGGCGAAAAGCGGCGATAATTTTATCGCATTATCATCAAGGACACGCTAGCGCGTGATTCCTTGAGTTAGGGCCCGTTTTTCACACGCCTCGCATCGATAATGAGATGCAAAGGAGGCGTGGCTGTGAAAACAACATGGGATAATATTGCGATATTATCAAGGAGGGGTAGCGATATTTGAAATTGCGTTCCTGACTAAGGCATACCTAACATGGGGGGTTGATTGTGTGGCTAAGACCACAGGCCCTATCATCAAGGATATCGCCGTTTTCCATGGAACATCGCTGGAAAACCATCGATGTTCCATGGAAAACACCGCTATCGCTGGAATAATTATCGCCATTGCGCTATGCGTTGTTAATACAGCGCTAGCATGGCGATAATTTCCAGCGATAGCCGGCGATAAAAATCCTCACGCTAAGAGCGGCCAGCAATAATTATCGCTGCCGCTTGATAATATGCCCCGTGGAGTCTCTGCACATAACAGGATAGTACACTCCTATATTTTTATGAGCGAACATCTTCTAATTTACAGGGAGTAAGAGTGGCAGACACAGATTCTGAATGTTGCCTTCAGCTACACTGATGTGGTTTTGAATCTACTCATGGCTCAATTCACTGTTTGGAGGTCAATATCCCCAATAACTGCAATGCCCTATTTGCTGTAATGTTCCATCCCTGTGGCGATCTATTTCAAGGAGCTATACAGATGGGGATGGGTGCACTTTTCTTGGTTAAGCAATATTAACAGCATAAAAATTAATTTCCTCCCATGCCTCCTTTTCCTGGCCCAAACATGTCTGTTCAAATTCCACATAAAAATATTGAAATACATGCAGAAATGCTTCTTTGATGTTGTTTGCGGTGGTTGAGCTGCTAAGGTGGGCTGGACTTCCAAAATATCTATGTCCATTCATACTTAGCAGAATTCTGCCTAGTACTGGAATGGATGGGACTGGTAAACTGAAGCCTTGTTTGGCAGTTGAAGAAAATTATTCTCAAGTCCCTTTGAAGAATATGCCAGCATATTGTTTTAAACAAGGATTTGACTAACTTACTGGAATGGCCTAGTTCTTAGCAAAAAAGTATATCAAAGATGGTCGTCACCTATTTACTTATTTCTAAAGACAGCTTCATTTATTTATGAAATAGAGTTGCCTTTAGAAATATGTAAATAGGTGATTATTGGCTTTGACACACTATACTATTATTGTAGTGCTCCAACCATTCCATTAAGCCCTATAATAATTATTGTAGCAAAAAAGTGACATCCTTCCCGTTCCCCCTGGCCCCATTAAGTCACAATCCAGATTTATGCAGGGGCTGGCTCACTCACACTTGAAAAATTGGGAAAACCTGGGCCCTCAAACGTTGGGGGATTTTTCTGAAGGAGTATTGCTAGGAGACAGAGGTGATTGTGAACTGGAATATTTATTGCCTAGGGGGACAGATTCAAGATAATTCAAGCACTTCATTGGGTGGTGGTAGGCTAGAAACTGGAGCAAGGTGGCAGGGATTTAACCCCAAAAGTACACTTTTTTGCTAACTTCCTCGTGGACTGAACTACAGAGCTATGTATAGGGACAGACTCTAGCCCCACAAACATTAGACATAGCTGTATGTTACTATGGGAGGAAGACTTGGAGCTGGAAATAACAAAAAAAGAGTGGAAAAGTATCTGCCCAAAATATCAGTCTGCACCCAATATAAAGAGAATCACAACAAACTTCTAATCCATTGGTACCTGACCCTGGTAATGACTAAAGCTATGTATGGATGAGCTGATATGTGTTAAGGACAATGCCAATTGAGAGGTCCAATGACACATGCCTGGTGCACCTATCCCCAGGTACAGCCCTATTAGCCCTTACGTCTTGGCCTAATAAAACATATAAAAGAGTCTGGGCCAGAGGAGGCCCCCTCACTTACCGGCAGTGCTGCTCCTGCTGCTCCTGCTTCACTCTTGTCATTCTCGCTGGGGTGGGACTCGGTCCCCCAGTGCAATGAGCTCCGTTGCCGGGGCGGGGCCAGGCACCTGTCGCTACACAAAGGTGCCGGAACTCTCCTGCATCGTGGGACGCCTGTCTGGGCCAGAGGAGGCTCCCTCACTTACCAACTGCACTGCTCCTGCTGCTACCACTTCACTCTTGCCATTCTCTCTGGGGTGGGACTCGGTCCCCCAGCGCAACACGCTCCACTGCAGGGGCGGGGCCAAGCACCTGGTGCGCCACAAAGGCGCTGGAACTCTCCCGCAGTGTGGGACGCCTGTCTGGGCCAGAGAAGGCCCCCTCACTTACCGGTAGTGCTGCTCCTGCTGCTCCTGCTTCACTCTTGCCATTCTCGATGGGGTGGGACTCAGTCCCCCAGCGCAACACGCTCCACTGCGGGGCAGGGCCAAGCATCTGACGCATCACAAAGGGGCCAGAACTCTACTGCAGCACGGACACATGCAGGTGTGCCCGGATGTGCCCAGGCAAAGCCCGGGCCAATGGCGGGTCCATCTGCGCCCGTCCGCGCCTGACCGAGGCTGGGCTGGGCCACCCCTCTTGGCTCTTGCATCTGGGACTGCAGACCGGAAGGGAATTAAACCTTCTTATAAGGTAAGATCATGGGGAAGAGGAAGGCAGCAATGCCGAACACCAGAGAACGTCCACTGGCCGCAACCATAACTAGCTTTTTTACTACTGCAATGGGGGCGATGAACAATGAGATTGAGTGCGTGGAGGAGAGGATGGGGGTTACTAAGAAAGCTCTGCATACTAGACCCCCGGGTGGAGACAGCGGAGACTTGGATGCAGCGCGGCCCCCGCACAAGGCCGACAATAGAAAGGACACTGGAAACCCTTGCATTTTCAATGGCGACCTCTTGATCGTGTCTAATGATGATCAGAGCTCACAGCTTGAAACTAGCGGTTCACCACCAGTAAAAAAGGCAAAAAGCAGTAACAAGCTGTCGACGAAACGCAAGCTGCCTCTGGTTGGAAATAAATCAACCTCTGTCAGCAGAAATAATGGGTTGCCGCTCAGGACTCAGCCAGTCAATGAAGCCACACAGGGATGCTTGACATAAGCCAACTTCTTAGAGCTCCTGGATAAATTGCTAAAAGTGTGCCTTGAACCAGTTCTGGCTGTCCTTAACAGTATTGGAACTTCCCTAAAAATGTTGATTGGATCAAGTTTAAGCACTCTCTCGAGCACCCTCAAAAACACGGTGGATAATAGGCAAAGCTCAGAGGCCTCTACTATAACCATTGTTACAGCAAACAAATGATGGACGGAATGCTGACAATGCAAGCATTCTCCCCCAGTCAAAAGATCTGGGTTAAATCCATCGTTCTTTTGCCCACTACGCCACCCCAGTTTGGACCCAGCCATATGCAAATCAGTCTTGACCCTGTGCCCCATGGGAACAGTCAAGACCGAACTGCCAGGCCAGGTCCTTCCTGGACCAGAAACAAGCATCCTGGGACAGGTTTCAGGGTATGTCACCCTTCTTCAGCCAGGCTAGCTTGAATCCAGTGGCACAGTGAGCAAGGGATCCACGTCTGGCATACCCATCCCACTTAGGGCGAAAAGTGTTACAGCAAACAAATGATGGACGGAATGCTGACAATGCAAGCATTCTCCCCAGTCAAAAGATCTGGGTTAAATCCATCGTTCTTTTGCCCACTACGCCACCCCAGTTTGGATCCAGCCATATGCAAATCAAGTCTTGACCCTGTGCCCCATGGGAACAGTCCAGACCGAACTGCCAGGCCAGGTCCTCCCTGGACCAGAAACAAGCATCCTGGGACCGGTTTCAGGGTATGTCACCCTTCTTCAGCCAGGCTAGCTTGAATCCAGTGGCACAGTGAGCAAGGGACCCACGTCTGGGCATACCCATCCCACTTAGGGCGAAAAGTGTTACAGCAAACAAATGATGGACGGAATGCTGACAATGCAAGCATTCTCCCCCAGTCAAAAGATCTGGGTTAAATCCATCGTTCTTTTGCCCACTACGCCACACCAGTTTGGACCCAGCCATATGCAAATCAGTCTTGACCCTGTGCCCCATGGGAACAGTCCAGACCGAACTGCCAGGCCAGGTCCTCCCTGGACCAGAAACAAGCATCCTGGGACCGGTTTCAGGGTATGTCACCCTTCTTCAGCCAGGCTAGCTTGAATCCAGTGGCACAGTGAGCAAGGGACCCACGTCTGGGCATACCCATCCCACTTAGGGCGAAAAGTGTTACAGCAAACAAATGATGGACGGAATGCTGACAATGCAAGCATTCTCCCCAGTCAAAAGATCTGGGTTAAATCCATCGTTCTTTTGCCCACTATGCCACCCCAGTTTGGACCCAGCCATATGCAAATCAGTCTTGACCCTGTGCCCCATGGGAACAGTCCAGACCGAACTGCCAGGCCAGGTCCTCCCTGGACCAGAAACAAGCATCCTGGGACCGGTTTCAGGGTATGT
The DNA here is from genome assembly GCA_963921515.1 of Calotriton arnoldi. Lineage (NCBI taxonomy): Eukaryota > Metazoa > Chordata > Amphibia > Caudata > Salamandridae > Calotriton > Calotriton arnoldi. Next base: position 143,644 of record CAWUFW010010721.1, on the reverse strand, counting down.
CACCCTTCTTCAGCCAGGCTAGCTTGAATCCAGTGGCACAGTGAGCAAGGGACCCACGCCTGGGCATACCCATCCCACTTAGGGCGAAAAGTGTTACAGCAAACAAATGATGGACGGAATGCTGACAATGCAAGCATTCTCCCCAGTCAAAAGATCTGGGTTAAATCCATCGTTCTTTGCCCACTACGCCACCCCAGTTTGGACCCAGCCATATGCAAATCAGTCTTGACCCTGTGCCCCATGGGAACAGTCAAGACCGAACTGCCAGGCCAGGTCCTCCCTGGACTCAGAAACAAGCATCCTGGGACCGGTTTCAGGGTATGTCACCCTTCTTCAGCCAGGCTAGCTTGAATCCAGTGGCACAGTGAGCAAGGGACCCACGTCTGGGCATACCCATCCCACTTAGGGCGAAAAGTGTTACAGCAAACAAATGATAGACGGAATGATGACAATGCAAGCATTCTCCCCCAGTCAAAAGATCTGGGTTAAATCCATCGTTCTTTTGCCCACTACGCCACCCCAGTTTGGACCCAGTATTATGCAAATCAGTCTTGACCCTGTGCCCCATGGGAACAGTCCAGACCGAACTGCCGGGCCAGGTCCTCCCTGGACCAGAAACAAGCATCCGGGAACCGGTTTCAGGGTATGTCACCCTTCTTCAGCCAGGCTAGCTTGAATCCAGTGGCACAGTGAGCAAGGGACCCACGTCTGGGCATACCCATCCCACTTAGGGCGAAAAGTGTTACAGCAAACAAATGATGGACGGAATGCTGACAATGCAAGCATTCTCCCCCAGTCAAAAGATCTGGGTTAAATCCATTGTTCTTTTGCCGACTACGCCACCCCAGTTTGGACCCAGCCATATGCAAATCAGTCTTCACCCTGTGCCCCATGGGAACAGTCCAGACCGAACTGCCAGGCCAGGTCCTCCCTGGACCAGAAACAAGCATCCTGGGACCGGTTTCAGGGTATGTCACCCTTCTTCAGCCAGGCTAGCTTGAATCCAGTGGCACAGTGAGCAAGGGACCCACGTCTGGGCATACCCATCCCACTTAGGGCGAAAAGTGTTACAGCAAACAAATGATGGACGGAATGCTGACAATACAAGCATTCTCCCCCAGTCAAAAGATCTGGGTTAAATCCATCGTTCTTTTGCCCACTACGCCACCCCAGTTTGGACCCAGCCATATACAAATCAGTCTTGACCCTGTGCCCCATGGGAACAGTCCAGACCGAACTGCCAGGCCAGGTCCTCCCGGGACCAGAAACAAGCACCCTGGGACCGGTTTCAGGGTATGTCACCCTTCTTCAGCCAGGCTAGCTTGAATCCAGTGGCACAGTGAGCAAGGGACCCACGTCTGGGCATACCCATCCCACTTAGGGCGAAAAGTGTTACAGCAAACAATGGCATGGTGAGCAAAAAAACGATGGATTTAGGCCCAGATCTCTGTACTGGGGTGAATGTATGACATTGTTCTGCATTCTGTCCATCAATTGTTGTTTTTGCAATTGTCACCCCGAGTGGGGCGGGTATGCCCAGACGTGGGTCCCGTGCTCTCCATGCTGCTGGAGTCAAGCTATCCTGGCTGATGAGGGCTGAAAGCCCGAAACCGGTCCTAGGATGCTTGTTTCCAGTCCAGGGAGGACCTGGCCTGGCAGTTCGGGCTGGACTGTTCCCATTGGGTGCAGGGTCAAGACTGATTTGTATATGGCTGGGTCCAAACTGGAATGGGGGGTGAGCAAAAAAACGATGGATTTAGGCCCAGATCTCTGCACTGGGGTGAATGTATGACATTGTTCTGCATTCTGTCCATCAATTGTTGTTTTTGCAATCTACTATAACCATGGCAGGCCTCAATCAGGGGGCGCCAGGCGAGGGCCTCATACAAGAGGATGGCAGGAAAACTAGCTCTACCCGCACTGCCCAGTTTAACTCAACAGTGTGCCTACCCAGGGTACAATCAGGCCCGCTAAAGAGGCCCAGCAACGGTCCTGACTTTCCATCCAAAAAACATTAAGCCGTTGCAGATCATCAAGTAGTATGTACAAGAAAAGAATTCTGCAACTCCCCCGGAGGCAACACCGTTAGTGATAGTTTTAAAAAACGTCCCTCCTTCCCTCTTAGCCGAAGAGCACTCCCAATTAAAAAATAAGGTCGTCCACTGGCTCCAAAAACCTACACACTGTTTTAGTTGTGAAGAACTATATGGGAGTATAAATAACTTTCGACGTATGTCTTGGGTAGGCCATCATCCAAATGAGACACCTGGTGATTGTATCGTGGTCAATTTTAGAAATAAGCACATGGCAGGCTGTCTTCTGGATAGAGCATCCCAACTACCCCCGACAGGAGGAGGGATTGAGGCAGTACCCCTGGGATACTTTTATAGGCTCATCAAGCAAACCCTCCTGCAGTTGCTCTCCGTTAATGGGGGTATCCCGGAGTGACCTCCATTCCAACTTACACCCGCTTTTTACCCCTTGAGCAAATTGATTGACTACATATACAGGGGACTGCTCCGGTTGAAGATCGTGCTAACAAGGATGGGAGGGCAACAACACAGGTACTCAAGGCCACTTCCTTGCCCCTGCCATCCCCCTGTATGGTCAGAGATAATATAAAAGAGAAGGTCATACAGGCTTCACCCAACTGTATCAATAGTCCTGTGGTCAGAGAGACTGGTTATATTACGATAGAGGGCAATAAGTTCAGTTGCCTCTTTTGGAACGTAGCTGCTTGCATCCAAGGTAAAAAATGATGACTGGTTAGATTTTATAAAAAGCTATGATATTATCTGTCTCCAAGAGACGTGGGCCAGCGGGAAGATATATATAGATGGCTTTATATCCATCGACACACCAGCTATCCGCTCGCATGGGGGTCATGACCAGGGTGGCTTGCTCACTTTAATAACAACAACTTTGGGCAACAAAATACGTTCCTCTAACCTGGACACTCCGCACTTTCAATTTATTAATGTTACATATGAACTAAATGTCACACTCATAATTGTAAATTTTTATCATAACAATGGAACTGAACACAGATTATAAAATATTATGGGGCGGGGATTTTAACTGCAGACTTTGCACATTATCACAGGTTTCCGCTTGTACCCACAGGACCAAAGCCATTTTGAACACACCTCCTGTGGTAACGTTTTTAACTCTATTTTATCCAAATCTTCTCTTTTTTTAACTATAGACTTGACTCCGAGGGCTGGGCAGGAGGAGATCACGTATACTTGTCGTGGTCGGGCAGCCTTATTGATTATATAGCTCTTTCTGATTATTATAAGCCCAAGTCGGTAAAGTTTTCAATTTTAAAAGTACTTTTTAGCGACCACTTTCCTCTAGTGATTCACTTTGAAACACAAAACAAGAATCTGCCCCTAGTAGCGCCCCCCTTAATCCATCATAAGAACAAGGGTCTCATGTGTAAATGGGCATCTATGAACCCTGAGGTGGTTTTGGGAAAACTCCTTAAAAAAAACAGGTCGCAATTCCTGACTTGCCTTGAAGATGAACTAAATCCAAAAACCATGCTAGTAGCGTTCACAGACGTCTCTATAACTTTAAATGACATTTTAAAATGCGACAGAAGTCCCACGGCCCGCAAACAGTTTAAGTGGTTCAATAATGATTGTACAAGGAGCCATAACAAGCTCGTCGAAGCTTTAAAACAAAAGCCCAGAGATTTAGCACGGGTGAGAGCTTGCAGATGCCAGTACAAAAAGACTGCAGGGAGACTGTTAGGAAGGAGGCATGGGAGAGGCTGTACGAAGCCAGCACCACTAAGAATAGTAGTCTATTTTGGAAGACCATCAATGCCCCCTTCTTCCAAGACAACCATAATAACACCACCGATGTCACACTCCCCTCAAAAAGGTGGGCTGACCATTTTCACACAATTTATAATAATGGGGGGACCCGACTGGCATTATATAATGCGGCAACTACAAAAAAGGGGCTGCGAGAAAATTAGACCCACCAACAATCCAGGAAGTTACAAAGGCCTCAGGCTTGAAAAAGAAAAGCAAGGCTGCCGGTCCCGATGGCATACCGGCCGATCTCTTTCTGGCAAAGCCTGACCTTTGACTCCCAATTTTAACTAACATTTTAAGTTGTGTCACAGTCACGGGTCCCCCAGAATCCTGGTCAACAGCAATAATTGTCCCTATTTTTAAAAAGGGAGATAGGTCGAACCCCAAATGTTACCGCCCAACATCACTGATTGACACCACATGCAAGTTGATGGGCAGGGTTTTACTCAACCGCCTCAAAAGCTGGATAGCAGAAAAGGGGAAATTTTCGGACATCCAATATGATTTTAGAAGGGGCCTGGGCATGGTGGAGCAATGCCTTAACCTCCACTTGGTAATCAGCAAATACACCATGGCAAAAAACACAAATCTTTATTTGGGCTTCATGGACTTGACATCGACCTTCGATTGTGTGTTGAGAGGGAAATTATGGCAAAAGATGTTAGGTATGGGCATAGATGCCCCCCCGGTCCACTTTTTAGCGCAAATGCATCAGGTTGTTATGGGCAGAGTATGATACGGGAAGGATGGAGAATTATCAGCCCCGATCAAAATGAATAGTGGTGTCTGACAAGGCTGTTTTTTGGCCCCCTTCCGGTTTTGCTTATATGTAAATGACTTAGAGAGTTTCTTGATTAAGGGGCGATCGATGTGCCACTGGTGCGGCGGAGACACTTCCCCGCTCTATTTTATGCAGATGACTGTGTACTGATCTCAAGAACAGGTGTGGGCCCGCAGACCCTCCTCAACAGATTTAATGACTTTATGCATGAGTTGGGTCTGCAGACCAACACCAAGTCACAGGTCATGGTGGTGGGGAAGGACTATCGCAAATGAGACCCTGCTTCATTATTAATGAAAAAGTATCCCAAGTGTCAACTTTCTGCTACCTAGGCATCCCATTCGATCAAAAAGGTTCATGGGCCCACCTTTTAGAGGTCAAGAAGAGGAGTTCCGATAGAACGCTCGAGGCCCTATTTAGGTTTGCCAGGAAACTGGACGGAAGACCGACTGAGTACCTCATTAATATTTACACAGCTCGATGCTGTGCCGTGATTTTGCACGGAGCTGGAGCATGGGGATTCTGCAATTCGTCCACTCTACATAGAATAGAAAATGTATTCCTCAGAAGATTATTGTCTCCCCCCCCCCCCCCAGCCTGCCTTCTATTATTTGCCACCAGGGACTTGGGCTAACCCCCCTAGCAGATCGTATATATAGTGCCCCCATCATGTTATTGTGCTCGATCTGGGTAAATGAAGAACTGGCCCTCAATCGGCAAATAATTCAAGACTGTCTAAACTGTGACCATGCCTACAAAATACCATTGCTCAGCTATGTGAAGACTTGCATGGGGAGGGAGGATTTCTTCACAAATCCTCAGCTAATCACCTCTGTCACAAAATCCCAATTAAAAAGAGACTTTCTAAATATTTTAAGTGATTATAGAAAATATAAGGAGCGCAGTAAAAATCAGTTAGCTGATTATCTACCTTTGATTACCACTGAAGGAATTGAACCATATCTTTTGCACCCTTTTAGTCATTTTAATTTTTTTTATCTCACTAGATTCAGACTCGGCATCGCCTACTTATTGGTCTCGTATCCCAGCAAGGCATATCAGGAGGCCCATCTGGACTCATGTCCCTGTGATTGTAACTCAAGTCAGAATATGTTGCACTTTCTTTTCTTCTGCGAGTTATATAATAAACCACGCAGGGACTACATTTTACCACTCTTGAGGGTTTTGAACATACAAAATGTAGGCCAGCACTGTTTTATCTCCGACTACTCCAATCAGAATATACATGCGAAATGATATATAGATTTATTTTTGCTGCAATTCGCTTAAGGAGGTTAGTTGGAAAATAATGAGTCTCTTTTATTTGTGATGTTGTCTTGTCTTTTACCCTCTGAGATTGTTTTAAAATGATTACCTTGTAACCTGTGGAGGAATTTATATTTCATATTTTAATTTTCCCTGGCACTTTAAAAAAAAAAGCATTATTGCTCTTTAAAAAAATGACTGCTTTTAAGGTAGTATCCATTGACTGAATCCCAAATTTCACCTGAAAGTCAATGACAATAGGATAATGAACTACACTTGATTGAAACCTGTCCGTTTCTGTGAAAAGTTATAATGCACTTTATTAAATGTTTACATGTCCTGTTTACACACTGTTGTTAGCCAGGAAAGTTCTGTACTAACAAATGGCACTATGCACTTTGAAAAATGATTGTTTCTTTGTCGGGGTCTGGTGTTGTATCCTAAAAAGGAAAATTGTTCTGATGCAACTGAAAATTGATAATGTTTTATCTATGAATTGTACGTGGGCTAGCTGCTCTTGGTTAGTTTTACGTCTTTCATGCTTTTTAAATATCTTGTACTCTTGTGTGTGTGACTTTAATGGTTTACCAAAAAACCGAATAAAGTTTATGAACTGAACTGAACTGATAGAACAGTGGAAGATTTACCTTTTCAACCTCCTCATAATACTCTTGGGACTCCAAAGTGAAGAGAGCATTTTCGCACGTCCATGGGCAAACTCATATCTCACTTTATTTTTTCTGGGAGGTTACTGCACAATATTTGAAACAAGAGCCTTCTCCTATTGAAATATGGTGGTCCAAAGTTTCGCACATCTATTACATGGATAAGATTCCAAGTTTGAGGATATGTGGGCCTAATATATCTGAGAAATCCATGATTCGAGAACTCGACTGTCCACAGCTAATAAATAGCTGGATAATGTTAATGCAAAATTTTCTTGGGAATGCAGTTATTAAGCTTTTTTGGGGCCTGCACATTGTTTTAGTTTATATTTGAGTACACTGATAAAACCTATCAATAAATTGCTCAAAAACCAAATAATGTCCTGAATATAGTTTACAAAATTATCATCCCATTCAGTGTTGATTTTCTATAATTAAATCCAATGGGGCAATATCTTTGGAAATGATATTTAGTACGCACCATTTCTGTCAGACTATATTTTGGTTACAAAATTCTGGCTACAGGCCATTATGCATAATATCCACTGCACCAGCTCTGGTGTCAAAGAAGATTGAACCATACTGATGTGTGGTTGAGGCTGTTCAGCTTTAAGATCTCTAGTTTCCACTTAAATTGAAACCACCACAATAACAGAAGCCACTGTAGATCTCACAAGAGGGAGGTTAGGATGTGGGTCTGGGGCTAACAGTGGCAAAGTATGCTGTATAGTGGATATTCAGCATTTTTGTAGGCTCATTTCCCTTATTCCTATATTTCTCCCTTTACATGCCCATATATGTGACTTTGCAATAGTTTGTAAGAGCCACTGATATGGCTCATGCATCAGCTCTGCATTTCTACTTAAGAGAGGACTCAGAATTCATTTCCTGTTTCCATGTTGGAAATTAAAGACATCTGTAGATCATTTGTGGGAACTTTCAGTAAAATTAATTGTTGGTTAACAGAAAGAACATTTGGCAATGTGCCTGCTCTTGCCATGTCTCCTAAATTACCAAAAGAAAGGCTGATAGGCTTAAGTTAGCTCGTAACTGGCACCAATTGATTAATGCACTAAACCAGTGTTTTTTCTACAATTTGTTGTTAGCTGCACATATTATGTTTCTACAAGTTTATACCACAACCTCTATGAAAACGTCTGACTTACAAGAATCAAGTAGACATTTCCTTGTCAGCATTCCAGAGTGTATTCTTATCTGTCTGAGAAGCTAAAGAAATATTTAAAAATGAAGTGCAATTAAATGAACAATTCTTTACATGTGTGGTTCTACTTTGAGGATCAACCAGAAATTAATTCATTGGGTGTGTCACTGAATAACCTATGTAACCATCTATATCAAAAGGTAAATGCAGATGTCTCTGTGCTCAGGAAGGTCGTTCATTCAGGGCTACTAGCTGAAAGAAGTCCAAAGAACAGAACCATGCATTTCAAAGGATTTTAATCTTGGGTCTAGGTACAATATGGGGAGAAATGCTAGAAAGGTATTGGCAGTTTCTCCAAATTGGAGAGGGATTGAGGTGAGTGGTATGAATGGTCAAGTCATCTTGTATTGTGACCGGTTTTTTGGCACACAGCCAAGCCACTTCCTGAAAGTTATGTTTGATGGGTGAAGTGCTGGGAATTGTGCACAAGTTGGGAAAATTGATAATTTTGTCGTAGGTTACAAATGGTGGCCTGTGATTAGCTATTAGCAGTGCATTAACCCCTTCGATGCTCGTGACGAGCTCAGCTCGTCATGCTGCGCGGTTGCGCTGTGCGCATGATGAGCTGAGCTCGTCACGACCACACCCGCGATCGGAATGTCCAGCACAGGAGCGGAATTCCGATCGCGGTCAAGGGGTTAAACATAGATCTGACCAAATCGAAGGGAAGGTGATGACAAATTCAATTTACTTTTATTAATAAATAATGGTGGGAAGTTATCTGGAATTGAGCAATACTACTAGATTCCTAGGTAGAATAAGACAACTCTAGGAAGGTTTCTGTCTTAGAGGTTTTCAGCCTTAATAATAAAATATTCAGTGTCAGAAATGGAATTCCTGGTTGGTTGAGGTATGCACCCAGGCCAGACATGAACCACCATTCTTGTCAGGGTAAGCTAGATACACTCTAAAAGATAACCTATGCTCACCCTCTGGTAGCTTGACACAGACCAGTCAGGCTTATCCAAAGAGGCGATGTGTAAAGTATTTGTGCAACTCACACACAGAGTAACATAATGAATACGCCACAAAAAGACTCCACACAGGTTTAGAATTATATTATTCTGAACAAAACCAGAACAAAAGAACAAAAATCCAATAAATAGAAGTTGAGATATTGAATTTTAAAGGCATACATGCAGTAAAGCGCTTAGAAGCAAGTAGCTCTAAAATGGTTACTCTAGGTCACCCCGGATCTGGGCAAAGTCAAAGCTCAGGCCAACCGCAATGGAGTGCCGGCCGGCTACAGGCCCCATGCAGGTCCCGGTGAACAAAGTACCTTTCCTGGTCACAAGCAACGAGATGCTTCAATATTAGGCGCAGGATGCGTCAATCTTCTCTACGCAGTGAAGGCGATATGTCAGTTCCGAAGACGGGTGCCGGAGTCGAGAGGCATTGATGCACCCGATTCTGCCACGCATTTGAGGGGATGCATCAATCTCACCAAACTGCAGCAGCGGCAATACGCAGTCTGATGCTTCGATCTCTGGAGGCAAAGCGCTGGCTCCGATGCGATGCTCCAATTTTACTCTCGCAACCGGGTCGATTCTCCAGTTCTGTTACACACAGACAGAAGATGCATTGAAATCCATGTTGCAGGTATCTGGACCACTTCCACTGAGCCAGGCACAGGATCATGGGTAAAGACTTTGATATCCCTGAGTCTCAAGCAACAGGAGGCATGCCAACAAGCCCGTGGAGCTCACTTGGAGTCCAGGCAGAGTCCACCTCTCCTTCAGCAGAGTCAGAGAGCAGCAGGCAGCAGTGCAACAAACAGAAAAACAGGCCTTCCAGATCAGCAGTCCAGTTGAGTGCTTTCCTTTAAGCAGCACAGCAGTTCTTCTGGCAGAGCTTCAGTTACAAGTCCAGGAGAGTCTGATTTTGTCATGCATTCTCCTGGTCCCAACCACAGAGATGGCACTGGAGCCAATGCTGGACCACCTATCCCGCCGAGGACAGCAAATGCCTAGGAATCAAAACTTTAGAACACACACTGTCCCCAAGGGGAAAGAGGGGTTGGGGTGAATAAGAAAAGAGAGACTTGCAGTATTGGATCTGCTCTGCTGCTGTGTGACACTGCATATTAGGATCTGTCACTTCTGAGACTCTCTACATCAGCGAGGTAGATGTGCCTGGTACCAGAACCTGGCAATGATGCAATGCACTGGAAATAACAAGAGGTGGCAGTTACCATCAGTACACTAACAAGTCTCTACATACAATGAATATGCATTCAATTTAGTGACACAAACTTACAGGTTTCATCAGCAGCTCGGCATGAGAGCAGAATAACCATAATCATAGAATGGAATGCGGCACTCAGGAATAACTTGAAATATAGCGTTTGGTACATGGTCCATACATATATCAAAGACTCGGAAGTGCTTTATCTGGGCACTACTGTTCATCATAGAAACACAGAGCTCAAGTCTTTAATCCTTGTGCGACACGATTCTAGCGACAAGGTAGTAGGAAGGGTGTGAAGAATAAACACACAAGAAGCAATGGAGTAATTCACAGAGAGAACATAGAGGAAAAGTCTATAGCCTTTGTAGACGGGGAAACTCGTCCTGTTTACTATTGAGGGAGTTTTGGTGTGCACTAACCTGATATCAAGTACTTAGCCTAGTTCTTCCACTTGAGCGAGGAGGAAGGCGTCAAGGGAGCGGTTGCCATGGAACCACTGCATTGGATGGACATTAAGGAGACTGGAGCGCTACTTGGTTCCAACAGAATTCTTCAGGTGAGTGGGAAAGGTGAAGCTTTTTCTGCAGGGAGCGAGGCCAAGCCATGGTTTGGGTTTGGGTGGGGTTTATATACTCTCAAAGGCTCAATGGATGTAGCTAGATCACTTGTGGCACGTGGCACACATGCTGTCTGGAAGGTTCTTGTACCTTGGGGAAAGCATGTGTTAGTACACTCTCTTTGACCTTACAGAATGGGCATGTGCAACTTGTTGATTAGAACCAAATAACAGGAAACTAATGTATCATTTTATTTTCGATCGAACGTGCATATTGCAAAACAGCACCAAGGACCCAATAACAGCGAGAGCAAGGTTTGCCATTTGCTCATGAGATTCTGGGGGAAGCTTGCAGGATTTTATGGAAAACCACACCCAGGCCCTAGGAACAGCGAGAGCAGTTAATCCATTGGTTCACAGGATTTGGGGAACACTTGCAGGGGTTCAAGCATAATGGACATTATGGGTATTGGGGAAGCATTGGTCAATGGGGTGATGGGAGAGCATCAGTCATGTGGGCACTGGGGGGACAGCAGTGTTGAGGGTGCTGGGGAAACATCGTCATGATATCATAGCGTGCAATAAAGCGCCATGGGGTAAAACAACATGAGGCCTATGCACTAGTCCCACTACTCAAAGGGCACATGAGGGGTTTGTGACAGGTTTTAGGGTGTCAGAGTCCCAGTAGTTATACCCAAAAGTGCCTTTGATGTGGAGGTGACTTCAAAGAAGCTCTCTGAAGTGCACAAATATCCCTTTCAACCCAGTCCTGTCTGCCAGGTTATCTGTGGGGGGTAATCAGTACTTTGAGTGGGGACAGGACACTGCCTATTCAAGTGAAGTGTTAGCCCCTCCCTTCCATCCTGCCCAGGCAAGGCCATCAGAATGCAGGTGTTGGTAGATGGGTACTCAGAAATGCCTATCCTTTCTGTGTTGTGGCTGTCTAGAGGGAATGCACAAAGTGTAGCTGTTTCCCACCACAGACGTGTACTGGAGACAGGCAGCAAGGCACACAGAGTTATAAGCACAGAAAAATGTCCCCTTTCTAAAAGTGCCATTTCTAAAATAGTAATGCCAAATCCAACTTTACCAGTATGGAGGATTTGTCATTACCATTCCAAACATATGAAACATGAAAAATATACTTTTCTCTGATCAGGAATTACAACTTAAAAGTGTATTATGGAATTCCCAATGCTAACCTATGAAAGGAGTAGGCCTCACAGTAGTGAAAAAAGAAATACGCTGTCTGTCACTACCAGGACATGCAAAACATCACAGTGCATGTCCTACCTTTCACGTACATAGCACCCTGCCCTTAGGGCTACTTAGGGCCAACCTTAGGGGTGACTTATATGTAATAAAAGGGGAGGTTAAGACTTAGCAAGTAGTTTTAAATGCCAAGTCAAAGTGGCAGTACACTGCACACACAGGCTGAGACAGGTTTGAAAGGCTACTTCTGTGGGGGGCACGATCAGTGCTGCAGCCCACTTAGTAGCATTTAACTTTCAGGACCTGGGTATATGAGATACACATTACAAGGGACTTACAAGTAAATTAAATATGCCAAACAGGTGTAAACCAATTATACGATGTTTAGAGGAGAGAGCACATGCACTTTGGCCCTGGTCAGCAGTGGTAAAGTGCCCAGAGTCCTAACGCCAACAAAAACAAGGTCAGAAAAAGAGGAGGAGGAAGGCAACACGTTTGGGAAGACCCTTCAGGAAGGACAATTTTCCAACATGCAGTTACTGTCTTATAGTTGTAAAGCATTCATACGTTTTTGGATTGTAGGAGAGGTGTGAGGGAGGGTGAACTGAAGATGTGGGTCTTGTGTAATAAAAGAATGTGTAAGAAATAAAATGTGAGAATTATGTCTCCACATTTTCCCTGACTCCTGATGCATGATCTTAGAAGAGGAAGGCAGTGATACTGGGGAGAGATACGCAGAGGAGGAAGACGGTAGTTGAGGTAGGTAACAGTCATTAATGATTGAAGAGATACAATATTATAAATTTCCTAGCAAGACAGGATTAAAAATCAAACAGAATTTCCTGGTGCACAGTTCACTTAGTGGAGTAGGTTGCAAAGGGTGTGGAGCACCAGCCACACAGGATTGCAATTCTTGAGGTGTGTTTGCCACCAATCAGTCAGTTTCTATGGGAGTGTGCTGCACTACTGATGAGGGGCCATGTGTAGCGTTTGACTTACTTCAAGACTGTTTTGTCACTTTTAGGGCTGTAGTAACTTTAGAAGTGTAACTTGTGAATAGCAATGTGCCTACTCTTTTATGAGTGGGTGTTTGTCCTATCCATCCCTGAACCCCTCATAACCGTTCCTAAGCCTCTCCCATTTTGTAGTACATATCTAGAATTTTCCCACCACTTTCCTTATCCCTTCCATATTTACTACTAAGTAGTAAACTTACATATATGGAGCTCTTTCGATAGAAAAGATAGGAAAGGCAGAGATTTCCATTTGTAGGTTTCTGAATTTTGTACTAAATAGCACTACAGTAGTACTAATTTAGGTACTACAAAATTCAGTTTGAGTGGCTGAATCCAAAAAGTATGGTTCAAAAGAGGGCCATCGTTCTGGTTCTTTCTCAAGAAAATGGATTGCACTGAATTGTTTTTCTAGTCTCCGATATTTCAGGAGAATACGGACTGGTCATAGATTTGAAGGGTGTGAGTGGTTATGTGAAACAAATCCCTTCAAAAGAACAATCTCCAATCATAAGGAGTCTCCAGAAGTATCTACGTTTTTGTGAAGGACAATACCATTGGCAGTATCAGGTGGTTTCATTTAGACTTATTATCTCTCAAGGGTTCCTTTCAAAGGTGTTGGCTCCTGTATGAGCCTTGTTGTATAGCCTTTTTGCCTTGTTGCTAGTCTCAGTAGATCTCTGCCTTCCCCATGTATGTGCAGACATCACCAATCACTCAAGGGTCTATTGAGATAGGTGGGTCCTCATCCTTTGACCCGCCCCATACATTTCTTGTGAGGCGCAATATAGGGAAAACCGTATTTTCAAGCTTACAGGACAATTGGCCTATCCGCTACTTTATTTTATGATCTGATCCACATTTAGAATGCACCTTTCCCCATCTGCACTAATTGTAGATAGAAAGAAATCTTTGAAAATCTCGCCCACAAAGTCAACAGGTATACAGTTCAATGCAACAACACACACAGGCACATGCATCAACCTTTTTTGCGAGCGCAAACGGTGCGATTCGCAAAAACCGGCCGTTTGCGCTCGCAAAAAGGGCTTTTGTGATGCATCAAGGTTCAAGGCACTCGCAAGTTAAGAATTCGCAATTTATTGCGATTTCTTAATTATGACAGATTTAAGGAATCGCAATTTGCGATTCCTTAAATGCATTGCAAGAACCACTTTAAAATAGCGATTTCGCTACTTGGGGCCGCAAATTACCGAGCAATTAAACTGGGCGGTAATTTGCAAAACTTGAAAAATGCACTAAAGTGCATTTTTCAAAGTTTCATATTGCGCACACACATGCCCTTGGGGCATGTGTGTGCGCATCATGGGTGCACATCACTATTTCAGGGGTGCAACAGGGTGTCCTTTTGACACCCTTGCACCCTTGAAATTGGATGTGTAATTTGCGAGTACCTATTGGTACTCGCAAATTGCGCATGCACTTTCCCATTCATTCCTATGGGCCAGTAGGCCATAGAAATGAATGGGACGCCATTCCTTATTTGCGACTCGCAATATGCGAGTCGCAAATAAGGAATATGTAGGAATCGCTAATTTAATAGCGATTCCTACATGCATAGGCTTTTGCGAGTCCTTAATTGCGAGTCCTTGATTATCGCAATTAAGGACTTGCATAAGCATACTTTGATGCATGTGCCTGAAAGTCTTCAAAGTATTTAGGGAAAAAGCACAATTAAAAATGTCCTGTGCTGAATCGAATGACTATCCTGATATTAACTTCCTTTTACTATCTGACTTTGCTTTTATGGATATATTTTATAGAAACACCAATTTTTTTCTTACAGCTCTAAGAGCAATTTTCTGCATGATGTTTGTGCCTTTTTATTTAACGCGAAATAAACATTTATTATTGACATACTTCCAATTGACATGCAGTAAAGTAAACCTTTTTAGTAAAATGAGATCACCTCTATTTCCTGTTGATATGCAATTAAACCTTTTAGTATTAAGAAATCACCCAAAATCACTCTTCATATTCCAGTTTACCTTAATAGTTGATGACAAAAAGGGGGGATCTTTTTTGTCTCACTTCCAAACCCCACTTGCACTGTTAACTCGTTAATCTATCAACACTAAATTTTTAAACAGTGTGTGAATATAAAAAATACCAATCAACAAACAACTTGGCGGCTCATTAATCAGCACTGTAGATGTGTGTTGGTATCATGCTGTAGCCAATGTTGTCGTTTCCTGTTGAGACGCCCCTTGCCTGAGGCTTTTTCTTCTCAACTTTGCGTTTGCAAACTTGAAAATGCTGCATGTGCTCGGTTTGTGCTTAAAGTATCTTCACTATAAATGTCTGTCTTCTGAAATCTGCGCATAGAAAGCCAAACTCATAAAGGCCAACGCAGTGGAGAAATGTTTACAACATATTGGCGTGTGTGCTGAAAGCACCGGTCTTCTATTTCCATACAATCATCATCAAATCACAGTGGCCCTTCCACTCCACAGCTGGCAACAATACCCACTTTCGGAAAGAGTTTGTTGATTGATGGACCTGTTAGAAGTCATGTGTCAGGTTCGTTTCCTTTTCATCACTTTCATCCTGCTGGCCAAGTGGGGTGTATTACAAACGATCCTTAATTCGGTGGGTTTCAGAAAAGGGGTGTTAAAACCAGTCGCGGTCGGTGGAGGAGTGCCGGCCGGGCGGTGACGTGGGGCGGGGGAGGGGCAGGGTGGGGGGTAGCAAAGTATGGATTACGGACCTACACAGGTAAGTAAACATTTAAATCAATAAAACGAATTTCGTTGCGCGCACTGCATCGCATTTGGCGATGCAGTGCGCGCAACGAAATTCGTTTCATTGATTTAAATGTTTACTTACCTGTATAGGTCCGTAATCCATACTTTGCTACCCCCCACCCTGCCCCTCCCCGCCCCACGCCACCGCCCGGCCGGCACTCCTCCACCGACCGCGACTGGTTAAAACTAACCAGGCCTTCAGACACCCAAGGCCTTTCGACATACAGATCCTTTCCTCCTATCAGATTTCTAGAAACTGAATAAAAGATCATCAGCCTGTAATCAAATACGTTGTTGAATTCATTGTAGTAACTGAAGTAGGTAGGCCTCTCCCAATATCTACAAACACAAGTTGCATTAACTAGATTTGAGTTCTAAAACTTTTGTTCGTTGGGGATTTTTTGTTGTATTTGTATACAAAAGAGCAATATACGCAAAAATTACTTCAACGTATGCTCAAATAACCAATACCTCATCTGAAGTAAAACACCAGAAATTGTAAACATAGGGGCATATTAGCAAGACCCACGTTAAAATTATCGCCGTTTTAGCGGCAGGAAACTGCCGCTAAAACGGCGATAATGGGCTTGATAATATGCGTTATGGAATTCCAATAGAAGCCCAGGTTAGATGTGCAGGACATCTAACCTGGGCTTCTATTGGAATTCCATAACGCATATTAGCAAGCCCATTATCGCCGTTTTAGCGGCAGTTTCCTGCCGCTAAAACGGCGATAATTTTAACAAGGGTCTTGCTAATATGCCCCATAGATCTAGAAACCCAAAAACATTTCCTGTAAAGTTCGTGAGCTTGGTTGTATATGCACTTATAGCCTCGTTTCTTGTGCTGTTTTAGTCCTGGCTGGGGAGAAAGCCCTAGTTTTTATCCGAAACAAAAGTACTGGTTAAGGGAAAAATAGTATCTCTGTTAATATTTACAGTTGAGTACATGTCAACAAAAAACGGGGGTCTATCATGATGGGCCTCCCTGGCTCAGTACAGAGCAGTGTTCCTGTTTATATGGGCCTGCAAAGTGTGAAGTGAATTTATTCGATCTGATATGGTTCCACCCCTGGTGGAACGTTTCTTGTTGAAATGTGAACAGTGAACACAGTTTGAGGTATTACCTGTCAAAAAAGTGGAGCTCATAATAAAACCCTAGTAGTTTTTTTTTTTTAAGTATCAGTGAGGCCCTCATTACTGGTGACTCTGGAATACTGATGTGGTATTCCTCACCCTGGAATTACAGATACCACAGCAATTAGTAATTTCATGATCTTCCAGATTGCATCCTGAGCGGCTGCAAGAAAATGGAAATTACAGCAGGAATCAGTGTTTCCACGCCCATTTCTTTGGCATTTTTCTAATTTTTCAGCCATTTGCCTTTTAGATATTTTGGCAATTTTTATCACTTAAGTGCTCAGGCAAGATAAAAATTGTTAATGATGTTTTAATGCATTCGTTGAAATTTCCAATTCTGTATCTGGCCTAACCGGGAATTCCACTCAATTGGAATGAGTGCATGGCTTTTGGGAAACATTTGCCTGATTACAGACCTTTAACATTTGTAAAGATACATTCCATGGACTGGCACCAGCCAAACCACCTCTCCCCTCTAACTTCTTCATCACATTGAAAAGAACTGCATTGTCTAAGTTTTTATGATGAAAGAACGCGTCCCATCACACAGGGCAGAGGAGAACATGTTTTCGGTCTTACACAGTGAGGTTGAATTGTACTCATAATGGATATTTGGACATTGAGGGTGGATGGAAAAATAAGAATACATTCTCATTTTAAAGAGGAATAATTTTTCTTGACTTGTTACCAATGCATAGAGAATATGGTCATACAGAAAGATGATCTACTTCTAACTTTGCTAACCTTTGCTATATTGGCTCAGCTGCAGCAAATTTGACATATACAGTGCCTTAAAAATTAAAATAACACAGATCACACGGACTAACCTGTCCTAAAAAGACAAGGTCCAATAAGGCAATAGGCTTGACTTTTGTAGGAAATTGAGGCCTCATGTACAAAACTTCCAAATTAGAATTTGTAAATTGTGACCAATAACAATTTGCAGTTTGTGATGTCTTATTTGGAATGTACTAAAATAGATTTTGCTAAAAGTGGTTGCAATTTGTGTACCGACTTCTACCGAATGTATTGGTATTTTTAAACTGAACCAACCTATGTACTAACAGGTGGGTTCACAAAATACAGAATCGTATTTGTTTGCATTGCGATCTACCTCATCAATATTCAAAATGCAACCCACTCAGATTGTCTAAAATCACAGGGATGGTGGCCTATGGAGGTCAGCAGACAACCATGCCCGTGACTGTTTTTAAATGAAATAAACCTTTTTTTAAATAAGTCCATTTTCCATAAAGGAAAATAGGATGCATTTAGTAAAAAAATTAAACGATACAAAACAATTTTTAAAGAGTTTACAGTGGTCCAATGGAACACTGCCTACTCCTAAAAAAATGTTTAGTCAACATTCCCAAAGCTTTTGTGAAAGATTTACCACCTCCATTGAGTTGATGGTAAAATACTAATGATTTCCAATCAGATTTTGGTCGCAAAACATTAATACATACAATCAGAAGGCAGCATTTGAAAGGGACGCCCTTAACATATAAAATATTTTTTACTAAGACATCTGAGAAAACTCACGTTTTCTAATGTGACAAACTTAAAAAATGTGACACTGCAGAGTTTCTCATCTATACAAAAATTCAGCAGCAACAGCAAACAAATAATTCTGCACAAACCTAATAAATATACCTCATATGGAGTGCAGTGTGCTTGGTTGATTTCACCAAGATATAGTACAGTGTGGTGGACTTGTGTATGTGGGATGCAGTACAGTGTGATGAGTAAGTGCTACTATGATGCTATGTTTCCTTTCCTATTTTTGCTTTATTTTTTATAGAAAAACAGTGCCAGCTATGTCACATTGCAAGGCAAATGTGACAATGGTTGTGCAGTGAGTTGTTTATTTATTTTTATTACACCCCCACAAATAAAATATCACAGAGCTAAAAACACTGGTGTGCAGGCATAATAAAAAAATAAACAGCAATGAGTGAGCCACCACTTTCTGTTTGTCTGTCTTGACTAAAGGCGTTTTGTCTTTAGATTAGCAGAGATTACGGTAACTTCTGCTGGAAGGATGGTAGGATGGTTAGTTTGTTAGTGCAGTGTGTAATAAGCCCATTCGTGATCAATAAAAGCTCATACAAAGATAAGAAACATACCCGTGCCTTTTTATTTTGAAGTCAGAGTGTTGAAACTTGGCATTACATAAAATTGTAAAGTTGGCTCTCAGCGTGCACAGTCTGCAGGGCTGCACTCTTCTCAGCTAGGGTGTGCAGGAAAAAACTAAAGGGATCTGAAAGTAAATTGATCATTCAGGTTACTGGTTGAATTGTCAAGTGGTATGTAGAAGACAAATTAGCAAATCTAAGGTGAGGATCATGACCTACCTAAATGTGATGAATAGACAACAAGGGGGAGATTTACAAATGTTTGGTGCAATGCAACTCAGCAACCAACATTGCTGTGTTTTATCAATGGAGAAGACAAAACCAGCACCATATCTAAATTTGATATGGTACTTTTTGCTTCTCTTCCAGAGCTGGCAAGTGCCAATGCAGGTATCCATGCACGGTAGTGCAAGGGTGTGAGCATTCTGTCCAGCACAGGTTTTCTACTGGAAAGGGACCATTCCAGTACAAAAACTATGCTTAAATATTTTTCCCACTTTGTGTGTTGTACAGTGCAGCACATGTGCAAACTTTGACAGGTTTTGAGAAAATAACTGGTATGCCTGCCTCGAGGAGGCATATATTTTAGATGCATCTACCAATGTTAGTAGATAGGAGTCTGCATCAAATCCCATGGTTGATTACATGGGAATGCACTTGTACCACCTACAGCATTCCCCTTGATAAAAAGTAGAGCAAAGTAGCACATAGCACATGTTAGCTAGGCCACACAGAAATGGGCCTAGCTAACATTCAATACACTTCTACACATCTTAGAAAACTTGCTTCAAAAACAATTGTATCAAACCAGTCTGTACATTGGGGAATCTACTTTAAAATTGCACACTGCACATTGCTAATGTTCAACACTTTTATAAATCCATAACATTATTTTACAAATCCCCACCTCTGACTACTTGATCAATGCTAAAATCAATTAATAAAAAAATTATTAAGTAGGAACATTATAGCATAGTCAGCATCACTGTTTCCTTCTGGTATTCTTCTCTGTTATATTCTTCCATTTGTTACCATTTAAATAAGTTTCTTTCACCCTTACACCCACAATTTTTAAATAAACACCTAGAAAATTTGAACATAAGAAACAGAACAATTGCACAAATCATTAAAATAATTACAGGAATTATGACTAGTTTCAAAAGTTCCCCTCCACGATATTCAATCCATTCATCAACCTTAGTGAAACCCTTCCCTATCTCACTAACCATGGAACCTACAATCTTCCCCATGCTATGCTCTTCTAAAGCTTGAAGTTCATGAGAGACATTAGTAACATTGTGTATGTATTCATTAATACACCTGGGGGGATATGTACAAGGAAGTGGCGGAGAGAGGCGTTAGCCTTCCTGGCTTAACGCCTCTCTCCACCACTTCTGAAACGCAAGGCTGCACCATATTTACAAGAATGTGGGGCAGCCTTGCGTTTCCCCCTGCGATGGCGCTAAGTATAGCAACTTAGCGCTGATGCAGGCACCCTTGCACCATAGTGCAAGAGTGTCTGCGTGCAGGGGAGGATTGATTATGTTTAGGAAGGTGTCCCTTCCTGCACATAAACAATCCTAAAAGGCCAATCTGACAGTTTCATGTGTGCTGCTTTATGCAGCACACATGAAAGTGACAAAATGGCATTTTATTTTAAAGATTAGTTATGTACAAGAAGGGACACCTTCTTGTACATAAACAAACCATGGTATTTAGATTTTTCCATGTAAGCAAAAATGAGGAGAAATAATGCATTTCTCCTCGTTTTGCCAACTTAAGACCAGGATTTACCTGGTCTTAATTTTGAGGCTGCCTCCTATGTACGCCACCCTTGTATATAGGGGGCAGCATCAAAATGAATGGGTGTTGCGGTGGAACACCCACCACAACACCCACTGCCCACCCCTTTCACGCTAACCATAGCGTGAAAGGGGGCCTTATTTAGAAGGCAGCGTTAAGCCACATTAAGTGGCTTAACGCTGCCTTGTAAAAAAGGCACAACCCCTATCACCACCACAGTGTCGGTAAAAGTGACGTGGTGGCGATAGGGGTTTGTACATATGCCCCCTGGTGTTATCAGGTATGAAGGACCAGCTTTCCTTGAACTTTAATACCTTGCAAATAGTACCTTTCTTAGGATATCTAGTGCTAAACAGTTTTACATTACCATTGTTCTCATCGCATTAGTTCAGAATTAATTTGAGTTAGCGCCCCTGCAGTACTTAAAACAAACCTGTCAACCAGTGTACATAAGCTTCTAATTTGTACATAATTCATAGCCACACTTTATAGGATGAATAATAGCATCTAATATATGTATTACTAACTGTCCAAATACATGTTTAACTCTCTTCAAACCAACTGCATCTCCTATTTCACTCATGTGATAGACTCTGGGAACCACCAAGGCAAGATCACGTGATCCAAAATTTGTGGAAAATATAAATAAGTAGTCTTACCACACACATTATAAATTCATCTCAGGATTGGCTCTTCACAGTCAGAAAATCACCCATTTATAACATAACTTCTTTCAGAATCACTTTCTCCCACATATTCGATTTTCCCAGTTTTCAAAGGTTCACAACACGCCATATACATCTCACCCTTTCTGTCATTTTCCGTTCTCAATCTAGGATGCAGATTTGACAATCTAAATTCTTATTCTTCTTTCATCTGTTTCCTTATCTTTCTCTCATCCCTCCAATCTCTCACAATTTTCACTCTCCTCTGATTATATTCTTTAAAGAATTCAAGCTCTTTTTTACTTAAACCACAGACATACCCCGGGTTAGTCTTTTTAATGTCATTCTCTATTTGTGCAGTTGATTTCAGAAATGTACCATACTTAAGACCCTTATTAACACCTTCATGTTCAGAGATTGGTAGATCTTCCAAGACATTGAAATCCAACAAACAGGGAGACAAATATGCCTTTACCACGCATGCCGTTACCACACATCCTTTACCACGCAATTACTTTACCACATGTTGCCTTAACCAAGCAAGCCTTTACCATGCAAATGCCTTTGCCATGCATGCTTTTACAATACAAGGTAAGTATATGGTAAGGTAAATGAAAACCCAATTTTATATATATTACCTTCTGGCGGTCACCAGGAGGTAGTTGTAATTTGGACCATGTTTCCATAAAAAAAGCATTTTTTGACTTGCCTATATCTTTAACACCGTTTGACAAATTCTTGTTTCGCAGGGAAAGTTTTGGGGTGATACGTGAAGTGGGGGCTGAGAAAAAGTGGGCCAAAAAAGGTGTGTTTCCCATGTTAATTCCCATTGGAGTTTGAACATGACTACAGCCCGTACCGCTGGATGGAATTACACCAAATTTGGCAAAAAAGACGCTTTTGGTCCAGAAAGCATACTTTTTGTTATTTGGTGTAAATCCATTCAGAGGTTTTCAATATATTAAAAGAAATTCAAATTTGTATATCTAGGGTCGCAACTAATGTGCGACCAATTCACGACGAATCGCGAATGCGCACACCAACAGGAATGCTGTGATTGGCTGGCCACAACCTGAGCAGAAAGTTGCGGCTGCCATTTTAATTTATGGACACAGTTTCCGGGGCTAAACAGAAATGGCAAAAATTGGTATAAGGGGTCAGGATGGATGTACCCTGATCCCATGGGTGGGATATAGGGGTGTTTCTGGCATACAGATTAGGCAGAAAACATAGAAGATCAGGTGCTTCTTCCCCACATGCGATATTTGTGAATTCGCCATGACGCTCAGTGCAGGCCCCTGTGTAACTTTGTGACAATTTCGCAAATATTGTCAAAAACCACAAAAAACAGCACACTCATAGAGACTGTCTTGCAGTCATTCACAGACCCACTCAGACACTCATGCACCTACTCACACACCCACACACCCACTCACAGACCCACTCAGACACTTATGCCCCCACTCACAGGCCCACTCAGACACTTATGCACTCACTCGCACACCCACTGAGGTACTCATGCACCCACTCACAGACTCACTCAGCAACTCATACACCCATTCACAAACCCACTGCACCCATTCACAGACCCACTCAGGGACTAACACACTCACTCACAGACCCACTAAGACACTTATCCACTCACTCACAGACCCACTGAGGTTCTCATGCACCCACTCACAAAGCCAATCAGACACTCAGGCAGCCACTCACAGACCCACTCAGACACTCTTACACCCACTTATATATACACTTACGGAATCATGCACCCACTAACAGACCCTCTCAGATACTCTTGCACCCAATTATAGACACACTCAGAGACTCATGCATCCACTCCCAGACCCTCTGAAACACTGATGCCTAGACCTGTGAAAGTTGGCAGCTATCTATTAGATACTCTTTAGGGTGGGTGTTGGTAAGTTATAGGACAAGTTTGTCGGTGCTTAGATGGTAAGACATGCCTTTTTAAGTAATATTGAGTCACATGTGTACTTTTAGACTCCTAGACATAGTTAATGTGCATTGTTTGCATATAGTACACGTTTTATACATATTTAGGAAACAATTACTACTAATCTAGTCTGTGAGAGAGAGTCAGAGGTATGTAGATATTCAGGGACGTAACTATACAGAACCTATGTATGCAGCCGTAATTACATATAAGTGATTCCTATGGTAGGCTGTAGGTAGGCTATAGGACAGAGTGTTTTATACTTAAATGTAGTTTTAAGTTTACTAAGAAATATGTGTACTTATAGGCCTATATGTCCAGTTATACATGCAGTATCCCACCTATACTGCAGCTCACTTACCCCTTAAGAAACAATAGAGCTACTCACACACCCAGTCAGAGAGAGCCAGAGACATTTACACATTCAGTCACATGCCCATACAGCACTAATGTATCCAGCAGTAAAAGAACAAGTAGCACACACAGTTATATACACCAGCGCACACTAATACAATCAGTACCAATCCATGCAGCCAGTTACATACACATATAGAGACCTATAGAGATACTTAGACAACTAGGCATATAGCAAGACAGTCATTTACACATCCAGTGACACACCCAGAGAGGGAGAGATACACCTATTTAGATATGTACTCAAGTACTGACACTCCTAATCACCAATCCAGCAAAGTAAACCTTTAAACATGTGTTGGGCCTTCTACTGCGGAGCCTGTGTGTGCAGATTTATTGGTAGCTCGAGTTGTATTTAAAACTCCTTGCCAATCCTTAAACTTCCTTTCTCCTACATATAACTCACACCTAAGGTAGAGTTACGTAGGCCATAGTTTGAATGCTGGCACTTGTAGACTTCTTTATTCCATTATAAATGAGTCCCGTAATTCATAGTAAAAAGACTAGGCCTGGGCGGAAAACGCTACGCTCGCGTAGTTTGCGTAGTTTGCGCAACTACGCGCTACGCAAATTGCACGTAGCACAGTGCAAAAACGCGTAGCGGGCATTTTTTGCTTGCTTGTGGTCCTCAACGTCAAGTTGGCGACCGCGAGCGAGCAAAATGACATCCCGGCGAGACTTTTTCCTCGTTCGCGATCAGCAACATCAAGTTGCTGATCGCGAGCGTGGAAAATAAACCTCCCGGCAAGATTCTCAATGCGGGGAGGTCAGGTTTCTCATTGCGAGTGGTCGCGTATGCTCGCGACCGCTCGCGATGAGAAACTACCAGTCCGCATTGAGAAAACTGCCGCTTGAGTACCAATCTACTCGAGCGGCAGAAAACGACCGCTTGCACTGTGCAAGATGCCGTTTGCAATGATTGCACAGTGCGGACAAGCATCCGGCACTGTGCAATCATTGCGAACAGCATTTCCTACCGCACTATGCAGTTCGCGTAGTGCTACGCGTAGCTCGCGTAGTGCGAAGTGCACTTCGCGTAGCTACACGTAGCGCTACTACGCGAACTACGCCCAGGGTTAAAAAAGACCAGAGTGGAACAGTATATCACGTAATAACATATGAAACTTGCCAGCAATGTACTAGATACTCTTTAGGTAGGGTGTAGGTATGTCATAGGGCAGGCTTAAATGTACTTAAATTGTAAGACACAGGGGTCGATTCCGATTCGGGCCGGAAATCTCTCCGACCGAGCCGGACCCGGAGAGATTTCCGACCGAATCGGACCCGTGCAGTCCGACCGAACGAGTCCGATGCATTCGTATGCCACCGGACACGAGTCGGTCGGACTCCCATTGAACTCAATGGGAGCCGGTCGTACAACGCGTACGCGGGCTCCCATTGCCTCAATGGGTGCGAGGCGGACAAGGGCGCCCCCTACAGCGAGTACGCCGCGAGCGCTCCGCGGCGTACACGCACAGGTAGGGGGACCCATGGGTCCCCCTGTGTGCGCCTCGCACGGGTACGCGTACAGGGGGTCCGACACGGACCCCCAAAGTACGGCTCCGACAGCGAGTTCGAGTCGGACGGCGCGAGTCGGTCGGAGCGGTCGAGGTGCGCATCGTACTTACCCGGCCAGAAAACGTCTCCATTGCGCGGTGCGAATCGGGTCCGAGCGAGTCGGTCGGAGCGGTACGATCCGGGTACGAGTCGGTCGGAGCGGTCGGGTCGCCCGGACGAGTCGGTCGGCGAATTCGCATCGTACTCGCTCGGCCGGACCCGTGTACGGTTCGGTCGGGAAACAGGGCTCCGAATCGGATCCGGTAAAGCCGAATCCTATTCGGAGCCCTACCGGCCGAGATCGGAATCGGCCCCACAGTGTTTTAAGTTACACTGATATACACATAGTTAAATATGCAGTGTTCCACCTATACTACAAGTTATGTACAAAAGTCAAAAAGCTTTCTTATTCACCTAGTCTGTGAGAGACAGACAAAGCTATGTAGATATTCAGTATCATGATAATACAACACTCATGTATGCAGCACTAAAATATATATGTAACTACTGACACACCCTATCCACCCATCCAGACAAGTAGTCCTTTAAACATCGGTCAGGCCTACTGCTGCAGAGCCTGTCTGTGCACCTTTACTGCCAGCTCGATTTGACATGAAAAAGCCCTTCGCCAAGTCTTAAATCCACCTTTAGTACACATAACTCAACTCTGAGATAGGCTGTAGGTATGCCATAACGTGCAGTGATTTGTGCTTGAAAGGTAAGAGATGTCCTTTTTGGTTTCACTAAGTTACTTGTGCACTTGTAGAGCCCTCTGCCAAGTACTATATAGAATATACCACCCATATTCTAACTGAAATACATGTCTTCAAAAGCATAGAGCCTCTCTCTTACCCAGTCACACAGCGACAGAGGCCCTTATACATTTACTCACATACTCAGAAACCAGTTATGTATTCAGCAGCATCAAAGACAGTTGCAGCCCCACTTACATACCCCTGTATTCACCAACAGAGGCCCTGAGCTATTTGTTCAGCAACTAACATACACATTTAGAGAGCCATGTAGTTACTAAAACAGAGAGTCATATACCGGCATACTTACTTAAACTTCTAATTGCACTCCTACAGGTGGACTCCTCTACTCACTCAGATATGTAGCCAAATACTGACACAACCTAGTCACCTATCCAGACAAATAGTCCTTTAAACATGGGTCAGACCTACTACTGCAGAGCCTGTCTGTGCACTTTTACTGCCAGCTCGACTTGGCATGAAAAAGCTCTTCGCCAATTCTTAAACACACATTTTAGTACACATAACTCAGCTCTGAGATAGGCTGTAGGTAAGTTATAATGTACGGTGCTTTGTGCTTAAAAGGTAAGAGATGTCCTTTTCAGTTTCACTAAGTTACTTGTGCACTTGCAGACCCCTATGCCAAGACTACATAGAGTATGCCACCCATAATGCAACTGACATATATATTTTCAAAAGCATAGAGCCTCTCTCTCGCACAGTCAGACAGTGACAGAGGCACTTATACATTCAATCACATAATCAGAAACTAGTTATGTATCCAGCATTATTAAAGGCAGTTTCAGATACACTTACATAACCCTGTGTTCACCAACACAGCTACTGAGCTGTTTGTTCAGCCACTTAAATACACATTTAGAGAGCCATAGAGTTACTAAAACAAACAGTCATATACCAGCATACTTACTTAAACATCTGATGGCACTCCTACAGGTGGACTCCTGCACTCACTCACATACGTAGTCAAGTACTGACACAACCTTGTCACCCATCCAGACAAGTAGTCCTTAAAACATGGGTAGATACACAGGATCACAGTAATGCATACAGTAGTATACCCAGGGAGAGACTAATGCGTACGCAGACACACACAGAGACATAAATATGTTAATTAATTGAGTATGGTTAGCTATAATATAACAACACAACTGTTTATATTGGTAGATAAATACTTAAAACATGTAATCCCATAGTACGTAATGAAAAACTAAATGTACTTATTTTTTCTTCTTTTCAGGCAGACTAAAGTAAGCCCTGCTCGTGCCACGCTAGAGTTTTGCCCTGGTTATAAAACTGCCTTTTTACTTGTGCTTTTAACTTTGAGACTGCCTTCTCGTTTTTGTGTTGATTTTGTCCTGTTTTAAATAGCGTTAATTGGCTCACCGACTTTGCAGCCAATTTCGTGTCAGGGAAAGCTCCTGCCCCGTTCCGCCACGGCTGCTGTGCCGATCGATCGGAGGGCGGAGCAAAGCCACTCACTTCTGGCGACTAGCGCTCTAGCCTTCCCCAGTACCACACTATTTAGGGACACAATGGTGCGGACGCGCGCAGCGGGCGCGCCGCTGGAGCACCGAAGGCGCGCCTAAGGCAAGCCCGTCTGCGCCCGTCCGCGCCTGGCCCAGGCCTAGGGCCAGAACCCCTGGTCCACCTACACTCCTGGTCCGGAGGTATACAAGCATGGAACTGCTAGAGTTTGCAAAGGCCAAAACAAGTTGTTGCATCTTGAACCCAAGTGAAGATAGTTCTGTCTGCTCATGTGGTTTCTCACTCCCACCGCAACAGACGATCAGGGCGCTCCAATCTCCCTCGCTTCTTCAGAGTGTTAAATCACTGAAACATTCAGCTATGATCAAAGCACACTGCGGCCTTACTAATGTCAGGTCCCTCGCTAAGCATAAGTATGAAATAGCAGACATGATATCTAGTCATAAATTAGATATGCTTTTCATCACGGAAACATGGGCAGATGCAGCCTCGGACCCGGACTATGTAACAACAAGCCCTAAGGGATTTCGGTCGTTCAGAGTAGACAGGCCTACCAAAAGAGGGGGCGGAGTGGCTGTTATTTTTAGGGAGCAGTTTGAAGCCAGTTTTCACCCAGCTTCCACCCCTTTCTATAAGGGCCCTCCATTTTGCCATTGAACTAAACACCAGAAAAACCTTTAGAGGCATTTTACTTTACTGCCCCCCTGGCGCTAGAAGCACCTTCATTCATAATTTAGATGGACTTATGGAACCTATTCTCGCCAGTAGCGAGTTTACAATTTTGGGCGATTTTAACATCTACCTAGAAGACAAGGGGGACAAGGAGACTGTTGCCCTGTTAGAGACTCTGGGGGCTCTGGGCCTATCTCAGAAGGTCCAAACACCCACCCACGAGGCAGGACACACGCTTGACGGCATTTTTACCTCTGTGCAGGGACTAATACTAAAAGAAATTCTCCCATTGATATGGACAGACCACTCTTTAATCAAGTTTGATCTATTATTCCCTAAAGCCCAACTGGGAGGGACGATGAAAACCCATTCTCTCACATACACAGCCTGGAATAAAGTAGATAAAACTATCCTCCAAACGCATCTGGACAGTACACGTCCATTACTAAATGTCCCCCCAGAGTTAGCTGTCACTAAATATACAGACTGGCTAAACGAAGCAATTAAGGCCTCGGTACCCACTGGGAAAACCTCAGGGAATCGGAATTCACCTTCGGTCCCCTGGTTCACTGACGCCCTGCGAAAAGAAAAACAAGAGTGCCGTAGACTGGAAAGACGCTGGAGAGTGAAATACGACACAGCGGAGAAAGAGATATATAAATCTGCTCTAACCCAATATAAAAATCTGCTGATGTCAGAAAAAAAGGACTTTTTCACTAAGCAGATTGAGAGAGCCAAAAATACCTCAAAAGAATTGTTTGGGGTAGTAGAGAAATTGGTGTCTCTACCTAAGAACGAAGGAATCAAGTGCGATCAAAATTTTTGTGACATGATCGCAGTAGCCTTCAAAAACAAAGTCATGGAGATCTACAACGCTTTTGAAACCACTCCCTCTCACAGCCCCACCTCATAAGCTCCGAACCTAAGGGAAATAATTTTCTGTGTTTTTCCCCGACTTCATCTGAGGTAGTGAAAAAATACATAAGAGAAGTTAAATCTGGGTCCCCATTCGACCCCTGCCCACCCACATTTCTGAAAGATATAGCGGAGGTGGTGAGCCCTGAGCTCACAGAAATTTTTAACAATATGTTCATCTCGGGCAACTTTCCATCCATATGGAAAGACTCCTCCATACTTCCACTGTTAAAAAAACCCAATCTGGATGTGTCTAATCCGAACAATTACCACCCTATAGCTCGGCTGCCTCTTCCTGCCAAAATAGTGGAAAAAATTATGAACAAACAGTTATCCCAATACATCCAGGAAAACGAATTACTTGATCACTTTCAGTTTGGTTTTCGACAAGAGCACAGTACGGAAACAGCACTTATTAAGGCCACTGAGGATATTAGGACTGTGATGGACACAGGGGCACGGCCGCCCTTGTTCTCCTCGATTTATCAGCCGCGTTTGATACTGTTGATCACAATCTCCTGCAGCAGCGGCTGGAAACGATGCGGGTCAAGGGAGCGGCACTGGCCTTGCTTTCCTCCTTTCTGAATGAAAGGAGACTAACAGTGACGCTGGACAGGTATAAATCGGATCCATACGTCCTCCCATGCGGAGTACCGCAGGGATCATCTCTGAGCCCATCCCTTTTTAATGTGTATGTATCTGAGCTCGCCCCGTTAATCCGAGAGTTTGGTTTTAGTCTGACGTTTTACGCCGATGACACCCAGATAGTAGCGTCAGCATACAAACATCAAGCCTCACCCACTCTACAGTTTCAGAACTGTATGAGTGAAATAAATAGATGGATGGGAACACACTGTCTTAAGCTTAACTCCAAGAAGACCGAGGTTGTAATCTTCGGTAACCTGCAACCCAGATGGGACAATCTCTGGTGGCCGGCGGAGATGGGTGAACAACCAAAATCAGCTCAAAAGGCAAAAAATCTGGGAGTGTGGATCGATAATAAACTAGCACTATCATACCAGACAAATGCCATCGTCTCTGCCTCCCAGTTTCTGATAAAGAAACTCAAGAAGATCCCTCCTTACATCCCCACTGACTCTAGAAAGACGGTGGTAACCACATTAATTCAGTCAAAATTGGATTATTGTAATGGCCTCTACCTGAGTATGCAGAAGCAATATCAAAAAAGCTTCAAACAGTTCAAAACACAGCTGCACGACTGTTGCTTAACATCCCCAAGTACGATTCAGTAACCAAGGAAATTCGTAAACTCCACTGGCTCCAGGTGGCTCAACGAATTAAATTCAAGTCATTATGTCTAGCATACAAGGCACTGAGCAACACAGGACCACTATTTCTTAAAAATCTCTTTGCCTGGTATGAACCATCCAGACAGTTACGTTCCACAGGTGCTAGACTTATGTAAGTTCCGAGAATACGGTCCGCAAGTTGGGGCGGCCGTAGTTTCTCTTATGGCACTGCAAAACTCTGGAACATGCTGCCAAAGGAGCTCAGAAGTGCAAGCTCCCTCTTCATCTTCAGGAAAGAGCTAAAAACCTGGCTATTTCAGAATTAGACGCTTTGGCTGGGCTTACCGCTTTCATAGCGCCAAGACACCCCCGGGTATTCGCGCGCTCAATAAATCTCATTAACATAACATTAACATGTACAGACAGTTACAATGTAATCAAAAACTTAGAGAAGAAAGAAACAAATGCCACTGAGAAACAAAAGGGGCAAAATGCGGAGAAAGTGGTGAAAGAGGTAAAAGCTGGTGGTAAGAGAACAAAGATATTTCTTAAAGTAGTATGTGGAAAACTGGATAGTGAGCAAAATCAAGTAAATAAAAAACAAAGTTTCACATCAATTAAGAAAGGAGAAAAAGTGCATGACATGAAGAGTAAAAAAAATCGTACAATAAAGCAGAGAGCATAACTAGAAGACAGAGGGAGTTTAAGGAGATAAGATTTAGAACGTTCCATAGTAGAGTAATTCAGAATCTGATAAGAAGCTATGTTCAAATGTAAAAGGAGAAGAGAAGCAGTCAGACAAAAGGAACATGTTGAGGCTGTAGTCGATAATGCCTTTGCTCTCAAAAGGATGCTATTTATTTTGATTCGAAACAGAATCAGGACACTGGATAAAATAGTGTTGTCTATGAGGAAAAGAAGCCAAAAGAAAAGACTTGCCAGTAGAAGTAACTCTTCAAAAAATGTCAGCAGTGAATGGAGACATACTTCTAGTGCTGAGACTTTTCTTTAATGAAGAAAGCTACTTCCAAGAGAATACAATAGTGCATGCAGCTGGCGAATATGGACGATGTTATGAGGTGAAGGATCGTAGCCCCATTCCAAAAGAGGTGATGGTACCTAAAATATAGAGGAAGCGATAGCTGAAGAGGTACAGGGAAAACGTAGACAGGCCCCTGTATATAAATGGAACTGCAGCAGTACTTGTAGTGTTCGGGAGGAATCTGTTGATATATTGAGAATGTTACTATCTATGTTTCCCTACAGTAGTCTGAAAAAGAAAATAGGTATGCTTCAAGGATTAGATTAATTCAAAATAATGAAGTATACCAATTTACAGGAGCACTCACTAGCATGTCTATAAAAGAAAGTGTGCCAAAGCACCTTTCATCATTTCAGTATTTTAGCTGTACACCACTTGAAAATGGGAACTTTAGTTAGGCTTTGCTATGTCAAAACTCCTGCGCTATGTTGAGGGGAAATTAATTGAGCTCTTTTGTATGGTTCAGTTTGTCATGATGTTCAGTTTAATTTCTTTGGTCCTGAAAAGGAGTGTAGGAATAATGAGGACTTAGTATCTGCTGGTGTAGAAGAACAGGACACATGTATTATTGTTGATAATTTTCGAGAAGAGATTACAAAGTTAAACGCAGTTTCTTCAGAGAAACCGAACTGTGTTCGTACATGTTGTCAACACACTCACTACAAAAGACAAACTCGTAATGTTGTTCTGTCATAAAAAACTGAAGAAGAGAACAGATATAAGTGGCAAGAATTTGCAGCTTATTTATTTGTAAAGGAACACTTTAATTGTTCCACACGACTAATTATATGGAAGTACTGTTATGATAGGTTAGAAGATAATAAAATGGCAGCTAGAGCGGTACATAACAAGTTAGAACTAGTATCAATTCCACAAAAGCTCCAAGATTTAAATGTTTTTGAATTAATTCTTATACAATGTATACATTCTTTTCAAGCTATAGTTTGTATTGTACCAAAAACAGGGAAATTACCCCCAACAGAGCTACAGTAAGGTCTTAAAAGTAGACTTGTGTACTTGCCAATATATTTTAAGCAGAATATTGACATTTTGAAGAACCACTTATTATTCTAGCAAATAGTGTCGCTACCAAGAACAAAAAAATATGGCAAGAGTTAGTGGATCTTAGTAAACTAAAAAAAAAAACATTATATCTGGTGCAAAATAATATTTATTATAAAAACATGTTGATGTTTTTCAAGATATAACACATATGGGGTATGACACATTACCATCAAGAGATCAGATTGAAAAGGTGGATCGATCAAGATCTGATGAAATTTATGAACACTACAATATCCATCCTCTGCATTCTAAAGAGATTATTGGTGATGCTATTGATCTCTTTCAAATGAAAAAAGCAAAAGGAGCTCCCTTGAGTGAATGGGAGGAAAGTTTAGAAGCTCAATGTTTTCTACATCTGTTTCCCACTGGAGTAGGTGGTAGGTATGGTGACCGGCTTGTGCAAATACCAGCAGCTGAGTACAGATCAACTACACTATATTCAGAGGATCCTCGATTATGCCAGTGTATTCCGTATATATTCAATCTATTATCTGAGAGTGACTTGTCAGGACTATCTTATGCAGTAAACCACATCCTAATGACAGGAGTAAATCTGCAAAATCTCACAGCATGGGAATTTTTTGAGAAAGTTCAAGGAAAGACGAAAACCTGGAATACAACTTGCTTAATTTGATGGCATGCCCATGTGGCACCGAGTGTTGGTATCATCATGGTGAGCTGAAATGTCTGTTGAGAGACCGAAGTGCACCTACTTAGCTTCTAACACTCAGTTGTGCTGAGTATGCATGGGATGACCTGCTTGAATTTTTTGCTAGAAGCAGACTCAAACATAAAGACATCAAAGTAAAGACAGCTGGAGAACTTTTCTCCTTGGATTATGCAAATGTTTGCAGATATTTTAACCACAGGGTTCAAGCCATGATGTCTTTAATCTGCAACAAAACTAATCCTCTTCTCGGTGAAGTAACTGATTTCTTTTGGTGTAAAGAGTACCAAGCAAGAGGTGCTCCACATATTCAAATTTTGCTATGGATAAAAGATGCACCGAAATTTGGAACAGACAGTGATGACTCTGTCCTGTGTTTTATAGAACAGCATGTACATGCACCATCCCACAAGACAGTTGTGAGAAAGGCCTGAGACAACAAGTTTTGCGGTTTCAAACTCACAGATGTGGCAAGTACTGTCATAAAAAATATATATGCAAAGGAAAATTTTGCACAAGATGTTGTTTTGGACTCCCTTGACCTGTCATTTCAGAAGGAAAAGTAAACAGCTTTTTACACTTCAAAAGTGCTCCAACTTCAATTAACAATTTACTAAAACTGGAGAAAGAAGATGTTTTGGAAATTACAGGTATCAATTAAATGGAACATCATGGAGTAACATTACTGCTCACAGAAAAACTACAAGCAAAATTGGATTCTTTGGAGAAGTCCGTATCCAGGACTGCAGGATTAGAAAAGCATTATGCGTGTGCAAAAACTGACTAGTAATTTTGCAACATCATTTTTTATTTTATTTATTGTTTTATTTATTTTTTATTTATTGAGTTTTATATAATGCAAACTTGACCCGAGGGCATCAGAGCACTTCACAGAGTTAGCAGCATATACTTTAGATACATTTGGAGTAAATGCAGATACATAGTGATAGAAAGTGATGAGGTGTACAAGGTATGCAATTGCATAAGCCGAAATATAACATACATTTGGGGTATAAATAGATATGTGGTGACATTATGTGACGAGGTGTATAAGGACATTATGGGAAGATTGCCGATCAAATTTTGAGGTAGATACGGTATACAAAATACATATTGCTTTGCAGAGCACAGCTGCAATTGTACAAAATTGCCAGTGGAGAAAAATAATAACAGCAAAACACATAGGGGGATATTCTCAAGAATGCGTGTTAACTATCACCAAAATCGCTTAACGCAACTTCTCACATCGCAGTCCATCACGGGAAAATAACACCGTGTTAACGCAGCATTCACAACCCGGCGGCACCATGCGATAGCCTCACGATAACGCGTCAAATGCCCGCGTTAAAATCAACGCGACGCCGAAAAAATGTGAAACCCCAACGCGAAAAAAGTTGCGATGACCCCAATGGCGATACAAAAATCAGCGAAAACCAGTGACATGCTGGCGATTCCCACCCGCCATGAGTGAGAATGCACCATAAAAGCAGAAAAAAAAAAAAGAGAAAAAAATGTAACTGCGTACCACCATGGACGCACCCGGACCAAGTACACAGGACAACGCAAACCCCACAAGCCCCACAGACGACCAGCCAGGAACCCCGGGGCCGGGGAAGGGCAAGGAGAAGAGGAAGAGGGAGACGGGGTTCAGTCTGCAGGAAAACCAGATTATCGTCACGGAGGAGACAGAACACAACCAACAACTGTACATCACCTCCACTGTGTCATCGGCAACACAAACGGAAACATGGCAGTACATTGTGAACAACGTGAATGCAGTCGGAGTGTCGAGGAGGACAATGGAAGAGGTCAAGAGGCGCTGGAATGATGTGAAGGGCAAAACCAAGAAGAAACACTATGCCAACTTCAAAGCAGCAACGCAGATTGGAGGTGGGGGACCAGCGGCACACCAGGAGCTGGATGACAGTGAGAAAATGGTGGCCACAGTCATCAGTCGGGATACAGTGCCAGGAGTTGGGGATCGGGACACTGCTCAACATGACCTGACACAACATCAACAGGGTGAGTACCGACCAGGGACTGGGGGGACGGGGGAAGATGGGCACAATGGCACACATGCACAATTAAGTACAGCACACTGCACACCCACAATGACTCTGGAACATGTCCCTGATCCCCATGCCACACAGCAGCACATATACAGAAACTCAGGGAATGTGTGTTGCATTGAATTTATTTGCACATGCTGTGCCTGTGGTCATTTTGCACTGTCTCATGATTGCCAAGCACTGACACAATGTGACGTCCTCATGTGAAGAAATTGTCAATGATGTTGTTCCTACTGGCTATTCCTGATGCAGCTGCAGTGGGGTGTGGTCCACCTGCCTCATCTTCCTCATCATCGTCCGGTGCATCTGGCACTCGTAACCATGGGGCATTGGTGCGTACACATATGTTGTGCAACACACAACATGCAACGATCATCTTGCACACAATGACTGGGCTGTACAGGAGCCTCCCACCTGTGATGTCCAGGCACCTGAAACATGACTTCAACATGCCAAATGTGCGTTCCACGATGCCCCTGGTGCATTTGTGGGCCGCATTGTACTGCCTCTGGGCCTGTGTGTTCGGGGCTCGGAGGGGTGTCATCATCCAAGGGCAGAGTGAATATCCCTGATCACCTGTGACAGTGCAGAGAGACATGAGTCAATAGTTGGTTCTGCATGATGTGTTGGCAGGCTCACTAGTTCATTGGCATGTGATATGTGTGTCATAGTGATTCCGGTTTGACATGTACTGCTAGTAGCAAATGAGCGCCATCAATGTGTATTACGTAGCCTCACTGCTGCTCCTCCCTCCCCCCAAGCCTATTTCCTCATGTGCGCTGCGCGCTTGCCTCACCTGCACTCCTATGGCACACCATTGTCATGCCTGTCTGCGCATGTCCACAAGCCTGACAACGACACTGTGATGTTGTGCGTTGAAGGTGGGCGGCCACGTGTGTGTGGGCCTATGGTAAGGAGAGGGCGGACACAGATGTGGAGTTCATGGCTGGCGTAAGTCGCGATGCGATCTAGGCAAGACCTTTGGCTCATGCTGCGGTATTAGCGATACACACACAACAGTTGGCAAGTATGATCCCGGACCCCCAGCGGGCTTGCGCTCATTCATTAATCCCTTCGTCCGAGCCCGCACTCGGGGGCATGTTACATTGCAACTTTGCCCATTGCGGGATGGGTGGCGCCGACACCACAACAAAGACACACGCATTAGGTACTAAATTGGCAAGCCCAACACTTAACCACGTCCAGAGCCCCGGGGTGATCATCCACAC
Organism: Calotriton arnoldi; assembly: GCA_963921515.1. Classification (NCBI taxonomy): domain Eukaryota; kingdom Metazoa; phylum Chordata; class Amphibia; order Caudata; family Salamandridae; genus Calotriton; species Calotriton arnoldi. The sequence goes on along the minus strand of CAWUFW010010721.1, from coordinate 107,322 downwards.
CCCTATGCTGGACTGCCGTACGCCAGCCCACTCCGGCAATGCCTACAGGGGGGTACGACACAGCTACATGTCCCAGTTCTACCCCACTGCCTGAGGTGACATGGTTGCGTCCGCTGTACACAGCACAATGCAATGTGGTAGGGTCCGGGGCCCTCATGCACACACATTGACCACACGGACACAATTAGATAGTTTGTGGAACTGGCTACGGGCACGTGCGCCCTGACCCTTTATTGCCAGGGTCACATGTCCAGTGACGCCTGTGCTGGATGGGTGTTGGGTGAGTGTAAGCCAGCCCTCAGGGAGTTGTTGGTGCTGGCAACAACTACAACAGTGATCAGACAATCAGAAGTTCACAGTTCAAACAGCAATGGTCCACGACTTGAGCTGCACAGAGTTAGTGGCCACGGATGCACTGTGGCCGGCACAGGCACACCGCCACGGCACGGTGACTACCGGTGCAGAGGTAGGGCCACGAGAGCTGATCGGGTTCTCGTTGATGTCCAAGGTGAATGCCGCAGAGGGTTTCGGGGGACAGTGGAAGGTGTTCTTCCAGGGCATGATACAGAGGGCAGTACCAAGCAGACAAATGCAATATGGAGGAGATGAATGCTACAGACTCATGTTTAACACCAAGTCATTACCAGCCACATGATGATGAAGACAACCCCCAGGCCATTGACTGAGACGCCACCAAAGTTCAACCAGAGGGTGTCCATGAATTTCGGGGCACAGAGTTAGTGGCACCAGAGCTGAAAGGGGATGCAGTCTGCGATGAGGCCTGTACAATGGTATAAACTCTGCCATAAATAGATCAAGGCTCAGTTCCAAATGTGTGACCTACTTGAACGTAGTGTAGGCCTGAGGCAGCGGTCAGCGCGGGGCAATGGCTGTTCAGGCAGCTCCTCCTGGTACTGTCACACACGACGTTGTAATGCCATGTGGCGATGATTTGTGGTTGACGGAGGTAGTGGCACCAGAGCTGTGCGTGTGTGCAGCCTGCGACGATGCCGTGTCCTGCCTGGTACGGATTGTATTGGATTGGTGTGAGGCCTGCTGGACCGCAGTGTAGGCAGTACACAGGTGACCCTGCGGTGCTGGGCCACAGTGTAGGCCGAAGGCAGTAGTCAGCATGGGCCCACAGACACGTGTCGTTGGGATGCTATGCACAGAGTCGGTGGCACCACATCGTAGGGAGTACGGTGATATAAACCCTGCAATAAATGTATGTACTCTGCCATTGAATAATCAAGACTCAGTTCCAAATGTGTGACCTACTGGACCGCAGTGTAGGCCGGAGGCAGCGGTGGAGTACGTCAATGAGAAAAGAGTAATGGGGGGCCTGTGTCGCGGAGGCCGTGATGGTCTGAGGAGGCTGCCATGGTCGCGGGCCTCAGGCTTGGAGCTTGCACCGGCACGTGGTGGGCCCTCTTTGACACACGCCAGTGTTGGCAGGTGAGCAGTGTGGCCTGGCTGCGCTGGGGCGGGCATGACGCGTTTTGGGACCAGCGGCCTGGGGTGCAGCAGGCGCAGAGGATCGCAGGCACCGCCACTCATGGCGTCGGCTTCGTGGCGGGGTGAGAGGCGCAGCCCTGGCAGGCACGTTGGCCATTCCGGGAAAGAACCACGCCCAGAGTAACTGGCTTTTTATTCACACCCCTACGCTGGCCTGGTATACGCCGGGCCAGCCCACTCCGCGCACGCTTACAGGGGGGACGTAACAAGCTACATTTCCGCATTGTTCCCCGCCGGCTGCGGATACATGGTTGCGTCCACTGTCCAGTACACTCCAGACACCAGCAGTGTATGTCGACATGGAAGTGTCTGTGGTCTGCATACTGCGGTCTGTCCAGCACATCCACTCCACACTAGGCATTGTGTGCATTCTTATTCATGGCTCACTTGCCTCCTTCGCACATGCCGGGTTCCCACCTCTCCCCACATTCTGCAATTGTGTGGCTGAGGTACCATGCCGTTGATGGCTTGTGTAGATGGCTAGCCCAGGTTGCCACAGTAAGTAGTGTTGTCGTGGTTGGAATGTTGGTTGTCATGTTGTATGTGATTTTGTGACGTGTGCATTCCCAGAGTTGTGAGTTGTCTGAATGTGGTGTTGAGGTGTGTTGTGTGTTCCGTTGGTACTTACCAACGAGCAGTGCATTCCCATAGGTGGCATCCTGAAAGCGCTGGTTGATGATGGACTGTCGGAAGATGAAGGAATCATGCACACTGCCTGGGTAGTTGGCGACGACATTGGTGAAGAGTCCCCGGTGGTCCACTGTTGCCTGCACATTGATGGAATGCGTGTGTTTCCTGTTGCGGTAATTGTGTGCAGTGGCTGCAAGGGGCACGAGGAGTACATGTGTGCAGTCGATTGCTCCCAAGACATGCGGGAAGCCAGCTATGGCGTAGAAGCCTTGCTTGATCTCCAGCTTTTCCTGCGCAGTGTGTGGGAAGTAAAGTTGCTGGGGCACCAAGCTGATGATGGCATCCAGGACAGGTGTGAGGAACTTTGACAGGGCTTGCTGTGAGACTCCTCCGACTCTGGCAGTTGTTGGTTGGAAGGTCCCAGAGGCCAACAGGTGCAGCACGGCCAGCAGCTTTGTCTGACGAGGGAAGTTGGTTCTCCACTCTGTTGGTACCGTCAGCCTGTGGGCAATGATGGTCAGGATGCGTAGGATGGTTGTCCTTTTGAGCCTGTAGTGGGCAATGACTTCCTCTGGCGTTAAGTCTCCCAGGCTGGTGCGAATTCAGAAGTTCCGGTGTCTTTGTCTGCGCTGCCTCTGTGGTAGTCCGGGGGGTCCTGGGGGTGTGGTGGCGGTGGGTGTTGTGGCCCTCTTGGCGCTCCGAGCTGCATGATCAGTAGCTCCATGGCATCTGTTGTTCTTCTGGTGTGGCTGTGGGCTGGGCTCCCTTTTATAGTGCAGGTTGTCATCCGACTTAACACCAGGTAGGAGCAGGTGTTAAATCCATGCTGCTAACGCACCTTATCGCATGTTTTGTGGTCTTATCGCCGATCTGGCTGGTCGTTGTGAATGTTGCGAAGTGGTGTTTCCGCTGGTTTTTGCACGGGAACGCCTACTCTGCATCTCATTAGCGTTAGTTGCCGGTGTCATCCGTGGCGATGTTTTTTGCGGCTGCTATCGCAGGAATACTGGTGATGTCGGTTGTTGGCACCAGCTTGTGAATGGTGCGATGTATTTATCACCACATTGGCTGCGATAAAGTGCTGCTAACTCGGCGATGAGTCCTTGAGAATATGCTCCATAGTATCAATAAATACAACAAAACAGGCTGAACAGAAGTAAAGACAGGCGTTGTAGGTTGAGGTAGCTGGGGATAAGTCCTCTTGTGGATGGGAGAAACTAGAGGCGCAGATTTCCCCGGGGTAGTGCTACACAGATTTATTTGTAGAGAGCGTGGAGGGAGCCCGCAGGCTAGGCAGGAGCTTTAAGATGGGTTTGGGTATTTGTTGAGGGGGAGAAGCTTTAGTTTCTTCTTGAAGTGAGGAAAGAGTTGATTTTCCCACAGGTCCCGAGGCAGGGAGTTCCAGATTTTTGGCACATTCTTAGAGAAGGAGCTGGTGCACGATTTCTCTCTCTTAAATTTTGGAGGGAGAAAAAGTAGTCCGAGCTTCGTAGTGGTTTCTTTTGGCCAGCTTTTGATAGTTTATTCGTGAGGTAGATTGGCTTTTTACTGTAGAGCACTTTGTGGGTTATGAAGGCAGTTTTTAGTATGGCCCTTGCCTCGAATGGTAGCCAGTTGAGTTGTTTAAGGGTGGGAATCATGTGATCAAAGAGCTTTTCCCCGATACAAGTCTAGCCGCAGCATGGAGAGTGGCTTTCAGTGGGGATAGGTAAGATTTTTGGGTGCCTGTAACCATTGTGTTGCCATAGTCTAGCTTGGGCAAGACTAAGGATTGTACCACGGTATTTAGATCTTCACTGAGGAAGAACGGTTTGACTTTTTGATATTTTTCAGCATGTAGAATGCGCTTTTTGCTGAGGCATTGATATGGTCTTTCATGCTTAGGTGGGAGTGAATTGTAATCCCCAGTGATTTAACAGAGTTGGAGAAGGACTTTTGGAGTTTAAAGCCGTGAGGTTGTCGCACCAGCATTCTATGGGAAAAGATTTTTGGGGGGATGGATGAGAAGGAGTTCAGTTTTTCTGGGGTTGAGTTTGAGGTGGTTGCTGGTCAACTAGGCTTGAACTGCGAGGAGAATTCTATTAGGTCCTGGATGCCTTTGACTGAATAAATTTTCATGTAGAGTCGGGTCTCATCTGCATATAGATGGTAGTTTATTCTAGCTTGCCTCAGGATCATTGCAAGGGGTTCCATATAGAGGTTGAATAGTGTGGGAGAGAGGATTGACCGTTGTTGTTTTTGAGGCTGAGATGTTGAGCTTGATTAGATGTGAGTGTTGGCTTAGAAAGGAGGAGAACCACTGAAGGACAGTCCCATTGATACCTGCCCATTGTGAGAGTGTGTTGAGGATGATGTTTTGGTTCAGAGTGTCAAAGGCGGCTGAGAGGACTAGGAAGACTAGGAGGCAGGCCTGGTCATCGTCCAAATATCTGTTTAGGTCGTCAATAAAGTTTAACATAGCAGTTTCTGCACTGCAACCTTTCCTGAACCCGGATTGAAAGGTGTCAAGCAGGTTTTATTTTTCTATACGGTTGTTGAGATGGACAAGCACATATTTTTCCATGGTTTTGCGAGGAGTGGGAGGTTGATTATGCGTCTATAGGTATTAAGGTCGTTTTGGTTGGCGTCCAGTTTTTTGATGAGGTGGGTGACTTGGCTGAGTTTGAGAGGAGTTGATGATTTTGATCCAGATAGGTGAGATGATGTACCTGAGATTTTTCACCATCGCAGCAGGGAGGGGGTCGGAGATGTGAGATGCAGGCTTCATGCTGGAGAGTAACTTGAGTACTTCTTCGTCAGGGATATAGTTGAATTTAGACCAGGCTGGATTGGTTTTCTGTTGCAAGGGGAGTAGGTTGGCGTTCTTAGTTGGAGAGAGGGGTAGACATCCATTCATTCATTTAAATGTTGAAGAAGAGTTAGTAAATGGTGCAATGGGAAAAGTTATTAATTTGATTAATTTTCCAAATAGAGGTGAGGTTGAATACTTAGCCATAAAATTTGATCAGATTGATGCCGTCAAACAGATTGGCCGATGTGTTGTACATTTTATGCTTGTGAAAGACTTATATGTGAGGTGGCAGCAGTTCCCACTCTCTCTAGCGTATGCTGTAACTATCCATAAATCACAAGGTTTATGTATAGATGCAGCTTTCATTAATATTGGAAGTACTGTATTTAAAGAAGGAATGTCATATGTAGCATTGTCGTGAGTTGGAACATTACCGGATTTGTTTCTAATTGATTTTGATGATAACTTAGTGCCAATGCAAGTTGTGGCAGAGTACAATTGCATAAGAAGTCTATACAGTCCTCATTTAGGACAGTATCCTATTTATGAGAATCAGATAATTTGGACTACGTGGATGCTTACAAAATATTCAATGGATGTTCCTCAAAAGAAGGAAAACAAGAACAAGAGAGAAGATGTTAAGAAGAAAAAAGTAGAAATTGAGGGAGATGTAGGTTACCAGTTGGAAAATAGTAGTAGTGTCAACTGCTATGCTAATGTTGTTCCCAATATACTCTTCCATTTACCATATCTTATAAATGCAATTCAAGAAAAACCAAGGAACACATTGTGTTCAGCACTCTGTCGTTTGCTCGAACATTTACATAGTGATAGGACTTTAGTACCTTCTGCTTCAGGCATTTGAGAACTACTAGACATATATACTGGATCTGAAGTATTTACACTCAACAAGATGCAAAGGAATTTATTATGGGATTCTTTGAGTTTTAGAACAAGAAGAAGTCAATATTGATGATTTATTTGAACTGAGTTACACATGGAGCCATGACTTTGAAGATTGTTATTTTTCAACTACCACTCGAATAAATTCGGAGCGTTTTCTGAATTTAACATTACCGAATTCCAAAACTGTGCCTTTTGACAAATTGATGAAAAAGGCTAACCAAAATATGACCTGCCCAAATTGCAGGTCAGATGTTACATCTATGTTGATTCTAGAAACAACGGGAAATACCTTATAATAATGCTGAAACGATGCAGAGCAGATGGATCTAAATTGTAAACTGAAATTACAAACTTCAAAGCTGAACAAATATCAATTTCTAGAAGAACTTATACTACTTTGGCTATTATCTTTCACGAAGAACTTAATATAACATCTTGACACTAAACTGTTTATTTAACAAGTGAAACTGAATGGACGGCATGCAATGACAGCAATATTAAATTCAAACCAAAACTTCCTTTCAAGCTACCAAACTCCTAAAGTAGTGTATGGTGTTTCTTCTAGGTGGATCATCAGTGTTTTAGACATCATTCGGCCTTTCAAGGGTGATCTCTTTTAAAAGTTCTCCAAAATTCAAGAGTCCGTTTTTTCGTCCACAACGGAGTTATTATAACATCTAAATACTACTCTCTATAATTAAAGTGTGAAACTGGATGGACACAATGCAATCACAGCAACCTTAAATTGAAACCAAAACTGCCTTTCAAACCACAAAATTGTCACCTTTCGTTTCTTCGACCAAACTTCTATGTGCTATTTGTGGAAAAAAGTAATGTATGGAATTTTGGCTACAAGGATCATCAGCATTTTAGACATCATTTGGCCTACTAGGGATGATGTTTTCAAAAGGATCTCCAAAATGTAAGTGTGGTTTAAATTTCTTAGTGGTATTGTACCAGGTATAATAATGATACACATATTTTTGAGATAGGCTTGTTTAGTTCAGTGTAGTAACTGTAGGTAAAACAACTGATTAATGAATTGTAGTGAGTGCAATGCATAATGTCACTTATATATAGTGATATACTGTGCAATATAGATTTTTTCTACAATCTATATGATTGTTCTTTCCCCACTATTCTATACATACAGTACATTGTTTATGGTGAACAAGTATGAAAGTTGAGAACAGTAAAAAAGAGAACATTAAATGTTTTACTATATTGTGATATACTGTTACAGCATAAGCAATGTATACTGTTATGTTTCTACTATTTTGTAAATGAAATAGTAACTTATATTTATGTTCTTTTTTCTTTTTCAATAGTGGTTGAGTGCTACGCCTTTAGATGTCTCAAGATACTTGTTGTGCCACACAAATATTTCTTAGACATACACTTGGAGAGAGTTTTTATACATAAAGAACACTTGGCATGCTTTACTACCACTTTGTTTTGCTCATTTCCTAATTATTTCAATCTTTGTAGTTCAGCAAACTTGCACTGTAAAACTATGCACCAAGGTAGAGTCTCATACAACCACTGACACACCCAGAGATACACTGATTAAACAACTCATACATCCAGTCACCCACTTATTAAAACACGCACACACCCACTAACTCACTGATACATTCAGTAACACACTAACTCACTTATGACTACCTCTACTACTACATGATCTTTTTTACCCATACAGATATTCACATTCTTAGTTACTTGCTAATACAGGTACTAAAACATGCACTCACTCACCTACAGACGAACTTATATAACCAGTCAGCCAAGCATTCATTCACTAACATTCTCAGTCCCTCTCCCATGTAACTACTGATATCCCCAATCACTCACCCATACAGCTATAAAGACATCCACTCACTCCTGTAAAGAGTCATGCATACACTTACTTACTTACCTAAACAACTACTAACACAGTCAGTTATTTATACAGCTACTGTCATACATATTCAATATTACAAACAGGCACTGACTAAGTCACTTACTCACCCATACAGACACTCACACAACCCCTTAGTAACTGTTACAGACACTCACACACCCACGTACTCACTATATAGATACTCACACACCCATTCACACACAGATACAGACTGTGATATCCCTAGCCACACACTGTTGTATACACTACTACACCCAGACACACACAAATACAGACACTGACACAGCCACTCACTCACTCATACAGCTACTTACACACACATTCACTCACACATATAGCTAGTCATTCACTTACTCATTCGCCCAAACAACCACTGGCATTGCCAGTGACTGACTCATAGAGTCACTTACATACCCATTCTGTCAAATATACAGCCATTCACACACCCAGTGACTAACTGATATAGACACTTAACCAGCAAGTCTCTCACTGCTATAGCCACTCACTCACCCAATCACTCACTTAAACAGACACTCACTCTTCCAGTCACTAACTAATAGAGGCACTAACACACCTAATCACTCACCCATACAGCCAGTCACACAACCAGTCACTGAATCATACAGGCACTCGCATACCCACTCATTCATCCATATAGACATTCACACACCCAGTAACTCACTCATTCAGGCACTAATACACTGTGTCTCACCTATGCAGCCACTCACACAACCACTCACTCAATCATACAGGCACTCACACAGCCATTCACTCACACATACAGGCACTCACACAGCCAGTCACCTACTTATACACACACTCACATTCCCACTATCTTACTCATACAGCAGCTCATGCCCCCACTTGTTCATTCATAAAGCTACTCACAAAGCCAGTCACTCACTCATAGAGCCACTCATACACTGATATAGCCACTCACACACCCAGTCACTTACTCATTCAGCCATTCACCATTCCACACACCCATATAGACACTAATATACCCAATCACTCACCTGTACAGCCACTCATGCAATTACACAAGCATTCACACACCCACTCACTCACCCATATAGATGCTCCCACAACCCAGTAACTCACTCATGCAGCTACTCACATACCCAATCAGTCACTCATACAGCCACTCATATACCCACTATCTCGCTCATACAGCAGTTCACGCCTCCACTTGTTGACTCATAAAGCCACTCACACAGACAGTACCTCACTCATACAGCCATTCACACACACAGCCACTCACTCATAGAACCACTCACACTGAGTCACTCACCAATACAGCACTCACACACCCAGTCACTCACTTATACAGACACTCACCTACCCAGTCACTCACCCAAACATCTACTTACACACCCACTCACTCACCTATACAGCCACTCTTCCTTATATACACACAGAGACATACAGTTTATCTTTTTTTTAGAAAGGGGGTTCTAAGAAGAACCTATTCACCAGCACTTCTCTCCCTTGGTGCTCTCTTCAACTGTGTACTATGATAAGTTTTTAAATGGGACAACATGTTGGTAGTCCCACACAAATATTTTTTCGAAGTGACCCTCAAAAGAGTTTTCTCACATAATGAGCACTTTACATATTTTGCAACAGTTTTTTTCCCCAGAGGGGACTGTGAAGAAATCCCACATGATGGACTGGCGCTTTGGGGCTGGTTTTTCATCTGACAAGTCTCCTTCTTCAGGGCATGGCTCCTGCTCCTGACTTCCTCCAATACCATATTTATCAAAACAAGTGGTCTCTAAGGGGGAAGTGCAATCCTGGACTTCCACGGCAATAGTGATTTACTCATGATTTTAAACAGTTCTGCCTTTAATTCTGCAATAAGTATAATCATTTATTTATACAATTTGGCCAGTGACTGCATAGTATTCATACTTTACTTTTCAATCTTTTTCATTCAGAATTATTCAAAAATATATTTGTCCATTCTTGAGCCATTTTGCCAATATCTAGATGTATTCCTGAAGCCCTTTGTGCCCCTTACTATCTCCTAAGTCAGGGACAGCATGCATTTCATCAACATGTATGAAGGGATGAGTTTTGATACCAATAAGGACATACTAGTCACCATGGATATACAATCCCTCTACTCTAATATACCACAGACGGATGCAGTAATCATAACGACCGACATACTAAATACACAGGACAAACCTGTTCAGGTTCCAACTGATTTCTTGATATCTCTGCTAGGAATAGCCATGGGCAAGAACTATTTTCAATTTGACGACTGTTTCTACTACCAAATCAAAGGAGTTGCCATGGGCGCAAGCTTCGCTCCAGACTCAGCGAACCTTTTCGTGGCACATTACGAGACAGAGAGAATCTTTACTGATGAGAATCCATTTCGAGACAAAATAAGAAAATGGTCTAGATATATAGATGATGTGTTTATGGTTTGGACAGGCACCCTGGAGGATTTGCATCTTTTCCATACATGGTTCAATACCAGGTCTGATGACATACAATTCACTTTGGAGCATAGCAAGATCAGCATTCGATACCTTGACCTCACGGTAGGCTCTGATCAGGGCACCATTTATGCATCATTATACAGGAAACCAACAAAGAGGAACACTCTGCTACATTATTCAAGCAGCCACCCAAGAAGCCTAAGGGATAACTTACCCTTCGGGCAATTCTTGCGTATTCACAGGAACTGCACCAGATGATGTGATTACTTCAGGGAGTCAGATATCCTAATTGATAGGCTCATTGACAGAGGATACCCTAGACGCCTGGTCAAAAGAGCCAGAAAAAGAGCATGGTATGACCATCTGGAAGATTTACTAGAAATCAACACGAGGGCAAACACCACTGATAGAATTGTCTGTGTTACCACTAAGGAGGAGCCATTGTTCTCCTTTAAAAAGGGAACACACAAATTTAAAGGACCTGGAAGTGAGGGCGACTCTTCCTCTACCACCAAAGGCCACCCTGAATACTCCATGGAGATTATCATCAATTGTGGCCCACTTCAAATGTAACCAATGCATGGCATGCCAGTTTTGCATCAGTACCAATAAGTTTGTCCATCAAGATGTGAACGTGATCCTAAAAACATTTAGTAACTGTAATACGCAGGACATGATATATGCTATATGGTGTCCTTGCAATTTACTTTACATTGGGCAAACAACACAGAAAGTAAAATGCAGAATCCTCCAACATAGGAGCAGGATCAAGTGCAGTACGAGTGGAGCACCACTGGTTAAACACTATCAAAGCCAACAACACAACAGCGAGGACATCAGATGGCAAGTGATTGAACAAGTCAAACTTGGACCACGCGTTGGTGACAATGCATGCCTGCTCTCAAGAAGAGAACTCTACTGGATGGATAAATGTAAATCTATCGACTTGGGTTTAAATACACTGGAGGACTGGAGGCAATCAACCTCTACATGAATATAGATTCACTGCATATGATTTGTTAAGACCTTCTAAGGTTTTTCTAATTGTACTAATGCGTCTTTTTCCTTGTGGCTTACTGTGACAATGAGGCAAAAGCATTTTTTCCTTTAGGCACCTAGGAACTATCAGACTATATAAAATGAATATAATCGTCATCCAAATGACATTATGTTTACTTCATTTTTTCCTATTGCAAATTTATTTTTCCAATGTATTATCTGCTTAATGCATTTATATGAAATGATTTTTTACTGTATTGTGGGTTCGAGTTGCTTCGGTTTCTTATCTTTTTCCCCTTCCAATTTAATTTCTTGGGCCATTGATACTTATAAGAACATATTTAGACCAGCACTCTCCCTTTAAAAATTAAGTCATGTGCACTCCTCCTGACTTGCGCCCACTTCCGGGTTGGTTACACCTGGCCGTATAGAAACCGCTTTTTTCTGAAGCAGCTCTGACGGGACAGGTTTCCATCTCGGGTATGAGCCAGACACACAGCGCGGGAGATGCAACCACACGCTAAGTAAGTTGCCGGCGTTTGCCGACTGCACATAGAATCTATGCAGCTGGCTCTAATCAAGAATGCTCAAGATTTTCTTTTACTTCCCGGGTGTCTCTTGTCTTAGGAGCCTGCTGTCAACAGACGCGGCCTCATCCTGTCCGCGAGACACGTACGCGGCACCACCCAAGCAACCGCAAACGGAGCAAGTTTTGCTTCAGTGCCGGCCACGCACAATAATAGGCAGTCAACACTGGGTATGCACATTTTGGATACATTTGGGTGGAGTAAATTGAGTCATAGTTTCCTAGTGGATGAGTGTAATCAGCAGCAGATAATTATGTGCAGTCTTTACATTACCCATGGGCTTATGTTCACTACTGAACTGCCATCTGAGGTGGGTGCTGTCACCATAACAATATCAGCATGCCATTAGATTACACTATGGCTTGTGTAATTAATAAGATATCAACTTCATTTCTTAATGTAGGTTCGGTGTGTGTCAGGGGTTTGATACAGGTAGAAGCTGCCTGTAGTAAAACATTAGTTTTGGAAGTGGCATTCACTATTTTGGCTTTCTATGAACAGTTGTATACAGATTGAATACTGTACTCAATGAAAGTTTCCCATATATCTGTGGTTAATTGTTAATGTAAACTATGCTACATGTAAAGCCATAGCAATTTATACAGCCATATGCGGTAAAATTAAGCTTGGATGATGTCATCAGTGATATCATCAATTATGTCATTTGAGATGTGATCAGAGATGTCATAAATTATGTCATAGAACATGTCATGAATGATGTCAAGTGAGGTCATTAGCAGTGCATGGTGGAAGCACAAGTTATAGTAAGTGCTACTAACTATAACTGGTGAATTTCTGTGTTTGTTTAGCTCAGAACGTTGATATTGACTCTGGCAAATTCACATAACTATAATGTTACTTTGACCTGTTTTTTTTCAGTGAATTTCTAGGGTTTTTAAAGTGATTTTTTAAACTCTATTTATGGTAGAAAAACTGAATAATATATCCTGTGTGTGGACATTATTCTGAAAGGGAATTGCTTTCGTATTTTAATTCAACAGAAAAAGGTGCACACTTTCCAAAATGTTTCTAAAAAATAATGTTTGAGTATAAAAAGAGTAATACAAAAATATTTGTGTTGATGTTGTCTATTTCTTCAGTTTTCTGACTCTCATATTGAGACATTTTCCAAGCAAGTTCATTAATATTGTGATAGCATACTTTTCATATCCTTTGCATGTGTTTTTTACATTAAAGTTGTAATCATAATTCAGAAAGAGAGTAATCAGTTTTTATAATACTGAATAGTATTGTTTCATTATATAAATCTAAGTGTATGATTTCGCACTAGAGTTCTATATTTTGCTTTAATTTACTGCTTAGAGGTCTTTTTCATATCTACAGTCAATATTTAATATTAATCTGTAATAAGAGAGTCATTAAAAATTGTTGTAATATTCAATAATTTTTTAAAAAGTGGTGACTCTTGCGAAACACTCGCGGTAGTCAAACACACAATCCCATGCGTGGACTGAGGGGAATGTACTTCCTGGTTGGCTCTCGCGACCCTCTCATGAGATTGTATATTTGCGAATAAGATAAAAACAGTGTTTTCCTGTAATTCTGAACAAAGTACCAGATTAAAGAAGTTTATTATGTTAGTAAAATTGGTTGTGATTTGTTCCATTGACTATATAAAGCAATAATATTTGTACGATCTCGTGAGAAGTGTACAGGAGTTGAACTCACAATCCCCTGGGAGGACTCTGAGGGGGATGTACTTCCAGTTGGGCTCTCACGATCTACCCACAAGTTCGTACATTTGGAATTAGGTTAATAACAATGGTTTCTTGTAATTCTGAACTAATTAAGACCAGTAGCGGCTAGTGTGCGGGTGGAGTGGAGTGGCGGGGGGGCAACGGGAAGGTTGGGAGGAGGGAGGGGAAACAGACAACAAATAAACATTTTTTTTTTAAAATAACTTACGTTCCGCCTGCCACCCAATGCTCTTTTCAGTGTCCTCGCTGCAGTGCAGGCTCTGGATGCGGTCTCCTTCTTCCTCCTAGGCTCTCCTCAGCACTGACTCGGGTGGAAGGGGAAGGACTTCCTCCCTTGTACAACGCAAAACCAACCAATCCTGGAGCTGCAGTGGTTGGAGCAGGCTTACTCAGCTAACTCATTTTGAGCAGTTTTTAGGCCTCGGGATTGCAGGCTCTGAAGTGTGCAAGTCAGATTGGCCGGCTGTAGACAGCCGGCCAATCTGACATGCCGGCCAATCTGACATGCGCTCTGGCAGAGGGCTACATTAATAGTGCAATTGCACTAATCAGCCCTGCCCACTGCCATCGCGCTGTAACAGCGTGAGCCTGGGACACATTAAGAAAATAGTATTTATTAACATTTTATTAATGTGTGTGCCTGCTGCACTTGCAGCAGGCTGGGCGCTGCTCCTCCACCATAACGGAGGAGCCCCCGCTGGTTAAGACATTAGAGATGCTAACTAGATTGGAATAATTGATTATTCATTGTTACATGAATTATGTAAAGCAGTAATATTTTTACGATCTTGAGAGATGCTCGCAGTTATCTCACGAGAGGTCCGGGAAAGGAACCACACCGTAAGGAAGGATTGTGATTGGTTCATATAGATGTCTTTTTTTAGAAGAAGAAGATTCCACCCTTTTAGCTTTATTTCACTATTGAATTTAGGTGAGAGTAGACATATTTGACTTACTCTCCTATCCTGTTTCCCTTTGATCAGAAAGGTGTCTTCATCTGATTAAGATGAACAGCAAGGGGATTCCTCAGCCACCAAGGAATGCTTGGTGTGGCAATTCTTCGGAATGAGGGCAGGTGCCAAGAAGGTATCTGCAAAGTATGTGAGCTCTAAATTTTGCAACAAAGAGTTCAGCTGGGGGAGCAGAAATAAACAATATAGTATGAGTACTGCAGGAATTTGGTGACACCTGAGGTCTATGCATCCGCAAAGCCTTGCATGGGTAGAGTCGGCTTGTGCTGTGGAGATAGACAAATCTACTGGGGCTTCAACATCTTTTGCATCAGGAGAGGCACTGTACCTCCAAAGGTTTAAACTGTGCAGACAGACAATAACCCTGCTTTTTTAAATAAGCACTATTTTGCGGCTTATGCAAGCAGAACGTTTTTTTATCTGAGACAAGTAGGTCTGCCCAGAATAAGCTTTCCCAAGAGCACAAGTGCCCCCCTAGCCAGCAACTGTTGTTTTTTTATCTTTTTTTGTAAGTTTTTCTCCTTTTTGTTTTTAAGGCGATGCTGTTTGGGTTTGTTTAGCACATCAATTTTTATGTTTTTGTCCTAACATTTAAAAAAAATGCAAACAAAAGTCAAAAATGTTTGAAAACACAATCATTTTTACAGATGATCAAAAGTGTTAAGAAAAACATCTCGAATAAGAGCTACCCTACAGTTTCATGATCTATATTGTTTGTTTTATGTTTCCCTTTTTCCCTTCTCCAAAGCTCTTGTGAGACTCTCGCGAGAGCCAGGCAGGCAATCTCTCACTTGCAGTCCGAGGGCATTGCTTCCTGATTTGCCCTTGTCGGCCTTTCGCGAGATTGTACCTTTTATAATGGAATTTGTATTTACACTGAATATATCCTGATGTAGTATGTATGATTTTATATATACGAGAATAGGAACAGTGTGTTTATTTTTTATAAAAAAATGCAATCCAATATATAATTGTGGAGAAAAAAAGATTTATGGAAAAACCCACTTGTTTTATTGCATCAGATGAAAATTGGTACATAGCACACATGGTACTCATTCATTGACTTTAAGTTCATATATTTTTTTTAGAAAAAGTTCATTCACTAATTTTTTTACAATCTTGTGAGATTGTAAAGATTGTTTTAGAGGAACAATTTACATTTTCCTTTATTATAGTACTTATGCCTTATAGTCCCCATTGGTAGGGCGTTGGGAGAAAGTAGACTCTCGAATGAGACCTTTTCAAGGTATAACAACAGTGCACAGTAGGGTGTAAGGAGACACCAGGATCTTACTGAACCCTCTCCACAGCCTACCAACTGTGTATAGTAGACTATGGGGAGAGACTGGCCTCTCCAGTGAGACCTTGCTTGAAGGTAACCAGTGTGTAGAGTGGGGTGTAAGGAGACACTGCCTCTCCACTCACACATTTCCCCAGGCTCAGTAGTATGCATAGTTGGGTGGGGATGGTACTCACCTCCAAGTGAGACCTCACTATTCAATACTAAGTAGAACAAGTACTAGCCTCCCCACTGACATCTCTCACCAAGGGAATAGCCATATAAATTACGGTGTGAGAATTGACTTGCCTCTCTCCAGCATAACAGATATATACAGTAGTATGTAGGGAAACAATGTCTTCTACACTGACACCTATCCACAAGACAGCTTGTTCCCTCAGACCTCTCCCGATGGGGACATTGAGGCATAGTATGGTGTGCACAGGCACAGACTTCTCCAATGAAACTTCTCTCCAGAGTCACAAGCATATATAGTAACATGTGCAAAAGAGCTGCCTTCTCCACTATCACATCTCCACCAGCTGATAGCACTGTGTAGTAGAATATAAGGATACATTGGCCTCTGTGCCAACACCTCTCTGTTGTACGAAATGTCTGTATAGTACAGTGAGAGCAAGAACTAATCTCTCTAGTGAAAAGTCACCATACGTGGGTATTCAAATAATTGCCTTCTCCATTAACAATTCTCTATAGCATAAAATACATGCATAGTGCCATGTAGATATATATACATGCAGCAGCATTTCTGCACTCCCTGAAGATGGAACTGCCAGTTTTGGTGAACATTACAGTACTGTAATCACTTTCAAATCTATAACAACTATGAAGCAAACAAATCAGTAGTAACTTTAAACTTTTTTATTACAAAAAACTATTTAACAACATTTTCAAAACTACAGCAAGAATAACAACAACTACACTAAACAAACTTTATCAATAATTATAAAACAAACAAAACAACCAACTTTACTAATTTATAATGTCTACATCACATTATGATAAGCAGCATGGTGTAGCTGCACCACCTCAGCCACCTGAACCCGGCAAAAAGCATTCGGTATGGCAGTTTTTTGTTTTGAGGCCAGTTAGCAAAAAAGTCTCAGCAAAGTTTCTCATGTGTACAGTTTTTTAAAAGGAGTTCACAAAGACTAGCTCAGGCAGAGTTATCTCGTGCTGCTGAACGACAGAGCTCTTCATATGATTCCACATCTTTTCCACCTGGATACTCTGTGCCTGCTCAGGTACTCACTGCCGAACAAGACAATAATCATGCTTGTCTTAACAATGCTCTTTTTTTCTGCTTATGTAAGCAGATATTTTTTTCCACTGAGAAGTTTCATTTTCCTCCTAAGAAAAGACTAAATAACCAAAAAGATAAAAGTTGCATACAAATTAATATTTGACAATGGTGATACATCACTATACTGTGAACTAGATCTGGGTACAGGGTGTCTTATCAGTGAGGGAGAGAATGATGTGCATGCCATCGGCATAGGAGAGAATGTTGCTATATTGAAAGTGGATGGTGTTGGCTAGAGGGATCATGTATGCGTTGGAGAGGGTTGGGCTCAGGGATCCTTGTGGAACTCCGCAGGAGAGATCACGGGCGTTATGGTGCATAGTGCCAGGCTGACTAACTGGATCCTTCCAGTCAGGAAGGAGCAGATTCATCGGAGTGTGTGTTCTTGGATTCCAATGTTGTCTAAGGGTTTGATGAGGATGGGCTGTGAAGAGGTCCAGGAGGATGAGGACCGCTGTGTCTACTCTGTCCAGAGTCATACAGATGTCATCCATGGCAGCGATGAAGGCAGTTTCTGTGTTGTGGTTCGGTCTGAAAGCAGATACATGAACATAAGGTAAGAAGTTAAGCCTTGATTAAAAATGGATTTAGAATAATGGGTTTATACTTTTCTCAAATTTGTTGTCAAGAATGTAATTATTATACCAAAGACAATTTCTTACAGAAACGTGGACTTATTTACACAAACCTAAAATTATGTTCAATAGCAGTGACAGTTTTAGCTTTCATTTCTAGATATTATTAATATTCTTAAAATGTTTTTTGTTAATTTTTAAGCATACAAAACTTCCAAAATTTCCATTCTATTAGCCAAACTCTATCGGCACAAGTGTATTGATCCAACAATTTACATTAAATTTCCTGATTAAAAACTTACTATAATTCATGTAAATATTTGCATCACTGCATTATTCCATACGTGTGGGTGTTTGTTTGTATTTAAAGACTAAGGGACTGATTAACACATATGTTTGCAACGCTACATTCAGATATTTACATTATTGCATTGGAGAACATTTATAATTTTCAGGTATTCACAATCCTCTACAAGAGTACACCTCAAATCCAGTGGAAGTCACTGGTCTAGGACAAGTTTGAAACAGTCACAGTTTTCCAGGAGTATTTTAGTTTTTTCTGTGAATCATAATTACCTCTCACAATCCTGGAGTGTACAATTGTGCAAGCAAAAATGCTTTGGGCAACTGCATTTTTTTCTCTAAGAAGAAGTATATTGGTCCCAATTCAAATCCCTATCCCTACACCACCAACAGTTCTGTTTGTTCTCTCTTCCCATTTCCATTCTGGAAACTGATTTATTGTCTGGGCCTGATTCACAAAGGAAAACGTACACTTTTGTGTAAGTTTATGATTGGGTACCACTGACAAAGGCATTTTAAGACTGTCCTATCTTTTTATGTGCAGAGACTCCGCAATCCAAAAGATACTTCCACTAAAATACCTTTATTAATAGCAAACAATTGTAAACTTATACAAAAGTGTAAATTTACCTTTGTGAATAAGACCCCTAACATTTACAAGACTAAGGGCTAGATGTACGACCCTACCAATTTGTGAGTAGCAAATTGCGTCATTTTGCGATTCGGTATGCCCGAAATAAAACAGCTGTTGGAATCTGTCTTTGGGGGCCCGTAGCAGGCCCCCCTTCACCCGGGGCCCTCCGAATTGGGGCCAGTGGGGGTATCCATGGGTGCCCTCTCCCAACCATGCACAGTGTGGCAGGCACCATGGGTTGCCCGCCACAGGGTGCACGATTTTCCCCAGTCACCCCTTTCTTCAATGGGAGCCTGTGTTCACGGTCGGAACACAGGCTCCCATTGACGTCGATGGGAGTCCAACCGAATCATATCCGGAAGCATCTGGATGCATCCAAATCGCTCGGTCAGACTCCCCCGATCCAAGTTGTTCAGATAGCATTCCCAAACAGAATTGGTCGGAATGCTTTCCGGACAAGATCGTAATCGACCCCTAAATGCCACAAAGGCATGACATTGGAGTGTTGCCCCAAACTTTCCTCCTAAACAGACTGCCAAAGGGGAACCTTCTCAAGAATGGGCATCTGGCAGGCACAGAGCAGGCACCTTAAGGATCTTTCTTGGGAGGGATGGGTTTGGGTGTGACAGGGATTTTGGACGGGTAAGATATGAATTCAGGAGGAGTAATATGGGTAGGAGGGGTGGGAGAGGATTGGGTTTAGGAGGTAGAGGGAGCTACAGTGTGTGATGTGTGTGTGTGTGTCTGTTGGTTTTACCATTGCATGTGGGTCTGATATATGTTGTGTATGGTTGGGTGTTTGTTTCCTGGCAATTGTATGTTGTTAGGGTGAGTGTGTGCATTTGTGTTTGGTGGCTGTTGTTTTGCATGTAGGTATGCTTGCATGTGAGGGTGTTGGTTTGGATGAGTGGGCTGTTGAGGTGGTTGTTGTGGTTATGGTATCTGTGGGTGTATGTTTTGCAGTTGCATGTGGGCCTGGTGTATGTTTGGATTTGTGTGGTTCTTGATATATTGTATTTCAGGTGAGTGTAAGTATTTGGTGAGTGATGTTTTGCATGTAGGTGTGTTTGGAAGAATCTGCTGATGAGGCCATTTGTGTGGTTGTGCTGCCTGTGGGTGTATGTTTTGCAGGTACATGTGGGTCTGATGTATGTTTTAATGTGTGTGGCTTCTCAGGTGTTTTCTATTTGGGTGAGTTTGTGCGTTTGTATATGATGGGGGTTGGTTTGCATGTAGGTGTGTGTTTGGATGAGTCTGCTGTTGAGGTTGTTGGTGTGGGTGTGGTGCTTGTAGGTGTGCTGGTGGTTGTGGATGTGGTTGTGGAACTTGTGGGTTTATGGTGGTTGTAGGTGTGCTGGTGTTTGTGGATGTGGTATTGATTGTGGGTGTACATGTGATTGTAGTGCTTGTGGGTGTAGTGGTGGCAGTGGTGCTTGTGGGTGTGGTGGTGGTTGTGGGATGGGTCTGGTGGTTGTAGTGGTTGTGGGTGAGGTGGTTGTGGTGCCTTTAGGTGTAGTGTCAATAGTGTTTGTATGTTGTTTGGGTGTTTGCTTGTATTTCTTTGTGTGTTTGTGTTTATGTGTGTGTGTTTGTGTGTGTGTGTGTGTGAGTGTGCTGCTGAGTTGAGGCACAAGGTTGGTCTGGTTGGAAAGCTGCAGTCAGTGAGGAGGCTAGCTCTGCAAATGATCTCCGCAAGCCAGAGGTAGCACTATGAATGGCTTCTAGGTATGCAAAAATTTGTTCCATTTGGTAACTAAGGCCCTGCATGCATTCCAGGAGTGCAGTTTGGCCTACAGAGATGCTGAGTAAGAGGTCAATAGCCTCCTCACTCAGCACAGCTGGTGTGACAGGGGCAGAGGATGAGGTGCCTGTGGTGAAGGAGACCCTAGTCAATTTATGGGAAGGGGTTTGGCCAACTGGGTGGGAGCAAAAGAGAGGGTGGAGATGGGGCTCTGGGTGGCGGACAAGACACAGGTTGTACAGTTCCTGTAGGTCCACCACCACTAGGGACTGGTCACTTGTAGAGGCCTTCAAAGATGTTGATGAGCTGGTGGTCTCCGTTCCAGTCCCCTCACCCTCCGTGCCATTATGTTGATAGGTGTCTGTGGTCTTACCACCAGAAACACAGTGGTCAGCTGCTTCCCCGCCTTCGTGGCCACTGTCCCTTTTGTCTGCTCCCAAAGATGCTTAAAAGACATATTCAATTGTTTTATTGCATCTGTGTAAAGAGACCTGACCATTAACTTTTTTCTCAAAACATTTCCCAAATTTTCAGATTTTACCTGCTTCAAAGCTTTTTAATTTCGATTCATTATTATCATTATCTCATGCATGTAGGGAACATCCTCAGAAAACATTTAGTCAAAATTTTGAAAATTCCCATTATTGCTCCTATATCATTTATGATCTTGTCTCTTAGCCATTTTAAATTCACTCCAGTAACAGTTTAACCCCTCTGAATGGTTCTGATTTGTTGTTTAGAATAGTGAACTTATCTCACAAAAATGATATAAAGTAAAAAGATCTTTGTTGAGTGTGTGTACAAGGAAGAAAAACTGAAATGTATGTATTTATAAAAATACAAATATGCAACAAACAATGTGTGTTAACCATTACTGCAATGTTGTACCAATATTTGTAGAATCTGAAAGCCTGTTCCCTCTGGGCATTTCACAACGGTTAGACTTACTTTAAGTAACTTAAGTATTTTTCAAATATCAAAAATATTAAATAGAATCAGTATCGAAGTTGCTTATTAATGTATCACACCACATATATTCACTTATGCTGTAGAAGAAATTAAGGAATCCTTTTTTGGCTATTAGTAAATACATAGGGCTTGATACATTTCTAATCCACTTTAGTACAGAGCAAAAATATTTTTACATTTGGCTCCAAAATATCTTGTTATTTCAAGTTGGTTTTCCCATAGTGAACATATTCAAAAAATATGCTGCTGTTCACTTTAGGCAGAAATTGGTACAACATCCTGATAAATATTTCATACACTGATTCATATAACATTTTCGATTTAAAGACTTTAAATACAAATGACAATATGCAACAGATCAAACCTTGATGCATGTCAAGAATTTCATAGTTAGTCATTAGTTGTGCATGAGTTTGAGTTTTCAGGATGGGATACTCCAACAAAATGTGACTGAATATTCCATCCACAAAAGTCCTTTCAAGCATCCGTACAGCTCTATGGACTCGGTTTCCGAGCGAGCAATTTTGATGACTGATTCAGACCGGCACCGCCTGCCAGATTAGGATGCTGCAATCTGCAAGCCTTTGAATGGCGGTTTCTCCGCATTCAAAGGTTGGCGGAGATTGACTTTGGGGGCCCTTTGTGGGCCCCCCTTGTGCAGGGGCACTTTCGTTTTGTGTTTAGGTGCCCCCCTACATTTCCCTGCACCAGGTGGCAGGCACCGCACGGTGCCTGCCACGTAGTGCAGGGAAAAACAAAACGTGCACTTTTAACATTGGGGAAGGTGCTGCAGCCAGCAGCACCTGCCGCAATGTTAAAACTGCATTTTGCGGCCGCCATGGCAGCCGCTGCATTGTAATTAGTAGTGCAGGCCCGCCATTATATAGGCGGGCGGTCCCTACCCCGGGACAAAGGCGAACGGACTAAAGTCCGTCCGCCATCGTAATGACCCCCTTAGTTATCATCTGGATATAACAAGGACATTTTAAAAATAATTTTGGGAAATGTGTTACTCTGTCACCAGTGTGTACACAGTCCTGTCTGTGTTTCCAAAAACTGTATGCCTATCAAAATCTTTTTGAAAAACAGGCAGGCTTACATGCATATTTGTAAAGGAGTAAGACATAAGGCAAATCTGTCACTTTTAACACAAATTAAATAGTCTTTTTTATTAAAAACATATTTGTGAGATGTTTTTAATCCAAAATGTATGGAGAGGATGTAGCCTTATGTCTAGAGTGGTCGACCTTGAAGCTGAGTAACCGGGCTCGAGTCTCGGCAACGACGCTCAACATCCTCTGATTCTGGGCAAATCGCTTAATCTCCCCGTGCCTAACAAAAATTAATGTGTCCATCTGTAACGAAACTGGTGCTCATGTAAAGCGCTCTGATACTTGATTTCTCTGGTCTAGTTCGCGCTATATAAAACTCAAAAAACAAAATGTAATCTAATGTTTCCAGTCATTTTTGCTCACATGCTCACTATTATTTGTTTATAATACCAACTCACCAATGTGACCTTTGGAACATCCACTGTATCAAAAGAGCATTTGATGCTATGTCACCTGTAAAAGGGCTAACGTAACATTCTTCACAATTGTGACGGAGCATCACACCTGACACAATTATAACTTGTGGCCCGTTTGGTACAACTGTCTGTTAAACACCTAAGAAACTCAGGTATATTTGTTGATTAGGCAGGCATGTGTCTGCTCAAAACAGTTCTTTGGAACTGAACATAAATATAATGGAATCATTTTCCACAAATTCATATACAAAACACATCATCATACACCTTGTAGAAAACGTACACATTCAAGATGTCTTCTTGTGCATTTGACGTGTGTCAACCTTTATGTTGATGCCATAATTTGTTGCTGTTACAAAAATAGTTATGTAACATGAAAAACCTGAGAAATAACTTACCCCCTTGACACTGCTGTTGGGCTCTCAATTATCCATAGAGCTGGGATAGGCAACCGCAAGTATGCAGGCCATTAGGGGGTTAAGGGTGCGGGTCAGGGTGCGGCACACATGCTCCCATGTTGGGAGGACTGGCCGAGCTGGACTTCAGCTGAGTTTTTGGTCCAGTGTGGTAGGTCCTCCCATCTCTTACTGCAATGAATACTGTACCACTTGTAGGCCCCAGGGTCAGCACATTATTTGCGATGGTCTTCCATTTAGATTTTGTTTGATGGGCGATGACCTGTATGGATACAGATAAAGAAAGATAAAAAACATTGCTTTGTGATTTTTAGTTTGTTTATATTGATGTAATAGAAGTAAAAACTTCCAACTGCATGTTTTTAACAATTTCTTTATACAATTAAACAAACTTGTAGTAACCTGTTGAGTACCCTTATATTCGCATCTCCTTAACTTACTACTCCAGCCGACCACCGACATCATTCAGGCCAGGGGTCTACAACATTTTCTGCTGTAAGAGCTACTTATGATCAGTGAGCATCATTGTGAACTATTGAAAGCTAAACAACTAGTGCATTGTTACCAGACACCCCCACTCCCAGCTATATTTACTTTAAGGCTAATGTCCATAGAGCCATATACTATAATTTGAATAACATACTATGACTAAGGGCACTATGAAAAGGCTGTCATGTGTGTCAGTGAGAACACAGTCTTTGGGGGATGTGTGTGCATATGAATGGGACATATTTGTATGGGTGACTGAGAACCTGTGTTGTATGTACTTTCAGGGCAGGATATACCTTTTGCCATATGTGGCACTGCAACATGAATAACACAAGCATGCAATTTTATTTTTTTTAAATGGGAGAACTTTAAAGTGCAGAAAAATAATCTGCCAGAAAGTTCATAATATGGAAAATATTTCTGCACTTTCATTTTCTCTCTTATTAAGAATTGGCTGTATTTTTCTGTTATACTTTTGGCACAGTGTCTACTGGCCTGGGAGTAAGGGGCCTTCTGTTTGTAAATGTGACACTTGTGCTATTTTGAAAATGTATTATTTAAAAATTAACTATGAGCTACTCTGAAGGTGTCTGGGAGCTACTGTTAGCTCACACTTGACTGGTTGGAGACACCTGATCTAGGCTGAGTGATTTGTGGGATAATACAAATAGCTAATATCAACTTTATTTGGTATTAAAATATATATATATATGTTAATTTGCACTGAAAATATAATGTGTTTTCAAAATTAGCATGATGTTAATTTTGTAAAATTCACATGAAATTATCAAATCTACAAATATATACATAGCAATACACAACAAATAAAATATAGGGCATTAAACTCACAACACATACTAATGTTGTGGTGTTCTGTAATTATAATGTTTATAAAGATACACACCATCATAGTTCTAGGTAATTTAAAAAGAACTGAAACTTCACTTCAATTGCTATACTTCACTCAGGAACTAAAAGGACCATTCTAGCCAGTGTTTTGAAAAAGTAAATATGTTAGTCATATTTGCATATTCATTTCCAACATGTACCTGTTTCTCTGGTGAGCCATACAGCTGGCTGCCCAGGGACAGGACCTCTGTAGCCAGCTACTCCAGCTCCTCTGGCAAGAAGGCTGAGGCCCCGTCACCTGTTTTCCAGACATTGTGGCTCCCAGAGGTCGGAAACAGCAGCAAGCGTTGAGGAGGTGTTGCTGGCTGCAGTGGTAGGAGGCAAGTGAGCTTTTTTGGAAACACTGCATACATGTACATGATCATCAATGGAGAGGGACACATCCATTGGCTTTCATACATTTCTATCCCACATATTGGCCTATGGCTGTGTCCATCATGGAGTATCACACCCAACTTCCTCTGCAGCCGTCTGATAGCAAATGTCCTGACAACGAGGTCAGGTGGCCGCTATTTTAGATAGTGTGTTTGTGAATGTTAAGTGAATCATCACCACTCAAAATGGTGGCTACTTTGTTTACATATACAAAATGCTAACGTTGTTCCTTTTTTCCCCAAAAGTGTTATGTAGTGCGTTAATGTGGTTAGATGCAATATTTGCATGATACACTTTATACCGCCATTGACGGAATTTTGGATTGCAAAAATGTAAATAATATAAAAATGTGTTAATAATATATTTAAAATTGATTATTTACCGATGTGAAAAAATATTTACACATGTACAAAATTTCATTAAAAAAATATTTATACAAAACATATTAGTGTTCTGTATAATTATGTTAAAAATATATACATTTATTGAAAACAAGATGAAATGTGTGTTTTATTTTTTAAAACATGTTAGCAAACATTGACAACATTCTCATTATTTTAAATGCAGACTTATGGACCCAGGGAGAGTGAGGAGACTAGAGCCTCAAGAGTCCAGTCCTTGCCACCATGGAAGAACAGGATATTATAAAACAATTCTGATTGAATAGGCAAGCAATTCTTGATTTATGTAAACAGCTGGAGCCAGATCTTCTGCCTCGCAATAGGAATACCACCAATAGTCAAAATCATGGCAGTACTACATTTTGTGGCCACAGGATCTTTCCAATACACTGGGGCAGTATCTGTTGGAATGTCACAACCAACTTTGAGTGGTGTGCTACAAGAAGTTCTTACTTCAATGATGAGACATATCAATAGCTTTATCCAGTTTCCATAAAACGAGGATTTTGCTAATGTGAAGGGAGATTTTTATGCTTTGGGTCGCCTACTACATGTGGCTGGAGCAATTGATGGCACAATATTGCTTTAGTGCCACCACACGCCAGAGAACAAGTCTACCGCAATCAAAAGAACTTCCAATCAATGTGCAAGTTGTCTCCTTATTAGATTTGTACATCATAAGTATGTGTGCGCATTTTCTAGGATCAACCCATGATTCCTTTGTACTACAGAACAGCAGCATACCCCTGCAAATGTCACAACTTGGACCTGAGAGGGCCTGGCTTGTTGGTTAGTACAATCTGTCAATATATTGGTTGGTTAATTTCAAGTGTAATAATCTAAAATATTGTTACATTTTTTGGCTAAATATTTATTTTTTTCTTATAGGAGACTCAGCTTATCCTAGTCAATTGTGGTTGTTGGCACCGCTGAGGAATCCAACAATGTATCAAAAAATCCAACAAGCTGCTCTACCCATTTGTTTATATAGACGCGATTAGGTCGTTGGATTAATATATCACTCAGGCTAAGCCATGTATTTGCACAAAAAATATATAAATCAATTATTGACACAGCATTTTATTTTTATCTAGTTGTTCAAAGACAACAAATCAATACAAGAATCAATTCTTTACATAATAAAATATATAATACAATAACACTGGCCCTTCATTGTGAAAATTTCCATGGACAACCTTTCATACAACATTCATGCAATCTCACATTCAAATAAACACACTCAGACCGTGAACCCACACTGAACATACATCAAGAATTGTTATACCTGGTTTTGATACAACATCCCTAAACATGTGCATAAGACAAGAACTTCTTTTATAAAGCAATCCGATTGCTGATGTACAATCCACTGCTTAAAGAGTTGAACATCAGGAAGTTACAGAATGTCTTTATGAGAATAATTCAAAAACATAAACTGAATTAACATAGATTTGTTTTACAGAAATCAGATAATAAAACTGCATATGTAAGGGACAAGAAAAATCAAAACACGCCGACGCGCGTTTCGGTGTTACCACCCCCTGTCTGGGGTATCACCTTCTTCAGGGCGTGAAAGTACATTCGTATCAAAAGTCCATGGGGCCTGTTTAAATAGCGGAAAATATCAAATAAGAAATGATTCATTTTGCAAAGCAACTAATAATTTTTTATATATTTTCTTGCATGTGCTGCATAATTACAAAAGTTTAAAAAGCAAACATGGTCTAGCCTGACAAGATTAAAAATAATGCATAATTAATTACATAGGAAATAAACCATGCACTCATTTCAAAAGTGACGTGAATACCATAAAAAAACCTCGAACCAAATAATAATAAATAGACAACAAAGTACAATATGAGAGAAAAAAGAAATAACAAACAATAACAACGAAAACTTATAAGACCCTAATTAGTGAAAAAAGGAATTCTTGACAGAAAAAGAACCCAATCATTTGTCCTTACAGGATAATGATGGTCCAACTATCACCGCATAGCTGACTTACCTAGCAACGGTTGAAGACCAAAAAAAGATGAATTAAGCAACGCAGATGATCAAAAACGGGATGGTAGGACCAATGAGTCTACAGTACAAAAACAAATAAATAATGAGTCAAAGACCCGAGGTAAACATCACATTCCTGTAAGAAGCGGGCCAGATTACATGGCTATCCAATTTCCTACTTACCTGAAGACTAATGATAGATGGAATATCCCGCAAAATCCATGTTAAAGAATAACCGCAAATGATGTTCAAAACGGTGCACCCAGCCACTAGGTGGGGTCATAGGCCTAAAGTTAAAAACAGGGAAATACAAAAACACTCTATCATGGTCGTTTCCCAACAAAAAAAGCCTACAGAGTCAGGCGGTTTCCACAGAAAGTCAAAACTGCCCTTCAGATTTCCTTGACGTTAATTTCCATGGTGGGACTCAAAGCTGTTTTCACAGTGAAACACACAAAATGAGCTGTTCTAATTCTGTCCCCATATCAAATGTTTTAAAACAACTCACAGAAGCGTCCATATGAATGGAATATAGATGTCTAATATTGACACCATTTAAGGATTCAATAAGATAACCCCAACTCAAAAACGATAGCCTGCTTATAGGGCAATTTAAAGAATACAAACAACGTCATACTAGAGAATTGTTTGGAATCAAAAAAGGAAGAACACAATGGTCTGCTTAGAATAGACGGAAATCGGTCGGCCCGACGTGGGGTCTACGTTATCGTAACTGCTTCAAGACCACTCATTTTACATTAAAGAATTGAAAATTTTAAAAAGTGCAATGAAATAAACAACTAAATCAAAGATAATCTGACAACAACGAAAAATTACAATTAGTCCATCAAATGAAAAAGCCCCCCCATTTGATACCTTGAGGGGATGGATCTAGTTTTCCTATGTCCATGAAGAATAACCCATACAGTAGAAATATCCGATGTAAACACTTTCTAAATTCGAATCGAGTGCTCCTAAAAGACAAGGGAGCTGCGATGAGAAAGCGAAACTCAGAGAAATCATTAAAGCATTCGAACTGGCTCTAGCTAAAGACGCTTACCGGGCGACCAAAGTAGTGGAGTTCCAGGAGGCAGCCAAATACTCCTAAAAGATAAGAAAGCTGCAATGAAAAAGCGAAACTCAGAGAGATAATCGAACCATTCGAACTGGCTCTGGCTCAAGACGCTTACCGGGCAACCAAGGTAGTGGAGTTTCAGGAGGCAGCCAACTGATAAGGCAATCCGTGAATGCCCACAGGGAGACATTGAGTGGCCAGCGCGGGAAAACCCGTTATTTAAAGCCTACCTGAATCACGTGTAGCACGAGATGGACGTATCCTAAAACAGTCCAGGGGAGGGGACTGTTAACACGTAATAAGAGCAAGGGCGGATTAAAAGGGACAACGGTCCAAAGATACTCAAATGTAAATAGTTGCCGTGATGCAGAGGGATATTTCATGAAACATAAAAAAACGTGCGTGCCTAAATATACTAATAATTACAAAAAAATATTTGGCTCTGTTAAAAAAACAAAAAAAGCTATATCACAAAGAATAACCAATGAAACAAAACTTGAATAATAATATAATCCCGTGAATGGAATAATTCAAAGCGGAGCCGGAAAAAACGAAATAGTAGAATTTAAAGTATTGCCAGAAGGCAAATTCGATAATTTAACAAAGCTGGCTATAGATAAACACAGATATACCATAATAAAGGAAGGAATGATTAATGTTGTTTAAGTAATGGCGTTTTCCCATTGTAGGGATTCATTCAAACCATTATCTTTTGAGTCCAAATGAAAAATCCAAAAAACCTCCCGCTTTTTCCGGATGTGGTTATTATCCGCACCCTTTTGACTGCGGATTTTTTCCAATATGGTCCAACGCAAATCATTTTCAGTATGATTGGCCTCCCTCCAGTGAGACACCAGCGGGGCTGATAGGTTCCCACGCCTGATATTAGACTTGTGTTCCCCTATGCGGATTCTGCTTTCTCTAGCAGTTTCACCGACATAGGGGGTATCACATGGGCACAGGATGACATAGACGCAGTTAGCAGTTCTGCAGTTTGTCATTTCCCGCAGCTCAATTGTCCGATTGTGAATTTTGATGCTCTCGCTCACAATGGCATTGGGGCATGCGTGGCATGTCCCACATTTATGGTGTCCACGAATCGGTTGATTTCCAGTAATCGATTTCTGCACGAAACTATTAGGTTCCGGAAGTTTAGCCTTGACCAACAGGTTCCTAAGGTTCTTATTTCTCCTGAATGCAAACAGGGGTTTAGGAATCCTGGGTATTTGATTGTCAAGATTTAATAGATGCCACTGAGAGTTAACTATTTGACGAATCTTATGGTCAATAGAGGAGTGTTTTGTAACACAAACAAGTTGCTCTGTTCGTTTCTTCAACTTAGGAATAAACAGAGTGTCACGGTTGTAGAAAACGGCTCTCTTCAGTGCGTCTCTAACTAGTCTGTTAGGATATCCTCTCTGGATGAATTTTTGTTTCATCAGTTCCGAGTGATAAAGATAATCTTTAATTGAAGTACAGTTTCTACGAAGTCGTAGAAACTGACTAAATGGGATACTGTCCTTCTGACTGTTGGGGTGAAAGCTGTCGAAATGGAGAAGCGTGTTTCTAGATGTTGGTTTCGTAAAGAGCGATACTTTCAGTTGGGCATCTTGATGTTCCAAAATGACATCAAGAAATTCCAACTTGTGAACACTTGTCTGAGCCGTGAACCTAAGGTTAGAATCAGCTAGATTAATCCACAAAATAAATTCATAGAGAGACTCCTGGTCACCGCTCCAGACGAAAAAAATATCGTCAATGAAGCGTGACCAGTGTCGGACGTTTTCGTAGAAAGGGGCCAATTCATTATAGATGTTGCGTTTTTTGAAGTACCCCATGTATAAACAGGCAACACTGGGGGCACATGCTGCCCCCATGCTTACTCCTTGTACTTGATGATAAAAGTTGCCATCAAACTCAAAGAAGTTTTCTTCTAGAACAATTTCTAGGCATTGGACCAGAAATATGCTGTTATGTAGCGATGTCTCCATTTCAATGATGTCCTTAACTACTC
Source organism: Calotriton arnoldi (assembly GCA_963921515.1). Taxonomy (NCBI): domain Eukaryota; kingdom Metazoa; phylum Chordata; class Amphibia; order Caudata; family Salamandridae; genus Calotriton; species Calotriton arnoldi. The sequence continues at coordinate 76,822 of CAWUFW010010721.1, read as the reverse complement.
TGAGGGCCTCTTTCTGTGGTATATTAGAGTAAAGAGACTCAATATCCATCGTGACCAAGATTTCTTGGTCTTGATTATACTGAAGTCCTTCAATCTTCGATATAAAGTGCCCTGTATCTTTAACATACGACTGAAGAGTAGTAACCAATGGCTGTAGGAACCTATCAACGTATTTTGAGAGGGGTTCTGTAGCAGATCCAATCGTAGAAACGATGGGTCTCATAGGGCGGTCGCTTTGATTTTTATGAGTTTTGGGTACCCCATAAATAATGGGGAACCGGGTGTATATCGGTGTAAGATATTCCGCCTCTTTGTGACAGATTTCTCCCCTCTCAACTGCTGTTTCCACAGCACGGAGGATTCTGCGTTTCAGTCTTGGTTCTGGATTGGTAGTGATCTTATTATAGTGTTTGGGAGACTCCAAAAGAGCATCCATCCTACTCTTATAATCACTAGTATTCAAAATAACAATTCCTCCCCCCTTATCACATGGTTTCACTGTGAGATCTTTATTCTCTTTAAGGATGGTCAGGGCAATCTTTTCTTCCCTAGAAATATTATAGGGAGGGCAAGGAACAAATTTGATGGTCTTTTTAACTTTATTGAGGATAGCTTTTTCAAAGAGGTCCACCTCTTTGCCAACCTGTTCGATGCTAGGTGTAAAGTTAGACGGTGGTTTAAGACCTGACCGATTTTCATCTGTATTAATTTCATCTCTGTTGTAAAAGAATTTTTTAAGTCTAACTTTTCGAAAAAAGGCATGAAGATCCTTCATAAGTTCAAATTTGTTCATTATAACCGACGGTACAAAAGATAATCCCTTGGTGAGTAAGGTCTTAGTGGAATCATCCATCTGATAGGATGATAGATTAAATACTGGAATTTTAGTTATGTTCGCCAGTATTGATTCTGTTGAGTTCGAACGTATCTCTGGGGTTGAGCTGGTTCCTGGTATCTCTGTACTTGAGCTGACTCCTGAGAATCCAACAATGCCATGGGAAGTGTGCTTCAATGATGCCCATGGAAGAACAAAGGCCAGATTTCGATGTCAGGCTAAGACTGGTGAAGCCCTCCTCTACTCACTTGATAAGGTGTGCCACATCACCATTGCCTGCTGCAAGTTACACAACATAGCCCTGCGATGGAACAGCCCATTCATTGCAGAGGATGGGGCTCATGAAGAGCCACATGGTGAGGATGTTGAAATGCCAGATGAAGATGATAGTGGTGAGGAGGAAGGAACTGACTTACGCCAAGATGTTATTGGCAACTTCTTCACATGAGTGCGAGTATATATTTACAGTTTATTACATTAAATGTGAAACCAACTTTTAATCTAATGAGGATGACAGTCTGTGCTGGAAATTTTTTAGAAAGGGCAAGTTAATGAAAATACAGTGCAAAGATGTTTGTGTATCAATGTTTTGACACATTGAGTACATTGTTTATCTTTCATTTTTCTTAGAAAATGTGTCCTCAAAATTATTCATTTGTTAGGTGAAAATGTTATAATGCCATCAACTAATTGCTTTTGTTTCTTAATCTGGTTTAGGTTCCTTCACCATGTCATCTTCATTTGAACATTTCACAGTTGTGACATTTTCTGTTATATGCTGCTGTTGCAAAGTACAAAGGGAACATGGGTTGATCCTGTAGAAAGACACACACAGACTTTGTGTGTACATACAATGTAAAAAGACAACTTGCACAGTGAAGGAATTGAAGTTTTTAAGATTGCGTTCGTCTTTTTTTCTGTGGAATGTTGGCACCAAGCCAATATGTGCAGCTTAAATTGCTCTAACTATATGTTGTAGTCAACACAAAGCATACAACTCCCTTCATATTTGCAAAATTTTCAGTTTGTGTTAAGTGTTTGAGGCTTTTAATGTGTGTTATCATTGTAGACAGAACTTCTTGTAGCACAGCACTGAAAATTGTTTGTGATAGAACCAGATACTGCAACCCTTTATTGAAATGATCCTGTGCCCACAACATGGAGGTCTGCCAGGATGTAGAATATTGGAGTTACTGATGTGGTATTCCTATTGTAGGCGAGGAGATCTAGCTCCAGGTGATGACATAAATTAATAAAAGTTAGCCTATTTAATTTGATGTATTTGATTATAATCCATTCTTCTATGGAGGCAAGGTCTGGAACTGTAAATGAGAAAAAGGCACTATCAATCAATCAATCAATAATAATCTTTATTCAGCTTTTTCAAACCATCAAAGTATCCAAAATCCATCATTTCTGCAGTCTTAAAAAATGTACAAAAAAGATAAAATCCATGTAATTAGGATCATAAATATATATGAGATCAAAGAATGAGAATGATAAAAACAATAAAACTTCCGATTAAATAGTTCACATCATGTTAAAATATTAAGAAATACGATCTAAAATACAAAACACAATTCCCCTTTTTTTCCTGGAGATAACTTCCACAGTATTCTTTGATTCCATAATTATGATTGCAAGGTTTAGTACATCAAGCACATGGTCGGCCAAAATGGCCTGGGTTTCAAACTTCTGTCGCCTGATCCAGAAGTATAATAAAAATCGACTTACTGCAAAAACTATTGGATCAGACTTATCACTCTTCAGAATTCTATAAGCAACCCAATATTGTCTGACTCCTAGATTTAAGCAAATTGGTTATATCCACCTCCTGCGGATCTGGTGATATGTAGTACAGAAAAACAAAATGTGTCCTCATATTCTTGTGCTTGACCACATGCAGGACATAATTCTGATGCTAGGTCAACAACCTGGTTGGTAACAATCTTTAAAAATAAGCTACCCAGCCGGAACCTGACAAATAAACTTTTGGCGAGTGGTGGAGAAATCAAATCCAAATAGGATTCAAACCTACGGCAGAGCTTAAAACTTAAGAACTGTGTTGTTAAGTGACCATTGGTCGTTCTCACTGCATAATGCTCTGCCACGTACGCCCAGTACCTCACCTTTACTCTAGGTAATTCATTCCTCTGGATGATCCCACAAGTTCGGCATTTCCACTAATCTACACCAATTTCCAATGTGTTTGAGCCACAGTAATTTTTTTGCACTACTAATCATCAGGATCTCCCATAATGAACTGCAGTAATCAATTAGCTGGGGCGTTGTCCACAAGTGCAGCCAGGACATTAAGGGTTGAAGCGAGGCCACATCCCCAATTCTTTTCATCCCTAAATCGAGGAATACTGGGGTCAGAGGGGTAGTAAGAGGTACTGAAACAAGTGACCTGACAAAGATGTTTTCACATGCCATCAATTTATGGGTGTTCGTGTAACCCCATATCTCAGCTCCATGCAATGCGCCACTTTGGGCTTTTGCACGGTAGACCTCTAATGCTGGGGTCAGTGGCCAAATTTGTGACTGTCTGAAGAACCTCAATATTGACTTTGACCTATGACATAGGGTAAGGTAACTTTTGTCTAATTGTTGCTCCCATCCAAGTGAGTCAGTTAACCTTATCCCCAGGTAGGCAAAGCTTTTTGCCCTCTCAAGTGGTTCAGCTGCGATCCTGACTGTTCGTGTTTTTCCCTTCCCCTTCCCAAAGACCATAAATTTTGTTTTCGCAACATTGAGTTCCAAACCCCTTTCCTTGCAGAAAGCAAAAATGTATCTACTAAATTTTGTAGGCCCATTGGTGTTGTGGAGATGAGTAGAGAATCATCTGCAAAGAAGCAGGATCAGCACTTTCTTACCATTCAAGATGGGAGAATCATAAGCCTATTGGCCACTTCGTTAATGAATAGGGAAAACAAAGTGGGAACGAGTACCCACCCCTGAAGCACCTAGCGCGGTATTGGAATCTTGTCTGCTAGTTCGCCATTTTTCCCCCATCATACCTGGGCATAATTGTCTTCCTGCAATCTTGCTATCAGGTTTTCCAGATTAGTTGGAGCACCTAAATCTAGCATAACTCTCCATAACATTTCAAGGGGCACAAGATCAAACGCAGCCCTCAGATCAACGAATGCTACATATAATTTTTGTTTCTTTAACAACACGTACTTCCACATGAGTAAAGTGAATCTGAAGGCCTGGTCACATGTACTTATCTTGGATCGAAAGCCCGCTTGATAGGAAGACAAGATCGCATTGTCATCTATCCAAGATTGGAGTTTGTCTAGGACTTTCCTCACAAAAATCTTTTGCAAATTATTGATCAAGCTGATCGGTCTATAGCTAGAGGGGATTGAGGCATCTCTTTTTTTATATATAGTAATTATCTCAGCCCCTTTCCAAGTTGTTGGGATATACCCTCCAGCTAATATACAATTTGACAAAAGATTTATGTAAGGAGCCCATACTGTTGCGGGGATTCTGCACCTACACAGAACTATGTGCAGGAAAACAGGACCTCAGTGTATACGGGTGTACCAACCTACCACCTTAGTACCCAAAATCCCAAAACCGACTAGCTATAGTGTCTCATTCGTTCTCCTCCAAAATCACGAAGCTACAAATGATTAGACAACCCAGAACACAACACGCCAGACTCTCTCAGGAATCGCGGTAACAAGACATACCCTTTCGCTCGCTCACTCGTACTTGTCCGCAATAAGAATGGTCAGAGTCACGGTTATAGTTCAAAATGTTTATTTCAACTACCGTGCTCTATAATGCAGGATACGAGCCACTACCAGCAGCGAAATGCATAAACTTAGAACAATTAGCATTGTTACAATTCCATAGAATATAAAGGGGGATGTCATCAAATTTAGACAGTGGAAAAAGGACTATAGGCCTCACCACCCTCCCCTTTGTTAAGTGATGTTTATTATATCAAAGAAGATCTCTGGGCTTTGTCAGCAGACCCCCTACCTTAGTGCCTAGATGGAAGCTTTACATCATAGGAACCGCATAGCTCTTCTGTTGTATTCCTCTTAGGGTGTCCATAACGGGCTTTCCAATATCATGTCCTTATATAGGCACAATTCGCCCTGCCCTTATATAGGCATAGAATCCCAGGCCTTATTTAGGCATTAAAGCGTGCACTCCAAATACAGGCATGGTCTCTGACATCCGTCCACCCTAACGTCACAACGAGTTCATGAAGAACAGACCCTTAGGCTGCGGGAGTTTCCCTAGCCCAGGACTATTGATTTCTTCAAGGCCTCATCTATTATGCATGAACCATTATTCCTTAGGGGTTCATCCATGACGTCTTTCGCTGTCCAATTCACGTCAATGCTAACATTCCTAAGGTACTCTCAGGTATAAATATACCTTCCCTAGCCCCTGTAAAACAGAGGAGACCTCGACTTCAGAGAAGCCCGTATCCCGGCCTGACGCACTGAGAAGACGCTGCCATTCCCTGCACGCAGAGAGCCCAGCTTCCAGCTTCCAGTGATCTGACTTCCCTTGCGGGGTGTTGGAGTTCGAGTCTGGCAAAGAGATTCCAACCTCTCTCATTCTTCAGGTATGGAGCTGATAAGAACCTAGAGGGACTCTTGGCATACTAGGCATACTAGACTTAACATACTCTTAGTATACCATAGTAAGGAATACTTCACCTACTTCATACCTTATCCTACACCTAGGTTAGGTTAGGTACATTGGGGTAGAACTAGCTTAGCACCGCATCGTATGAGTACTCGCATTTTTAGTCTGTGTTATTTATGTAACAGCATTTGTACTAAAAGATAATGCTATCGCAGTATTATTTATTTCTACTGCTCACCCTGTACATTATTTATCTTGCATACTGTCTTGTGATCGTAACAGCACATTATACTTACACCAGAAACAAGACTGTTCAATAAATCTTTTATTGAAAACACCCGTCTATTATTTCTGTGTAACTCTGAGGAAAACTAAGCATGCACGATTGAGCTGAGTGAAATAGTTATCTAGTGTTTCCACGACTCTGGGACACGTTCTGATTCTAAAAGGAAATATATTGGTCATGTTTTGCGGCTGCCAGAAACTACTCCCTTCTTGTTGTCAAGGAGTTTCTAGTGGCCTCTGAGCTAGCTGGCACAAGTAATTAAGTTTAATATACTCGATAGGGACATACTGACCTTAGTCCTATGTCAAACCTATAGGATATATTATTCCAATGCGCAGAGCCTATTAGGGAAATAGGAGCTACACTACATGGCGCCCAACGGTTTGGTAAGGCGGTAATTCAACGTTAGATACTGAGTAACTCAGCCGTGCTATTTTCTCTCAAAGACCACTACCCATATAGTACAAAAGACGTCTGGAGTGGGCAGGGTTAAGTATCCACCACGGCTACATAGGGCAGTACCCTATATATTAGCTGTTTGGTTTGCTCAACGTTGAAGGATACAGTGTTCCAAAATATTGTGCACCTTATCTTTGTTTCCTTGAAACTTGTTCTACATTTTTCAAAAAACAAAATGCCTGACGGAGACAATAACACCGAAAACGGTGGAGCTGCGGCTGATCAAGCCCAAGCAGCAGTTTTTAACCTTACAGGTTTAAATGAAACTGAGGAGGGTGTTGTACACATCCCTCAAAACTTAAGAAGAGCCATAACTCTAAAACTTATAAAACATGGCCTATCGCCAAGAGGAGGTAGAGCAGTTTTCGTGATAGAGGCACATGAATCATTTCAGACAGAGGTATTCTATTCAGGGGTATTACTTCCTGAATGCAATCCAACATCACAAACATTTCACTTCTACAAAGAAGATGATCTACCAGAGGAATACATTCCTTTCGAGGATATTGAAATTCCATTAACATACCAGGAGCATCAGCTTTGGTTTAGAGGCGCCCTAAAACATCACAAAAACATTACCAGGCTCGGTCCACTAGGTAGACCAGGAGCAACATGGCCGATTTTAGCCGGCTACACACCTCATTCTGAACTGGATATAATGACAGATGAGGAATTACATACTCAAATAAAAGAGTTAATAAAAATTTACAGACAATTAGTCCAATATGTCATGCGGACTTTTACAGTCCGACCACCATTGACATATCCAAATCCAACTCCCCAACAGGGGAATACACTAAAAATTACACCACAGACTCTCAACTCAGTCATGGGTAAAATGCCCACAAAACGTGAGCAAATTCTGTTTTGGATAGCTCAAAAAATTACTCAAATCGAAGCAGTATTTCCAAATACTAGCCCGCATGAGAAACACAGGGGCAGATTTACAAGCCCCTTGCGCCACTTTTGCGTCATTTTTAACATGTTAAAAATGACGCAAAAGTGGCGCAAGGGGCTTGTAAATCTGCCCCACAGAATCCTAACAATCAGTTTACCGATGGGGATCACACCACAACTGTAAGACTGCACCACTTGGGGCTCAGTCTTTGCTGCCATCAATACTAAAACACATGGTATTCTGTCAATTGCGGTAATACCTGACGTCCTAAAACAAATTCAAAACGAATACGGGGCAGAGCCTGCTCTAAATTTAGGTATGAAATTACTGAAAAATTTCAACCAGGTCTCAACAATAATATTATCTAATATTAAAGGGGAGGCAGCAGCAGTGGCGATCCGCTAAAAATTGAGGGAATTCGATGTTACAGAACAAACTGAGCTACCCAGAATTATAGAACAATCTTATGCAGAATTAGGCAGAGATAGTTTGGGTGGAAGACCACTGAAGCCGAAACTATCTGAAAGTCCTGAGAAGGACTCAATAAAACAAACTCCTACATCTTCTAAAAAGAGGTGGGAGTCTACTAAACAAAAATCAAACGAGAAACGTTCTCAATCCCGAGGTAGGTCTCCTCAAAAGGAGCCCTCTGAAAGGAGGTATAACCTCAGGAATAGGGATAATTTGAGAAAACCTGACAGGTATCATGATACTGATACACGTTCCTCTCGTCCCTTTCAGATCTCACCACAGACTTCGGAAAGAAGAGGACGGACGGAACACAGAGAAGAACGCGTGACATCGAAAGACGACAAACACGCTCCAAAAACTAAAGCAAAACCTCAATTCGCCAAAAAGAAAGTAGCAGGTCTAAAGATTAGACATGCCGAGAATACTGAGAACACAACTCAAGAACGGAGAATGGGCTCAGACCATGCTGGACAGTGCAGCAGAAGTCACAATAGTTTGCCAGAACCTGAGGGAACTTCTGGAGATAGTGGACTTGAATGAATACATTAAAGTAGAGACTGTAGACACCAGGGTTAGTACTCCACAAAGGTTAGTTGAAATAACACTCCGGATGGAGGGAGACAAACCTAGACAGGTGAAAGCACTTTTTTGGAAAAGACTATCAAAGGGCTATGACATACTTCTAGCAGAAAAAGACTGGCCACCACAATTTGTCAGGGAGTGCCCACACGGCGAGGACATTATTATGCCTGCCTTCTCCAACCATATTCCTATACATCTAAAATATACATATGCCAGGAAATGGGCAGTGGCCCAGGCCCCAGCATTATATAAAAATCATGTAGGATGGGATGAGGATTCACCTCACCATAAAATACATCTGAAACATGAACCAACTGCACAACAGCAGTACCCAATAAAGCAAGAAGCTAAAAAACAGGTCAGGGAGATCTTAGATCAACTTGAATACCAAGGGGTGATTGAAACATGCACCTCCTCAATGAACAATCCTTTGTTTCCTGTCTCCAAACCAGACAATACATATCGTCTAGTTTTGGATTACAGACACTTAAACACTTGTTCTAAAACTTTTGCAGTGCAAAATGCACATAGCACAGCATTAATGAATAACATTGTGCGTAAAAAATATAAAACAACATTAGACATCTCAAATGGTTTCTTTTGTCAAAACATAGCACCTGAAAGCAGGTACTTAACAGCATTCTCCATAATGGGGACCCAGCATCACTTTTGTCGACTCCCACAAGGGTTCAAAAATAGCCCAGGTTTATTCTCAGCGAGGGTAATGGAGTTACTACAAATTTATGACAATGAGGCATTGTCCTATGTCGATGACATTTATCTGACAGACGATGACCTGGAAAAACACTTGAACAGGGTGAGCACCATTATACTGGGATTCGCCTCTGAGGGTTACAAATTCAACTTTAAGAAGTCCAGAATTGCCCATCTCAATGTCCTATTTCTAGGATATGAGCTTTCAAGTGAAGGCAAGAGCTTGGCAGCTAACTTTTTAGAAAAGTGTGCGCTGCTCCAACCTCCAAAACGCTAAAAACTTACAGTCCATCCTGGGTTTCTTAAATTTTGGAAGAACATACATTCTAAACTACGCAGAAAGGGTTAAACCTCTCTACGCATTAATCAAACCTGATTTTTCGATCAGAAACTGGACACAAGAACACACAGAAATCTTGCGTTCACTACAAGCTAACATGTTAGCAACAAATCACTTACAAACACGCGTAAGTGAACGCAATTTGGTGATCCGAAAAATTTCGGGTCAATGCGGATTCACCTACTTAACTTTCAATGAGGGTGAAAAAATACCAATAGCGTATAAATCACACTTGTACACACAAGCGGAAATGCGCTTCAGTTTTACTGAAAAATTCTAACAGCAGTTCAAACCGCTGTAGCAAAAGAAAGAGCCTTAGCCCAAGGGAAACGCATTATTGTCGTAACCCCAGTACCTGCTTTAGAAGCGGTTACAAAAGCAAGCATTCCAAATGCTAAAGCATTGCATCCAAGATGGATACAATGGGTTAATTCTCTTGCTGCAACAGATGTTGAATATGTTTTTGATCCAGATTTAAAAACACAAGCATTCCTGCAGTATGAACATGAATGTCCCCTGCATACTGAAATTCTGCCTCTCGATCAGTACGAATTCATAATTTACACTGACGGATCCGCACAACCCGCAATAGGGGTAAGCAAGCTTACAGTGCAGCGTGTGCTATCGTTAAAGGTCGCATGCGAAATGGCATCTTCAGACCTATGGTCACAAAACGCAGTCTCTAGGAGATTGTACAGCTCAGCGAGCTGAACTACAAGCATTCAAACTGGCACTTGAAAGTACAGATCGAGAATTCCCCACACTAATCGTGTGCGATTCCTTTTATTGTGTGCAGTCGTATAATGAATATATACAAAACTGGCTTGAAAATGGTTTCAGAGATGCGAAAGGTGGCACAATAAAGCATAAAATGCTTTGGGAACAAGTAGTTCAGTTGAAAAACGAACTACCAAAGGCTCACGTGATCCACACACTGAGTCATCAACGTGATGGCGTTCACGTTGCAGGGAATTCATTGGCTGACGAAGCCGCAAAGGGGGCTGTGCAAACGGCTTCCGTAGCTACGATCACTCGTTCAAAAACAAAAATAGACGGTGAGATAATGTTGGCTGTCAATGCATCAAGCAAAGGCAGCAGTGCAGCGTTACCAAAAAGTTTCCACTCAAGTACTCTTATGTAATTGATGCGAACAACGTTCCTTTGCTCGAATCCCTGGAGTGGGGGATAGGGTAATTCCAAACTTGGAACGTAGAGCAGCCTTGATTTATGAAACACATTTGGGGGAAGGTCTGTCACATCAAGGGATCTCTAAAACAATTTTGACGTTAAAAGAGATGTACTGGTGGCCTGGAATGAATACAGAAATTCACATATTCATCAACAACTGCTTAGACTGTAAATTACAGCGAAAGAGCCATCAGACACCATGCTGCGAATGCGGCAACCCAGTGCAGACACCATTGTTAGACAGCATTAGACTTTCTACGCACCTGCGTCCTACTGGACAAAGGCATTCCCACAAATACTGAATCTAGGTTCCTATGGTTATGGCCTCAGCGCTCAGCTGACGCTCGAACTGTTATAAAAGATTTGCGAGTCTTTATCGGCATATACGCAATAGGCACGCTACATTCTGACCAGGGTCCTGCGTTTAGCTCTCGGGCTTACAAAGACGCCATGGCCAGTCTGGGCGTTGCATTGCGGTACTCCTCTCCATTCCATCCTGAGGGAAATTCGGTTGTGGAAAGGAAAAACCGGGACATAAAGCAGTCTATAACAGCTAGAGTATTAGGTTCGGGTGACGGGTGGGTCAAACACCTTAGTGGAGTTCAACGTGCACTAAACAACCTGCCAAGAAGTTCTCTAGGGGGTCACTCCATATGAGGTCCTATTTGGGACAAGAATGTGGGTACCAGACTTAGAAAACGTAGGCACAGTGGTGGAAAATAAACCCTTTGATATCAAAGATCGTTTGGCTGTTTTACAGGACTTAAACAAATTAAGAACCCAACAAAGCAACGTATTCCTACAGTCAACCACCACTGGGGATCAACCGGCTGTCCCAGCAAGGCCTGTCTGGATTCCAAAAGTTGGGGATCTAGTCAGAGAACAAATTGCGGACAAGAAGGAATTTGGACCTTCTTACAGACAACCAGTACCTGTCCTAGCAGTTCAAGGAACAAGAACAGTACTACTGCCGCCCCTTGCTGGAAGAAAGGAGAAAAGATTTGTGTCCATCGACCTCATCAAACCACAGTATGTGGCCAATACTAAATAGTAGGCCTCGTGGACTCCGACCTAGTAGCAAACGCACTCCTCTCGCTACTATCCAAGAGGTTCATACTGAAAGACTGATAACAATCGAGAATTCAGCTGAAACAGATGGAGGACTATGCAACAATGCTATGGAAATCATCCCTCTTGAAGAACAAGTAACAGTTCGTCCAAATACACCTGTCTACACCAACGTAACAAGTGATGAACTGGTTCCAGTGATTTCTACAAATCCTGATGCAATTCCAACAATTGACAGAACTGCTTCTGGCTACTTCATTAACTTTGATACGTTCTCAGAAGATCCGAGTGAACCTGAAACGACGCCAGTGTCATTGAAATTCAAGCAGCAAATACAAGACTTTCTTCACTCTCTGAAAAAGATTTATTTGGTTTCTCCATGGATTGAACTCTGGATTACATCTGGACTTTTTGTTTTCCTGCTCTGGCTAGCTTTGGTAACAACTATAAGCGTGCTTATAAGTGGCAGATACATCCATGTGAACACTGAAGGAAAAGACGTAAACGTACTTTTGAAACCACACAAATCTTCCCATCGTGAAGCAAGAGACTTGTCATCAGTGAACATCACAGCTGTTCCTATACACGATGGTATAGTGTGGGACAAAACAGATTTTGATATATTCGGTCCGACGGAAGAATTGAACATTCCACATTTGTTTAAAATTTCACTAAGTGATCTAATCACGTCCAGTACCTATTCTGATGATTGGGACTTTGAAACTGTGACTGATATTATGTTTGACCTAGAAAAATCTGCTGCATTTTCTAAAAATGAATATTTAGAGGGTTCATCAGACTATGAACAACTGTATTGTTATAACCACTATGGTCATCATTATTTGCATAAATCTGCATATCCAAGAAATGTGTTTATGTTTAACCAATGGGAACATTGTCCTACACCACCTAAAGGTAGTTCAAAAACATTTGCCAGTAAATTTCCATATTTTTCAGGTTACAATACATCTGATCCAGAAATGTTTTACTATAAAAATGTAAACAAAACAGGACTGAAAATTATGTTAACAAATACAAAACAGATTTATTCTGCAATATTTAATACCCAACTGTCTAGACAGGGTTTCGACTTTTGGAAAGACACAATAGACACAAAAACGTGGTGGGGTACTAAAGAATGGAAAGGACAGGGGATAGAAGCTTTATTTAGAGCCTGCATCATCCCTGAACAAATAATGTTTTTGAATGAAACTATCCAACAAGCATCTTGTCTTGGATTAGCCAAGATAAAAGAGATGAACACACCTTCTGTACCAACTCCTGCAAAAAATAATGAAACACAGGCAGTGGTGACAGTAGACAATATACTACTACTCAACAGATCTAATCCTGATTGGAAAAAATGGTTGATCTGGCCCACAGACACGAATAACTGTCAGGAAAGATTCCTGAATAAAACTCAGGGTTTTACCATTCATAGGCCAAACCCAAGATACGTCCAAAGACAACATCCGGGGGTAGTAACAACATACAGTGTAGGGAAATTATGCCTCGATTGGCTGCATACATCTACACTACAGGATGTGAAACAACACTTATCCTTACTTGCAAAAGACGCAGATCTTAGGGATTTCTTGCTTGGACCAAGAAAACCGCGTCAAAAACGTTTCATATATGCCGGCATTTGTGCTGCTTATAATGAAGCTTGGAAGGTATCACAGATAGAGGCCGCAGAACGAATACGTGAACTTGATCGTATTAATTTAGAGAAAACACTCTCTGTGGTCGACAATGGGTTAACAACTTTGTCCTCCAGAATATATTCATTGGATGGCATTGTATCCTCTGCTATCGACATTCTAGAACAAGATTTGGCGATGTTACAACAAGGCCAATCTCAATTACGTTCTATTATGTTATTATGCTGGACGCTGCAATCATTGCGAGAGGGCTATGTGCCTTGGCGTTTCATCAACACAACGGCTCTGTTTGCAGAATACAATCTAACTGATAAACAGATCGAAATGGCACAAAGAGGAGCAAAGTATACAGTGCTGAGCATTGAAAAACTGGAAAAGTTACCATTCACAGTGGCAGAAAAACCAGCTACAGAATGGCTTATTCATGGCAAAATTACACTACCTGTGACTACTTTTCAGTTTCAGTATTGCCTCAGACAAATGCAAGCAGGCAAATATGAAAGGTTGGGTAAGGAATACATTAAGACATCTTGGGCTTTACCGTATACATATAGATGTTGGAGTGGGGATCGTGAAGTGTTTTTGAGCGGTACAAACTGTAAACGTGCACTAAGCGGTTCACTTGTATCTCAGGACATTTCCTTGCACGGGGCTTGTAATGGTTCTGTGGCAAATTTGTCTTGCCATCAGCAGGGTACACCAGCTGCTGTGATTAATCCAACGTTCGGACAACTTTCTAATGGGAGTTACCTCATGTTGAATGATCAGAGTTGCTGTGGCATGCTGCCAGGTATCCCATATATAGTAACGGTCAACTCCAGGGTCACTTGCTGTATGCAAGTATTGTTTGCCCCAATAGACACAGTCAGGGAGTCGCCTCTATGGCCTTCGCTGAACGTCTCTTTTATAAGATTTGATACTTTAAGCAGAATGAAAGCCATGCTTTTACAACAAACAGTGCCTTTGACCTCGGCCAAAGAAACCTATGATGTGCAAATTGCAAGGACTTCGGCTGAGATACAGACTTTAATACGTACAAACTGCCCTATACATTTCGTGGAAATGATAGGATGATTTTTCAACATGTCTGATACAACAGGAATTGTACATGTATTTAAGGGCATCTGCTTGGGTCTGTTAGCACCTTTCCAGGCAATACTCGGAATCATCCCGAACTTTGCACATTCGGTGTTTGGTGGCATACTATTAATTCTAGCACTTGTTGCCGGAATTCTATTTCTCTTCCTGCTATTGCGCTATGGCCAGCCAATTCGCCGACATCACTCCGAGCGACATGGAGAAAGCTCTCCTTGAACGAAAGTGCTGTGAGCAAATAGTACAGCTTTTGGGCATAAATCGTCTACGGGACATTAATACCACATGGTTCCTGTCCTTTAGACCATTCTGGCAAGATTGCATCTTACCTGTTCTACGATGCCTGCTATGCGGTGTAGAATGCGTGTTGGACACCTGTCTAACATTTCCATCGGATGCGCCAACGGACGTCGATACTCTGCTGGACCAGATAACGGCCCATGCTATGTGTTGTCCCCAGCGGCTTCCTATCCTGATGACAGCATTCATTGAGATCTCACAGACGCTTCCGGCAGCTGCTGAGGTACGAGAAAGAACTACAGGCACACAGGTAACATCGGACGCGAACATTGCGACAATTGAAAGCAATGCTTCACATCTCTGTGCGATTAACCTGCTTCATGAGGTGTTCCAACTCACACCAACTACAGTGGATGATGTTTTGTCTATAGAAATAGATGATCTAATGTTTACACCAGACCCATAAACTGACTCTGATTCAGCATACAGTGTTCCAGAAATACAGCAACAATTTGGCCTTCATTTTTCAAAAACTTGGAACTCTACCAAAAATTGAACTTTTTCCCATTTTTTCGAAGGAAAATGGAACTTCAATCTGCTTAAAGTAGAACTAGCCTTATAGTACAGACTTAGCGGTCCTTCCAAAGACATTTAGTCATCTTATGTGTCTAAAAAACAGTTCATTTAATTTTCATGACGAGAAAATGACTTTGATTTTTTTAAACAACTTATAGATCATTTTCTGTCACATGTAAATATTACTGCTTATTTCATTCCAATTGCATTTATTTTCGAATTTTATGCCTGAAATAATAAGCAATGCTTTGAATGTACAGTACCTTTTTGCATTCTAATATGTTTTTTTTTAAATGCCTTTTTAAATGTTTTTATGAAATATTTTAGAAATATGCGGTACTCCATTTTTATGTTTAGCATTTTAAATGTTTAGCATTTATGTATTATCGTATACACGAAAGTGGAGTGGGTGTTGTATTCCTCTTAGGGTGTCCATAACGGGCTTTCCAATATCATGTCCTTATATAGGCACAATTCGCCCTGCCCTTATATAGGCATAGAATCCCAGGCCTTATTTAGGCATTAAACCGTGCACTCCAAATACAGGCATGGTCTCTGACATCCGTCCACCCTAACGTCACAACGAGTTCATGAAGAACAGACCCTTAGGCTGCGGGAGTTTCCCTAGCCCAGGACTATTGATTTCTTCAAGGCCTCATCTATTATGCATGAACCATTATTCCTTAGGGGTTCATCCATGACGTCTTTCGCTGTCCAATTCACGTCAATGCTAACATTCCTAAGGTACTCTCAGGTATAAATATACCTTCCCTAGCCCCTGTAAAACAGAGGAGACCTCGACTTCAGAGGAGCCCGTATCCCGGCCTGACGCACTGAGAAGACGCTACCATTCCCTGCACGCAGAGAGCCCAGCTTCCAGCTTCCAGTGATCTGACTTCCCTTGCGGGGTGTTGGAGTTCGAGTCTGGCAAAGAGATTCCAACCTCTCTCATTCTTCAGGTATGGAGCTGATAAGAACCTAGAGGGACTCTTGGCATACTAGGCATACTAGACTTAACATACTCTTAGTATACCATAGTAAGGAATACTTCACCTACTTCATACCTTGTCCTACACCTAGGTTAGGTTAGGTACATTGGGGTAGAACTAGCTTAGCACCGCATCGTATGAGTACTCGCATTTTTAGTCTGTGTTATTTATGTAACAGCATTTGTACTAAGAGATAATGCTATCGCAGTATTATTTATTTCTACTGCTCACCCTGTACATTATTTATCTTGCATACTGTCTTGTGATCGTAACAGCACATTATACTTACACCAGAAACAAGACTGTTCAATAAATCTTTTATTGAAAACGTCCGTCTATTATTTCTGTGTAACTCTGAGGAAAACTAAGCATGCACGATTGAGCTGAGTGAAATAGTTATCTAGTGTTTCCACGACTCTGGGACACGTTCTGATTCTAAAAGGGAAACATATTGGTCATGTTTTGCGGCTGCCAGAAACTACTCCCTTCTTGTTGTCAAGGAGTTTCTAGTGGCCTCTGAGCTAGCTGGCACAAGTAATTAAGTTTAATATACTCGATAGGGACATACTGACCTTAGTCCTATGTCAAACCTATAGGATATATTATTCCAATGCGCAGAGCCTATTAGGGAAATAGGAGCTACACTACACTTCTCCCTGGAAAGGACCATCTCCAAGTGTGTGTCAGAACAACATGCATCCCTGTAATATCAAAGCACGAGTTTCCAGTAGCGCAGCTGTGTTAGCATGTTTTGTCTAGATGCTAGGGACCTTCCAGAACAGAATAACAAGGGGCATTGTTTATCAACCTTGCACATCGTGTTCAGACTAAACTCCAAGAACAGGCAGAGAACGCAGAAAGCAGACAGTTCTCATGTGAAAGGCACAAACAATGTCTTGCAAAACAAAGTCATGTAGTAACGTGCGCAAAAGCAGCACCATGGCAGCAGTGCTCATGCTCACTTAGCAATGTCGACAATGACCCTAACGGCCATATAACACCCTCCCCTTGGTAAGGTCATAGTATATAGACAAAGGACCAAAACAGATTTCAAGGGTAAGCAGAGTTCAACAACGTATGAAAGAAAGAAAAAAAAACAATTTGGAAAAAGTAAAAAAAAAAAAAATGTATATAATTATTATGTGGATAAACGGACGTGACTAACATGGAGGTGGTGTATCCATGAAAGCACGTGACCCTGTCAATCCAATGCGTTCCAAAAGGTAACCTCTATCGTTAGAGGCAAAGTGGGATGCCATCCAATCAAGTAGGCCGAAGGAACAAACGTGTTCCCCGTAATCCGATGCCTCCAAGAGCATATCCGGGCAACTTGCGTGATATTCAATAAAGCTCCGCTGCAATAGGTTCTGCGCAGCCTCACAGATATCCCATTCTGCCAATACTCCAAGTGCAGCTGCACACGCCATACGTCCATTCCTAGAACAGGCCTGGTCATGGGCCACTAAGGGACCCATTACCTGGTCATAATCCGGGTCCGAACATTACGCATTGGAGAGGCATGAATCCAAAGCCCAGTACAAGGGGCACCGTTGACAGTAGAACACAGGTTGCAAGCAAGTAAAGTAGGCAAAGCGAAAAGTTAGTTCATAACTCACGCTAAGCGTCGCTAATGGCAAGCATCCAAAAACTTGTTGCATTCGATCACGGTACAGTTGAAATTGGCCTGGCCTGTGCAGTACCACAAGATGAGCAGCCATTGCGTAGCAGGAACAGAAGCAGCAGGATTCCACCAGCTAGCGTCAGAATTAATGGGAATCCTCCGAAGACGCTGGAAAAAATAGAATGAATAAAGGCTGGTATTACTCCAAATATCGTCTGAAAAGAAGTCACAAGGCCGGATTCCACCAGTTTAAAAAAATGAGCAAGGCCTTCGGTGTCAGACACATTAAATATTTGATGTATCAACTCCCCAAAATGTAGTGGGAGATTCGTATTCAGAAGTGACTGAATCTCGCTCGAAGTTCTAGCCACCTGTAATTCAAAGGTCTCTCGAGCTGAAGTGAGAGCCACTTCTTGTTGAAACAATAGCGCTTTGAGCCTGCTTAATTTGTTGAAATCTGTTTTCAAAGTCGGAATGGAAGGCCAAATGGAAATATCTACTTTCTCATGCGGAGGCGGAAAAAGCACATTGCTACAACAAGTAACACATTATGAAACTGTTACTATATACGGGATTCCTGCCCGTAAACCACAGCAGTCGTGGTTATTCAAAATAAGATAACTGCCGTTAGTAAGAAATGTAAAAGCAGGAATTATAGCTGGGACGGGACTCCCTTTCAAAAAACAAGCAAGATTAGGTGCCGAAACATTACAAGCGCCATGCAACTTAACCTGTTTACAAAGTAGGGAATGTCCAACTGTGGAATCGCAGTCCTCTCCTGTTAGGAAAACTTCCTTATGCTCCCTATGACATTATAAGTGAAAGGTAAGGACCATAACTCATGGAGAAACGTACTATCTAGGGGTTCAAAGTGGCCAATCTGGAAATGTTTCATGCAATATTTAAATTGAAACAGCGAGAAACTGAGAGAAATAACCCTGTGAATTAACCATACAGCTGAATCTGTCTCCGCCACAGAGAATGGCAAGTGTTCTAATTGTTCAATGTGTAATAATGTGTATGTAGCGTCTTTCATGGACATAAACCATTGTTTATCAGTTAAATTAAATGGCAAAAACAAAGCGGAAGCATTTAAATAATCCCAAGGTACTTTTCCCATTTTAAGCGTCTGTAACGTCCATGCAAACTGCATTACAGACCGTAATTGATTTTGACCATGATACAACACTGATACATCATTCTGAACAATGTCAATAACAGATGAAACAATATTATCCAAGGTATAAATGAGTGAAGACAGTGTCTTAATGCTATTATCGACCACTGCAAGGACTTTTTCCAAATTAGCTTTGTCAATTTGTCGCAGACGAAATGCTGCCTCCATCTGCAATAATTTCCATATTTCATTGTACGCAGCATAGAAAAATCTTTTTGTCCTCGGGGTCCTAGGACCTAGAAGAAAATCAGCCAAATTGATGTCACTCGACAAGTGAGATAAGTGTTGTTTAACTGAGGACAACGTAGAGTGTTCCAACCATTGTTGGCACAATTTACCCACCGAATATGTTGTGACT
The DNA here is from genome assembly GCA_963921515.1 of Calotriton arnoldi. Classification (NCBI taxonomy): domain Eukaryota; kingdom Metazoa; phylum Chordata; class Amphibia; order Caudata; family Salamandridae; genus Calotriton; species Calotriton arnoldi. The sequence continues at coordinate 57,644 of CAWUFW010010721.1, read as the reverse complement.
GAATGCGAGTGCGAAAAACGTGGATCCAGTCAAGCCTGTGTCAAACCTGGTGCCATGAATTTGAATTGGATTGCCACAGCAACCAACTGTTAGGGTCAACATTAGAAACATTGAAAGTGCCATTCCGAAAGAGAGTTTGCAAAACATCGATTGAATAATTTGTGTGTGTGCGCCAATTATCATACTCAGCCAAAGATGGAATGGACGGATTATTTAAATTGTTTGCAGTTGCCAGGCCAAAGCAAATAGTTTGATATACTGTATCATTAAAAAATAACATTTGTGCAGGTATTAGGCAGGCACGATGTAAAGCCTCAGTTCCCTGAACCTGCCAAGCCTTAGTGCCCCATAATGTTTTTAAATCCATGGTAGCACTCCAGTGATCATAACCCTGTGTGGCCAATTCAGATCTAAAGGAATTGGAATAGATTAATTTAGTGTGGGTCAGAATAAATTTGGATGGCAACGAAAATTGTAATTTAAAGAAATAGGATTCAGGATTGGACATGTCATAATCCGTGAAATAGGTGAACTTATCCCTAAGTGTTTTAGAACTCCCCTGTAAAGGAGTTGGACAATGTTCCCATTGCGTGTAATTAAAAACAGGTCATAACGTGTTTGTTTTGTGTAAGTAATGATGCCCATAATGTTGATAACAGAATAAATCAGTATAATTGGCAGCATTCAAATATAAGTCTTCAGTATCAAAATCAGCATAATACTTTAAATCTGAAAACAATGAATGTACTGCTTGTACATCCCAATCATCGGAATGTATGTCTGGTGTCACTACATTTCCTAAAGAAACGCGAAACACGTAAGGTATGTTGAGAACCTCCGTCGGACCATGGATTTCGAATGCTACTTTATCCCAAACAATGCCATCTGCAACTGGGAAAGCTGAAATGTTGACGAGGGCTTGATCACGTTTCATTATATGGGATGATGTATGAGGGGCCAGAATTCCATCGACCAATTTCACAGCAGAGCATTCTGGCAGGTAATGACCATTGTAAGTAAGAAAAATACAGTCACAAATCCTATTTACATGAAGAGGAAAATCATGATAAGTACCAACCAGATGTAGGTCCAGGGCGGGACCAGGTAAGTCTTTTTAAACCAAGAGGTGAAAATACCTATTTTTGTCGGTGGAAGTGCCAGCATAGAAGACGAGGAGGAAGAGTCATAGGAGAAGCTCGCACGGTCCCCAAAATAACCGATAGCTCCCATATCCATCAAAGGCGGTAGGGCGGCATCAGGTTGATGTTGACGTGGACAGTGCGGCACTTCACTCGGGGACTCCTCCATAGGATAAGTATACTCGACGTTGGTAGTGGAACAGGGTGGGGTGGGGACAGGTAAAAGGTCAATAGTAGTTTCCATTTCACCCTCCGCAATACGAGGATGATTTGAAGTGGACGAATGCACCGGATTCATTGAGATAGCGTTGCATGAAACAGCAGGAGTTACACTATTCAGAATTGGCCAGACGGTGCAACTTGACATTGTCCACTGAAATATATCTGTTGTCTTTGCGACCAGGTAAAGGTGGTAGAATCACTGTACGAGTACCCTTCAATCCAAGAACCGGGACAAGTACACCATAAGAGGGACCAAATTCTTTCTTGTTCTCCAGCTTTTCTCGTACCAGATCTCCAATCTTAGGAAGCCAGCCGGTGACCGGAATCAGCATCGATGTGTCAGTGGAAGAGGGCAAATGTTCAGTTGCGTAGCTGTCACAGGTCTTTTGTAGGTCCTGTAACATAGTAGAATGATTATCTACGTCAAAGGTTTCAGCAGCCGCCACAACGTCTAGACCATCAAGGTCTGGCACAAACATTTTAATGCCAAAGAGCATTTCGTAGGAGGTCCGCCCACCCAGAGATCTTCTAGGGAGATTATTAAGTGCACGTTGAACTCCATACAAATGGGCCAGCCAGTTCCTGCCAGTACCTAAGACTCTAGCTGTCAAAGATGGCTTTAAGTCATGGTTCATTCGCTCCACTATAGAATTGCCCTCAGGCCTGTAAGGAGACGAAAATTGCACCAGCACCCCCATCGACTTCATCGTGTCCTTGTATGCTTTAGAGGCGAATGCTGGACCTTGGTCTGAATGGAAGGTGCCACAGGCAAACATCCCGACAAAGACACGCAAATCCCTGATGACATTTCGAGCGTCAGCACTGCGTTGTGGCCAAACCCAAAGGAATCTAGTGCACCAATCAACTTTAACAAAAATGTATTTATACGCAGTATCAAAAGAGAAAGGACCGCAGTGATCAAGATATACACAGCCAAATGGCTGATTAGAAATACATAGCTGTGTTTGTGGTGGGCGTGAGACCGTAGACGGTTTGATTTGCTGACAAACATCACAAGAAAGCACATAATTACGGGTTTGTTTATATAAACCACGCCACCAATAAAGTTGCTGTAAAATAGAGACTGTCGCAGACACCCCGGGATGTGCAGAAGCCATGCCCTCGTGTGCGGCTATGATCAAAGCAAGTCTGCAGTCCATGTTGGGAATCAGCCGATCCCCAACAGATGGAATCTTAGCATAAGGAACTCGTTCGGGAGATAAATTATAAGAGTACTTCGAAGGGAAGTCTTGCAGATAAGCAGTTCCCTCCTTCATAGCAGCTACTGCTGCCAGAATGTCATTATCTATCTTAGTCATGGATCTTGTAACTGCTGCTATGGAACACGTGGCTACTGCATATTTGGACGCTTTGTCAGCCAAAGAATTACCAAGAGCATGTGCTCCAACAAGCTGATGGCCAAAAGTATGGATAACTTGCGTGAGGGGCAGACGTTGTTTAAGGTCTGCCACTCGAACCCAAAGCGTTTTATGCTTGATTGCGCTGCCTTTAGAGTCTCGATAGTCATTCTGAGACCAAAAGAATAAGTTGTCATTAAAAGATTGAACACAGTAGTAAGAATCGCATACAATGAGAGTATTCACATTAGGATCGGCAAACTCAAGGGCGAGAACAAGAGCACGCAGCTCCGCCAATTGTGCTGTACAGTCTCCAAGCGCCTGCGTATGCCCTATGGAAGACTTAAATTCTCCATTGACAAACAAACAAGCCACAATAGCGCAAGCCGATGAATAAGCGTGTTTGGAACCGGTGGCCGGTTGAGCCGAGCCATCGGTATAAATGATACATTTGTACTCATCCAAAGGAAGCAACGACAACGGAGGAGGATGAATGTGTTCATACTGTAAAAACTCCTGTGTCTGAAGTGCAGGATCAAAGATAAACGTCACATCAGATGATGTCAAAGAGGTAGCCCATTGTATCCAACGGGGATATAGTGCCTTAGATTTGGGTACACTTGCCTTAGTCACTGCCTCTAAGGCAGGGAAATGCGTGACCATAAGAATGCATTTTCCTTGCACCAGCGAGCGTTCTTTCAGAATCGCCATTTGGACCGCCGTCAAAACTTTTTCAACATTCGAAAAACGCATTTCTGCCGCTGTGTACAAATATGATTTGTATGTAATAGGTACTGTGTCCCCCTCATTGAACGTCAAGTAAGTGAAACCCACCGTCCCCGGCACTATACGTATCATCAAGTTCGTGGTATTATCACGCGTCAACAAGTAGTTAGTTGCAAGCATATCAGATTGCAAAGATTGTAGAATAGTGGTATGTTCCGGAAGCCAGCTGGCAGAAGAATATGTTGGTTGTATCAGCGCATAAAGCAGTTTGATACTCTGGGCATAATCGGGGATGTATGTCCTCCCGAAATTTAAGAAAATCCCAGCAAAGACTGAAGTTTCTTCAGCGTAGAGGGAGGTTGCAATTGTGCACATTTCTCCAGAAAGTGGGGGGCTAACCCCCACCTTCATTATTGAGCTCATAGCCCAAAAAGAGCACCGCAAAATGAGCGATGTGTGATTTAGCAAAATTGAATTTGTATCTGTAGTCGGCAAATGATAAAATGATGCCGTCGACTCGGACAAGATGCGGCATTAGTTTGTCGTCCATCAGATAAATATCATCTATGTACGAAAAAGCATCTGGATCTATGTCGTGCAACAAAAACACTAAACACGCAGCAAAAGCCCCGGGGCTGTTTTTATACCCCATAGGCAAGCGCGTACATTTTTTCTGATTTCCGACGGCGGTAAATGCAAGTCACGGCTCTCAGGAGCCAGATTATGACTCTAGAAACCATTGGATAGGTCTAGTGTAGTTTTGTATTTTTTACAAACAAGGTTATTCACCAGCGCAGAGCTGTGTGTGTTCTGTACCGCAAAAGTACGACAATGACTATTCATATTTCAATAATCTAATACAATGCGATATGAACCGTCAGGTTTTGATACCGGAAAAAGAGGATTATTCATCGGTGATACCCAGGATTCAATCACTCCTTGATACTCCAACTGAGTTAGAATGTCACAAACTGGAGTCTTAGCCTCACGTCTGATTGGATACTGCGGTTGTGGTTGTGGCATAGACCGTAATGGTATCTCATGTGCCGGTGAATCAATATCCCAGCCCACCTGATTACGGTACACCGCTGGGGCAAGGGCCAAAGCCCACTCAGCTGCGTAAGCCTTTGCATGTTCCTCAGGGACGTAACATGAAAAAGTCGGAAGTATCACGTCCTCCCCTCTAGAAGCGGCTAGCACAAATGGTGGTGGCCAATCTGCCTCCGCCAACAAAATGTCGTACGAGGAGGTGAGATTTTCCCAGAAAACCGCTCTGATTGAATGCTGTATATCAACTTCAATTTGGAAGACAATCTCATATAGTCTATCCGGGGGGGGCAACCAGGGTATCTGCTGTTTCTAGTGTAATTAATGTATCAGTTGCTGTCACCTCCAGACAGGGATGCAGTGCTTCCCGCACTATGGTAACCTCCACTGCGCTGTTGAGCAGAGTCACTGCCCATGTCCAGTCTGGAGTCGCGCTCTCACCGTCTGAGGCATACTTCGCAGTTAAAGCGGCAACATTTTTCTTCTGATACGGGGGGGTCGAAAACGAGGCAGATCCTCTTGCTTGGCTTTAATGCCAAACTGACGAGGTTGATCTCGTCCCTGTAGTGTGGTCGGACCTTTGGCACGATCCTAGCATTCACCACCACCGACTTGAGAGTCCGATGTGTCCTGCAAAGAACGAGGAGAGCGCTGATCAGGGACTTGAAATCTATCAGGAGTTTTAATTTTCGCGTGGTCGCGCAAGTCATAAGTGCGCTCAGAAGTATCAGGTGTCGGTGAACCAGCACGCAAACCTTGCTTCTGCTGTTGCTGCCCCTGTTTTTCATTTCTCTAGTTTCTTTTAGGAAAGAACGGGCACCCATCTTTTTCAGTCCGGGCTTTTTGTTGAGCTTGAGATTGCGTTTGCGTTTGAGTAATAGGCTTAACTCCCAGACTATTGTGACCTAAGGTTTTGTAAGCTTTAGCAATAATCTTTGGTAATTTGCACTGCTTGTCTGCGTCTGCCACAGCCTCTAAGATGTTAGCCACTTGTAAGCTTACAGCATCACCCTTAACATTAGCAAGGATCATATCAGCAACAATGTCGAACACCCCCACCAGTCTCATCCCCAACTCCAGAGCCGCCTCGGCTCCGTGTTCATCCTGAACACGCTTTATCACGGAAGGGAGGACGGTCATTAAGGGGGTGCCGAAACACATGGAATATACCGCTGCAAACACTCTACCCCAAGTGTTACAATCAGCTAATTCAGGAACTAAGCCTTTAGGTAAACTTATGGTTAGGATCCTGTGTTTCTCCACAGGAGTGGTATTCGGAAAAACAGCTTCGAGTTGCCCAAATTTTTCAGCAAGCCAATAAGAGAATTCATCCTTATTCTGTGGACACTTGCCCATCACTGAATTAACCATAACAGGACTGATGGTTACACCACCAGGTCCAGCTGGTTGCGCAGCAACGCCAGGTGGTCCCATCTGGAAGTTGCGCGACATGAACTGTATAACAGCTCTATGTATACGTATTAATGAAGTATGTAATACGCAGAGTTCTGCGATTGTAGCAGTGAGATAATTTGGGTGTGGAGTATACCCAGCCAAAACGGGCCATGTGGCCCATTCTATTGATAAAGGGCCTAAACGGACCGGCATTATTGGGGGAAGAAGGACGCCATTAAACCATATTTGGTGTTGCCAAGCCATTAGCGGAACTTCAAGAGACCTATAAGGCTGATAATTCTGAGGAAGGGCCGTGGCAGTATATTCGTGAAACAAATTATCTCTTCCATCCACTGCCGGAAAGGTGACCCAAGAATAAAACACCTCAAAGCGGTAAGCTGCATCCGATTCTACAACAAAAATAAACGCAACACCAGCATTAGGGACCCCATGTTGAGTCAAATAAGCAGTGATTGCTTCTCGGTTAGGCGGTGCAATGACAACCGCCATAATCAATAGCAGAGAATAACAACCTATGTGTGTCAGCGCAATAACGGGTTTACTAAGAAAGAGAAAGACCTTTTAAAATTCAAGCTTGAAAAACCTATTAAACATCAATATAGGAGGCTACACCGTCACAACCGTCTCCGGAAACAGATGTGAGGGGATTGTGGACAAGCACAAGCACTACTCAGGAGTCTCGCAGATAAGAACCAGACCAAACGTTGGTGGCGCCATGTTGCGGGGATTCTGCACCTATACAGAACTATGTGCAGGAAAACAGGACCCGGGTGTATAGGGGTGTACCAACCTACCACCTTAGTACCCAAAATCCCAAAACCGACTAGCTATAGTGTCTCATTTGTTCTCCTCCAAAAATCATGATGCTACAAATGATTAGACAACCCAGAACACAACACTCCCGACTCTCTCAGGAATCGCGGTAGCAAGACATACCCTTTCACTCGCTCACTCGTACTTGTCCACAATAAGAATGGTCAGAGTCACGGTTATAGTTCAAAATGTTTATTTCAACTATTGTGCTCTATAATGCAGTATACGAGCCACTAACAGCAGCGAAATGCATAAACTTAGAACAATTAGCATTGTTACAATTCCATAGAATATGAAGGGGGATGTCATTATATATAGACAGTGGAAAAAGGACTATAAGGCTTCACCACCCTCCCCTTTGTAAAGTGATGTTTATTATATAAAAGAAGATCTCTGGGCTTTGTCAGCAGACCCCCTACCTTAGTGCCTAGATGGAAGCTTTACATCATAGGAACTGCATAGCTCTTCTCCCTGGAAAGGACCCTCTCCAAGTGTGTGTCAGAATAACATGCATCCCTGTAATATCAAAGCAAGGGTTTCCAGTAGTGCAGCTGTGTTAGCATGTTTTGTCTAGATGCTAGGGACTGACCAGAACAGAATAACAAGGGGCATTGTTTATCGACCTTGCACATCGTGTTCAGACTAAACTCCAAGAATAGGTAGAGAACGCAGAAAGCAGACAGTTCTCATGTGAAAGGCACAGAGTCTTGCAAAACAAAGTTATGTAGTAACAATTGCAAAAGCAGCACCATGGCAGCCGTGCTCATGCTAACTTAGCAATGTCGACAATGACCCTAACGGCCATATAACAATACCATAGGTTCAGATTTATATAAATCGCCTGATATCCGGTCAGGCCCAGGGGCTTTTCCTGCTTTCAGTCTGTTGATTGCTAATACAGTGCCATCCAGGCTAAAGACCAACTCAGGGCTAAAGGTGGTCGGAGGAGAAGGAATGTCTGGAGTATTAAAGTTGGCACTAGTGGTCACTACGCAGCTAATATCCTCAACCCTGGCATATAGAATAGAGAAGTGGGCAACCCATTCCTCCGGCTGGATGTGGTAACTAAGGGTCGTAATACTTTCTAAGCTTATATGTGCAATGATGTGCCAAAATGAGCGGTTATTATTGTGCCTTGCTGCTGATAGTAAATCTTGCCAGTTTTTATCGGCAAAATCTCGCTTGGCACTAGCAAGCGCAGCCTTATATCTGTGTCGTGCCAGAACTATCCCAGGTTGGTTACGCTCAATAACTGCTAACTTTAGGGCCTCGTTTGCTAAATTATACTCTGAGTTGTACCATTTATTATTTGTTCTACCAATAGGCTCCTTACGAGCCACATGTTTGGAAAAAACAGGGCCTCATAAAAATACAGATGAATTGATAGTAAGGATGTTGCCCCTAAAAAATGGGCAATATCCAGGCCAGACAGAAAATACACAAATAGCTTGTAGATCTTTGAGTGCAAATCCCTATTGGCAAGAACCCTAGGCCAGGTTACTCCTCTATGGTCATTAACTATAAGAGGCTCCTGTTCCGTTAAAATATGGTTAGGTGGTTTCCTTTCAAGAGCGGCACCCTCCATATTTAAAAACAGGAGATTATGATTGCTATCAGACCTCTGGACGATCACCATATCCTCAATTAGTGACCAAATACTGACGTCTACTAAGATGTAATCAATGGCACTAGAGCTGGGGCCCAGTTTAAAGCTAGGTTGACTATTCGTATCTGAGGGGTCTTCCCATTGCAAGCCCTCAGGTTCCTTCCCATAACCAAAGATGCAAGCTGGAGTGATACAGCTGTGGAGTGATGGTTACCAGTGGGCGATACCAAGTTTGGTATGCCCCAAATCTCATCATCTTCCTCGAGTAGAGTGTTTAATAAAAAGGAAGGTTCAAAAGAAGCATTGAAATCCCAAGCCACTAGAACTTTAGAGTTGGTTTGGTATACTCCAACTAGATCATCTAGCAGGGATAGCACCAAGGACTCATTACAATCGGATTCTGACCTGGCATAAACGTTAAGCAGAGTCAGGATTAATCCTGTGGGAAAGGTGAGCTGTATCCCCAATATATCGGCTGAGTTAATTGGTAACTGTATTAATATGCTAAAGTGTTCTTCACAAAAATTACCTGTACCCCGCTAGCTCTACCTGACTTTTTTAGGGGCAATTGCATCAGCACTGTAAGTTGTGTAACCATTTATAGATACCCTATCCACGGCCCATGTCTCCTGAGAAATACAGATATCATTACTTTTTATGAAAGCATGCCAACCTGGATCTGAAAGCTTGGAGTGAATTCCTGACAAGTTCCATAAAATGAGGGACAATCCTTTGTGTACTCCATTGTTCGGCGTAGTTGAACCTCTGGGGATTTCTACCTCGTAAGAGGACATATTGCTAACACTAGAGTAGCAATTTCGAGCTATTGATTCAGGATTAGCCATTGAAGGAGAAGCATTGGGTACAGCAAAACCGCAGTTAGATGGTGCATCAATGTTGGTTGCAGTTTGCCTTATGGGAATAGATGCCTCATTGGTGTGAATGTTTCCTGGGGGGATAATAGTAATACTACTACTGATTACTGTAGAACTCAGTGGTGAAGCTGAAACAATACCCATTTTTACCCTTTGGCTGCATACACTACAATTCAAATGAATTTCATCCCCTGTACCACTAGTATGTTGCTGGATTTAGATGACTTTATCCGACCCTAGAATACATATATTACTGCAGTATTTGGGTCATGCATGGATTGTAATGTTTAAGAAAAAAATGATAAAAAGGTATTTCTTCCAATTTAATAAATTACTAGTTAATGATCTGTGGTATTTGTTATTTCTGCTCAGTTTTGAAAAATGTGGGACACATTACGTACATGGAAATTATCTGTGACTAAACAATCATTTCATTTTGATGTTTACATTTTCAAATGCATGATGTAAAAAAATGGACCAATTGAAAAATGAAATACAACAGTCTTTTACTTTGTCAATTTAGTTTTATTCAACATAACGAAAAATAAAAAAACACAAGGTGACTTCAGTAAACCAAACCAAAATTTAAACTGTCAATCATGGTGAATGAAACTATTATTGCAGAGCCAAAATTGTTTGCAGTCCAATTTCCAAAATATAACTGGCATCAGAAAGATAAATGTGTCAAGAAAATAGTCCACAGAGTGAATGGTAGTCACACACTGGAGGAAATTAGGTTCTGTGTCTCTTGCTGGTGATGGTGGAAGTGTTACCATCCTCTTTCTGGTAGTCTGCCTGAACGTCGCCTCCTGTGGGGGGCAGGGGGTGAAGCCACAGTTGCAGGGACTGAGGTAGGTGCAGTTGTCTCCTCTTGTGGCAGGGCCTCCCTTTCTGTGGCTGAGGCAGATGTAGTTGGGCCAGATGTAGTTGGACCACAGAAAGGGGAAGATGTTGGTGGCTAAGTCCTGCACTTATGGGTGAAAATATCATGCAGCACCCCAGTCAGGGAGCTGACAATGGAGTTCAGATGTTCCATCTGTACATTGTGCTCCCTCTGCAACTTTTTCATCTTCCGGAGCTTTGTCAGAACCTAGCCCATCATGCCTTGGGACTGATGGAGGGATCCCATGACTTGGTCAGTGGTGGCCTGGGTGACAGTGAACCAAGTGGCCTCACTTTGTCGGCCACAGATTCCCTCCCATGACCCCTACCCCCACTACCCAGTGTGCCCCATCCCACTGGTTCCTGGCTGAACTTGAGGTAGTGGTGTCGGTGTAGCAACAGCAGGCAAGACTGGGGGGCATACGATTGGTGTGATGTTGTTTTGGACACAGGAAGTGGAGGTATCCATAGGCTAAGGTGCGGTAACAGCTGGGGTGGGAGGTGTAGGTGTGGGCCGAGTGAGACTCACTGTAGCTGTCTGCCCAGACAGACCAGATGGAACAGACTGTTCTTTAGACTGGACTTGCAGGAGTGATGTCCTCACTGAAGGATTGATCCTGGTCTGGAGTAGAGGTATCCTCAGTGGTAGATGGTTGTCCACATACTTTGGCTGTTGAACCTATCAAAAATGATTAAAAAATGCAGATTTTAAAAATTTGGATTATGCATTCAATTATTTTGAGGCAAAAATATGAAGCAACCAAAAAGTAAAAAGGAAAATATTATAATGATTGTACCTAATAGATTACACAAACAGTTTAAATGACACACAAATCTACATCAAAAAAGGAGATGAAAAGATGTCCTGAAATGCAATAAGAAAATTAGAAAGCATACATAAAATATACCAAACATTTCACACAACACAGTAGAGTGGTGTAATGTGAAATCAATCATTCCATGGCCTAGCAGCTAATATCGTGACCTTTACACAACTTAGGGCCTGACCAAATCGGTTCTGGAATGCTTTCCGGATGACTCGGATCGGGGAGTCCGAGCGACTGAGTACGAGGCATCTGGATGCTTCCGGATACAATTCGGTCAGGATCCCATTGACTTCAATGGGAGCCTGTGTTCCCAAACGAGAACACAGTCTCCCATTGAAGAAAGGGGTGGTTGGGAAAAATCGTGCACCCTGTGGCGGGCACCCCATGGTGCCTGCCACATTGTGCATGGTTGGAAAGGGGGGTCCCTTGGGAACCCCTACGTGCTCGATTTGGAGGGCCCCAGGTGAAGGGGGGCATGCTACAGGCCCCCAAAGACAGATTCCGGCAGCCAATTTGTTCTGGAGAAACATAGTCGGAACGGCTGTCCAAATCGGTCATCCTACTCGCTCGTTCGGAAACCTAGTCAATAGATTCCATAGAGCTGTACGATTCGGCTCCAAAAGACGCGAGCTGTTCGAATGTCTTTCAGAACCGATTCGGCACAGCCCTACTGGTTTCCAGGCATCGTACTTGGTCGTTCGGAAGTGTGTACGATTCGGTCGGAAACAAGGGCTCCAAATCGGAATCGGTAAACCTGAATCCGATTCGGAGCCCTTCCGAACAACATCGGAATTGACCCCTTAGAAGGATATAGCATTAGTCATCATTTTAACATTACGGAGTACATTTTTGCAAACGTAACCACTTATATTCAGCATACAAAATTACAGACAATCAGATTTTATCATAAATAAACTGTGATTTGTGAAGCAAATCACATCAATTTAATAAAATAACAGGAATGGGCAAAATACAAAATTAAAAACAAAAACATTTCATAACTTAGCATGATATTGAGATTCATCAATACATAGCACTTTGACATATGTGAAAATGTGATAGGAAGGAGAGAATGAGCAATATAACATTGCAATACTATTTTCACAAAACAAAAAAAGGCATCATGGTATTTGTAATCATTTTAATTAAACATTAACAACACTTGCAAATTTGTAAGTTAAACATGCCTAGTGAAAATATGCTGTTAAAAAGAAAAGACATTTGCAACCTAAACAATATATATGCAATATATTATTTGCTGTAAAAACACTATATGAAATGTTATGGACGATGAAACCTGTAATCTTATATTGAACAAAATACATTAAAACAAACAAAGAAGACAACAAAAAAATTGTTACATTTTATATATATATATATATATATATATATATATATATATATATATATATATATATATTCACTGAAAAAACCATAGGTTTCAGGCACGTTATAGTTAGAAATTAGCATTTAAAAAACCTTAGAAATTCACTGAAAAAACCATAGGTTTCAGGCACGTTATAGTTAGAGATTAGCATTTAAAAACCTTAGAAATTCACTGAAAAAACCATAGGTTTCAGGGGCGTTATAGTTAGTTGGACATTTCACTCGTACAAAACCATAGAAATTCCGCCGTTATAGTTAGTTCAGCTAACTATAACTTGCGCGCTCCGCAATGCACTGCTGATGACGTCACATATTACATCACTCATGACATGGTCAGTGACATCACTCATGACATCACTCATGACATCTCAAATGACATCACTGATGACATCACTGATGACATCATCCAGTGAATGTGTGTTTTTCTGAAAATTAAATATGTTTTATATATGTATATCTCAAGGTCGATGGAAGAATAAATGGGTATATAAGTGTCTAAATGGATGATTTTTTTGTAAAATTGATTGTATAACTGACTGATTAAGTGTATCTTAGTGAATACATGGGTTAGTGACTAATGTTTAAATATGAAAATATCTGTATCAGTCTCTCACTTTGTGTATAAGTGGCTGCATGGGTTGGTGAGTAGCTACATGAGTGTCTATATGGGTTATTAGTTGGTTTTTTGATTATCAGTATGAGTGTCTGAGTGTCTGTATGGTTCGGTGGGGGTATTACTTAGTGCATAGATGCATGAATGAGTGACTCACTGTTTGTATGTGTTGAAGACAGCATGTGTGCAGGACTGTATAGGTGGATGAGTGTGTGTATGGGTGTGTTAGTGAGTGAATGACTGTCTCAATAGTGTCTTTATGAGTAACTACATATGTTTTAAACTAGTATATGTGAGTATTGGTGTATATAAGTGAGTATATGTGAGAGTGAGAGATTGGAAGAGTTCCTGTACAAATAAGTAGGTGTTTCTATAAGTGATTGTTTAAGAGAGTAAGTATGTGTAAGTTTCTGTAGAAGTAAGTGTGGTAGTGTGTGTATAACTGTATATGCAAGTAAATGGATGTTTGATACTTTGTTTGCATGTGTGACTATGTGTGTGAGTAACTCTAAGGATGAGTGGCGGTGTGTAACAGGATGTATAGGTGTATGAGTACATATGATGAGTGAGTACATGTATGAGTGACTGTATAGGGACTGTTGGTGAATGAGTGGATGTGTGTGTAGATCTTGGAATTACTGAATAGGTGTGTTGTAACTGGTATTGGTATGTCCATTGTTTTGAAAATGTCAGTTTGTATTTTTGAGTGTGTGTATCAAAGGTTATATTAGGGTGAGAGGAGGTCTGCCACTCTATCACAACTATCTGGCAACTGTTTATGTTGCCACTCCAGAAACCAAAACCAGTGATCAGAGGGCAGAGGCCCTGCAGATGGCACACGAGGTGGGGAGCCCAGTCGTGTGCACCGGCGGGGCAGCGAAGTGACAAGCACCACTACCCACAGAAAAGGTAACGAGGGCACTGAATAACACAGGATCTTCTCTTTGTATCTGGCAGGAACAACAAGGTTAAAATGCCCTATTTCCAAAATGTAGAATGAGTGCTACAACGGTCTTCAAGAGGACCTGCGATGGATGCCGCTTCTGTCTTCCGTACACTGGAGGCGGCACATGGGTCACGCGGTACGGTCATACTGCGGTGGGACGCACACTTGTTGACCTCTCATGGCACTGCTCCACACTTCAGGGAGGACGCTTTCCATTAGCTATGTTTTCTGATGATGTTTCGCACTGGCCCCGTCCAACAACAGAACTCCTTTAGATCCAAACAGACTCTTTCACTCTCTCACTGGAAGTGAAACCAGGCCACGCGGACACTTTCACAATACAACAGCCGGGAATGCACTTTTTGGTAAAAAAACCACATTCCTTCCTCCTAATTAATCAAATAAACGTCTCACTGAAGAACAGGGGCCAGCTTCGATCGGTAAGCAGCCGTTACAACGACTTTTTACTTCGCGATACCATTACAACGCATGCATTACCACGCATGCGCTGTACATCAGCGAAGTCATTACTACGCATTTTTTAGAATGCATGGTCATTTACCACGCATGCCTTTACAACGAATTTTGTTGTAAAGGTATGTATGGTAAATGACCATGCGTTCTAAAAACATGTAGATGATCCACGTCGTTGTAAGGAAACAGAGGCTGTTCCGTTTCCTCATAACGACGTGCACCGCCCCTCAGAGACGATGTGAAGCAGGAACCACGAGGAGAGAGGAACCACGAGGAGTGAGAGGTAAGGGGGATTGGGCATGGGGTGGGGGTTTCTTTTCTAGGGTTTAGGGTAGTGCAGTGGTGTTTGGGTGGTGTAGGGGGTCGTGCTGGGGGTAGTGTTTTAGGGTTTAGGGTAGTGCAGTGGTATTTGGGTAGAGTAGGGGTCATGCTGGGGGTAGTGTTTTAGGGTTTAGGGTAGTGCAGTAGTGTAGGGGGTCGTGCTGGGGGTAGTGTTTTAGGGTTTAGGGTAGAGCAGTGGTGTATGGGTAGTGTAGGGGGTCGTGCTGGGGTAGTGTTTTAGGGTTTAGGGTAGTGCAGTGGTGTTTGAGTAGTATAGGGGGTCATGCTGGTGGTAGTGTTTTAGGGTTTAGGGTAGTGCAGTGGTGTTTGTGTAGTGTAGGGGGTCATGCTGGGGGTAGTGTTTTATGGTTTAGGGTAGTGCAGTGGTGTTTGGGTAGTGTAGGGGTCGTGCTGGGGGTAGATTTAGGGTTTAGGGTAGTGCAGTGGTGTTTGGGTAGTGTAGGGAGTCGTGCTGGGGGTAGTGTTTTAGGGTTTAGGGTAGTGCAGTGGTGTTTGTGTAGTGTAGGGGGTTGTGCTGGGGTAGTGTTTTAGGGTTTATGTTAGTGCAGTGGTGTTTGGGTAGTGTAGGGGATAGTGCTGGGGTAGTGTTTTAGGGTTTAGGGTAGTGCAGTGGTGTTTGTGTAGTGTAGGGGTTAGTGCTGGGGGTAGTGTTTTAGGGTTTAGGGTAGTGCAGTGGTGTTCGGGTAGTGTAGGGGTTCATGCTGGGGTAGTGTTTTAGGGTTTAGGGTATGGCAGTGGTGTTTGGGTAGTGTAGGGGGTCGTGCTGGGGGTAGATTTAGGGTTTAGGGTAGTGCAGTGGTGTTTGTGTTGTGAGGGGGTCATGCTGGGGGTAGTGTTTTAGGGTTTAGAGTAGTGCAGTGGTGTTTGTATAGTGTAGGGGTTTAGGGTAGTGCAGTGGTGTTTGTGTAGTGTAGGGGTCATGCTGGGGGTAGTGTTTTAGGGTTTAGGGTAGTGCAGTGGTGTTTGTGTAGTGTAGGGGGTCGTGCTGGGGGTAGTGTTTTAGGGTTTAGGGTAGTGCAGTGGTGTTGTGTAGTGTAGGGGGTCGTGCTGGGGGTAGTGTTTTAGGGTTTAGGGTAGTGCAGTGGTGTTTGTGTAGTGTAGGGGGTAGTGTTTTAGGGTTTAGGGTAGTGCAGTGGTGTTGGTGTACTGTAGGGGTCGTGCTGGGTTCTAGTGTTTTAGGGTTTAGGGTAGTGCAGTGGTGTTTGTGTAGTGTAGGGGTCGTGTTTTAGGGTTTAGGGTCATGCAGTGGTGTTTGGATAGTGTAGGGGGTCATGCTGGGGGTAGTGTTTTTGGGTTTAGTGTAGTGCAGTGGTGTTTGGGTGGTGTAGGGGGTCGTGCTGGGGTAGTGTTTTAGGGTTTAGGGTAGTGCAGTGGTGTTTGAGTAGTGTAGGGGTCATGCTGGTGGTAGCGTTTTAGGGTTTAGGGTAGTGCAGTGGTGTTTGTGTAGTGTAGGGGGTCATGCTGGGGGTAGTGTTTTATGGTTTAGGGTAGTGCAGTGGTGTTTGGGTAGTGTAGGGGGTCATGCTGGGGGTAGATTTAGGGTTTAGGGTAGTGCAGTGGTGTTTGGGTAGTGTAGGGAGTCATGCTGGGGGTAGTGTTTTAGGGTTTAGGGTAGTGCAGTGGTGTTTGTGTAGTGTAGGGGTTGTGCTGGGGGTAGTGTTTTAGGGTTTATGTTAGTGCAGTGGTGTTTGGGTAGTGTAGGGGTAGTGCTGGGGTAGTGTTTTAGGGTTTAGGGTAGTGCAGTGGTGTTTGTGTAGTGTAGGGTGTAGTGCTGGGGGTAGTGTTTTAGGGTTTAGGGTAGTGCAGTGGTGTTTGGGTAGTGTAGGGGTTCATGCTGGGGGTAGTGTTTTAGGGTTTAGGGTATGGCAGTGGTGTTTGGGTAGTGTAGGGGGTCATGCTGGGGGTAGTGTTTTATGGTTTAGGGTAGTGCAGTGGTGTTTGGGTAGTGTAGGGGTCGTGCTGGGGGTAGTGTTTTAGTGTTTATGTTAGTGCAGTGGTGTTTGTGTAGTGTAGGGGTCGTGCTGGAGGTAGTGTTTTAGGGTTTAGGGTAGTGCAGTTGTGTTTAGGTAGTGAAGGGGGTCGTGCTGGGGGTAGTGTTTTAGGGTTTAGGGTAGTGCAGTGGTGCTTGTGTAGTGTAGGGGGTCGTGCTGGGAATGTTGTTCATTTCTATGTCAAAATGAACCCCCTCATTTTGTTCCTTTTTAAATTAAATGTTTTAAGTGTTACCAGTTTATTCCTATCAAGATGGCTTCAGGTGTGCCATAATTTTGTCATAAGTAAGACTGTTAGCTCTCTAGTTGTTCTTTAGAACACTCTGGGAAGCTGCAGTAGAACACAAAGGCATCAACTGACAGGCTGCTCCTGTTGAAATATAACAGGAAGATATTTGAGATCACACTTGAAACATGTCCTAATTTTTCTTTCTACAGCACTAACCATAATTTCTATGACAAAATGAACCCCATCATTTTGTTCCTTTTTAAATTAAATGTTTTCAGTGTTACCAGTTTATTCCAATCAAGATGGCTTGAGGTGTGCCATACTTTTGTCATAAGTAAGGCTGTTAGCGCTCTAGTTGTTCTTTGGAACACTCTGGGAAGCTGCAGTAGAACACAAAGGAATCAACTGGCAGGCTGCTCCTGTTGAAATATAACAGGAAGATAGTTGAGATCTCACTTAAAACATGTCCTAATTTTTCTTTCTACAGCACTAACCATAATTTCTATGACAAGATGAACCCCCTCATTTTGTTCCTTTTTAAATTAAATGTTTTAAGAGTTACCAGTTTATTCCAATCAAGATGGCTTCAGGTGTGCCATAATTTTGCCATAAGTAAGGCTGTTAGCACTCTAGTTGTTCTTTAGAACACTCTGGGAAGCTGCAGTAGAACACAAAGGAATTAACTGACAGTCTCTGCCCTTGTTGGATGTACATGTTTTACTGAGAATGTCAGACTTCATTCTCACATGACTGAGAAAGATAATGTGAATTTACAGAAAATATGCTCTCATTTTAGCTTCTGGAGCACCTTCCAAAACTCTATGGGACAAGCATGTGAAAATAGTTTTCTCTCAAACATGATTCATGATATCCCAGCAGAAGGTTTTTCACAGGGTAAAATCACCTTAGAACACACCACAATTCCTGAAATGAGTATGGTACCATCAACAAATGAATTCTAATGTAACTAAAGTCTGTTATCACCCTTTATAGTTCTCCTTTTGGTAACCCTCAAAATCTTTGATTCACTACAATGCATTTCAATGGGGTACTATCATGTATATTGGTCCCAAGATGGCTGCCAGCAATTCCAGGATGAAGTGCTGACAGCCAATCAGATCTCACAATGACATGTGTGGTTAGGCTCCGCCCAGATATATATGTGATTTTACTTTTGATTTTCTCAGGAACTACTGAACGGATTTACACCATTTAACCAAAAGGCACGACTCTGAACCAAGGGCTACCTTTTTGCCAAATTTGGTGTAATTCCGTTCAGCAGTTCGGGCTGTAGCTGCGACTAAAAGTTCCTATGGAAAATTGCATGGGGAAAACACGTTTTGGGACCCCCCTTTTTTCTCGGCCCCCACTTGACGAATCACCCCAAGACTTTCAGGATAGGAGAGGACCAGAGCGGGCCATACGTTTTGAAAATTTCGGGAAGATTCGTCGACCGGCGCCAAAGTTATTGGAAATAGAATGTTGCGAATTTCCTATGGAAAATAGGTCCTAACTATAACTATCTACTGGCGACCGCCAGTAGATAATATATATATATATATATATCGAAATTACTTCTCGCCCTCCTTCATTTCCTTTCGGCAAGTAGAGAGCAACAAACTCCGATGGGTAAGTGCAAAGTTTTCTTTATTCGCTCACAGGTTACAAACTCTGATGCGTTTCGGTCAACAAGTGACCTTGATCACATTCGGAAACGCTGTATGTTTACTCTTATGTTACACACCCCCTGTGTCACATGGTCACCACCATGGAAAAAATACTGCTGTAATCTACTTATTCGGAGCGCTGGTAGTTTACATTTCTTTGTTGTTGTTCTCTTTTTTATATTTTGTCATTTTTGTTTTGTTCTTTTTTTGCGCCAACATTTTTGTTAGAACAATTCGCTAAAATAGCTGATTAAAGGCTTTGAATATATTATCACTTAAAAAGCATAAATAAATATAGATCTAAATATATAGATATGTGATTATATAAATAAACAAGTACAAATACTTGAATACGTAGTTCTTAAAATACGCAATTGATGTTTGCATATATACACATTAATTAGCAACCATAAACCTACTTCGTTAGTAAAGGTGCTGTTGATGTAAATGTGCAGTATATATTCACTATCTAAATTACACCCTATGACATATTATGTTAAGAATCTTTTAATATAACCGCATGAATGCGTGAATGGGTATTCATTGTCAGCAAACCTTTTAAAAAAATTTACTATATATATTTTGCTATTGTAAAATGGGGCGCCTGTTTTTTCTCTCTGTTTTCTTCTGAATTCTGGAATTATATATTAAGAATAAAGTGCTTGTGTGCCTCGCTGCTCCAAATTAAGTGCTGAAGTGCTTGAAAAGTACTATGTGCAATTTGGTGTTTTTGTGATTTCATAATAATAGTGGTGTTGTTAAAAATGTTGTTGACATAGATGTATCCGTACTGTAACAGACTTTTTAGACAGAACAGATATCCTATGGTCAGGTAGCGGTTTTTCTAACTCTTTTAGCTTGATACTCTCCTGCATCTATTTACAATGTGGTGCATCTATGGTGGTATGCACAGCGCTGCATCAGTTGTTATTAAGCGGGTAATAAGAGTATGCAGTAAATGTATTATCCTCAATTTATAAGAAATTGTGGAGGTCCTCTGTATTGTTGAGCCCATTAGGAGTTTTACAATCAAACTCCATAATCATGCGTGACTCCAGTTGTCTCAGCATGCGTTCCCTGTTCCCTCCCCTACGTAGGCTCGGGATTGCATCCACCACATAGTAAATTAGGCACTTTGGATCATTGTTGTGCTCATTTTTAAAGTGGCGTGCAACCGGGTATGTGGTGTCATTGTTTACAATGGCACGAAGATGTAGTATCCTGACATGCCCCTTTAACTTCGTACTGCCTATGTATTTTAGGCCACAGGTGCATGTCAGTACATACACCGCAAATTCGGTTCTGCAGTTGAAACTGCCTCTTATGGCAGTCTCTCCTGAGCTGAATGGAGTGGAGTAGTGCGTTGTGTTAACTCCAAATTTACGGGCCCTACATGTGGAACATTTGTAAAATCCTTGTCTGGGCTTGAGCCACATGTTGTTTGTATTGAGTTCAGGGCTGCTTTTAACTATTTGTGATCTCATTGAGACTGCTTTCCTATAGGTAAAAGTGGGTAGTGTGGGAAGTCTGGTCGCCAGTACTCCGTCCGTAAATACGATGGGCCAGTTTTTCTTAATTATGGACCTAACCTGCCTCTCTTGCTTACTGAATGTGGTAATCAGTCTGGGGATACTTTCATCTTTTGGTTTGGGTCCTACCAATGGGAGTGATCCTTGGGTAACTTCTGTGTTATGTTCACTAGATGTCGTAAGGGACTGCCTGGATCTGGTTCTTGCTCGTTTCTCAGCATTGTTTAGGGTGCTTGTGTCATATCCCCTTCTCTTAAATTGCATCATCGCCTCCTTTGAACATTTATCAAATTCCATCTCTGTGCTACAAATCCTTTTTAATCTCAAAAGTTCTCCATATGGGATACTTTTTATTAAATGTTTGGGGTGTGCACTGCTGGCGTATAGTGTTGAATTTCCCGCAGTGGCTTTGCGATGTAGAGTTGTTTCCAACTGCCCTCCAGCTACATACACCATTACATCCAAAAATTCGATCTTAGTTTTACTGATATTGGATGTAAATTTGAGGTTGGCAGTATTAATGTTAATGTCGTTGATGACTTTAAGAGCACTTTCTTGGTCTCCTTGCCATACCACAAATACATCGTCAATAAAATGCAACCAATGTTTGACGTGTAGAGAGTACATTTCGGCGTATATATATATATATATATATATATATATATATATATATATATATATTCACTGAAAAAACCATAGGTTTCAGACACGTTATAGTTAGGAATTAGCATTTAAAAAACCTTTGAAATTCACAGAAAAAACCATAGGTTTCAGGCACGTTATAGTTAGAAATTAGCATTTAAAAAACCTTAGAAATTCACTGAAAAAACCATAAGGTTTTAGGGACAGTTATAGTTAGTTGGACATTGCACTCGTACAAAACCCGTGAAATTCCCCGTTATAGTTAGTTCAGGTAACTATAACTCGCGCCCCCGCAATGCACTGCTGATGACGTCACATATTACATCACTCATGACATGGTCAGTGACATCACTGATGAAATCACTGATGACATCTCAAATGACATCACTGATGACATCATCCAGTGACTGTGTGTTTCTGTAAAGTTTTAATATTTTTAATATATATAGGGAAAGGCGTATTGAAGAATGAGTGGGTGTATAAGTGTCTGTATGGATGATTTAGTAGGTGCGTGACTAACTCGATAAGTGAGTGATTAAACGTATCTTACTGAATGCATGGGTTAGTGACTAAACTGGGTGAATGTCTGTATCCGTCTGTCTGTTGCTGTGTAAGTGGTGCATGGGTTTGTGAATAGCTACATGAGTGTCTATATGAGTTATTGATTGGTTGTCTGAGTATCTGTATGGGTGCCTGAGTGTTTGTGTGGGTGGGGTGTGTGCGACTCTGTGCATAGATGTGTGAGTGGGTGATTCACTGGGTGGATGGTTTCAAGAGTGCATCTGTGATAGACTGTATGGGTGGGTAAGTGTGTGTAAGAGTGTGTTAGTGAGTGAATGTATGTCCCAGTGGTACATGTGTGAGTAACTACATATGTGAAAGGCAGTATATTTATGTGTGTTGGAGTATATAAATAGCTATAAGCGAGAGTGTGTGATTGTGAGAGTGACTGTATGGATGAGTGTGTGCTTGTATCAGTGATTGTATAAGAGCGTAAGAATGTGCTAGTATTTGTATGAGTAAGTGAGCTGGTGTGTGTATAACTGTATAGGTGAGTAAATGGCAGTGTGTTTAATTATTTGCATGACTGACTAGGTGCGTGAGTACCTCTATGGATGAGTGGCGGTGTTTGAGTTTCTATATAGGAGTATGAGTGCATATGATAGTCCTGTACTGAGTGACCATAAGTATGAGTGACTGTACGGGTGAGTGAGTGGATGTGTGTGTGTGTAGACATAAGAATCAGTGAGTGGGTATGTAGTTATTGGTGTTGGAGTGTCTATGGTTTTGAGAATGGCAGTCTGTAATTTAGAGTGGGTGTATCAAAGGTTATATTAGGGTGTGAGGAGGTGCATTAAATTCTCACATGGATGATGTCATCAGTGATGTCATTTGAGATGTCATCAGTGATGTCATCAGTGATGTCACTGACCATGTCATGAGTGATGTAATATGTGACGTCATCAGCAGTGCATTGCGGGGCGCGAGTTATAGTTACCTGAACTAACTATAACGGGGGAATTTCATGGGTTTTGTACGAGTGCAATGTCCAACTAACTATAACTGTCCCTAAAACCTTATGGTTTTTCAGTGAATTTCTAAGGTTTTTAAATGCTAATTTCTAACTATAACGTGCCTGAAACCTATGGTTTTTTCAGTGAATTTCAAAGGTTTTTAAATGCTAATTCCTAACTATAACGTGTCTGAAACCTATGGTTTTTCAGTGAATTTCAAAGGTTTTTAAATGCTAATTCCTAACTATAACGTGTCTGAAACCTATGGTTTTTTCAGTGAATTTCAAAGGTTTTGTAAATGACAATTTTTAAATGTATTAATTGTTATATTTATTTTTTGATACTGATTTACAACATTTTTTTAAACTGTTTATTTTTAGATATTTTATTTTTTAAATTACATTGTAATTACATTATACATTACATTACAAAATATACTTTCTCAGAATGAATTACTTTAGTTTAAATACTTTGCAAATAGGCAATAGACTTTTAAGTACAGTAGTTACAGTTGTTGCAATGGGCAACACAATTTCAAAAACAAAGCAACATTGAGCTCAATGTGAATTTCTAGTTAAATTCAATTAGTTACTTTATGGATTACTTTTCTAACCACAGGACTGGATCCTAGATTCAGTCCTGGGACATCTCCTGTAAACAGTTGAGTAAAAGCGTTTTGGTTACAGTAGTGATTTTTAAGGAATATTATTGTATTTTAAAAGTTGACACTTAGAAACTTTTTCATATAGAATCACCAATGTTATCCTATGGGAGGAAATTCACTTAGCAGGTAAGTAGTGTTATCGTTACTTTTTCTTACTCAGTGGTGGATCCTGGAACCAGCACTGGTGCATCTCCTGTAAACAGTTGAAAGAATGCGTTTAAGTCACACATGCGATTTTTAAGGAATATTTGTAGTTTGTGAAAATCGACACTTTGAAATTTTTCTGCTGAAAACCAGACAATGGATTCCTATGGAAGGAAATTCAAGTTACTGGTAAGTACGGTTAGAATTACTTTTCAGGGTCAGTGCTGGGCTAAAGATGCAGCACTGGGTTCTCTCCTGATAACAGGTGAGTAAATCGGAATTCATAGTTCGGCTGATTTTAGAGAAATATTATAAAGTTCCAAAACTCCACACTTGGAAGAATTTCCAAGTGAAACCAGTCAATGTTAGCCTATGGAAGGAAATTCAAGTTACTGTTAAGTACGGTTAGAATTACTTTTCAGGGTCAGTGCTGGGCTAAAAGATGCAGCACTGGGTTCTCTCCTGATAACAGGTGAGTAAATCGGAATTCGTATTTCGTCTGATTTTAGAGGAATATTTGTATGTTTCAAAAATCGACACTTAGAAACTTTTTCAGCAAAAAGCAGGCAATGATATCCTATGGAAGGAAATTCAAGTTACTGGTAAGTACGGTTAAAATTACTTTTCAGGATCAGTACTGGGCTGAAAGATGCAGCACTGAGGTCTCTCCTGATAACAGGTGAGTAAATCGGAATTCGTAGTTCGGCTGATTTTAGAGGAATATTTGCACAATGGTGAAGGAAGGGGGTGGGGCCTAAGGTGACATGTCTGCAAACACGCCCTGTGGCGCGTTTTAAGTTGGACAATTAATTCCTCCTCAATCCCGAGGGTCCCTAGGGGCCAACTAGCCCACCAGGTACCTCCAGTATGCGCCAGAGGGCTGCGTTGCAGAGAGGTGTTCAGAGGCCACGCCCCTTTTACAACACTCTGCAACGCAGCTCTGTGGCGCTTACTGGAGGTACCTGGTGGGCTAGTTGGCCCTAGGGACCCTCAGGATTGAAAGGAATTTATTCCCCATCTTAAAGCGCGCCACCGGGCCTGTTTGCACACATGTCACCTGAAGCCCCGCCCCCTCCCTTCACCACTGTGCAAACGCGCCCGTGGCGCGTTTTAAGTTGGGGATTAAGTCCCCTTGAATCCTGAGGGTCCCTGGAGTCCAACTAGCCCACCATATACCCAAAGCGCCACAGAGCTGCGTTGCAGAGAGGTGTAAAGGGGCGTGGCCTCTGTACACGTCTCTGCAACGCAGCCCCTGGCGCATACTGGAGGTTCCTGGTGGGCTAGTTGGCCTCAGGGACCCCCAGTATTCAAGGGAGTCGTTCCCCTCTGCAAACGCGCCAGGGCGCATTTGCAGAAGTACTGCAGGGAGGGCGGGGCCTCCGGCACGATGCCGGTCGTTTTTTTTTCTAGTTTTTTTTTAATGGGAGGGGGCTGCGTGGCCCCCTTCCCTTGCCCACTTTGGCCCGGGGACCCCATCCCCGGGGCCTGAGCATTTGATTTTTTTTTAATTTAAAAAAAAAAAAAGCGGGAAAGAGACCGCGTGGCCCCCTTCCCTGGGCCTGTATTGGCCCGGGGACCCTATCCCCTGGGGCATGGCCTCAATTTTTTTATTTGGAGGGGTGCTGCGTGGCCCCCTCCTCAGGCCATTAAGGCCCGGGGACCCCATCCCCGGGGCCGGCCTTACACTTTTTCTTTTTTTAAAATTTGGGGAGGGGGCTGCGTGGCCCCCTCCTGGCCACATATGGCCCCGGGGACCCCATCCCCGGGGCCTGGCCTCTGGTTGGGGACTGTGGGGGTCCCCAATCCCCACAGTCCCAGCCGGCTCCCCGCCTCCTGCGCGAGCCGTGCATTGCTTTCCACATGGGGAGCAGCTAACATGCTGCTCCCCATGTGGAAAGCAATCAGCTTTGGATATTGGAGCGAGAGCAGGTTTCCTGCTCTCTCTTCCAATATCCAAAGCAAGTTTGCAATGACAGGACGGGAGCCGCGAGGCTCCCGTCCTGTCATTACAAACAGCAGTGTCCCGGGGTAGGCACCCGGGACACTGCAGGAGCTGGCCCTGGGGGTGGCGGTCCCCAGGGCCATCACTGGCTCCAGGAGGGGGCCGCGCGGCCCCCTCCCACATTTTCAAAGCCCGGAAGGTGGTGGTCCCGGGGCTTCGGGGGTCCAAAACGGACCCCTATTTTAAAATTTTTAGTGCCCCGGGGAGGTGGCGGTCCCGAGGCGTGTGGGGGGCTGGAGCCCCCACACAGGTAAAAAAAAACAGAAGCCCGGGGAGGTGGCGGTCCCGGAGCAACGGGAGGGCAAAGAGCCCTCCCGCACCATTTTTGTTAAAGCCCCGGGGGTGGCGGTCCCGGGGCTTGGGGGCCCTTAGAGGCCCCCATACATCAATTTAACACCCCCCCACCATGCTCCCGGGACTTGGCCCACCCGAGGCAAATTAACTATCGAGCGCGGAAGACCGCGCTTCGATTTTCGGCAGGATCCGCGCACCCTGAGCGCATCCTGTCGATTTTTTTTTAAATGCTTTTTTTGCCCAGAGGGTCCTTGTGGGACCCCTGAGCAGGCCTAGGGGCTTAGGGTGTTTCTACCCTGCCCCCTTTGTGCGTTTTGCGCACTTGTTTCTTCTGGGTTTTTTTTCTAATCGGCAGGATCCGCGCACCCTGAGCGCATCCTGCCGATTTAAAATAAAAAAAATGCTTTTTCTGCCCAGGGGGTCCTTGTGGGACCCCTGATCAGACCTAGGGGGTCAGGGTGTTTCTACCCTGCCCCCTTTGTGCGCTTTGCACACTTGTTTCTGTCCCTCGGTTCTACCGAGGGACAAAATGGCTGCCAACACTTCCTGAATCGGAATGTTGACAGCCAGCTGACAACCAATTAGCATGCAGCTCGTGATCGGGAGGGTACGCGGACCCTACTCGGCCATAGATATATATGTGACTTTACTTGTGAATTTCTCAGGAACTACTGAGCGGATTTACACCATTTAAGCAAAAGGCACCAGTCTGAACCAAGGGCTACCTCTTTGCCAAATTTGGTGTAATTCCGTTCAGCAGTTCGGGCTGTAGCTGCGACTAAAGGTTCCTATGGAAAAATGAATGGGGAAACGCGTTTTGGGACCCCCCTTTTTTCTCGGCCCCCGCTTGACAAATCAACCCGAGACTTTCAGGGTAGGAGCGGAGCGGAGCGCCCCAACAAGTTGGAAACTTTCGCGAAGGTTCGTCAACCGGCGCCAACGTTATTTCAAATAGAATGTCGCGGATTTCTTATGAATAATAGGTCCTAACTATAACTATCTACTGGCGACCCCCAGTCGATAATATATATATATATATATATATATAGTTTAGTTCTCCAATACCCACAGAGAAGGAGAGAGGCACATGAGTGCAAGCATCCAATCCATTTATTTTCACCAGGACATAACACAAAGAGTGCCTCCCCGACGCGTTTCGGTCACCTGACCTTATTCATGGGTGTAACCAGCAAATCAACTTGTCTTGTGACTGTTGTCCTTTATACCAATGGCACTTCTGATACACCAGCCAATTGGAGTTGCAATGATGCATTGTGGTTATTATAGTCTAAAATAGAAAATCAGAAACAATCATGTTTTAGCAATCTGACTGGAATATATCTTTTGGTATAAATGTCACAGTTCTTGTAATTAATTTCAGTCAATTCCCTTTGGTCATGTCCATAAAAGAATCACTTTGCTTGCTGTCCCATGTATAGCCCTACTCCAAAGGCAAACACGGGCCCTCTACGCAGTAGAATCCGTGGCAGCACAAGTCACCTCCAATTCTCCAGGCGACACAGTGCTGACATTAGCGAGGTGGTGCCGTCCCGTACCGACGTCGGGCTACGCCGTCAAATATAGTTTAGTTCTCCAATACCCACAGAGAAGGAGAGAGGCACACGACTGCAAGCATCCAATCCGTTTATTTTTACCAGGACATAACACAAAGAGTGCCTCCCCGACTCGTTTTGGTCACCTGACCTTATTAATAGGTGTAAACGGCAAATCAACTTGTCATGTGACTGTTGTCCTTTATACCAATGGCACTTCTGATACGCCAGCCAATCGGAGTTGCAATGATGCATTGTGGTTATTATAGTCTAAAATAGAAAATCAGAAACAATCATGTTTTAGCAATCCGACGCCGGCATATAGGGAACTGCCCTAGACTGGAACCGCTCCTTCCTCGCTGGACAAACTCAAAGAAGAATTAGACTCCCGCCCTTCCTCTCTGAACCCACAGGGATCAGATGCGGACTACCCCAAGGATCCTCCTTCAGCCCCATGCTCTTCAACATCTACATGGCCCCCCTCGCAACATCATCAGAGAACATGGACACCAGCATAGTATCCTACGCCGATGACACCCAGCTCATCCTCTCCCTCACCACGGAACCCTACATCACCAGGCACAACTTCCAGGAAGGAATGAAGGACGTCACTACCTGGATGAGCAGCAGCGCCTGAAGCTCAACTTGGAGAAAACGGAAGTCCTCATCCTCGGAACCACCCCCTCCACGTGGGGCGACACCTGGTGGCCCCCCACCCTAGGCAACCCTCCCACGGACCACGCCTATAACCTCGGCATCATACTCGACTCCTCCCTCACCATGAACCGACAGATCAACGCTGTATTCTCCACATGCTTCAACACCCTCCACATACTCTGCAAGACCTTCAAATGGATCCCCCCGAATGCAAGAAGACCGTCACCCATGCACTCATCACCTGCAGGCTGGACTACAGAAATGCCATCTATGCTGGAATCAACAAATCTCTACTCCACAAACTCCAAACCATCCAGAACACCGCAGCCAGACTTGTCCTCAGCATCCCACGACAAGACCACATCACCAAGCACCTACGAGACCTCCACTGGCTCCCCGTCAAAAAAAGAGTGACTTTCTAGCTGCTCACACATGCCTACAAACCCCTCCACAACACAACACCAATACCTTAACAAAAGAATCTCCTTCTACACCCCCAAGAGAAACCTCTGCTTTGCTGACCTAGCCTTGGCCGAAATCCCAGCATCCACAGAGCTAGAACAGGAGGCAGATCCTTCTTCTACATCATGGCAAGGACCTGGCACAAACTTCACCTCAGCATCAGATGAAGCCCCACACTGCAAGCATTCAGGAAGAGCCTCAAGACCTGGCTTTTTGGATGACCGGAGCTGCCAAAATCCCCCCTTCCAGTGCCTTGAGACCCTCACGGGTGAGTAGGGCGCTCTGTAAATCCCAGATTGATTGATTGATTGATTGTTTGTATGCTTCCAAAAAATGCAAAACACATTAGAAACAGCTAACTGAAAATAAAAAATGAGATTTAGGTTTAGTGACACGTTCAGAAGTGTAACTTACCAGTCTCCACTCCACCAGGGATTCCTGTCAAGCCATCAGGATTTAGGATCTGCAAGACCTTCTCATCCCAGGGAAAACTTTGTAAGGGGGGGGACTGGGAGAACCATCAGCAGTCCTCTGGGCGTCCACATGATCCTTGGAGGCCAGGCAATGCACTCCACCCCACAAGTCTTCTACCTCTTCTTAATTTCCTCCTGTGTGTGCAGGTAGTTTGCTACAGCATTTCACTCTGTCAACTATTCTGGCCCATATTTGCCTTTTCTGAGATAGGGTTATATTTTTTACTTGGACTCGAAACAATTGTGGCTCTGCTCTAATAATTTCATCCACAATGACTAATAATTCTCCCTCTGTAAAGCGGGATTTCTCCTCCCTGTCATTATCAAAAAAGCAAAAATAAAATAAATGTTATGGCCCACAAGAAAATAAATGTGAGAAGAAATAAGGGACAAGAAACAGAGAAACACAAAAAAACCTGACTTAACTGGCAAATGTTCTGCTTGAAAATATTGTGGTGCCATGGAATGGCGAAGGATCATGGTTGGAAATGGATTGTGTATTATAGTGTGGTATGCAGGTGAACACAATTAGCCAAAGCACATCAGGTGTGCGATGCTGGTATCCATCCTACAGTCACAGGAATGGTTTAATGTTGGACGCGTCCCTTCGACGGAATCACTCCATCGCCAATCTGTCGCTAGAACATTGCCAGCACAACTGTTATATCTTAATAGGCTCAGCACAATCCCACCACCCTGACAGCAACGGAGTAATGTTAGCCAGCAGAGAAGTCTGCCGTGTCAACAGCGGTGAACCATTTACACAACAGAAAACACTCTGTCGACGTGGACGGCGATTCAGCCAGCACACATTTAAATACGGGAGCCGCAAATCTATCAGCTTGGCAGAGTACTTGAAAACTCCGCCACAGCCGGACGACAGGAGCCCCACTAGATCAATAGCAGTCCCTATATTCTCCTAACAATAGGATCTTTAACAACCTGTTTAGGGAGGAGAGTGCTAAGCCTGTTATTTCCCTAAAGGAGCCGGAATTATGCCCTCTGTCTCATTATATTACTATTGTTGAACTGTAAGTCATAGCTTGTAGAGCATCATAAGGCTATGTGCTTGAATATTGGAGAATATCATTCGATAACGTCTGAGAAACATGAGGCCAGATCACAGAAGGTTTTCTGTTTGGGAGTATTGCATAGCTTTCAAGGTAGATGACGTGTTTGTTCGAAATACCCATACCTCTGTATAATGAAACGTGTTTCTAGACTGGTATTGTGGAGTTCAATTATTCAGCCATAATTATGGAGAGGCCTCACTTGAAAACTAAAGTAGACATTGTTTTCTACTTGCAACAGGCAAATGTGACTTAAACATATTCAAACTTCCACAAAGGAGGATGGAGCAAAAAAGAAACATACATATGCACATCTTTCATGTATGAATTTAAATTGTACAACAAATGCACTAAATTGCGTAGTTATGGAAAAACATGCCTCCCCTAAAAGGGTGCTTACCTCAGTCACAGCCCCTGTATCTTTAGCAGTTTTAAAAGTCAGACATGGTCGCATACATCACCTTCTGCCAGCTGCATGGCAGAAATGTTACTGTACATTTGTTTTATTGAACGATATTTCAGTCGTTTCGAGGTCTAAACTCAAACATATAAACCTGTAATTCAATTAAATACATTTACAGTTTCAATAAAAACAGAAACAGTTTTCTGCATATCTAAAATTATTGGATTGTTGTCACAGCTCATAGAGAAGCGTTCATAAATGTTATATCAGGCATGAAAATACAACTAAACCCTGATCAGCCATTAGTGTCTGTAGGGAGCTGCAATTAAACAAAATATGGTGAAAAATGTCCTTGCTGGTTTACAGTACATTATCAGATCTCATATTTTAACAAGGGACCGTTTCAATTCCAAAGGGAAAGAAGGGTCATGCTTAAGTGATGCAAGGTTTACTGAAGCATCAAATAAAGTGGCACTCGTTATCATATATACATTTCGGCCTATCATTGCTCTTATATGAAGTCAGACGCTTAGACCAGGAAACAAAAAATACCTTAGGAAATTTTAGGATCTTTACTGCTTAAAACTCTTATCATCGTCATCATAAATACTTTGGGGCATATTAGCAAGGGCACTATCGCCGCTGTAGCGGCACTTTTTGCCGCTAAAGCGGCGATATTTATATCGCCCTATCAGCAAACTGTCTCTAACAGCAGTTAGCGACGGTTTGAGGGCATTAGCGCCCGTTTTTTTACCGCTTTGCATGTCAGCGATATTTATCGCTAATGACATGCAAAGTGGGCGTTCGACGAACAAACCTGGGAAACACTCGCTAACAGGCCTATCGCCTATTAGCAAGGTGGCCATGGCCCCAGTTAGCGACGTGAAAAGTCGCGCTAACCGGGTCATCGCCATTTATTTAACACCTGCAATTAGCAGGTGTTAGCCATACCTAACATGGGGGGGTGGATTATGCTGATACGACCACAGGGTCGTATCAGCAAGGTGTTCACCCTTCTCCATGCAACATCGCTGGTTTTTCAGCGATGTTGGCCCATTTCCCCGCTATCGCTGGAATATTCATCGCCATAGCGCTAATCGTTGCTAATACAGCGTTAGCGTGGCGATATATTCCAGCGATAGCCGGCGATAAAAAAAATCACGCTAAGCAGGGTTAGCGATGATTATCGCCTCTTCTTGCTAATATGCCCCTTTATTCGGAGAGAAAAAGCATCCATGAAAGTCCATACAAGAAATACAGATCTCAATAATAAAAGGCGTCAGTGCAGCAGCTGAATTTTAAAAGGATAATCCATCAAAGTGCATCGTGCTATGTGAGCAAACGGCAGCTTTAAAAAAAGTTCCAACATAAAAACAACACTCATAGGGGCATATTAGCAAGACCCACGTTAAAATTATCGCCGTTTTAGCGGCAGGAAACTGCCGCTAAAACGGCGATAATGGGCTTGCTAATATGCGTTATAGAATTCAATAGAAGCCCAGGTTAGAGGTGCAGGACATCTAACCTGGGCTTCTATTGGAATTCCATAACGCATATTAGCAAGCCCATTATCGCCGCTTTAGCTGCAGTTTCCTGCCGCTAAAATGGCGATAATGTTAACGTGGGTCTTGCTAATATGCCCCATAGTTCGCCAACTGTCGGAGATAATACAGAGCTAGTCTGCATTGCCGTATATTATGCTTCTTAATACATGGAAATAAAAGCTGCCTAATAAATTTCAGATAAAACTAAAAATAAAGAAAAAAATGTCAGCAGGGACTGATCGGATGCTCTGTCACAAGGGCTTGGCCATATCTCAGGCTTGTGAAAACACAACAATACCACAACAGGACCAGCTCTAAAATGAAATAAAAGTGATCTCACCCATCTGTCATAAATAGGAATTAGGTAATCCTCCAAAATTTGGGATGGCCCTAGATACAGATAGGCGGGTATTAAGGGTTTATTACCTTCATTAGATTACCTCAGCGCTTGCGCGCGGATTAACAGCTGGTCTCTCAGTATCTTTTTATCTACCATCCCGCAGTAACTAGGGTCATCAAATAATTGCGGTTTCCCAATGCATAAAAATTTTCTTTGAAAGGGCAAGCCAAGGAATACTAAAGCCCTTAGCACATAAAAAGCAATCTTTGATGATACGTTGGTTCAAAAAAGCGTCCTAATTTCGCCAAATAGAAATCCACCAAAAATGGGCCTAATTTTAATATAATCTTCTATATAGCTGAGTCCAAGCTCTTCATGGCATATATAGTCGGAGGAATTCCGAGGAATGGCCATCATCTTTCTGCAGAAGCTGTTCACTTGTGCCTGGATGGTAGCACTGTTTGCAGTGTCCCAATTTCAGCTCCATGTGTAGAGATCAGGACACATTGGGTTTGATAGATTTTCAGAAGCGCAAAAGTGAGCTCCCTTCTGATCATTTCAGACTATAATCTAACTGGGGCACAATTTATATTTTTTATTATATTATGTAGCACCTGCTTATATTTTTATTTGGCTTGCAGACAGTCAGAACCATCCAGACAACGGCAGGCCTCTACATACCGCTTTTAAATCTGTTCCAGTAAGACGCTCTAGTGAGTTCATCGTTTGTGGTTTAAATCTGTAGATCATGAATGATAACCCCTGAAAGTAAAGAGTCTGCATTAATACAACACTGTATTTTCCACCCTGCCGGGGCGTCACCAATAACCGGGCCAAAAAACTTGTAGGGGCAGGGAGGAGGGAATACTGCAGCTTTACTAGGTTTAAGGGAATAACATTCAGTGATCAGTGTTATGGACTGATTCATGTATGGTTTAGCCAAGTATTTCACTCAAAGATCTTAGCTACTTCCAGCAGGCAAATTCTCTGGGTGAAGTTGTCCCAGTATGCAGATTTAGAGCGAACATGTAATCCAGATTTGGCTGGTATCTCCCATTGCTGGACAAAATAGGGGCACTTGTAATGATGCCCTCAATTATCTTTTCATTCTTAAGAGATCAAGACATTGAGCATAATTAGTTTAGGTAATAGTAAAGCAGTTACACTGTTTAATATTGATATCAACATTCTTAAACACTTTACAGAGCACAAATTATATGACTCAAATGTAATGGTTTTTAAAAATGAGAATTCTAGTAACATTCAGAATATCACTTTGGGCCACTGAAGGTGGTGATAAAGCTGGCAAGAAAGCTCAGAGAGTTGTAATTTGGGGAAATTTACAAATAATAAATGCAAATGCCAGAAATGCCAACTCAGCCTTGAAAGGCTTTAATTCTTGGGAGTTTAATAACTTGAAAACAATTATACTGGGTAAGACTTGTTGGTTAAAGTGCTTCAGAAATTCAATAACTGTATTCTTAAGCACTATATGAAACAGAAAACGAGTAACTATAAAGAATTTGCCATGTGCTCTATACAAATGAAATGATTCCCTCATTAGTGGCAAGGATGCAAATAGTTTGCTCGTTGAAATCAGTGACCAACATTTTCTTTGCATCTTTCTGACATATTAAAAGGTACTAGGGAGCAACCCATCCTATCTATCATGAGTACTCAGGCTCTGTATTCCAATCGCAAGGCTAATAGATGACTTACAGAAATACTATAGGCGATGTCTGCAACAGCTAGATTTTCGTAGGCATTGTGATTGAACGTCCCATTGCCTGTGGACTGCTTGTCTCAGGCAGACAAAAGCAGGAATTATTTGAGTCCTCAAGAAAAACAATACAAAAATGAGGAGGAAAACAAAGTTGCCTATCTTGTGGTGAGATTCACAATCCCTTATATGAGGACTTAGATATGAAAGTAGATGGTATGCTAAGGTATAGCCAGTGGGAGTATTTGCAATGGTGATATGCTCGGTGGACTTTTTCAAGTCATACTAAATTTGCTACTATAGGCTTCCACCAGTTCTTCTACTGTTGGCGACCAAGAACAGTTTGAATTTGATATATGCCCTGCTCTTTGAACAAAATGAATATATAGATGAGCACACAAAATACAATTTCTAGATGTTTTCCTTACTTGCATTTGCATTATTTACACAAGAAATAAACCAGTCAATTAATTAAACTGATATGGAACAGATAAACACATTTAAGTACATATTTGCGTTAACATTTTCATATTTAGGACATAATATGATATGATTCTGATTATATTCTTGTTTTGTCGGTTGTCTGACATAATATCATGGACAAAAATATTGAGAGACACAAATGTCATGTCAAAAATACCATTTACCATAATATTGTAATGGGAACAACCAAAATATTGCATCAAAAATATCGGGGAAAAGAATATCAACAAGAAATAGGTAAGAACATTGTTTCCTTTTTTGAAATGTTTATAAATGTTGACTTTAAAGTAATTAATTTAAAATAGTTAATTGATTAAAATAATAACATGTTAAATAAATAGCTTCAATCATTTATTTAATATATATGTATAGATACGCACATATACACAAACACATATACTTAAAAATATAACAAAAATAAATAAACAATTTTAATTACATTTAATTTTAAAGATTAAGATCAAAATAAAGTAAAAATTGGCAAACATGCATACAGTCAACATCCATTTGTAACCTAAATTAAATATTAAAATAAACACATAAACATTGTTTATTTCATATTGTACACTTAATATAGAATTGCATACACAGATATTGAAAAACATAACAATATTCTAACAATTTAAAACGATTACAAAAATATTAATAACAGAAACAAAAAATACATTAAAAATATATATGAAAAGTATTAATTATAGCAATATTTTAAATATAAACAAAAATCTAGAACTTTGTAAAAATAATATAATCATTGTGAAAAAGCTAAATGTTTTTTAAAAAATAATAAAATTCAACAACACTAATAAAAATAATATGCATCCACTTTAACCAATATAAGGGAAAATGCTGGAATTCAGAGGGATTAGATTTACTATTACCACTCCAGTCTAAACAACTGTAGAAAAAGTGTTGGACTTCGAAGGGTTAGATTTACTAGTCCCACTCCAGCCTAAGCAACAGTAGGGAAAGGGTTGGACTTTGGAGGTGTTACATTTAATATTCTCACTCCAATATATGCAACAGTAGGTGGAGTTCAATTTGCGATTCACACTCCACTCTAAGCAACAGTAGGGAAAGTGTTGGATTTTGGAAGGGTTAGATTTACTATTTCCACTCCAGTCCGATCGATATTACATTCAAATCATTTTCAATTCCTCAAAGAGAAATTAATATCCTTTATCATTGTCAAATCGAGAAAGCAACAATTAAGATTTTTATTGTACAATCTACATTGTAGTGTTTTCGGTTACGTGCTTCTCATTGCACTATATCAAATAGACACACGCATAGGAGCATATGATGGTTAGTTTTGCATTTATATTTGCTTCTTATGTTTACTGCTTTATCTAGAAGCTCCGGGAGGTTTATTGTTGTCTTTTTCAGCTAAACTTAAAAGAATCATATCTCAGGCTGTTACCTAGACTTGCCTTCTGTTGCCTCGTCATGGCTGTGACCTAAGCTACCACACAATTTTTCAGATTTTTCAGATTGCTCGATTGATGTTCTTCCCACTTCTCAGTCAATTTTCTTTCAGCTGCTTGCTCTGTAAAGAACTATGGCCCTGATTATGATGTTGGTGGGACTCCCACCGACAGGACATCGGTGGCGGTGGCAGTCCCACCACCGACAGACCGTCGGTCCGACCGCTACATTTTGATGCATGCGGTCAGACCATCAGTTGTAAAGAGGAAGACCGCCACCTCTGACAAGATCGAGGATCCCGCAGGCCATCTGTCGGAATTGTATCCCTTGCATGAAGGCGGTGCTTGCGCAGGCGCCGCTGTATGGATTATGATGTCCATAAAAAGGCTGTCAGAAACTGACTTTGGGGGTCCCAAGTAGGGCCCCGTGGGCCACTCTAAAGTGGCCCTGAGGGCACATGTAGAGCCCACATGCAAATTCATGCACCGTGTGCCAGTCACCACATGCTGCCTTCTACACGATGCATGGATGTGTACAAAGTGCTCTTTTACTCTGGGGCTTGTGCTGCTGCCCTTTTCCAGGCTGCAGCACAAGCTGCAATGTAAAAGAGCACATTTTCAACCGCCAGCACGTCGACCACATCCCGACTGCCGTCTGCTTGTTGGGTGGTCTCCTGACCAGGCATCATAATGCTGCCCTCTGTCTCCATTCCATAGAGTGTTTTTAGCTTTGCTTAAAACAGCCACATGTACTATAGTCCCAAAGACATAAGACTTCGCTTTTCCTTGATCCATGTTGCAGTTCTGCTGCAGTAAGTTGTGGAAACAAAAATACTTTCCTGGTGTCCACTGTGTGGACCTTTTTGATGTGCTAATTGTAGCAATTTATCTTAATATCTATAATTTAGTAGGCAAGCAGCAACCAGACAAGGGGAGGCTCCCTGACTGGGTGGTACCTTCAGAACCAGGTGTGGCCTTTCAATCGAGAAATAATTGACCAAACTTTCTGTTCAGACCCAGGAGGAGATCCATTCTTTCAGTTACAGCTCCATACATGGTGCAATAATTTGCACATTATTTCTGCTAAATCATCCCTCAAAGTCCTTCATTTTGTATTCTAGGAATTGCACATATTCCTAAAGTTTTGTTACTTGTTTCTGATGTTCTTCCACTGAAGGTCATAATATGGCTGATGATTATTCAGTCTCTGTGACTATTTTAGATATTTCAGGCTGGTCAGCTCTAAACAGCCCCTAGTCTGTGGCCACTGTATCAATCTTCAGTTCAAAGGCCAGTGGCTGCCAAGATGGCATTTAGTTCATCTGTAAGCGAGGGCCCACTTATGTTTGTATTCTTAGGGCCTCTTTACGATGTGGCTCAGAAAGCATTCTGACGGACCCCATGTCAAAATCGGTTCCGACTGACTCGGGTTCAGGGAGTCCGACTGACCGATTACGATGGTTCCGAACACCGTTTGGTCGGACTCCCATTGACTTCAATGGGAGCCTGTGTTCTGACAGACAACACAGGCTCCCATTGAAGAATGGGGTGGTTGAAGAAAACCCTGCACCCTGTGGCGGGCACCCCATGGTGCCTGCCACACTGTGCATGGTTGCAAAGAGGGGTCCCATGGGTACTACCACGGGCCCCAACCGGAGGGCTCCGGATGAAGGGGGGCCTGCTTCGGGTCCCCAAATTCAGTTTCCGACAGCCGTTCCGTGTCAGAAAAACCGAGTCGGAAAGGCTGCCCGAATCCGACATCGTAATACGTCAGTCTGAAACGTGGTCCATAGAGCTGTACGATTCGGCTCTGACCAACTCGGAGTCTCCGAATGCCGGTCGGAACCAAGTCGGACAGACCGAAAGGGTTACCTTCCATCGTAATCGGTTGGCCAGAAATGTTTCCGAGCCAGTCGGAAACATGGCTTCTGACTCGTGTTAGGAAAATCCGAATGACGTTCGGAGTCTTTCCGACCGACATCGTAATGAGGCCCTTAATTGTGTTTAAGGTGCACATGTCTTTATGTCCAGGTATGTTTATGATACTGGAGCATGACATTGAAAGTCGTACTTGTTTAAGTTTGCCCACTTTATTAATTTGTTTGGTTTCGTGGATGAAGACTACTAATGGGTCTCAGCCTTTGCTGAATGCAGCAATGCATTAGCTGGAGACAATTATTTATTTGGATCTCTGAGCCTCCCTTTCCACTTGACTGGGATTATTAGGGCAATTTATTTAGTGGCCACTGTGTTGCAGAACTATCCAATGTTTAATGCATGCCACCATTAGTTTTCTGTTTACATTGAGATAACTCCATAATCACTAGAAGTGTGACAGGTGTCTCAACTGTTCACAGGACCATGTTTAAAATGAGTTATTCAATATATGCTTCCAGATGTGGTAGGTGGGAGCCACCCCAAGGTCTTAAGTGCAGTGCAACTGCCTTTCTGTGCAGCTTGTCGCATTGCTTGTGTAAGAAATGTATTATGTGGTTGTTAGAAATGGGGGTCTCTAGTTGGCAGAAGTAGGTACCTTTGTCCAAATAGTGACCCTTGCTTCTAAGCAGGGTAAGGGGGATACACACTTTAGATAACCCCTGCTCACCCCCTGGGTAGCTTGGCACAAGCAGACAAACTTATCCCGAAGGCAATGTGCAAAGTATTTGTACTCAAAACACACAGTAATACAGTGATAATACCACGAATGGACACCACACCAGTTTAGAAAAATAAAGTATCTTTATCTAAACTCAACAAGACCAAAACGACAAAAAACCAACATACCGGTAATAGGAATATGACTTTTCAAAGGATTCAAGTAACTGGATCCATAGAAAACTATGGATGCTTGATTCTACACAAAGTACCTGTAGATGCGTCAAAATTAACAACACCAAACGCCGCAGAGATGGGAAGCATCGAGAAAAAAAGAGATGCATCAGTTCCTGAGTACTTGAGGAGGCAATGCAACAGTTCTGCTGCATGCAGGAGAAGTGATGCGTCGAATCAGGACTGTAGGGGGAAGTGATGTGTCGACTCCAAGATGGTTCTGGTCCGCTGGTGATGCGTCGGGAAAACTTGCTGCACAGGTGCGATGCGTGGAAATCCGGGATGCGTTGGCGATTGATCCTGCGGTGAAAAGCAGTGCTGCGTTGGTTTCTTCAGCCACCTTCCCACGATGCGTTGGTTCTTGTAGCCATGACAGGCGCTGCGTCGGTTCGGCAGTGGCACGGCGATGCATGGAGATTCTTCTCGCATGGCAGTGCTGTGTCGGGAAAAACAGCTGCAAGAAGAGCGGTGCGTCAATTTCGTCAGTTCTTTATGTTTCTTCCAGCTCCCAACAGCAGGAACAACCTACAGAGGCCCAGAACTGGAACAGGTACCTCCTGGCCAGTCAGAACTCTCAGCAGCAGAGTTCAGGGGAGCTGGGGGTGAAGTCTTTGTGTCCCTGAGACTTCAGAACAGGAGGCCAGCACACACAGGCCCTTGGAGATTCTTCTTCAAGCAGGTTCACAGCAAAGTTCCAGTCTTTGTCGCTTCCTTGGAAGAAACAGCAACTGCAGGCCAACCCCACACAGCACACAGCAAAGGGGGAGTACTCTTCCTAACAGCTGTTCAGCTCATCTCCTTGGCAAAGGTTCCTATTGAGTCCATAAGTGATCTAAATTTCTGGTGTTTAAGGTCTACTACTTATACCCCATTTTGTCTTTGCTCTTTTTGTGCAAGGGTCTCTGAGCCCAGTCCGAACCAGTTCTGTCCTCACTGGTGCAGTATGACCACAGGGGGTGGAGACAGCATTGTGCAAGGGAGACAGGCCCTTTTCAGGTGCAAGGAAAACTCTTCCCACTACTCTAAATTCAGCCAAGGTCTATTCAGCTCATCTCTGAGTCATCCAGAAAGGGCCTGGCACACCTCAACCCCCCCGTGGCTGTCTATGGTGAATGCACATCCCCAGCCCCTGTCACTCCGAAACTAGAGAGTCAATCCACAAATAGGCAGAGGCACACAGAATGGTTAAACAAGAAAATGCCTACTATCTAAA
The DNA here is from genome assembly GCA_963921515.1 of Calotriton arnoldi. Taxonomy (NCBI): domain Eukaryota; kingdom Metazoa; phylum Chordata; class Amphibia; order Caudata; family Salamandridae; genus Calotriton; species Calotriton arnoldi. The sequence continues at coordinate 18,128 of CAWUFW010010721.1, read as the reverse complement.
AGTGGCATTTCCAAACACACAATTTAAAAACTATCTTTACTAAAAGATGTGTTATTAAATTCTGAGTTCAGATAGCCCAAACTTTATTTTTCTATCTTGTCCCAATGGGAAGTTATACTTGCAAGATGTTACAAAATGTTTCTCATTCTATCCTATGGGACAGATAGCCTTTCAATAGTGAAAAACGAAATTGGCAGTATTTATCTATCAGGACATGTCACACACACCAGTACATGTCCCACCTTTCACATACACTGCACTCTGCCCATGAGGGTACCTTGGGCGTACCATAGGGGTGCCTAACATGTAAGAAAAGGAAAGGGTAGGGCCTGGCAAGTGGGTGCACTTGCCAGGTCGACATGGCAGTTTAGAACTGCGCACAGACACTGCAGTGGCAGGTCTGAGATACCTTTTCAGGGCTACACATAAGGGGAGCACAAACAGTGCTTCAGGCCCACTAGTAGCATTTGATTTACAGGCCCTGGCACACTCAGTGCACTTTACTAGGGACTTACCAGTAAATCAAATATGCCAATCAGTGAGAACCAATTGTAATTACAATGTACACAGGGAGCACTTGCACTTTGACACTGATCAGCAGTGGCAAAGTGCCCAAAGCATCTAAGCCAGCAAAAGCGAAATCCAGCACAACATCAAAAATACAGGAGTTAGAGGCAAAAGGTCATGGGAAACCACACCAAAGATGCCAAGTCTAACAGTGGTCAGCTCTGCAACAGAGGCACCTAGTCCTCTTCTTTTTCAATAGTTTCCCTCAGTCGAAATGCGTAGGCACATATTCAGCACTACCTAGCATTGATACTTGGTCTTCATCAAACACACCAAAGGTGATGGGTGAAATGCTTGCAATAAGTCTAACCACTGGCAATCACTCGGAGTAGCATTCCAAACCATCATTTTTTAGCACACCATACCACCTCAGTTAGAACCCAGCCATATCCAAATCATTCTTGACACTGCTCCAATAGGAACAGTCCAGCACAAACTGCCAGAACACAAGCAAAAAAGCATTTTCTAAAAATGAACAATTTATATTGAGGTGGTCTGCATCTGCAAAATTGCACCAATCGACCAACAACATATATTCTCACTTGTGTATCCGTTAAAGAAGGTATCACTTATCCCTGTCCACGTATTCCTAATATGAGACACTCTAACATAATGGCCTCCTGCTAATTTAGTCTCCATCTATAACTCTGCCATCATGATAACATTTGGTATTATCACCTACCTGCATCACTTTCCGCTGCTATTATAGCCTTATTGCTAGCTGCTGAGGGATAAATCTGTTGTTAAAGGCCCTGAACCTACATTGCGGCTCAGGTTTATAAGGAGGGAGAGGGCCTTTAACAACTGGTATAGGCCAAGGCAAAATGGCTATAGGGCTATTAGAACATTCCACAGATGGAAAAGAAATAATGCTGCTGATCTTCTCAACGCATTCTGATGTTCCTGGTCTATGAAACATGATTAAATAAATACATTCACTTTATAAGCAATGGGAAATGGAAGTATTGCTCAAAAATCCTGTTTTCTATTGTTGGTCTTGTTAATGTTTATAACATATTTAACCCGCTCGTAGCGAAACGGGTCAAAGGATATTTATCCCTCAAACGATGTCCGTCTCTATTTTCCCCTTCTAGTCTTTTTCTTCATTTTTGACATTTTTCTTGTTCACTTTATATATTCTTAATTAAACCTGATTTGCCTTTTTTTCTCACTGTAGAAAACATTAACATGTCCAGTTCATAAAAGACGTTTCATAACACCCCCATTAGATGTGTAAAGAGGATTTATAAAATAGCAAATCAGAGCGGGCCATTCACCCTCTGAGTAGAGCCATACACTGCACAACACTATATCACTTTAAGAGAACCCATCCTTGTTCAATACCCACTCAGCAGGCTTTCAGTCTTAAATGATCACTAAGGGTCTAATTACGACTTTTGGTGGGGCAGTGACGCCAATCGCCGCACAACCGCTCCACCGAAGGTCGCTGCCACCGCTCACCAGATTATGACCAATTTTGTTGTCTGGCGGGCAGGCGGTGTGGCGGTCCCACCGCGGTGCATCTTTCAAAGGCGGCGGTGCCTTTGAAAGAGGCTCCGCAATGGGACACCACACAGGGTTCCTGCATGGCATGGACTCGAATGTCCATGCCTGTGCAGGAACTTGAATGCATGCACACAGGGGTGCACATGTTGTGCCCTCCTGCATGCATCACCAGGCTGAGCGGGCCTTTGTTTCAGCACAGTCAGCCTTTTCATGGAGGAAAGACCTCCATGAAACCGCTGGCAGTCCTTACACTTGTAATATACATGGCGGTGCCACAGCGGCACCACCTGCATATTACATAGCCCCTGACCACCACGCCACCGCCAGGGAATGGTGGTTTCTGGCAGAGCCGGCGGCCCAATTAAGGTCTGACTGCCCAAGTCGTTTGTACCGCCGTGCAGCGGTGGCTGGACTGCCATCACCGTGCCACCATGGATCTGGCAGTCCTCAGAACGCCATACTCATAATTAGGCTGAAAGTGGTTGGTAGAGTTGTGTATTTCTTATAGATTGGGTGTGTCAGCCACAAAGGATTGTGAACTAAAGCATGTGGTCCACCTTGACGGAGCATACCTTTATGGTGCGCTTAGTAATCCTGAATGAATTAGCCACCATAGGAAGAATCACATCTTCATGGCTCTCAATCCAGTGCAATTGAGGCATGCATGCCAAAAATGTTCAATTAAGATAGTTGCCTTGTGGCAAATCCAGCAGTAGGAAAATGATTTGGATACATCCTGTGGAAAGTGTTTTAAAATCTGACTTTGGGCCAGATTTCGATCAGTTGCATTTGATGTACTGGAGTCTAGAGTACTGTCGATAACACAGTGAATTATCGGCAGGGCAGTGGGGTGACACCAAGGTTGCAGGATGAATATAGGCCACAGAAGGGCACATTTTAAATTGTAAACATTTATTTTAGTATATAATGCTTTTTAAAATAAAATCAGTTTGAATATTGCTTTCGCAACCTAAATAGCCATGCTAATATGTGTGACTGTTGCATACTAATAGTAGATACTCTTATTTGTACTAATCTGAGTTTAGTAGAAGATCATTTTCCTCATTAAATATTCTGTATGGAGAAATGAAGGAAGAAGATGTTGGATATGAACTAAAATATGTAGCTTGTCTTTCTCCACACCCCTCATCCACACTACACTGAGAAACAATGAAGACATCAGCAGATTTCACAGCACTGTCGGAATAAGTGGCTAAAGAATCTGATTAAAGCAAAGGCATTTTTGCACTTAAACACAGGCTCTTTAATGAAATCTATACATATCTCTTTGCATTTTTTATCTCCACTATTATTAATTGTTAATTGGTGTGGCCAGTCCCATTGTCTCTTAAACTGTTGCTCTTCTCCACCTGCTTACAAATCCCATCATCAAGCCATGCAACATTCTTGGAAAAGTGCCATCATCTAATGGTAGAGTGACTTGTTAGCTAATCAACTCTTTGACAAGCAGTGATCAGGTTAGTAGGCCTGGAGATTTTCAGGTTTTAGCAAACACAAGGAGATGATGGACGGCGCGCTGAAGCTTTTCAGACCCTCACCCCCAGTCAAAGATGTGGGTTGAATCCATCATCGTTCTTTAGCTCACTTCGCCACCCCAGTTCAGACACAGCTATATGCAAATCAGTCTTGACCCTGTGCCTCATGGGAACAGTCCAGCCCGAACTGCCAAGCCATGTCTTCCCTGGACCGGAAACAAGCATCCTGGGACCGGTTTCGGGCTAATAGCCCTCATCAGCCAGGCTAGCTTGAATCCAGTGGCAAAGTGAGCAAGGGACCCACGTCTGGGCATACCCTGCCAACTTAGGGCAAACAAAGCAAACACAAGGAGATGATGGACGGAGCGCTGAAACCTTTCAGACACTCACCCCCAGTCACACATCTGGGTTGAATCCATCATCGCTCTTTAGCTCACTTCGTCACCCCAGTTCAGACACAGCTATATGCAAATCAGTCTTGACCCTGTGCCTCATGGGAACAGTCCAGCCCAAACTGCCAAGCCATGTCTTCCCTGGACCGGAAACAAGCATCCTGGGACCGGTTTCGGGCTAACAGCCCTCATCAGCCAGGCTAGCTTGAATCCAGTGGCAAAGTGAGCAAGGGACCCACGTCTGGGCATACCCTGCCAACTTAGGGCGAACAAAGCAAACACAAGGATATGATGGATGGAGCGCTGAAACTTTTCAGACACTCACCCCCAGTCACAGATCTGGGTTGAATCCATCATCGTTCTTTAGCTCACTTCGCCACCCCAGTTCAGACACAGCTATATGCAAATCAGTCTTGACCCTGTGCCTCATGGGAACAGTCCAGCCAGAACTGCCAAGCCATGTCTTCCCTGGACCGGAAACAAGCATCCTGGGACCGGTTTCGGGCTAACAGCCCTCATCAGCCAGGCTAGCTTGAATCCAGTGGCAAAGTGAGCAAGCTGATGAGGGCTGTTAGCCCGAAACCGGTCCCAGGATGCTTGTTTCCGGTCCAGGGAAGACATGGCTTGGCAGTTCGGGCTGGACTGTTCCCATGAGGCACAGGGTCAAGACTGATTTGCATATAGCTGTGTCTGAACTGGGGTGGCAACGTGAGCTAAAGAAAGATGATGGATTCAACCCAGATCTGTGACTGGGGGTGAGTGTTTGAAAAGTTTCAGCACTCCGTCCATCATCTCTTTGTGCTTGCTTTGTTCGCCCTAAGTTGGCAGGGTATGCCCAGACGTGGGTCCCTTGCTCACTTTCCCACTGGATTCAAGCTAGCCTGGCTGATGAGGGCTGATAGCCCGAAACCGGTCCCAGGATGCTTGTTTCTGGTCCAGGGAAGACAGGGCTTGGCAGCTCGGGCTGGACTGTTCCCATGAGGCACAGGGTCAAGACTGATTTGCATATAGCTGTGTCTGAACTGGGGTAGCAAAGTGAGCTAAAGAATGATGATGGATTCAACCCAGATCTGTGACTGGGGGTGAGTGTTTGAAAAGTTTCAGCACTCCGTCCATTATCTCTTTGTGTTTGCTTTGTTCGCCCTAAGTTGGCAGGGTATGCCCAGACGTGGGTCCCTTGCTCACTTTGCCACTGGATTCAAGCTAGTCTGGCTGATGAGGGCTGTTGGCCCGAAACCGGTCCCAGGATGCTTGTTTCTGGTCCAGGAAGACATGGCTTGGCAGTTCGGGCTGGACTGTTCTCATGAGGCACAGGGTCAAGGCTGATTTGCATATAGCTGTGTCTGAACTGGGGTGGCAAAGTGAGCTAAAGAATGATGATTGATTCAACCCAGATCTGTGACTGGGGGTGAGTGTTTGAAAAGTTTCAGCACTCCGTCCATCATCTCTTTGTGTTTGCTTTGTTCGCCCTAAGTTGGCAGGGTATGCCCAGACGTGGGTCCCTTGCTCACTTTACCACTGGATTCAAGCTAGCCTGGCTGATGAGGGCTGTTAGCCCGAAACCGGTCCCAGGATGCTTGTTTCCGGTCCAGGGAAGACATGGCTTGGCAGTTCGGGATGGACTGTTCCCATGAGGCACAGGATCAAGACTGATTTGCATATAGCTGTGTCTGAACTGGGGTGGCAAAGTGAGCTAAAGAATGATGATGGATTCAACCCAGATCTGTGACTTGGGGTGAGTGTTTGAAAAGTATCAGCACTCCGTCCATCATCTCTTTGTGTTTGCTTTGTTCGCCCTAGGTTGGAGGGTATGCCCAGACGTGGGTCCCTTGCTCACTTTGCCACTGGATTCAAGCTAGCCTGGCTGATGAGGGCTGTTAGCCCAAAATTGGTCCCAGGATGCTTGTTTGCGGTCCAGGGAAGACATGGCATGGCAGTTCGGGCTGGACTGTTCCCATGAGGCACAGGGTCAAGACTGATTTGCATATAGCTGTGTCTGAACTGGGGTGGCAAAGTGAGCTAAAGAATGATGATGGATTCAACCCAGATCTGTGACTGGGGGTGAGTGTTTGAAAAGTTTCAGCACTCCGTCCATCATCTCTTTGTGTTTGCGATTTTCAGGTCTTGCCTATCACACAGCAGAACCTCTCTGGTTGCAAAAGACCTATTGAGGGGTTATCGGTACATTTTAGTTGGGATTACAGCCTACCAATTGCTTACCATTGATTGGCTTTATTGTCAGTCTAATTTGCTAGCTTCTTATTTAATGGTTTGCTTTCCTCTTCTAGTGTATATCCCTCCCCTGGAGTGTATCCTTTTTGCCATCCTTTTGATTGGCTAACTTGTATGCTTCCACTGCTTACTTTGAGGAAACTACTTTTTGATTTTTAGTTAAGCCCTCCATGAGAGTGCATGTATTTTCCAGTTCTCTATATATAAATATTTTTGACGGGTCAGGCACCCACATTCTGCTGGCCCCTACAACTTAGAAAAATACTTTTGCTCTGCTAAAATCCGTTATTTTATATTTATTTATCCAACTCGGATCTGTAAATAAACAAAAAGCACCTGTATACACCAAATGACATGACTGTTTGGCATGTCAGCATGCCTTTTTACATTTTTTTGTTTTGTCTAATGCTGAACAGCATTATAAACAAAAAACATTTAACAGCATTGGCAAAGTACATCAGACAAAAAGGTGAGCTATATTGACTTTGCCAATATAGTCTTTTTCAGTTTTGATAAATTGAAGCATAATCCTGAATAATGTCGTACTATTGTGATACATATATTTTGCAAAAGCTTTGTTTTTCACCCACTTAATTTTTATAGGTAATCTTTATTCTCAGATGACTCATTTAAGCAGAGAATTTCACTAGCAGTTTTTCAATGCATCAGTTTAGAAACTGTATTGAAAATATATTGAGGGGGCATCTTCCATAATTTTTGTGCATGAGGGCATACCGTGCATGCGATTTTCACTCAGGTGACTTTCAAGTGTAATTCAAGCATTGAATGAAGGGTAGGGTTCTGGGGGCACCAGCACTAGCCTATTGCCAGCCAACATGGGTTGCATTTCATGTGGTAGCTTTTTGAGCACTGGTTAACATAATCTAGGTTTTCCAATCGTTAAACCCCATATCAGAAAGTTTCAGAAGACCATCATCCATGTCAATCATGAAACCAGGGCTTTAAGCGGGATGGGTCCTGCAGGGTTTCAGACCCAGCAGTAAATATAAAACAACTTTAAAACAGCTTTCTGACCAGTTCCATATTTATATCTTTAACTTTACTAGTAACACATGTCAGTTTCTCAACAATGACTGTAAAACCTGTTGGGGTATTTCACATCAGCGATGCAACCTCTGTTTGACACGTCACAATTTTTATTTCATGTTTCATTCCCAAAAGTATTTGCTTTTCTCAAGATGTGTTGTTGTGCTTTCTTTTCATGGAACATATCACTCAACCAGCGATTAAATATAGCTGATGGTTGCAGATGGGGCCCATCCTCGCTCTTTTTGGAACTAGGACTTTTTTTAAATCATCAGAATTTAACCCAAAATAAAAGAGAGAAAGGAAGCAAAGGGGAAAAGACAAGGAAGAGATATATTGAAAAACAGTGGAAAACGGAGAAAGTAGGGGTGAAAAAGGACTTGCAGGGAGGGAGATAAAGGGGCAGTGAGAGGATGTTTATGGATGAAAGAAGCGGGAGGTGAAATCAAGTCTAGACAATCTTGGTATTTGACAATCTTGACTTCTGGCAGTAACAGTGGTGGGCTTCTGAAAACAAATTAGGCACCAGCACTTATTGTTTTCCAAATTAAGCACTGAGCACAAGTACATTGCATACTCAAAGTATCTGCATGAGTTGAGGTTGTGGGTGGGTGCTTTTGAAGGCACACATTTGAAAGATCTGTTGCTGAGGCTGAAGGCAATGCAAGCTTCTCACAGTGTCTGTCAGTGGGTGATAAAGGTGTGCCGACTACATACATAGCCAATCTTTATCCTCTCTGGATAGCACATAGAGTAGTTGATGCATACATAATTGTGTGAAGGGGATACACAGTTGTTGAAATATCAACAATACAAAATAATTCAAAATGCAGAGCTTTTAGATGTGTTGCGGGTTGCATGCATGGGAAGGATAGGATGGTGAAGTAAAGGAGATGAAAGGAAGTCCGTCCAGAAGGATGGAGTGAAAAGACAGTGCTAGAAAGGGAAGAGATGATGTGTGAGATATCCGTATGGAGAATTGGTCAAAAGAAAATCATTGTTGTTATTCATTTATCTGACACAGCTATCAAACATTGGCAAGGCCAATAGGTCTGGCTTGGTTTGGGTATGTGTTTTAGTTGTTGTGTGATATGTTTGGATGCAATAACCGAATACACACAAAAAGGCACAGAAATACTGGTCAGGTACCATTGTGTGTTTAGCAAAGGATTGCAGTTAATATGTCTAAAGCCACACCCTTAATTATACATGCCAAATCTTTTGGACTCTTGGAAAGGATTTCTTGTTACGCTTCTTTAGCCATGCCCCTTTTGGAGACCCCCTTTTTCAAACCACTTAAAGCACTGCATCAATCCTTTCTCCCATCCCACGCGTGTACGTGCAGCACTCTGTTTCGCCTTAGCTAGGCATGCTCTACACAAGTAACTAGAGCATTTCTTTTTTACTGACACATGCTGTCTTCACATTTATAAATATATAAAAGTGTAGGTGCTCCTTGTCCCAAAGTACTTGTTTGCGGCTGGGAAGTGTTGGTACTCTCCCATTAAAAAAGCATTGGAACAGTGGTTAGAAGTCCCAGTAGCATCCCTTCCAAATTAAAGAAGTGCAGGTACTGAGTACCTGAAAGTCAGTGTTTAATTTGAGCTAGTGGTTTCTGGTGCTCAACACCGGCACTTAATTGTCAACACCAGCACTTATGACAGTCTTCTACATGGTGGCGCTGTCTATCTAATTTAGAGATGAGCACAACAGTTGTATATCAATTCAATATACATTAAAAAAAAATGACTAATACCCTCTGCCAAGCCATTCTTACAGCTTTGGGGGCCTGGAATAGTTTGAATTGTCACACTTGCAGGAGTATGATTCTTAGAAGTTATGTTGATATTGCTGCAGTGGCCTCCTGACGAGAGCTCCGGCACTTATCTTTTTTTACAAATTAAGCACTGCTGATAGTACCACTTAAAGCACTGAGAGACCCTTACCGCTCCAGCCAAAACTATAAGTCAAGTTCATAACAAACAACATTCCGTAGGCTGTTTCTAAAGAAGAAATTCGCCAGTGACGTTCCCTTTATGTAAATGAGTATATTATGGTTTCATTAAAAAACTGGAACCTCTAAAACATATTCTCCACAGCTAAGACTGGACTGTCAAGCAAAGCCATCATACTTTTGATTTTAGAGCTAAGCATTGTCCAGATACATTTCCATATTGGGTTTGTCTGTGGTGATACGAGGCAGTCTTCGCACCACTGCTTTAAAGAAAGCCATGGGCATCTTTTAAATGTGTTCTCTAGTCTGACCTCTCCACAATTAGCTAAGCGCTTTGATTGTCTAATTGAGCACAGGACACTCAGTAGGTGTTAAGCAAGCAGCTGCTGCCTCAGTTAGTAACAGTGATAGCAAAATGCCCGCCAAAACACGGGAGGTGGCAGTGAGGCCCTTTACTTCCCGCAGCAGTTGGCAAGCAATGCCAGTCAGCAGGGAATGATTAGGGTGGAAGGGCACCCACTCAGCCATGGCGTCATTTACACGTGATTGATGATTGTATGAAGTTTGGACACAACCAATTAGGAGTGACCCTCAGCCTGACTGGTGGCGCTCTCGCTCAGTTAAATATTATACGCAGCTGCGTCTCACTGATGGCAAAGTAACTGCTGTTTAAAAATACGAAGTAATGTGTTTTTAATAAACATGAAGAAAGAACCTTATGAGGTTCTCATGCTATTTCATCAGTGATGCGCATAAAATATTCCAGAAAACGCACCTAAAATCAAGGAACGAGGAGTACTGTTCTTTCGGAAAAGTTCACATATTAGAGAAAAGTGTTGTGTTTTTTTTTAGATAATTGCATAATCGCTAAACGCCAGTTTAACCAAATAGAATATCAGATGGACTCAAAGAAAAGAACGTTCTTCATAACAGGTACTTTAGAATAAAATAAATAAATCTAATTAAAACCTTCCTCCTGGGAATCGTGTTTAGCAAAGAATACAGTCCACGAAGTTAATCATTCTTTCCTCTAGCTCTGAAACTAATTTTTATTTGGAAATAAAAGCGTCCACGTGGTTTGCTAATCTACTGCGACGGTACGGTTTGTTTTCGGTTTTTCTAAAACTGTGGCAGTACAGAGTTTTCAGTAGTACAAGACACAGCTTACTCTAGGAAACTTGGACATTGTCCCTTACATGTATTCCTGGTTGTGAACATGCGGTGGTCTTGACTTCACTTTTAGTCATTTAAAGCTTACAAAAATTGACAATTCCCACAAATTCTGCAGACCCATCCTTCTCCGACCGTGTAATTGTTAAATTGCGCATGCAAAACCCCTTCAGGATATTTGGTCTCATTTCCAGCAGGTTATCAGAAACCACTTGGCAGTGAGCATTGTAGTGTTTGTGTAGCCTTTGGGTTGGGAACTGAAAGGTCAATGGTTGCCAAAGGCGTTTTCTCTGAATGACTGCTTCTTTCCTAACATCTGTACCCTGCCTCCCAGACAGTCTTGGCATTTAATCGGAAAGGTGAATTTTCCTTGCTTAACAGAAGGCACATTCGCCTGGCCACTGAGGAACAACGTGTACCTATGATTTAGTTAGGTAGTTAACAGTGTGACAGGAACAAAAGCCCAGCATTTACAGAGCATATTTAAGCAAAACCAAAATCACAGTGCTTAGAAAGAATGCTTGCTTCTGTTGAATAGGTTTTGTTTCGCATAGTGTTCATTACCTTCAGGATAATTTATGAGAGATCCGAAAAAGTAATTTTTTTCATGTTATGCCTTATATATATATGATAATTTAAAAAGTAATTATTATATGGTGTATGATCAACGAGACTATAAGTCTTTATTTGTAATATTTGTTTCTCTGAGAATTGTAATTCTTTGAACTCAATAGCAAAACTAAATGAGAGAGCTGGAACTATAGGCTATGTGTAAGAATATTGGTAATTGGTTGAGGGGGGTGGAAGCCCCATCAACCAAGCAACAATTTGTCACTAAACATAATTTAGTGACAAAAGTCACTAAATTAACCTGCGTTTAACCTTCTGGTAGCTTGGCACAAAAGAAGTCACGCTTATTTTAGAGGCAATGTGAGAGTATTTATGCAGCATAAAAACAATAATAAAGTGAACACACAAAACAAGAAAACTCCCAAACCAATTTAGGAAAATAGAGAAAATTGTAATAAATAATATGAATTAAATCAGTAGAACCAAGCATATTAAATTTCAAAATATAAGTGGATATAGAGTCGTAAAGCACAAAGCACAACTCACAGTAATCTGGTCGTGTTAGACCAGTGGGAAGTCACAAGTTCAGGCCAACCTTGATGGACTGCGGGCCGGATACAGAGATCAGGTTAGTCCCATTGAAAAAGTTACCTTCTCAAAGTCTGGAATGAAGAGTTTAGCTCGTGGTGGGGGAGACCCAAAGGAAGAGGGAGAGCGTTGCAGATGGTAGTCACTGTATCGCGAAGATCCGGTCGGGCATCATAGACGGTGGTTGCTGGAGCTCCATGTTGACAGTCACTGTTATTTAAAATATAAACTATTCATTATGTGTAGTGTGCAATTAGCCCCCGCCCAGGATGGAAGATTTGGAGTAAATCCACCAATTTTCCCCAGGGGCCAGAAAGATTGTACTATTCTCCACCCCTTTATTTTTTTAAAGAAATACTGCTAAGCTTTCTGCTCCCCCTGAGTGGTCTGACTTTGGGTAAAATCTCAAATTTACTCACCCCTTGGAAGCACATAGATTATAGGGAACTTTAGTGGGTGTAGGAGTGATTCACCATTCCTGGGGTTTGCACCTCCCTTTCAATTCTGTGATGTCTAGTGGATGGATTTCTGATTAAGGATTCTCCCCTTGGGATTATCTCTAAGTAGGGATTCACTTGGGAGCAGTATAATTGGAATGGTGCGATTCTCTCCTATTCAACAGTGCCTCCGGTATATTGTGATTAGTGGTAGGGGGGGGATTGATCTTTGCCGTTCAGCACCAAGCAAAGTGAAAGAAAAAGGGGCAGAATGGCTCATCTATTTTCACTTTAGGTAGTGATGATGTCAGTGTAATGTTTTATGATCGTTTTCAGAAACAAAAAAGGCCCCACAAGCTCTAAAGTTCTTGCATCAGTGGAATTTCCTGCATTTAGGTAGAGGACATGATGTTCACGTTCTCCACACTACAAAGGTAGAGCAGAGGACTTGAACATCACGTCTTCTGCACTAAACAGGTTACAGTGATCACTGATCTTTCACGGACAGGAAATTCCAACATTTTTACTAAAGCGCAAAACTTTGCATTCAAGGTCAGAGAAATATTGGCAAAACTACAATCGAAGGTTTACGATTTCACATGCTGAAATTTTAATCACCATGGAAACCAGTGCTAGTCATATTCCTAGTAAATGTTTGTGACTTCCTTTTTCACATGCAGCAAATGTATGTTTAAAATGTTTGCATACAAGTGCAAATATCCTTGATAACTTTGTTCTTATTTTTCTGCTTGATAAGCAAAATACCTGGAACCCTGGAAAGATATTTATTACTCCTCTCTACAAGAGTAAACCTCTGACCTTTTACAGGAAGGGAACGGGTGAGATAGTAGTTTTTGAACACCCACAAACATGTGTTCACAAACTTACAGTATAATTCTACCGTTTAATGATGACCGTCCGCACCTTCCCATTGCCTGGTTGCAGAATTACTCACACAAATTTCAGTACATCAGTATATCACTTTGAAAGTGTGAAGACAACTTTACTAAATGAGGGAAGTGGTTTTCCACTTGTAAGCTAAGTTTTCTTTCTGTAAGTCTGATGTAAAGGTCCAGAGGTGTACTGAAAAGTTGGGTCTTAGTGTCCACTATTTATACCTGGTCTTCACTTTGAAATAGGAGAAGTTTCTACAGAATTCCATTTGAAGGCCTTGAAGTTTCCTGCCTCCCCTGTCCTGGCTCCAAGCTGGCTGCATGAATAATGCAGTGGTGACAAGTCTTTTGGGTGAAGGCAGGGCACCGCCTATTTTGTTGCAAGTGGGGTTGTCCGCAGCTCTGCCCCCATCCTGCCAGGTGATGGCCCATCCAGGCACATTAAATCCCTCTATTTTGTGGCTATCTGGGAGAAATAAACAAAGCCCAATTGCTGACTACGCCCAGTCATGTGACCCATTAACAGGCTGCAGGCACCAAATGGTTAGGGCAGAAAATGCCAACTGTCTGAAAAGTGGATTTTTTTAAATTTTAACTTAATATCTGTCTTTACCATTAAAAGGATTTTTAATTACAATTTCTCAGACACTAAACTTAACACTCCTATCTGCTCCCAATTGAATGTTACCACTTATTAAATGTAATAAGGGAACCCAATGTTATCCTATCGGAGATGTAGGCCTCAAGGTAGTGAAAAACCTTTTAATAGCTTTTTCACTACAAAGACATGCAAAATGTAAAAATGCATGTCCAACATTTTAAACACACTGCACCCTGCCCTCAGGGCTGTTTAGGGCCTTCCCTATGGGTAACATATGTATTAAAAAGGGAAGTTTGGGCATGGCAAGAGGTTCACCTTGCCAGGTCAAAATGGCGGTGTAAATCTGCACACACAAAGTGCAATGACAGGCCTCAGGGCAACTTAAATGTGTGGCACTATAAGTGCTGCAGGTCAACTAGTAGCATTTAAGTTACAGGCCCTGGGTATATGTAGTACTACTTTACTCTGGACTTACATGTAGTTTAACTGTACCAATTGGGTGTATGCCAACTTTGCCATTTTTAAAGGAGAAAGCACAAGCACTTTAGCACCGGTTAGCAGTAGTAAAGTACGCAGAGTCCTAAAAGCCAATAAAAACATGTTCAGAAAACAGGAGGGTGAAGCAAAACGTTTGCTGATTACCCTGCAGAAAGAGCCAAGTCCTACACGCACTCATTCAAAGTATAAAAGAATCATAATATAGAAACACTTTACAAACAGTGTTATATTTGGCATTTGCTTCTTGACATTGTCCCTTCAATTAACTCAGCTATAACATAGTTGGTATTTGTGGAACCAGTGGCATATCATTGTATAGTGCTATATTACTCTAACCATGGTAATCTAGAAAGAAGTGCAACAATTCCTTATGTCTCCTGAGGGGCAATCAAAATGGTTTTTATGGGCCAGACAGTCTCTCACTGCAAAGATTTGTTATACAGCATATTTGTAAGACATTTATAAGAAATTTGGTTATTGGCTGAGGAGGGTGGAAGCCCCACTCTGGCAACAACCGCTATCCATGCAGGGTGATCAACAACAGTCACTAAATTAACGTGCTGAACCCTCCAGTAGCTTGGCCCAAAAGCAGTCAGGCTTTACTTAGAGGCAATGTATAAAGTATTTATGCAAATCATGTAAATTTTAATAAACAAAATGATACCAGATTGACAAAAATCCTATCAGTATAACAGAAGATATTGAATTTGAAAGTTTTAAGTGAAAAAACACCAAGACCAGAAAGCTCCACAAACAATTATCTGGTCTCCCTAAACTGGGGCAAAGATACATGTTAAGGCTGACTGCGATGGAGCACGGGTTGGATAAAGGGACCAGGCCACTCTAGCTGAAGAGTTACCGTCTCAAGTCTGCAGCAAGGAGTTCCGTCTGTGTTTTAGGAGGCCACAAGGAGGAAACTTTTAGCACAAAGAGCAGGTTGAGCGTCACGGACTGTTGTTGGTGCAGCACGAAGAGATGGCCATCACTGAAGCCTCAGGCTGGTTAATTATTGCGGATGGACACTGTTGGCGTGAAGAGCAAGTCTCAATAGAGCTTTGAGTTGACGGCTGTTGCGCAACCGCCAAGAGCACAAACTTCAGGATTTTTACCTTTTTCTTTGAGAGAAGCTCTCACTGATGCCAGCCAAGGTTCCAGGACCTGGGCGGCACCTCTTGAGCTCACGACGCACTGCAGCACTGGCCAGCAGCATGGCTCTGATAGGTCCAATTGCTGACAATTTGCAGGTAAGTTGTAGGGAGAGCTCTGAAGCTTTTTGTGTCCTTGTAGCTCACACAGGAGGTCAACCAACTGACCTGTGGCGTCATTCTGGTTGCCTGGGATGATGACAAACAAATCCTGTCTTCCTTCTCAGACAGCAAGGCATTCCTTTAGGCAGCAAGGCAGTCTTCTGGCAGCAGGGCAGTCCTTCCTTTGTAACTTTCACAGGTCCAGGAGTGTTCTGATAAGGGGTTCTGAAGGTTCTCTTTTTATACCTGGTGCCAGCCTTTGTGTGGGGAAATTCTCTGATGTACCCACTAAACTGGTTCTGGTTAGTTCTTCTTCTTCCTTTGGTCCACGCTCTAAACTGTCAAAGAAACCTGCCACCAGACCTGTCAGGCAGGTCAGGTCTGGTGGCAGGTTCCTTTGTGTGTGCAGTAGGCAAAGCCCTTTGGAGTGTAAGTGAGGTTGAGTACAATCCCTCCTCAGCCCTTCTATTAGGATGGCCCATCATGTCCACACCCAAGCCCCCTTTGTCTCACTCTAAGGAAGCAATACACAAACCCCAACACAAACCCCAACAGGGGAGCCATTCACAGTCATGTGACCCAGGGCACTGGCAAAAAGCACCATTGGTTGGGGCTGGAAAATGCCAACTTTCTAAATGTGCTATTTTTAAAATTGTGACTTAAAATTAACCCTGGGCGTAGTCCGCGAAGTAGCGCTACGCGAAGCTACGCGAAGTGCACTTCGCACTACGCGAGCTACGCGTAGCACTACGCGAACTGCGTAGTGCGCTGTTCGCGATGATTGCACAGTGCCGGATGCTTGTCCACACTGTGCAATCATTGAAAACGGCATCTTGCACAGTGCGAGCTGTCTTTACTGCCGCTCGAGTAGATTTTTACTCAAGCGGCAGCTTTCTCAACGCGGACTGGTAGTTTCTCATCGCGAGCGGTCGCGAGCATACGCGACCATTCGCAATGAGAAACCTGACCTCCCCGCATTGAGAATCTCGCTGGGAGGTTTATTTTCCACGCTCGCGATCGGCAACTTGATGTTGCTGATCGCGAACGAGGAAAAAGTCTCGCCGGGATGTCATTTTGCTTGCTCGCGGTCGCCAACTTGACGTTGAGGACCGCGAGCAAGCAAAAAATGACCGCTGCACTACGCCACGCTACGCTACGCGTGTTTGCACTGTGCTACGTGCAATTCGCGTAGTGCGAAGTAGCGCAAACTTCGCAAACTACGCGAGCGTAGCGTAGTGCTTTGCCCACCCTTACTTAAAATCCAACTTCAGCATTAAAGAGGATTTTAAATTACAATTCCTTCAAGGGTAAATAGTATACCACTATCTGCTCCCAATTAAAATGTATCACTTATTAAATGTAATAATGTAACCCCATGCTAGTCAATGGCAGAGGAACACCTTGCTGTAGAGAAAAATGAATTTAGAAGTTTTTCTCCACAAGGATAGGTAAAACCTAAACCTACATGCCGTATGTTTTAAACACAAGGCACCCTGCCCTATGAGCCTTTAGGGCCTGCCTTAACTATGCCATACATTATTAAAAAAGGAAGGTTTAAGCCTGGTTTATTTTGCCAGGTCAAAATGGCAGTTTAAACCTGCACTGTTGATCCAGTGGCAGGCCTGAGAAATATTTTACAATGTTACTTTAGTGGGTGGCTTAATGAGTGCTGCTGCCCGCTAGTAATATATATATTACAGGATCTGTGTACAAGTAGTACCATTTACTAGGGACTTAGAAGAGGATTAAAAATGCCAATTTGTTCTAGTCTAATTTTACCATGTTTGAAGGAGGGCACACAAGCACTTTAGCACTGGTTAGCATGGGTAAAGTGCACTGAGTCCTAATGCCAACAAAAATGAGTTAAGCAAAAATCAAGGGGCGAAGGCAAAGCGTTTGGGGGGAAAACATGCCAGGATGACAGGTCTAACAATGATACATTGCATTTTATTGGTTCAGTGCTGGCATTGCCTGGAACCATCATATCTAAATAGGTGTCTTGAACTACCAGATGTTTGAGTTCTACATGGTTATGGCTCCTGTTATTTCCTTCCTAATTCAGAGGGACACCTGATACTACACAGCTATAGGATCCCTGGTGATCTTAGTAAATTGTGCACCGCTCTCATATTGTAAGTTAAATTCACATTAGATTTGTTGCAAATTGCTAAATAAATTTGACAAAGGCCAATCATTACCTGTCAACAGGGTACAATTTGCAACCCTCACAATTGCATGTATGAACTAGCCTTGCATGATGTTCAGTGTCCGCACTTGTCTCGCACCCCAGAGAATATACATTTATCTTACTACATCCAACGAAGTTACATGGCATAAACTGTTGAGGTGCATGTTTCATGGATTGACACAATCATTCTGTGCTACTGAGAATGGGGTTCCGATTTTACTGCATCAGTAGTCCTTGTGTTAGGTCAGCAGATAATCCCAACATTCAGAGCTATTTGAAAAGAAGCTTGAGTTCATAACTTTTGACCATGACAAATTTCCACTTTTCATCAATGTCCCTCATGCCTGAGAATGGATATTTTGAGACTAGATACTATGGGCACACTTCACAAAGGTAAACTTAGACTTTTGTCTAAGTTTACTACTTTGGGTATTCACAAAGGTAAAGTTACGAGTAGTAACTTTACAGGTGTGGAGTCTCCACCCCCAGTGCAGAGACTCCGCACCAGTAAAGTTACTACTCATAACTTTAGCTTTGTGATTAACCAAAAGAAGTAAGGTTACACTTAAACCTAAGTTTACCTTTGTGAAGTGGGCCCTATCAGTTTCGCCTAGTGGAATGGCCCAGATGCATTGCTCGGCCAGTATTTAGTGCATGGTAAAAATGTATTCACTGTTTAGGATAGACTCCCTAATTACTCTGCTTTCTCATTCCTTAAGTCACAAGTTTATAGAATCTGAAT